>OY987215.1:30478084-31678084 GCA_963920805.1 Primula vulgaris | reverse complement strand
CTACCGTTTCTTCCCAAGATCCTTCATCTCGAAGGCAAATCCAAAAAAATGGATCGCGTAATAAAACACGCAAGGGCATAATACTTGTTCAAGTATCCCAAGCTAATCAAGTACTCACTTAGGCGGTATACCACATCCGCTCGGATTATATTAATCCATATAGTGAACGTCTCAGTTAATTGAGATCGTATTCCGTGGTCAGGAACTACTTGATTTAAGCACATGAAGTCACACAGGGACCTTCATTTATATCTCTTTGTCTAAATCCCCATAGAGATAAAACCATGACCACATTCATGGCTGCATACTCAGTTTTTCGGAAGCTACTAAACTGGTAAAGTAGAGGACTGTTATAATGTCCATTACGAAGAAATCAACCATATCGTAATCAATTCCAAGGTGTGAGAGAAGCCTTGCGCTACTAGGCGAGCATTCTACAATCTCATTATTCTCATCACTCTTCCTTACGAATAACCAAATAAACGAACTCGTTTAACATTGGTGGTGTTGGAGCTACAGGTCCGAACACACTTTCGCTAAGGAGTCTACTTGGATTACAAGTTTCCATTAGTCCAGTCTATTCTACGTTGACTTCAGGCAACGGTACATGGTTCCCTGTCATAATTTGCTCATATTATCAGTCGTCACCGAATATATGAACAAGTAATCAATGACAGTCTCGTTTCGCTTCAATATCGTCTAAGATATCATGATCGACAGATATTTCGAGATTCTTAGGATGAGGAGGAAATCACACATCTCCTTGATCCTTTATAATCTCGTGCGACAAACGAGTTTCAGTTCACCACCTCTGGGGCTGAACGAATTAAGAACCGGTCAACTTCCTCATATCTTAGGAAGGACGACAGACTGACGGCCGACGGCAGCGTCCTTTGCTTGGCGGGTTCGGCCAAAGCAACGTGTTACGACAGGAACACGGCGTCCGACAGGGACGTCTATCCTTGCAAGCATTTTGCAGCTGGTATAAATGATCTCGTGACATCTCATAAAGTCATTAAATGCGTCTGGCATTTAGTTAGACTTGAGGGAGTCTATGCACTTACTTATCACTAAGTGCAGTTTTGGGGATCAAGCTAAGACTGAGTGGGTTATGCCACGTTACTTCACGTCGTTCCTTATCAACGGTAACGTGCAAATCTCCCCCTAACGACGGGGAGAACAGTCTTAGCGATGTCACTTTCGCATATCATGCGGTAAAGAGATCGCTTGTCAAGGTTACTCTATCAAATGATAGGCAGGAAATTCATAATCGACTTATGTCTCCTTCAGAGGTCCATATTTTGAACGCTAGAGCGGCTCAATCAAAATATTAATTAATCACTCTAAACACGCGTTAATATGAGACTTCTGGCTCATAACCAGTAACCAACTGGTACGCATATGGTGTTTGAGTGTCTATGGGCCTCATAACGGACCAATGCAGCAAAATAGCATAACCCCATACGGAAATATAAATCTTGGTGCGCAAGACCAAGAAATGCGTGCAATCATTTGCAGTCGCATCATCAAACTTTCCGTGAGTCCATTTGGGTCTGAACATAATCGACAGGATGTTCAATTTCAATTTCCAAACTCAAGTAATTCAAATCGAAATTTCGATTATTACTCTTCGGAATTATCAAGTCGGCTAGACTTTTCAGGATAATCCGGATCATGAGCCATCAACTTAATGATATGGCTAAAAGTTTGGAAAATGCTGCATTTATGTGGACAATATTAAAATGTGACCATATTGTCGATGCATCAACCATAACCATTTATATTTATGGTCCGTCTTATGGTTGGATAAGTCCACAATAACTCCTTCAATTCTTTACAAGAATTCTACGAGTTCATTTCGTGATCTTTACACATACTAGTCTTTCAAAGTGAGCATTAGTGGCATGAATTTCGGATTAATCACGAAATATATCCTCAAAGAGAATCCAAATGCGATGCGATTATAAATCAAGCATCGTCTTTTGAGCCGGGAATATCTAATCCGGTCAATACCACAATATCAAAATGCTCTTATCAATCGACGACAGGCGAATGATAGTAAAGACAATCATGTCTTAGCATTTAAATTCTTTTATCATTCGACGACAGGCGAAATGATAAGGTAACTTTAAACGCTTTAAAGAATGTGGTAGCAACCACTTGAAAGACATTCCAACTCCTCTAAAATACGCTTTTGGTCGTATTGAATGGAGACTATGTAAAGAAATTTCAATTCTTTCATGAGCTATTACCAGGTAACACTGGTTTTCTCGAATATTTTATAACTCAACAAGGTACGACAGGACCTATAGGAGTATAACGCCTCATATTTGACAAATCAATTTGGCTTTACCAAAGATTTCGATTTGGAACGACAGGTCCAGAATCGCTGTCACTGAGTACACTTTTAGGCAAGTAGTTGGTCAAATTATGTGGTATACTGTTACCCACTATTTCTAGAAAACCAACTACACCACAAGTATTGCCTAAAATTTCATAATTTAAAGTTTGGTCACATTTGTCAAAAGAATTTGCTCAATAAACACTTTAAATTATTTCGAGAAATTTCATAAACAGGCAAACCATAATCCAAAAGTATGGTCCAAATGGAAAAATAATAATCCAAATGGAAAACATAATCCAGATGAGCGAAAAAATGGCTCAATGATTTATCAAAATCAGTAAAGAAAGGTATCAAACTCATTTGAGCCACAAAATCGGGGGTCTCAATAGTTTCCTTTCAATTAACTTTAACCACATTAGCATCGGTTTTTCCACCTTTATAATAGTTGTGAACTATTTAAGGAGTAACCGTGCATGACCGTTGTCTTTATAGCATAGAGTTGGCTCCTTGAGCATCATCTCTTACTTTGTGACAACGGCCCATATTGTTCCTTTCAATTACTGTCTTGGAGCCACAAGTTTTCGATTTTGACGATTGTCTAAAATCTCCCTTGGCTAGGCGATTCATCGGGATCGCGACAGTTCGAGACAAATAACACTTTTCTCGGTTCTCGATTCGTGGAAAAAAAAATGTACACGAAGAGCATTAATATCAGGCAAACAATTCGCCATTGACCCAATAGGATTAAAACTACTCACCGGGGTAATTTTCTTATCCAATAACAGATGGGCGATAAAGGAACATGGTGAATATAAATTCACGATACTGCTTATGGAATGCAATTTCCAAGCTAGTATTTTGGTGAAGGATTGCTCCAATATGTCAATTTCAGACATTTGTTCACCATAGACGTCATCACGTCTCAAATGTGGCGGCGGAATAAAATCAACGCCTTAGCATTCATCTCGAGGGTAACAACAAACTCGTGTTTTACTCATCAAAGATGACATCTAAATAATTTGGGTATCACATGCTCACACATCAGGGTGACTAACATGTGGTGACGGAATAACATCAACGTCTAAACAGTCATTTCGCAAGTATGTTTTGCGATTTTTCTCATCATAGATGGCATCCAACATGTGTTGGGAGTTCTGGATTATTTTTCATATAAAACGACTGGTTTATATGTTTATGGTTTGCACAAGCACAAACTTTAATTTCGAAACGACAGGTTCGAAAATAGTTTTGCTTTTAATGTGAATTGGTTCTCATTGATCGAACGACGGGTCGATACTGAGACACCAATTCGGCGAAACATACATCACTATATAAACACATTCGGGGAAATTATTATTTAGTCAACCCCTTTCGGTAGCTCTACTTGAAAAACGACCAGGAAAGACGGTGAGGGTGGAGGGCACGAATGCCACTTAAAACCCGACCTCATTAGGATATCGACTTCCGCCTATATCTTTCCTAGACATCGTATCCAAATAGGTGAGCCTAGTTGGGGAAGGTTCATAATTTTTCCAACTTAAATGGGAAAATATATGATTTCGCAAATTACCATATTTTACACAAGTGTACATGGCAGTAAATAAATATATAGATCGTACCTGCTTGCATGATTAAATAATATAACAATAGCATGGTAGTACATATTAGCACAATCTAAATTTACCAATTTACACAAGCAAGATATTACTCAATATTTAATTATTCTATTGCTATATGTGTAAGTTCTAGGCATGGTAACTAAATCATGTACGTAATATATTTTATTTACGAATTTTACACTAGTAAGATATAAATTAATATTATACAAATCTATTACTATTATGTGTAATTTTTAATCATGGTAATTACCAAAAAAAATATTATCACAATAAAAACTTATAACATGCAACATGAAGCAATTACGGGTTCTTGTAATATGTATGTTATATACGTCAGATCTTTACATATATTACCCTGCTAAACAAATACTACCAAGTGATATCTAAATTTATATACAACAGTGGTGATTAGTTCCAGAGACTAATACTACCAGCTAAGTGGTTATCTTTAGCATAATTGAATAGTTCCAAATACTTTAACAACTTAATATTGGCATGCAATTCTTCGTAATTTCAGATAGCAGATAGCAGCACCTATGGGGTACAAACCAAAAACAACTAGTCATTATTGTTCTTCACACATGTCATCTACTATTTATCATGCTATACATGGGAATCATACGATTACAGTAATAAAAAAAAATGGTAATCGTATACCTTGCTTCTGTTATATTGACGAAGGTCGATATAGCAATAAACCAATAAAACCCGGTTAAAACTCAAGTTTTATTAATACCCAATATCCGTGCGTTTACCCAAAATCTCCAATATCCGCGAGAGTATATCCTATTCTCCGCGAGCATCGTGCTGATAACGTGTTGTGTGACATATTAGCTAGATATATAGATATGGAGATACAAGTATAGAGAGATAAAAGAGTCGTCTTTTATTCATTGATAAGTGTAGGGAAGTTACATCAAGAGACCCCCTAACCTTCTTTATATAATAGAAGGTAGGGTTACATATGCTAGGAAAGCCCAATAGAGGCCCAATAGAGTAAGGCCCAAGATGGACAATAATATCCTACAACAATTAGTATATAATTAATCTTTTAACAATAGAGATCAAATTTAAGTTGTAATTCGAAACAAAATTTAAAGCAAATGAAATTGATGCATCAAATAGTTCACACATCCGAAATAGCGAGTCTCAAAATTGTTTCAACAAATAATCAAAACAAAAGAGTAAACTTAATTAGGGTGTGTTTGATTTCAGATTTTTTGAGGTGATTTTTGTATTTTTGTATTTTGAAAATCCAGATTTTTTAATAGATGTTGAGTTACTAGGATTTTTTGATTCTTAAAATCCAGAATTTTAGTCAAAATAATCTAAAAAAAATCCAAAATTCCAGAATCCATCTTTTTGCTGGATTTTTTTATTTTTTGATTTCTAATATTAGATTTTTTATCAAAAAATCTGATATCAAAAGAACCCTTAATCATATAGATTTTTGGCACATCTAATACGTGTAAGGCTGGCAAAAAAATCCAATCCTATCCCTCGGATTTTGGATATTTTTGGATTTGTTTTGTTGGGATCGGATTTTATTGCAAAAATGTACCCAAAATAATCGATCCATACCCAGACCTAAACGGTTCTAGATTGGTTTCGGATCGGATATCATCCATTTTTTTATTATTATTATTATATATTTCAGTATTAATGGAAGTTTTTCTTTATTTTTAGGAGATAATTAATAAATTTTGATTAAAATGACAAAGGAGACTTTTGAAATTTTAAACATTTGAACAAAATAAAATTCCAGGTAGCAGTTAAATATTGAACTTTAAATTCACTATATTCGTGGGACATCGTTTATGCAACAAGGTATACTCAGTTGAGTCCATATTAAATTTTAAATCTGTAGAAAGAAAATCAATATCATTAGTGTAATAACTAGCATTATTTAAAGGAATACTTAGTTAATATCAATGAATTCTATGAATAAATTAATTTCATAAATTATATATTATCTTTTCTACTCCTAGGCTATATATGGATGAAGTATTATGCTACAATATAAAAATACTAATAATCGTGCACCACGTGTTGCGTGTGCGGCGCGTAATGCAATAAAAATATAGAAAATATGTATAATTATGATATAAATATGTGGATAATAAAAACAAACATACTTTAAGATTTAAACGAATATTTGGTTGTTAAAGAGTGATAAATAGTTTTATTAGTATTTTTGCGCCCATTTCAGCTGCTTTTTGTAGCAAGGCAGTTGGTGATGTGTAAGCAGAACCATTCATCATCCACACGTTATTATTTTGTCCACCACCAAAACCTGATCCTGCTGTTGCTCTTGGGTTGAAAATAGGGTCTAGATTTCCAGATAAGATGGCGGAGTGCGTGTTTAGTGATAATGGTTTGAGTGAGTCGTCCATGTTGTGGTTATCTTGAGACATTGACATATTCATCGACTCAGAAGCGGGCATCAATGAAGAGTACATGTTATGAGATTGAGTCTGTAACATTCCCCCTGTGGGAGCGAGCGCCTGATTCATTTTGTAATTTTCCTCGGTGAGCGCATCACAAAAGGCTCTGTGCGTCACAAAACTATCTTTCCTGCATGGCAAGCGCGTTGAAGAGATTAAAAAAACTCTTTACTCTTTCTTGCTTTTTGACGTATTCAAAAAAAATTATATCTAGATGTGTTCTTGAAATAAAATGATTTTTTTTACTTATACTGAATAGTAGTAGTATGCAGTACCACTGAATGATTATGAAAAGTCATCGCTAACTTAATGGACAAATCCGTCCGTGAAAAATATCGCTTAATGGGTAATTATTCTATTTTCTAAATTTAATTCAATATGTTAAGAAGAAGAATGTTTTAATCAACCTACAAGTCGTTTCAAGTTTTGTAGAACTTGGCATACTTTCTGGTTTGATAATCAAAACTACCTTGAGAAGATAGTTCCGCAGTCGCATCGATATTCGCGAGTCCCACAAATCTTAGCATGTGCCTTCCAATCAGACTGAACCGCATAGCGTTTAGAGCATTTGTCGCACTTCCATTTTTTTTCCCCATGTTTCCTACAAAAGTGCTTCTTAATACCGGTCAAGTCCCCAAGTGCCCGACTGGGGTCATGGTGCACGCAATTTGGCTCAGGGCAAATGTAAACTCTTTTCTTCACTAGCGCGGTTGTTCTTTGCTTTAGTTTCCATGGCAAGTTGTGGCCTCTACGGTGAAGTTGAAGGTTTTGGTCTCGTTGGAACCCTTTGTGACACACCTCACATATGTATCTATTTGTTGCCATCAATGTTTTTGGTGATAAGGCCACCACTTCTGCATCCGGGTCTGCAATTTTTATGAAAACAGTTATTAATTTTTTTTTAGTGTCTTAAATGTACCTCAAAATTTATACTAAATGATTCGATAAGTAAAGAACTACATTCAATAACTTGTTTGGTAACCATTTTGTCAAAAGGTACTAAACAAAGTATGATATTAATAGTACCAAATATGGGGTATATATTATAACACTCTTACCCGTATAACATTAATTGTTTTATTTCAAATTTACATCTTTTAACATTTGTTTTCCTCCAAAACTAAATAGTAGCTGTTGCCCAAATAATCATCCGGCCTTTTATCTTATATAAATGTTTGCTCCTAGTATCACTAGGGCTTTAATGTTCATTTGAGAAATAGCAAACATCTAACACATATATATGTGTAACTTATAATATTTCCAATATTCTATTATTAGTTTTGATTTTCATGTTTTTATATTTAGTCATACTTTAGAGTTTCTATTCATTTTTATCTTTATCTTAATCATGAGCCATTTTTTTGTTCAATTCTTCATTTTGTTCAATTATTCAAATTAAGGATTTAGATATTAGTTGTAAATGAGACTAATTTCAGTTAAAATTAGCCATTTGATTTTGTGTAGGTGAATATAGTAATTTAATACTCTTCCTAATAACTAACACAACAAATTAAGGATAGTATAATGGGAGGTATACATGATTCATAATATCATACCTAGCTAACACTAGTATTGTTTATACACCTTTACAATTTATATTTACTCATCCCATTTGGTTAAACAAACATGCATGGCCTCAATATGAGACATTTAATACTTTCATTTGGTTATTTAATATCTTCATTTGGGAGGAGTTTGAAGGAGCACAAATATTTTACCTCTATTCTTTATCTCTTTTCGTGCCTCTTTGTTTATTTTTACTCAAATTTTAAATTTTCATAACTTTTTCCGCAAGTTTATAAGCTTTTATGTTATATTATGTTCAAAATTTTAAATATTTGGATATAATAATGTTTTAGACAATTTTTCTAAGATTTAATGTTTCATTTACACTAATTTATTCATTTATTCCAAAATAAATTGCGTGTGAGTTTTATTTTAAAAATAATTATTGGAATGTATTGATACATATGTTATAGTAATTATATAATTTTTTTCAAACTTTTTATAACAAATTTTTGCATAAAATAAGTAAAAGAACACGAAAGAGATAAAGAATAGGGGATAAAATATTTGTACTCAGTTTTAAGGATTTTGCCCAAGACTGAATTGTGTGAAATGCTATAATATTGTGGCTCAACTCTCAACCCAAGACTGAATTGTGTGAAATGCTATAATATTGTGGCTCAACTCTCAACTCTCAACTCTCAAGTGACCTTAGATCTTTTAGATACGAAAAACTGAAGTTTATACAAGTGTACGTAACGTCCTAAAAGAGTTGATGTCAACCGCATCTAAATTTAATGGATCATTATTTCAAACGTCGAATAGAAAGTGAAATTTTACAAAATAAATGCATGAAAAAATAGTAATCATGATAATTTGGAACTCTGCCAAATAAACATTTTCATACCTTGGAACACTTTTCGAAGAAGTAAGAAGGCTAGGATTGGTTTTAGTTTTTCTTAAACTATTTTTCTCTAATTAGATTTAATGAAATTCATAATTCATTTGGATATTAAGAAGTAAAAACTTTTTTAACAAAAATAATATATAGGTGCATAGACAATTTGTTTTTTTTTTAAAAAAAACTTTTCATTTTCCAAATAAATATAAAAAAACTGGTCAATCCCAAATAAACTTAGAACAAAAACATAATATCTACTTTGCTTTGCAAGTACTTGTACTTTTAATCCCTAATTCTATTATTTAATACCCCCAGATATGGAGATGATTTGTATAGTAAAAAAAACAATTTCAACAGAAATACATGGGTTAAAACTTAAAAGATATGAACAAACTGTACTAAATGATTTTCCTTGTGTTCCTGTTTCTGTTCATTCTTTTGCTATTATAAGATTGTGAAAGAATAAAAGAACAAATCCACACTTAAATCATCAGAGTAAAGTGTCAAGGCATTATCGTCTTCAATGATCATTGACAAAGCTGTAACTCTTTGAGTAAATTTTGCACGACTAATGGTAAAATGTTTAAGAATAAATGAACACTCGTAACTAGTACGTAAGTAATTACGAAATAAGCTTGCCTGGATTTCCAGGGAGATTTCTTTTTTTCTTGGAACCAGAAGTAGCTGAAGGGGCAGAACTGTCAAAACCATTATGATTAGGAGGGCTTCCATTCGAAGACTGCGTGCCAGTTCCTAAAGTGTTTTGGAAGTGGTGTTGTTCCTCTTCTTCGTCAAAATCATTAACATAGTTCGACATTTTTGGCTGTTTTGGAACGTATGACATGTTGGGAACGTCGAAAAGCTAAAGATATATGGCATTGGGAAGGGTCGGCCAACGATACCGGACAAAAAGAAGAAGAAAATCGGATAACTTGCATCAATGACCATGGTCAATTAATTCATATTAAAATAACATTATAAATTCTACAATGACAACAACGTAAATGGACCATGTAAATCACTAGTTAAAATATGACAAGAGATTGTGACATTAGGAGAAGGGCGTGTTTGTCCTTTAGATATTAGAGAATTAAGAAAGCATTGTCTTTCCAAGTTTTCATATAAAACCAGTTATATAATTTGCAAGGACTGCAATAAGATGTTTACAATCACATATGTAACTCCATTTTAAAGAGAATGCGATCGTTCGTAACTGCCAAATCACTGTCACTCTAGAGAGTAACTAGTTAGTTAATTATATTATGTAGACACAGCACACCTATAATTAAAATACACTACAAAAAACTGTCAAGATACCATCAAACGCTTTGTTATTAAACTGGTAATTGCTAATTTCCGCCTCGTATAAGATGTTTTTTTTCTAAGTAGTCTCTCTTTCTCTTGAAATATTACAATAATTTAAATTTCAGCCTATCAGTCGAGCAATAGGTCAAAGTAACAGTAAAATAAAGTTTACGGATATTTTGGTTTGCCGATCACTTGTATGACAAGAAAAAAAGAACTCCGATAATTTGCTTCCCTTGCCATAAGGTAGGTGACAATGGAAAAAGGACAATTGACAGAATTCAAATGAATAAGTCCACTAAAAGGGACAAGATTTTTCTTCTGCTTAACATTAAAAATAAGATGCTCTTGCCAACCTGTTTCTGTTATCTCCCCTGGATGTATGTATAATCGGCCGATATACTTTTGTTTGTCATGCTTTGGTGTCATTTGGTTTTTGTATTAGTATGTTTTCATCTCTATCATTAAGAAAATTTCCACTTACACATAGGTAGCACCATATATGGTCTCTTGAAGCAAAACTTGAAAGAAATATTGTAAAAATAACATAGTTGGCCCTAAGTCTGAGAGTAACACTAATGATGAGACTCGCTCAAAGTCTTTTGATCAATGTATATCGATGTAGATCAATGACCCTCAATGAGTTTTTGCAAGAGTCAGTCTCTACGTATATCATCACCAATAAAATGAACATAAAAAAACAAGTACATGAAATGATATTCATCAATATGTCTAATGAAGAGATATGTCAAGTCTAATATAAAGTAATCATGCTCCCCAAGACTTAATGCACTCTTAGAACTACTCCCATCGAATGTTACTCTACCTCCAAAAACTAGAATGCCTCTTCCACTCCAAGTTCTTAACCTCTTAGGATTGTATATTTTTAAACACCACCAATGAAAAGACCGGCTGATTTGGTCTACGTGCGGATATTGTAACCATCGCGTACAATGGCCACAAAAGAGCAAATATAACTTCCAATAGCTTCAAGTGCAAACAAAAAACAGTGAAGTTTTGAAATCAGAATAGATGTTGACCTACCTTCCAAAGAAAAAAGAGAACGGATATTGATCAAAACATACAAATTTAGTCGAGTTAAGCCGATTAATATTCCTAAATACTAATACAACTGAACGTAGTATAGCTTCACCATTCAAAACTATCAAATTAACTTTTCGATTGTATTTTTGGCAAGCGAACAACACACAAAAGCTACAAACAGCTAAATTAAATATGAAAGAATATACAGTACTGGAACTAGGGGCGGAACGTCACTATGACCAGGGGTTGCCATCGCAACCCCACAATTTTCAGAAATTAATTTTTTTAATAGTGTTTTTTTTAAATAATTTACATATAATGTATTCTGTCAACCGCTTAAATATATTTTTTGGCAACTCCTTTCAAAATTATATATTGGTACTGTAATAAGATATTATGCATTTTTATGTGCTGTTAATAGTACTAATTAAAAAACAAGTAACAAACAATTGAATACATTATATCACCAACTTATATACCATATTGATACGTGACACACATGTTTAGAAAAATTAAACTATAATAATAATAATAATAACAACACCATATAGTGCTGGTGCAAATATTATTTAAAATAACTTTTAGTAGTTTTCTATGCAAAGTACCTATAATAGAATTGTGTAACATATTTGTTTGTTCGTTTATATCTATACAAAGTGAGTATATAAAAAACTTGAGTATTTAATAGAATAAGTTTGTCTTTTCCAGGTTTTTTAATAGTTCTATACATTTGTTTGTTCATATTTTTGCTTTTAATATCTCAGTTTCTTAATTTTACCCTTTTATACATTCGTTTATTTATACTTTTTCTTTTCGTACCAATTTTTTCTTAATTTTTATTTATTTTACCTTGGTTTCTTATTTTTTATTTTTTTTTGGTAAATTTTCAAATGGTGAAACTTTCGGCACATGACTGAACGTGGCTTTATTGATGCGTCTTTTTTGAGAGTTTGAAAAATACGTTAAATTGACAAAAAGGAAAAAAATTTAAGAAATCGGGATAAAAAATTATAAAACCCCGCTTTTCCGGTCTCTTTACAATTTGAAAAATATTATATGCTTCTATTTTTACAAACACAAACATTTAGTTCTGCTTTCGCCGCCCATGATCGGAACAGCACTATTCAGAATAAACATCACTTTTAAAGTTCTGAACAATTTATTTTCAAACACATATGGAGTACATATAAAACATATAGAGCAATATGAGGTGTAGTGTGGTTATATCTCATATGTCATTCCAACTCTGAGGAGCCTAGTCCTTGGTATTGCCATGACTTTCTCTACTTGTCGAAAGTTTTTCCTGAGGAAACTGTAGAAGTAATTGACGACCAACTTCTTGAATAACGACGAGTTATCCTCTGCTCTCACCTCCGTCTCTCCTAGTAGATAAACCACACCGTTTAACATCTCTTTCTCTATAAATAGTAACTCCTCTTCAGCACCTTCAACTGTTCCGAAACTGATTTTTCTAGATGAATTTGCAACTCGAATTGATCCTGAAGAGCCATTGTATGAGTTTAATAGTGATTCCTCGACAACTAATGGCTCTTCCATAATTTGCTCGGTTATTCCTTCGAAGATGAAATATTCGTGCCTAATGAACTCTTTCAAGTTCTCAACTAGTAGTGTTTCAAACTCTTTGGGTTCTTCAATCGCGTCATTGTACCCGTATCTCACCACACAACGGAACATATGGTATCCCTTCGGCTCAACTTGTCGAAATAAAAACCTTTCCCTCGCGGCGACTTTACTTATTGGTATAGACTTGATAGAGACAAATACTAATACAGAATGGATGGACGGTATAGTATTGATAAAGTGGCGAAATACTGGAGGAATACCCTGCACAAGCTCGGAGTAGAGAAGGCCGATACCTGCAATTGAATCACTGTTTGATCGAGGGAGGGGCTAATAACTGTTTGTCGAACTTTTACCTTTAATGTGCTATAATTGTTAGATTTCAACTAAAATACATGCGAAAAAGAGTTCAATATTTTTTCATGAAATGTAGGAGTGGGCAATCGCCCCCTTGTTTTGTTGGGACTCGTGTAATACAAAACGAACTGTATCCTTATAATGTCACGACTACATATACTAAACATATATAAATAATCATCCATAAATTGAACTCTTCAAATGCAACATATACCCAGGGTGGGTTTATCAAAAGAGGAAGTCGAGGTTAGAGAAAAATAAATATGGAATAGTTATGGACTTGGTGGAGTCAACTTGACCCAAAATGAGAGAATGCGTGGTCCTGGTGCAAGTCGATAAAGACAATTCCATAATTTACAGTAATGCTATTTTTGCTTAAAAAAATGTGAAGTGCTTCAGAAATTTTGTGCTTGCAACCCTAGAAAATGAAATTTTGTGTTTGACAGTCCCAAAGTAACAGGATACCTGGTAGGCGGGTGATATTCGGGTTCTGAGCCAAGTCTTTGACGAAATCAGTAGAAACCTTGTTTTGGAGCTCAAACATGTAGCGTTTTTTATGTATGTAATGCCATGTGCCCATTATCATCATTAAAAAGACAGAGAAAGCCAACGGGAGGTAACCGCCTTGAATGAATTTGTAGAGGACCGATGAAAAGTATAGAAGCTCTATGGACATGAACACTACGAAGAATGAAATGATCCACCATATGCTTGACTTCCATATAAGTAGCATTATAAGAGTGACCATACAAGTTGTAATGATCATCACCGCCACCACAGCAATTCCTGCAAATATGTTGGGCGAAAGCTATTAACAATTGGCCGAGCAGACAAAATATTATGGAATTTGATTAACAAACAAACTTCTCTATATACAAAGTTTAAACTGATGTGACCGTGCCAGTATAGAAATTTTAACTTTTGAGACGATTTTAATGATAAAACAATCTTTGCGGACAAAATTTTAATGTACTAATGTTCAAGCATATTCTAGGCTAAAATTGATTAGCAAGCATACAACAGCATGCGTGCATGAACTGATGTAGCTATGGAAGTTATGCAATTCCTGTTTGTTTTCTTTCAAAATTGGTTGGTTGAGTTAATGGGAGTGGTCCAATATTCTATCTGAAATATTTTCAGAGTTTAAGAGAGGCTGAAACCCTAATTTTAAAGAATTAATCAAAGATCAAAATAGTACTAAATAAAATCAACGATTTTTTTTTTTTTTTTTAATACTAGGTTGCTAACTAAATAATTTAGAAATTATGTCAAAGATTCTGCATACTAGATTGATTGGCCAATCCCTATGAATAAGGCGACATGAGTTTTCTGAATATTTGTAACTTATATATAAAATTTACCATATGCATTCCCAATTTGTTCAGTGGACTTAAAACTGAACGTGACGATAACACAGGCTACCATGAGAAGGTAGTTTATCTCAGGTATGTAAACCTGACCCTCGTGCTTAGCCGAAGTGTGAACAATTTTAACCCTTGGGAAACAGCCGAGGCTTTGGGATTGGGAGATTATTGCAAACGCTCCGGATATCAAAGCTTGGCTTGCAATAATAGCTGCAGCTACCGCCACAACAAAAGTTGGCCAGTACAAAGAATCTGCAGAAACCGAGCAAATATATAACATTCTTCTTTTACGGTTTTCTGTATTTCTGTGTAAAAAATGCAATCTAATGTTGGGTAGACACCGGTCCATATATCGGATATTATTCTGAATCTCTGATAAGAACATATACAACATCTAAGCTCATAGTTTCCATGACAATATTTGTAACATGTCATAGTGCGTTTCCTTTTCCCGTTTCAAAAAAGTCGCTTTCACAGCACTGTTTCAATATTACAAAATTCCCACAAAAGATTAAATTAATTTGTCATCATCAAATTAAGCCTTAATCCCAAGCATTTGAGGTCTGCTATATTAAATCATATGAAAAAAAATACTCTTTGTAATAGTACTAATAAGATAATATCTTTTGAAATACATTATCATATTGTTTATATTAATATCTTAGTTTATGTTTATTCCAATCATCTACTGTATTCAATTTCATTTCCCGTATCCACTGCATTTTTTTAGTCACATTTCCTGTTTGAGTTTCCTGTTCTTCCATTCTCATTTCTTATTTTCTTAGCCAGAAGGCTGTGAACGGTATCTAATTATTTGTTTTTTGGCTTCTATTACCTTTTGTGTTGTTTGAACTTTGATGCAAGGATATCTCCTAGGAAAATTTAACAAAATAAATTATTTTTTCTTGCAATTTTTTTTTTCCAGAGGTATCAATTTGAGCCACACCATTGCATTAAAAGTTTTGACTTCTTGGAACAAATAAAACTGTCTTTGCTGAAGATATGCACGGAACGTCAGCGATAGGTCACCTGGTATTGAGGAGTAAAAAGTATCTGCGACATTCTCCGGGTGTTTGACCAAGTAAGCAGCTTGTCCTATATATGCAGAGACTAATGCAGGGAACACGATCCCAGAGAAACTAATCTGCAGAGAAACATTTTTATCATTTGCATGACGCATATAATTAAGTGGCTTTAGTTTAATATTGAAAATTATAAATATGGAAAGACAGTTCACTAATATCAAAGTGAGACGAAAAAACATCCGAAATTTATATGTAATTTAACGAACTTACTTGGACTGATCGGACGCTGAAATGTCCAAGATCAGCAAACATTGCTTCAGTTCCTGTGTTTACACTTTCTATATTAGAACATTGTTTGTAGTAGCTAATTTTAACTTGGTTCTAGAATAATAGGGAAAATAAGTCCCAAATTGTTTTGATCAGCTTCAAAATTGTTATTTTTTTCTTCTTGGCTTCTTTTTTAGACTGAATTAGCTAGAAGCTCTGAGCAAGTTTTATATCTTAACCTCAAAAAAGTTCATGCAGTCAGAAAATCTTATATAAGCAGTCACTAGCTTGCTTACCTGTAATACACAATACGATTCCACCAAGAGATATCCATGCTTTCTTGCCATTTGTTTTAAAGTAATCGACAATGTATTTAGGATTAAAAGCACGTAGCACTCCTACATCATATTTGAACAAGTTGTAGAGTCCTATTCCACTGATGAACAAAAACCAGACCGCAATGATAGGAGCAAAGCAGTATCCCACTTTATCCGTGCCAAAACGTTGAACCGCAAAGAGAACAATCAAGATAGAAACCGAGATAGCCACTTGAGAGTCTAAGTAAATGCAAATCAAAGAAGTAATATGTAGTTAGTGGCTTAGTCTAGCTGATGGATATGAATCCTAACATGTATATTCTATTCTTGTTTTGCTAAAATAGTATCAATCACATCTTTTTCAGTTAATTCCTGCTAAGTATGTTGGTTTACATTTTTCATCTTCATTAGTGTTACTACATACCATTTCAGTATGTTCATTAAAAATAAAAATATCATACGAAAAATTAGTTCAATAAAAGTATTTTGGCATCAAAATACCATTGAATGTGAAACAAGTTTCTTTTACGAATAAATCCGAAATAAGTCTTCCATTAATCACTTTATATTAATTTTTATTGCTAAATTTAATGCTGAAAAGTGAATAGCCTATTAGTAGACAATTTTAGGGAGACTTTTACCTGTGTGTAAGCCCTTGATCCCACTAACAGCAGAAAGGACTGCAATTAAAATAGCATAAATAAGCACTTATTTTTGAGTTCACTAAAAAAATAAACCTTTAATATCATCAATTGCATGAGTTGAATTAGGAAATTTGAGTACCAGAGATGCATGGAGTCAGAACCCCGTCTCCAATGACCATAGAAGTTCCGAGAATGGTAACTAGAAAAAGCATGACTTTTGCAGATTTACTGTTTTCGAGCCTTTGTTTGATTTTTTCAGCGCGTTTTAACTGGTTTGATGGTAATTCAAGCTTATAGTTTGAGAGTTGTGCGTCTTCTGGCTGCTGATTAGGTATCAAGCTGACCTTTGTGTACCGACATATCAGCGAATACAATGCAAATGTACCCCCTGTCATCATGAGCTCAACTTAGTGGGAACAAACAAAAACAAGTTCAACATACATATATTAGTCTTGTTAAGAAGTCTCAACGTACACTTAAAGGAAATGTGAATCATGTTATCTCGAACGAATCGACAAGTGCTTAGCATTAATTGTAGCAAATGGTACGGTGTACTGGTCAATACGAAGTACAAACCAGGCTTCGTTCGACCTTCTATACAATTGTGGATCCATTTGAGTTGACTTAAGTCTTTGTTTTTGTTTGGATACACAAAACCATCCCCATGCACAATTGTCATTTTTTTTTCACTTTGTCATTTTATAATCAATACCAGGGATATATACTGTACAAAAACTGAGTTCTAGAAATTATAGGTCACAGAACTCAATAATATTTTTTTTGGAACTCAATAATCAATTGTTTGTAGAAAAGAAATATTAATTAGTGTACTTCTAGAAATTATAGTCTTTTTTTTCAAATTCAAAGGAAAACAAAATTTGGCATTTTAATTATTGAGTTCTTTCTTGAGCTATATACTGTACAAAAACTGAGTTATAGTGAATAAGAATGTCAATGAGTTTCCGTATCCATGTATATTTTATAGATTTAGTAAACTAGGGACCAACAACTAATACATACTATGGGCTGTGTGGAAACCCGAAAAAATCGAACTGAACCGAAGAAGACCGAAACCGAAAAACCGAAACTCTTCCGGGTCGGTTTCGGTTTACAATAAAATCGGATCGAAAAAACCCGGAAAAACCCCGAAAAACAGAAAAGACCCGAAGAAAAACCGAAAGACCGAAACCGGACAAAAACAAACAGGTTCGGTTCGGTCCAAAAAATAAAAAGACCGAAAAGCGAACCGAAAAATCCATTCGGTTTCGATTTTGCCAAGAACCGAACCGGATCGAATTCAGCTCTAATACATGCTATTAACCGGATCGAATTCAGCTCTAATACATGCTATTATCTAGCAAAAGTTGTAAAATGGTAATATTTCATTTTATAAATATATAAATAGTGATTCATCCTCTCTCTTGCGTAGTCTTACCCCTACTATATGATCAATGTGTCCCACTGCACAGTTATAATATATTATGTACGTACGTATTCAATAATGTTTTTCCCTTTTATGCCAAACTGTAAATACTTTTAGACCTAATTTGAAAACAATTAATATTTTAGCATAGTAATGTAAGAAATATATGGCCATTGCCCATACCTAAAATCATTATTATTGATATGAGCCTTTTTCATATAAAAAGGGAATCTACAGAATGAGAAGTGATGTGGATTATTCAATAATCGAATTCGATTTGTTTTTTAAAAAAGATATCTATGAACTTCTATGAAACAGTTTCACGGGATTCAGCAAATTGTTTTGATTGTGGAATATCTCATATATTAATTAAATAAAATATATGAAAGCGTATCTGCGGTTTAAATAAAGTAATTGGCTAAATAAAATAATGAAAATTTGCTTATGATATTACTTATTAATTATTGAACTATATGGGTAATTATTACTCTACTAATAATACTAATTATATTATGAAGAGTTACTCCTTTCTCTCCTTATAAATAAATCAACGTAGTCACTTTTATCAATGAATTAACAGTAACAAAATTATTATTGTTGGTTTGCAAGAAAGGATAAGAGAAAGAAAACAATTCTCCATCAAGTTATACAGACTATCAAATGATCGCTATGGCACAAGATAAGTGCCCAATCCAATTTTATATTTGTTAATGTCATGTAGTTTTAACGATTCATATTCTCTTTATTATTATTTTAGAGTAATTACGGATTATGTTTACAAGTAAACTATACTAAACTATAACCTTAGTGCTAAATGGGAAAAGTTTGATGGCGTCACTGTCATTTAGATACAACGAAAATATATATTAATCTGAAAGAGATCTGGTGTACTACTGAACAAAATTGATAGTATAGTATAATAAATTAAAAAAATTAGGAAAATTAGGAAAATTTACCAAAAGATAAGATTTATTGGTTATTACTAGACCATATTGAAAGAATTAGAGAAATAACTGAGTTTGACATAAAAAAAAAACAATTAAGCATATACACCATAGTGAATATTCTTTTTTTCAAGTCGAGTTAATTAGTGATCACTCACCGTCACCGTTATCATTTGCCCACAAAACGATGAAGACATACTTGAGCATTGGAACGAGTAGTATGGTGTAAATGATCAGGGATAACACCCCCAGTAAATCGTTTTTGCTGCCAATACCATCACGAAAAGTGCTAGCATATACGTACAATGGAGACGTTCCGATGTCACCGTATATCACTCCCACGCTCTGAAACGCTAAGCTAAGAGTCACCCTCCAATTTATCTGCACATGTATATACATAAAAATGGTGTGGCGATATAAATCGATGTATATCAATTTTACGTCTACAAACACCCAAGCATACAGTGCTATTAAGGAGCATCAACATGAAGTTTGTTATTCAACTCTTTTACCAACACGAAGTGCATACAAAACTATTTACGGACCATTCTTTTAGTAAAACAGTACGCAAATCCCCCCCCCCCTGCCCCGCACAAGAGCGATACTGATCCCAACATCATATACATGCAATCAGGAATGGCTACTTACAGCGGAGGAATGTATTGTTGAATTGGAGAAAACAAGTCTTCCTGCCTCAAGGCTGAGGGAGTCCATTCGTTGTAGCTTCGCCCATGACACCTTTCGATCTTTCATTTCATTGTTATTGTTGATGTTGATGTTGATGTTGATGTTGTGGTCGTTTTCATTTTCATTTTCATTGTTGTTATTCTCATTAATGTTATTAGCTGATCTAACTTCCAAATCTAGTTGATTTTCCATGATAAATGGTTTCCTTTTACTCTCCTTTCTCTGCTAGATATAAGCTGTTTATAATCTATATAGGCTCTTAGTACTCTCAACTCTTTCACCACTCACAGCCTCTAGATACAAATCTTATAATACCCCGTATTTTTTATTTCACTCCGTGCTTTCTTAATATTTTAATCCAAAATAGTTATTTAAAAAATAAATAAAAAATACTACAATTATAATTAGACATGTATCAATACATTTCAATAACTTTTTCCTTACGAAAAATTCAAATATGGTTTATTTTGAAATTAAAATATGAACTAGTGTAAGTTAAAAATATATTCCAAAAAAATAATGTAACTTAACAATATGTATCAATGTTATGAAATATGTTTATATATAATAATTTGTATAAGTTTATAAGCATAAAAAAAAAGTTATAGAAATTCAAAATTTGAATGAAAATAGCTAAATGTACACGAAATTGGATACAAATTTGGTGGTAGTATAAGATTTAGACTCGTAGAAAAATTAAAAAATTGAAAGAGAATAACAATACAATAGCTAATAATGTTCACTACGTGTTGGACCCGTGTTTACATTCTTTAATATTTAATATAATCGGGCTACAATTAAAATTTGACACATATCAAGTACTTGCAAAACCTAAAAGTCAGCTATACGTTTTCCTCTCGACATCTTGTCATGCGCGCATTGTTTCTATCAAAATCCCGGCGGTTTGTTGATATCGTATTTTAATGTCACTGTCGTCCCAGTTAGTTTTGTTAATTATTGGCGAGTTTTCTTTCTCTGAGCAAAGCAAGGAATAGCAAATGGAGGGAGCTAGGGTGCGACATTTAAATAAAAAATATGTTATGCGGAATAAACATCGTGAGGATGTAAAATCATCATATATCGACAAATTATAGTAGAAATACATGGTAAAAGAAGTAAAAAGTTTATAATTATATATAGGAGTTACGGGGTGGTGCAGCCCGATGATCACTATTTAGGAAAAGCGCCAATTCCGGTCAAATTTTTGAACAAAATGAGAGAGAGTGCATCGCATAACAGTGAACGTGACCATCTTATTCAGCTGTTAGCAGTCACTAATTATTAACATCTTTTGCCGTTTTACATGGCTATATTTCATTAATTATATTTGATTAAGTGAATTAATTAAACAACTGGTTTCTATAGTTTGAGCATTATTAGTACGTACCCTACCACCAATGACCTCATTACACTCCTTAGGGTTGACTATTGATGTTATAATGTTTTATAGTGAATTATTGCACATCCAGTCAAATTAATAAAAGTCATCAATTGATTATGGCTTAGGCATTCAAGTTTGCATCTTTCAAAAAGTAAACTCTATAATGAATAATAGGGATCCTTGCACAAGATTTCTTTGACATGTGAAATAATTATATGCCCGATCCAAACCAGTTTTCTTGTAATGCATGAAGATCCATGAGTTAATATTGGCTTTGAATCCGCCGCGAGAGCGCCAACAATGTCACCTTCATTTCTTCCGAAAATGTATTACAATCAATAAAAAGTAGTTCCGATGGCGACATGGCCTATTGTAAATGCTGTGAATGAAATATAGAATTCCCTATCCAGTCAGTGGCGGATCTACGATTCAATTCTTGACGGGGTCATTAATTTTTTTGTTAGTACAATAATAATAAACGGTATTAAAACCAAAAAAATCTAGAGTTTAAAAATTAGATGATTTGTCTATTGATCTAAAAATTTAAAACGTTGAATTTTTTTTGTTAGTAAAATAACAATAAACGGTATAAAAAACCAAAAATACATGAAAGTTAAAACTTAGTTGACTTGTCCGTTAATCTAAAAATTTCAAACGATACCGAAAAATTGACTACAAACTATGAAACTACACAAAAATCATTTTGTTTTAAATCTTATACTAGTATATTAAATATGTAATTAATTAATGGAGAAGTCAAAGAGCAATTTAATGTTAATTAGATGAAAAGTAAACAATAGACACAGTATTCGAATTAGAGATATTGTGACACAAAAACTTTATTTTTATCATTTGAACTAACTTAATCTTTGTTTATTTTGGGGCTATTAATATATAAAATCTTAAATTTCTAAATTTTTCTATATAAAAAAATATTTTTAATTTTTTTTAGGATGACGGTGACATCCCGGTACCCCCGCTCCGCTCCTGATACTATTATATATATTTTGCCAAGCAGTTACTTTTTCAAACTAAATTTTAGGCATGTTAGTTGTTAAAAGCAAAGATTCCGAACATGTATAAAAGCAAAGTGACTAACATAAAAACAAAATGGTAAATTATAGTAATATATATATATATATATATATATATATATATATATATATATATATATATATAGACTGCAACCCAAAAGTTATTGTTTGGTTTTCAAAAGAAACACTGTGTCGATTGTTTGTTGGTTTAAGGAGGGTGGTCGTCTCACTACAAAATAATGTTTGATTTAATAAAAGTCAAAAACTGTCACAAGTCTGTCATTAATTTAAAAAACTGTCACAAATCTGTCGCAAATTAACTAAACTGTCACAAAGCCGTCACAAAAACCGTCGCAAATAAGCTCGTAATAAAAAATACCGTCACTAATCTCGTCGCTATTTGAGTATTTTTTTTAGTGTCTGGTTTGTACATGTTAATTAAACATATAAAAAAATACCCGAATAACGACGAGATTAGTGACGGTATTTTTTGTTACGAGCTTATTAGCGACGGTTTTTGTGACGGTTTTGTGACAGTTTAGTCAATTTGCGACAGATTTGTGACAACTTTTTAAATTAGCAACAGGCTTATAACAACTTTTGACTCTTATTAAATCAAATATTATTTTGTATTGAAAATACAACATCAATTATGCAACCACTTTGCAGTTGCAAAATGTGTACTGTGCATAACGTGCTTTAGGAAGTCTACCGCTGCTAAAATACTCTAAATAAAAAGGAATTACAATGAAACTTCTATAATTTTATATTTACAATAATACACAACCTGACCTGGCCTTTTCAAATTAAATAAATAATCTAAATGTTCACCCATGATTGGTTTTAGACTTTTAGTTTATCGTTTGCATACCTAATCCCTTAGTAGATTATTGTATGTGCACATATTTCACGGTCGGTCCAATAATATAGACGGCATTGTCCGCAATATTAGCGGCCATAGAGTTGATGATCCATGAATGCACCATATCCTTACATCACGACACATATAGTCGTCTGTATTTCCAATTTGAGAAGAGGCTTTAACGATTCCGTTGACGAAGTCAAGCTTATTCTTGGCGTTTAAAAGACTGTCATTTACCTCACCCAAGACACACAATTGTCTCTAATGAGTGGCTTGACGATTAGAACTAGACCTAGATTATCCGAATGATGGAGAAATAATGGATTAACTCCATCAATTTGGTTTGAATCAATCGACGCAGCATTTTCCATGACAAAAATATAAGATTAGTTTGTGATGAGATTTAAAGATTAAAGGTGAGTATTGGTTTAATTACGTGGGAATTTAGGAAAGAGTTAATGTAAGGAGAAAAATAAAGCATGCCAAGCTCTGGTATCGTGAAAAGATATGTTTGTTTGATAGTAAAAGTTTTACATGGATAAAATATTTTCATGAGAAAGTTTTACACTGAAAACTTTTGTTTGTTTTTCATTTACACGCGGTTGGTGCATAAAAAGTTTTCCAGCTAAAATTTTATACAAACTCAATTTTTTTTTACAAATTTTTTTTTTAACAAATAATTGGTAAAAATCTCAATATGTATAGGAAAGTTAACCTAAACACATATTTTATTTCATATACGTCACTTATAATAACTTATAAATTTTCAACATATAAACTCATAAAATTATAAGCATAGAAGATATTATTGACTTTTTTTTAGCTTTTTCAAATTTTCTTGGATTTTTTAGATTTTTCGGAATTTTTTATTTTATTTTTCCCATTTTTTGTTATTTTTTAGATTTTTTCCTATTTTTTTTTATTTTTATTGGTTAATTAGATTTTAGCCTTTTCAAATTTTCTTGGATTTTTTAGATTTTTCGGATTTGTTTTTTATTTATTTTCCATTTTTGTTATTTTTTATAATTTTTCGTGTTTTTTTCTTTTTTTATTGGTTAGTAGATAGAATTGGATTAATTATTAAATAATTTTGAAAAAATAGACCTATAATTAATAATAGTTATAATACTAGTATTAGAAAGAAAATAGAGAGAGACTCCGTAAACCGTTTACAACTTTATTTGCGGGGTAATCGTTTTCCCCAATTTTACTGGATATGTGGGAAAAGTTTTCCCAAAAAAAATGTTTTACGTTAAACCAATCATCGGAAAAATATATTTTACCCGTAAATATTTGTTTACCCCCATTTTACAACAAAACAAACAGAGCTGAAGTGTTTAGAATGGAATAATGTTATTGAAATTTGACTGTAATAACATGTAATATACACAAAGTACTATATAATTTACTCAACGATCTTAGAATAAATTAGGAAGTAAATAAAGATCAAATCCTTTTACAAGTGATAGCGGTGAATCACTACAAAAACTTTCAAATACTAACTAAATATACCAACTTATTTCTTAGTTACTACTTACTAACTCAATTACTAACTAAAATATTTATATTCTCGCCTCAACGGTAACTATAAATTTATCAGTTAGTAATTTACCAACCAATTACTAACTAACTATTTTCAGTTGGTATATACTAACTGAATAGTAACTACAACTTAATTTACCAACCAATTAGTAACTAACAGTTTTCAGTTGGTAAATATCAACTGATTAGTAACTAACAGTTTTCAGTTGGTATATATACTAACTAAATAGTAACTACAAATTAACCAGTTGGTAATTTACCAATTAATTAGTAACTACACGTACAGTTGTGAGTTGCTAAATACTAATCGATTACTCATTTACTTCTTTCGATCGGTAAATACCAATGAAATAACAATATTTAGTTTTTCAGTTAGGAAATCACAAATCGTTTTTATAATACTAACGAATATCTACTTTCTATCAGTTGTAGATAAATAAATAAATCTTCATACACATCGATTGGATTTATATTTGTATGCTTTTAATTCAATACACTAAATATATATTTTGCACTTTCGTTTTTATTGTGCAAAATTTGGTGGTTTAACAATCTTATGTAGTCTTATTAAAACAATACTTCAAGTTAGGGTGGACAAGGGGTGGTTTGGTGGCGGATTGACCTCAATCATAACTCAACCCGCAAAATAAATGGCAGGACGGATTGAGGCGGGTTGCTAAAATTTAAATCTCAACATAACACGTTACAATTAAAAACCCAACCCAACTCAACCCGCAAAATAAATTGCGGGTTGAGACGGGTTGAGTTTAGAATGATTCTTAAATTTTCATTTTGGTCTTTTATTTTTCATATTTTGCATTATTAACCTAAATTTTAAAATAAATTGAATTTTTTAAATAAAAATACAAATTAAAATCAATTAAAATACGTTTACAACATTCGCAAACAAGTAACAAAACTAAAATATAACAAAGATGGAAAGTTGGTATCTTAAAATACACACAATGTATATATAAATATATATATATATTTATATAATTATATATATATTACGGGTTGAAACGGGTTGTAGAGGATTAACCCGCGTTTTGAAAACCCCAACCTTAACCCAACCCGCAAAATATGGGATGGAGCGGATTATTTTTTTGAACACTCAACCCGCCCCAATCCGTGCGGATTGGGTTACAGGTTGGGTTTGCGGATTTTTTACCCACCCCTAACTTCAAGAGTTCGGAAATAAAGTATAAAAGCAGTTCTCCAATAGTATAATGATTAAAATGAAAAACAATAAACATTGAGAAACATTCTTGCTTTTTATTAGCCTTCGGCTTTTTTGATTCCATAAGTTTTTTAAGTCGCTTATGCAATTGATTGATTTTATCGGTTTCAATATGTTATCATTCTTTAAGTATTTTATCAAAAACATCTTTTTTTTTTAAATAACTTATTCGACATTGGTACTCTTTTACACCTTGTAGGTTATGGTTGGAGTAAATATCTGTCATTGTCCATCATTCCTAACGATTGTTCAATATTTCTCAAAATCTATTACAATGTTGCTTGAAGATTAATCTTTCCTTAATATCTATTCTATTATAATAATCTAGCACAGTTAATTTTGACGCTGCCAAAACGATTTCACTTTTTTAGAAAAAATTCCCAAAACTTTTAATAATTACCCACATATGTGAAATTTCGAAAATATTTTTTAAATTTGAAAAAAAAAACTGTGAAAAATTAACTATTTAATTTAAAAAAAAAAAACACTCAATGGCAGGTGTGCTCGTATTTACTAGTCTATCTATTAAGCAAATCGATAAATTGGTGAAACTGCTAAAAATTAGAAATATACCCTTTCTTATTATTACCATATTGACATGATTTAATCACACTCTTTCTCTCTGTTCAAACACTAAAAACTCTATTAAGTTATCTTAACTTTTATTTTAGCTATTCATAACAATATGACTCGTCACGCAAGGCAACACAACGCGTGGGCACAAGTACTTGTTCTAACAATATGAGATCCCCACAGAAGTATTTCCTTATCAATTTAATATTTGTATCTTTCAAATAAGTATTTGTCTCAAGCTAAATCGTCAATTGATTAAAAAAAAAAACACATCTTTTATTTGAATTAAAATCAGAAGAATACAAAATTTTAAACTTTGTACTTGAAAGTGTGAGGTTTCTAAAAAGAAGACGTAAAAGTAAATCTCGCACCTCGAGAATGCGAAATTTTATATTGATTTCCTTTGTATTATAAGCCAAATATACAGCATATGCAAAATAGCGGAACTGTTAGCGTCTCAAAATTTAATTAAAAGAACAAAATTGAAAATTCATTTTCTTTTGGTAATTCATTTAACTTTGCAAAAATAAAAGAAACTGTCAATGTCGTGCACTAATGTAAGATTTTGACCTGCTTCGTTATTACTTTTAACCCTGAACTGCCTCAATTTATGGGTTTTCAAAGCTATTTTGTGAAAACATGAGCAATGATTTGGTTTACCCAATTGAAATCGGGGTAAATTAGAGGTAAAATCCTGACAACAATGGATGAAATACACAACAGACATACCCAAGTCCCGAAATGTTTCCAAAGATTTGAGAGTTGAAATTTATACGGTGGTATCTAAATTAGACAGTTTCTTATAGTGTGGTACCCAAATTGAGAAATTTGAAAGATAAGTACCCAAATCGTTAACAACACTATAGTTTGCTGTACCAAGAGCATTATTATCAGTCCAACTAAAATACTCTATATGTATAACTTTATACAATATATTCACGAAATGCTGTTCATCAGTGCATCTATAGCTTAAAAAATTCTATAAATATATAATTTTATTGGATTTCTCTAGATGTAGAGTTTTGGTAAAAAATTATACGACTTTAAATTATTATTTTATTGCTCATGCACCCTCCTCTCCTCCCCCACTTTCCACTTTCCTTTCTTTCACTACAAGTTGATATATACAGTTTTTATTTATATGATAAACGATATTTCCACCATGGTTATATCATCTGGCTCTTCCTTTCTATAATCGTATCCATTATAATTCCATCCTTTTACTCCTCGTCCGAGTTTTCTATGTTGCTAGTACACAAACTCACACACACACACACACACATATATATATGCAGCAACGAAAATTGATCTGGTTAAACACCCAAATCGATGTATAGAATCTGGAGGATCACAGTGAAAGTAAGGGAAAACTAAGAAATACTCTGTATATGATATAAGACTTCATATGTGATGAATCGAAGTAGAAAAGAATTGCGGGGTTTTCCCCCTTTTGCTAAACTGTGAAGAAGGAACAAGAAAGGTTCCAAAAATAAATAAAATAAAAAAGAAATCATTATTTTAATGTGATATATACTAGACTTATAGATGACTGTTGTGCAACTTTTGGTTATATAGTCTTATCTAGCCATATAACCTTATAGATATAGAAAAAGTTTATATTTATTGTTGAGAATGCTCTAAACGTATTTTTTCCTATATTGTATAGGAGGTGCTGAATTTCTTGTAGATCCTTTTTTTTATGTTATTTTTCGATGATTAATATTATAGGAATTCTAAGAGTATACTCTTGTTTAGTTGGCGTTAAATAAATGGCGTATTTAAGTTTGGAAAAAGAAGTGTTTTATATTTGTTGCTTGTAATATCAAGTTTTTCAGCTCTGAAAACCAAAATAAGGTTTGGTGGCGTTAAATACCCCAGCTTGTAGTATCAAGTTTTGCAGAGCTACCAAGTGACTCAATATAATTTCCGTTTTGACAGATTTTTCATTTATTACAATAAATTATTTGATATTCATTCATGTGAAGTAATTTTTTATTTTTTTTTACGAAATAACAAAAAATAAGGTTTTATTACTAAAATAATATTTTTTAATATAAAGCCTATTTTCGATGAATTTTTTTTCGATAATTATTATCTTATTTTGTATGCATCGACCAACTATATCAAATAATAAAAAGTTATGCCATTTTAAAGACGACACTGATGGTTAATTGCAAAAAATTGATAGTTTATAAAGATTAATTGCAAAAAATAATAGTTCTATGGGGTTATCTACATTAGAGCATCCATATCAGTTTCTTCATCATTTTCCTTTAATTTGAAGGTGAAATATATACTTTATTTGTTCTAATAACTCATTTTACCATAGTTCAATATATCAGTTTTCCTATCACTTAGCTCTTATCTTTTTTATTTATTGATTTATCTCTTTTATCAACTTTTTTATTATCACTTTACACTTACAAATATTTGAAAATGACATAAAGTATGAGAGAGTGTTTATTTTAATATTATAAATTTATAAGAAAATGAATCATTATCTTGTATATAAGAAAACCACCACCTTAATGTAAAAATAGGGAAGCACATAAGATAATTGATGTAAATCAATTTTCGAGACAATCACTTTGCCACCTTAATCGTTACCCACGCGTTACGTATGCGACCCATGCTATATATATGATTTGGCTAAATAAATTTTTAAAAAATATATTGATTGAATGAATATATTAAATTATAATCATGAGTAATATAATCTTTTTGCTTTACAAACTACACATAAAACAATTTTGTTTGGTATAACATTATAATTGTTTTGAAAAGATCATGATTTTTATGCGTTTTTAATATTTTGCATTGAATAAATGTAAATGAGTAATTAGTAAAAAAAAAGTGAGGAGTACTATAGAAAAAAGTGACCAAAATTTGTTAAGCTCACTTTTTTTGGGTTAACTTATATGGTATATTAGTAATCGTTATTTATGCGTTGCGTGTGCGATGCGTGGTATGTATACATGATCCGGGTTAATAAATTTTTAAAAAGTATAGTGATTGAATGAATATATTAAATTAGAAATGATGAGTAATATGATGTTTTTCTTATACAAAATAACCGTAAAATGATTTTGTTTGATATATGATTATAATTGGTTTGAAAAGATCATGATTTTTGTGTGTTTTTAATATTTTGAATTGAATAAATATAATTGAGTAATTAGTAAAAAAGAGTGGGGGAATTATAGAAAAAATAAATAAAATTTGGCAAACTCACTTTTTTGGGTTGACTTATTTATATACTTGTAATCATTACTCACGCGTTGCGTGTGCGACGCGTGGTGTATATATGATCAAGTTAAATAAATTTTTAAAAAGTATATTGATTGAATGAATATATTAAATTAGAAATCATGAGTAATATAATGTTTTTTTATACAAAATACATGTAAAACGATTTTGTTTGGTATAAGATTATAATTGGTTTGAAAAGATCATGATTTTTTTTGTATTTTTTATATTTTGAATTGAATAAATTTAAATAATTAATTAGTAAAAAAGAGTGAGGGTATTTTTTTAAAAAAATGGACAAAATTTGGCAGTCTCACTTTTTATTGGCTTGTCTTATTTATATACTAGTAATACTTACCCACGCGTTGCGTGTGCGATACGTGGTATATATACACGATCCGGGTAAATAAATTTTTAAATGGTATATTGATTGTATGAATATATTAAATTAGAAATGGTGAGTAATATAATATTTTTGTTAAACAAAATACAAGTAAAACGATTTTGTTTGGTATAACATTATAATTATTTGGAAAAGATAATGATTTTTGTGTGTTTTTAATATTTTGAATTGAATAAATGTAAATGAGTAATTAGTAAAAAATAGTGTGGACATTATAAAAAAAAATTACCAAAATTTGATAGATTCACTTTTTTTGGGTTGACTTATATAGTATATAGTAATCGTTACACACGAGTTGCGTGTGCGACGCGTGGTATATATACATGATGCGGGTAAATAAATTTTTAAAAATTATATTGATTGAATGAATATATTAAATTAGAAATTGTGAGTAATATAATATTTTTTTAATACAAAATACACGTAAAATGATTTTGTTTGGTATATGATTATAATTGTTTGGAAAAGATAATGATTTTTGTGTGTTTTTTATATTTTGAATTAAATAAATATAAATGAGTAATTAGTAAAATAGAATGAGGTATTTTTGGGAAATTGGTCAAAATTTGACATACCCATATTTTTTTTTGGTTGGCCAAAATGAGATTGAAAGAGATAATTAACAACTCTTAACAAATTCTTAAAAGCAACAATTATGCAAGCCCAGTATATTTTACAAACAAAACTGGTTCAAAACGGCACCAAGTAAAATCATCAAAATTATAAAACTCATATCTTTCATTGAGGGTCCAATTGGGAACATATTATTTGATTTTTTTTTTTAAATCTGTAGGCTGTAGTAAAACTTCTTGATTTTAGAAATTTGCATTCGAGTGTTTGGTAGCATATAAAAAAAATCTAGATTTTATTAGATTTTATTAAAATCATTGTTTGCGATTAGATTTTTGATTTTATATATTTACTAAAAAAAAAGGTCAAAACTATCCTTATTTATTAGAGATAAATATGTATCAAATCTTTTCCTTATCACCAAAAAATCAACCCATAACTCATCTTCTCTAATCTCACTTCACGCTCTATTATATTTTTTAAAAATCATAGAAACCAAACACTCATGGATTTTAAAATCATAAAATCAACCAAAAAAATAAGATCTCAATCACACCCTGGGATTGACTTTCATGTGTATTATATTGAACTTAATTTCGTCAAGTCATATTTTTCTGGTGGTTATAATATTAAAAAAGTCATTAGTATATAATTAATCTTTTAACAATAGAGATCAAATTTAAGTTGTAACTCGAAACAAAATTTAAAGCAAATGAAATTGATGCATCAAATAGTTCACACGTCCGAAATAGCGAGTCTCAAAATTGTTTCAACAAATAATCAAAACAAAAGAGTAAACTTAATTAGGGTGTGTTTGATTTCAGTTTTTTTGAGGTGATTTTTGTACTTTTGGATTTTGAAAATCCAGATTTTTTAATAGATGTTTGGTTACTAGGATTTTTTGATTTTTAAAATCCTGAATTTTAGTCAAAATAATCCAAAAAAAACCCCAAATTTTCAGAATCCATCTTTTTGCTGGATTTTTTGATTTTTTGATTTCTAATATTAGAGTTTTTATCAAAAAATCTGATATCAAACGGACCCTTAATCATATAGATTTTTGGCACATCTAATACGTGTAGGGCTGGCAAAAAAATCCAATCCGATCCCTCGGATTTTGGATATTTTCGGATTTCTTTTGTTCGGATCGGATTTTGTTGCAAAAATGTACCCAAAATAATCGATCCATACCCCGACCTAAACGGTTCTAGATTGCTTTCGGATCGGATATCATCCATTTTTTTTTATTATTATTATATATTTCAGTATTAATGGAAGTTTTTCTTTATTTTTAGGAGATAATTAATAAATTTTGATTAAAATGACAAAGGAGACTTTTGAAATTTTAAACATTTGAACAAAATAAAATTCCAGGTAGCAGTTAAATATTGAACTTTAAATTTACTATATTCGTAGGACATCGTTTATGCAACAAGGTATACTCAGTTGAGTCCATATTAAATTTTAAATCTGTAGAAAGAAAATCAATATCATTAGTGTAATAACTAGCATTATTTAAAGGAATACTTAGTTAATATCAATGAATTCTATGAATAAATTAATTTCATAAATTATATATTATCTTTCCTACTCCTGGCCTATATATATGGATGAAGTATCATGCTGCAATATAAAAATACTAATAATCGTGCACCACGTGTTGCGTGTGCGGCACGTAATGCAATAAAAATCTAGAAAATATGTATAATTATGATATAAATATGTGGATAATAAAAACAAACATACTTTAAGATTTAAACGAATGTTTGGTTGTTAAAGAGGGATAAATAGTTTTATTAGTTTTTACTTTTTATATTTTTATTTGAGTATGATATTATTGTAATTAATATAAAGGTGTATGGGTATTTTAAAAAAAAACGTGGCTAAATTGTACAGGCTCATTTAACTTGGTTTGACTTATTATAATAGAATGATATGGATGCGGTATCCTAATTACATCTAAAAATGTTATAATTAAGTTAGTTTTCGGATTTTTTCCGATTTTGGATTTTCGGATCGGATTTTGAATCGGATTTACATATTTGATATTGAAACCTATATCCAATCCAAATCTGTAGGACTCGGATTGGATATACCCAATATAATATTGGGATCGGATTTTTCGGATTGCGATTCGGATGGATTTTGTATTTCGGTTATTTTTGCCACCCCTAAATATGTGTAGTATTATTTGATTAAAATTATATCAAATTCAGAAAAGTTAATAGGGTATTTCCATGTTCTGGATAATACACTTTGATTTGAGCTATTTTTTTTTCTCGTGATTTGACCCGTACAGATAAGGTAAGATTTGATTTGCTATTTTTTTTAGTTAATTTTAGACTAATTTGGTGAGTTAAGATAAAACTAAAACTACTAATTAGTTATTGTTTAATTTGGTTATTCCAATTAGATATCGCCATATGCATGGAAAGTATGTAAAGATTTAATACAAACTAGTTTGTAGAAAAATATTTGAAGTCTGTAAAGATTTTATACAAACTAGTTTGTAGAAAAATATTTTCTTTTAATAATTGATAAAGGCTATAGGCGAAGTTGGCTATATTGTTTCTTAATCATTATCAGTTATTGCCACATGTTATCGTAATCGTATTATGCACTCTTCACTAATACTAACGAGGTTCCTTAATGGTAGGACGAGATCAAGAAATAGAGAGAAAATGAACGTACTAATTGATACCCGGAAACTTACTGCCACGAGGTATGAAGTTCATGAGATACCGGAAGAAATACTAATAGATATACTGGAAAGACTATCCCTGAAACCTCTTGCACGTTTCAAGTGTGTTTCGAGACAATGGAAACAATTGATCTCAAACACGCTCACCGTGATCAACCATCCTAAACTACATTTGCTCTCCATTGGATACTGCACGTTTCATATTCCATTCACTTGACCATAAAGCCACTTTAGAAAGAGTTACTGTGCTTCGAGTTGGATCTCCTATAATTCGTTCTTCTTGTCATGGATTGTTGCTTATTCAAGTTGATAGTGATGCATATTATAGCGATCTATTCGTGTGGAACCCGCTTACAAACTTTTTCAGAAAGGTTTACACATGCTATAAGTACTTGTGTCAAACAAATGATTTGTCCAATCTTTGCTTTGATATTTCCAGTAAAGAGTACAAGGTCGTTTTGGTAAAGAACCATTACATCCATTCTTCTTGGGGTCATCATTTCGATGTTGTCACTTGTGGGACAGTAACCACAAACGTGTATATATTCCTTTTTCGTCGTGTAGTTTTCAAAGTGGGACGTTTTTCAAAGAATGTGTACATTGGATTTGCAAACGTGGACTTATAAACCATATCGTAGGATATGAACCAAGTACGAGTACGCTTGTTGAAGTGCCAATGCCACAACCTAAGAGCGGTGTTTCTAATAACGGCATTGGCTTAGGGGTTTTAGATGGGTGCCTTTGCATGACCCGTCTTTGTGACCATACACGTCATCTCGAGTTCTTGGCTATGAAGGAATACAAAAATGGGGATTCATGGGATATCATGTATGTTATTTCACACACATACCGTTTCTATCACGGGTTCACTGTTGAACCTCTTTTTATAACAAAAGAAGGTGAAGTAATAGTTATGAGAATATCTAATGGCCAAAAAAGTGTAAGGGCTTACAACAGGTACGGACATTTTCTCAAAGAGATAACGACTCCGGATTCTGATAACATAAGTGCCGTTTTATACGAGGAGAGCTGGTTTTCACCGACCAGTTACAATTGGGAACAATTTCCCCCTAAAGCCTATAAAATGTGGACTTATTTGGATATTTTTGAAGAAAACTTTGACTATGAATAGGGAGACCCCGATTGGGAAGCGGTCAATTACTTCATGTAACCAGATCTTGAACTTCGTTCGAGGTTCTTTCGGAAGAAGAAAAGGAATAAAGAGGTGCAAAAGAAGTGTGGTCGTATAGAAATTACAAACTTGGAATTCATTAGAATAATTTATTGGCGATTTTTACGCCAGATTTATGCAAATATTGTGGCCAATTGGCGAGCATATATGACATTCTTATCAATAATATATCTGTTTCGGTTTTTATTGCAGTAAATGTTAGTTGTCATGTATGGTTCCCCAACTGGCTAATATATCGAACTTATTATTCGAGCTACACCATGCACTACAATATAATTAAATTTTAGCCAAATCGATTCGATTTTGGAGGTGTGATCAGTTCTGTTGCGGATACGTTATCGTGATAAAAGTATTTTCAGAGATATATAACAGGTTCTATTTAGTGTGAAACTAATCATTTGTCTAAAATAAGTTGCAACTAAACTAATCATTTTATAGAAAACCATATTTTACAAACTACAAAGTACTAATTAAAACTATAATTTCCATTATTGGCAGCTATAATTTCAATCATTGGCAGCTTGAGTTTAATTGCTTATCATACTAGAACGATTCTTTTTTTGCAAATAAATGTACAACATATCAATAACGTTCTTTTAATTTAAATTTTGCACCTTTCTATCCGTTCTAGACCTGACAATCGATCAAATGTTCCAAATTGAAATATGCTGGCGTTCCAAATCCACTGTTTTGGTGTAGTCTCACTCTGCGGCATCCAAAGAAATTCTTTGGGACAATCTTCGTTAGGCCGACAGTCGTCATGCGATATTATTCCAATGTCCGTCGCTCAAGCAAGTTTCTCATCAACACCGTTACTTTCCGCGGTATCCATCTTATTGACCCTCTTTTTGAGGAGAACAAAGTCGGTTGTAACCACGTTCTATATAAAACCACCGTCCATAATTATAAACACACTCGTTAAACCTGACCCCTCCCTTTGCGAACAAATGGAGTTAAATCCCTTCTTTTAAACACCGTCTTCAAACACGGCCGCCAAACATGCTCTTTGGGGACAAACCGCAATGGTCATGAAAAAAAGAGAGGCTCTGTGAGGGCATAGAGTTATGCTTTACTTTATACTGGAGTATTATTTTAGTAAAATTTGCCCCTTCCCATTTGTTCTAGCATTTTATTACACTGTAAATTCTAAACAATCAAATCAATAACAAAAAAGTTTAAATATGCTAAATTTGTGTCACAGTTTAACATCCACTCGACATGCTTAGACCAGATCAAGTTTACTTAAACAAAACTATTATTGCATTCATTAATAAAAAAAATGGATTCTAAAACTTTTATATGACTTATTAATAAAAGTATCCAACATTAATAAAAGTTGTTTATAAATGAAAATTTTGTTTAAAATCATTTATTTTTATACTTTCCTTGCAACCAAGAATATACAAGCCACAAACACCTATATACAAGACCATACATGTAATAACTTATTAGGACTACAACAACTTATTACTAGTAAACACTTATGGGCTAACTAAACTAACCAGTGGTAGTATATGGACTTTAAAAGAATAATAGGGACAATTCGTAAACTTTGCAAGATGATTTTATTTTTTAAACCAGTTGCGGATTCTCTTTCTTTCAAATTTCATCTATAAGTTGTTTAGATTACACGGAGATAGAAGACAAGCGGGTAACAATCTACGCCGCTAACCTTTTTGAATTAATTAAAACTGCAATATATGGTAATTTATATACAGCATTGCATTGCAGTGCAGCTGCAAGCCCTAGCCAACCCGGCATATAGATAGATATATAAAAGAAGAGTTTGGTACTATATATTGTTGGGTCGATCAGGCCAACAATAAGAAAGACAGAAAACTAAACCGAGCACACACTCTTTGATAACGGAGTTCACCCAAATTGGCTACGTCTCCGGGCCGCTACACGTAGCACATGTTGAACGATGTTCTTCTAATCGATTATTTTGATGATAACAATATTTGTAAAACATGATAAAAGCTCGTTTTGCGTACTAATCATTTATCGAGTGTGTCAAAGGTTTGAAATGATAGATTACTTAAATACGAAGTTAAAGGTTCAAGCGGAACCTCAATCGGGCTTAAAACGAACAAGTTACGGGCTTTCGAAATATGTCAAGAAAACCGAGAAATTACTAAGGCAGAAACGACCAATCGTAAGCAGAAACGACCGATTGTTTCAGAGTAAATTTCTTCCAGTGAGTATAGACCAAAAACGACCGATCGTTCCCAGACACGACCGATCGTTTCAATACAGTTTTCTTCCAGTGAGCACAACACAAAAACGACCGATCGCTACCGTAAAACGACCGATCGTTTTAGGTAGAAATTCTTCCAGTGAGTACAGATGAAAAACGACCGATCGTTTTTCAGAAACGACCGATCGTTTCTGTAGAATTTCAAATTACAGCTTTTTAGCTTTTCCTGAAAATTGGGCGAGCTGCTGCGAACAAGTGGCTAATCTACTCAACAACTGCCAACGGTCATGCATTAATTGATGGACGATTTTCACTCTACAAAAAGCCTCAAATCCATTGTTGAAGATCACCAATAACTTACACAACTTCAAGCTTTCACAAAAAGATCATACAAGCTTATACTACTCAATCTTCTCACTTGTATTCATAAAATATTCTCGAGTATATTATTATTGTAATCTTCTAAACATCGAGATAATATTTGTTAGTGAGTGATTCATTCAAATTCAATCTTGTAAAGAGTATTTTATAAAAACTCATTTGTGAGCAAATGATCGGGTAGAGGCTTTTCAAGCAAGTGTAGCTTAAAAGCTCTAGGCTTTTCATTCGGGATACTCATAAAGTGAGGGGGAGCTTAATCGGTCTATTAGGTCATTAGGTTGTAACCTTGGAACGAAGATTTTAGTAAAACACTCGGTACTGTGAATACCGAGGAGAGGACGTAGGCACGCTTTTGCCGAACCTCTATAAATCTTGTGTTATTCCTTTCCCTTAATTTTTACTCTTCGCACTTATATATTGCGTATATTTATTTTTTGCATAGATTAAATTAGCAATAATTTGTTAACGAAATTTTTTAAGTTATATAATCCACTAATTAGCTTAGTTTATAACCCATAGTTTTTATTCCGCGAAAAACGTACGAAAACCTTATTCACCCCCCCTCTAAGGTTTAGACACCTACGGACCAACAACACTTAATATTATTATAATGAGGATTACAATCGTAATCTAGCTCAAACACAAGCTATGGTTCTCTCGCAAATAGAACTCTCTCATTTATAATATGTAAAAGTTACTTGTGTAGGTGTTATTAGAATACAGGATATTGGGGCATATAAATAGAATCCTTAGTGGGTCATATTACAATTCCAAGCGATGTGGGATAATTAGAAAACATGTCCAAAACTCATTTGGCTCCACAACTCAACAATCTCCCACTTGGAGTCAAATGTCGAGTAACTCACTGTGCTCCACCGAGCAGAATGCTCCCATCGGTATCCTTGTATAGTAATTGATACTCTTCCGTCATCGGCGAGTTATCCATTCTTCCAGTGTAGCGACGACCCTGAGCCTCAAGCTCGGAGTCCTACTGAGGTTGCACACAGCCTCAGTTTGTCGATTGTAACAGTCTTCGTTAGCATATCGGCGGGGTTCTTAGCGCCCTCAATCTTTTCTAGCGCGAAGATTCCATCTTCTAGAACGTCCCGGATAAAATGGTAACGAATCTGTATGTACTTGGAGCGTGAATGGAATACAGAGTTCTTAGCTAGCTGAACTGTACTTTGACTATCACAGTGCAGAACTCCCTTGTCGGTCCTCTGACCGAGCTCCTCTAAGAAACCTTGCAACCAAATCATCTATTTGCTTGCTTCCGTCATCGCGACGTACTCAGCCTCTGTGGTCGACAATGCAACAATCTTTTGCACCTTAGATGTCCAAATCACAGCAATACCACCGTAGGTACAAACACATTCTGTTGTGCTCTTTCGGCTGTCTAAATCACCGGCCATGTCAGCATTCACATAGCCGTCCAGGCCTTCCGAGGTCTTTCAGAAACATAATGCCGAACTCACGGTACCCGAGAGATATCTCAATATCCACTTCACAGCTTCACGAACAACTCCCACTGCATGGGCAATGTACGGTCTTGTACACACCATAGCATACATCAAGCTACCAATTGTTGAAGCGTAGGGTATGTTCGACATACGATCCTTTCCTTCCTAGCTGAGGGTGATTGTTTCTTTGACAAGCTAAAGTGTGCGGCTAGCGGTGAGCCTACAGCCTTGGCATCACTCATGCTAAATCGTGCCAATAGTTTCTTCACATACTCGGCTTGCGACAGAAACAGGGACCCATCCCTTCCTCGAGAAATCCTCATACCGAGGATCTGATTTGCGGCTCCCAAATCTTTCATTTCGAACTGTTTCGCCAACTGTTGTTTCACCTTGTTAATCTCAACAAGGCTCGACCCGGCAAGCAACATGTCATCTACGTACAACAGTAGTATGACATACGAAGAGTTCTCAAATCTCTTCACGAAACAGCAGTGATCACTATCACTTCTTTCGAACTCGGTATCCACCATGAAACTGTCAAACTTCTTATACCACTGTCGTGGTGCTTTTTTTAGCCCGTACAAGCTCTTCCTCAGTTTGCAGACCAGTTTCTCTTTTCCCTTTTCGGCAAACCCTTCAGGTTGGAGCATGTAAATTTCTTCTTCAAGATCTCTATGGAGAAAGGCAGTTTTCACATCTAACTGCTCAAGATGAAGATTCGCATTTACAACAATAGTCGAATAGTCGTCAACTTTACGACTGGTGAAAAGATCTCGGTGTAGTCAATTCCTGCCTTTTGCTGGAACCCTTTGACTACTAATCGTGCCTTATACCATTTTGAGCCATCTTGTTCCTCCTTCAGTCGGAACACTCATTTGTTGCTCAGTGCCCTTTTCCCCCTGGGCAGTTCGGCTAACTGTCAAGTCACATTCTTTTCAAGTCACTTCATCTCATTCTTCATCGCGAGCTCCCACTTGCTCGAGTCTTTCAGCTCCAGAGCTTCCTCTCTACTTTTGGGCTCGCCTGCATCACTGAGCAATATGTAATACAGGGAAGGAGATTATCGGGAAGGAGGTCTCCTCTCGCGATGATCTCAGCCCAATTTAGGTCGAGGAGTTTGGGACAGCTCCTCGTCCTCTTCAGCATCTGTTGGTAGGTTGTCGAGCACCATAGGCTCATCTTCAGTGTCATTTTCCAACTCCATTCTTGAAAACGCATTCATATCGACTATACCACTTTCCTCGGACGGGAGCGCGCATTCTTCTACCACCATATTTTGTCGATCTTTGAACAAAATGCTTTCGTTGAAGATGACATCCTTACTGCGAATGATCCTTTTTGTTTGACCATCCCAAAAGCAATATCCAAACTCAGCTCCACCTTACCCCACAAAGTAACACACTTTGGATTTCGAGTCAAGCTTGGTACGATCATTTATATCGACATGGATATATGACAGACAACCGAACACTCGCAAGTGTTCATAAGAGATAGGCTTTCCTATCCACTTTTCTTCGGAAATTCTCCCCTCTATTGGCACTAAGGGTCTGCGGTTAATGAGGTAAACCGCCGTGCTTACTGCATGTGCCCACAAGGCTTTGGGCAACCCACTTTGCAGTCTCATACTCCTAGCACGCTCATTGATTGTTCGGTTCATTCGCTCGGCCACGCCATTTTGCTGTGGCGTTCTTCGGATGGTCTTCTCCATTCGAATGCCTCTCTGAGCACAGAACTCTACGAACTTCGCATCAATGTACTCTCCGTCGTTATTGGACCTCATACATTTGAGTTTATTCCCGATCTCTAGTTTGATCATGGCCTTCCATTCTTGAAATTTCTTAAACACCTCAGACTTGTGTTTCAAGAAATAGACCCATGTTTTCCTCGTCGAATCATCGATGAAGGTCACATAGTACTGAGATCCTCCCAGTGAGGTTACTGGAAATGGTCCCCATACGTCTGAGTGGACCAGTGCTAGCTTCTCCTCCTTGGGAGCTTTTTCACCTTTTCGGAAGCTCACTTTCTTCTGCTTCCCGAAGATGCAACCTTCGCACATGTCGAGGTTGACAGACTTCAAGCCTGTAAGTTTGCTGTCCTTTGCTAACACCTTCATCCCCTTCTCACTCATGTGACCCAACTGTCGATGCCACAGTTCCGAGCAGTTTTGCGGCACAGCTGCCGCAATTGTACGATCCTCATCGGTCGTCATGTACAGTGTACCGACCTTACTCCCTCGGGCTATCACCATAGCTCCTCGTGAAACTTTCCAAGCTCCACAGCTGAACGAAATGGAGTGTCTTTCGGCATCGAGTTGACCTACTGAGATCAGATTCTTGGTCAACATCGGAACATGCCTCACTTTCGTTAGCTTCCATACTGACCCGTTTGGAATGCGAATTTTCACATCGCCCATTCCAACAACATCCAACGCTTCTCCGTCGGCTAGATACACTTTACCGAAATTACCCGCAGTGTAATTTTCGAATAAATCCTTCTGAGGGGTTGTGTGAAATGATGCCCCAGAGTCTAGAATCCACGATTCTATATTTCTATGCTCGGTTAGCAACAAACAGTCACCTGAATCCTCGTCGCTCGTAACATTAACCACGTGATCATGGGCGGTACCTTTCTTCGGCTGCTTGCACTCATGACTGAAATGCCCCATACCCTGGCAGTTATAGCATCGATGATTCTTCTTACTTCGATCGCTATCTTTGCCGCCTCGGCTTTGCCCTCTTCTACCTCGGGATTGCGAACGTCCTCTAACGTCCCATACCCTGGCCTTACCCCGGTCTCTTGAACCCACGTTCAAGGCTGCTCCATCATTTGAGCATTCAGCCATGTCTAATCTCCTGAGCTCCTCAGCGAGTATTTGATCTCGGATGCCGTTGTAAGTCAGTTTCTCCTTTCCAATTGAGTTGCTAACAGCAGCATCGCATGAATTCCCAACTGTTCGGTAAAGATGCTAGCAGTATAAGGGCTCTCACTTCGTCTTCAAAAGTTATCTCCACCACATCCAACTGATTTACGGTGTCGATGAACTTGTTCACGTGATTTGCGACAGGTGTGTCCTCAGCCATGCGTAGGTTGAACAACTTACGCATGAGATATACTTTGTTGTTCGCGGATGGTTTCTCATACATGTCGGTGAGGATCTTCATCATCCCCATCGTCGTCGTCTCTCTTGCGACATTATGTGCTACACTCCTAGATAGTGTTAGGCGGATCACTCTCAACACTTGTCGGTCTAAGAGTTTCCACGCCTTCTCGGTGATCGTCGTCGGCCTTTCCTCAAGGAGAAGTGGCTGATGCATCTTCGTCCCGTAAAGGTAGTCCTCTATTTGCATTCTCCAGAATGCGAAGTCCTTCCCGTCGAACTTCTCGATCCCGTGTGCGGTTCTGTCTTCTTTTGCCATCGATCTTCCTTGCTCTGATACCACTTGTTGGGTCGATCAGGCGAACAATAAGAAAGACAGAAAACTAAACCGAGCACACTCTTTGATAACGGAGTTCATCCAAATTGCCTACGTTTCCGGGCCTCTACACGTGGCACTTAATATTATTATAATGAGGATTACAATCGTAATCTAGCTCAAACACAAGCTATGGTTCTCTCGCAAATAGAACTCTCTCACTTATAATATGTAAAAGGTACTTGTGTAGGTGTTATTAGAATATAAGATATTTGGACATATAAATAAAACCCTTAGTGGGCCATATTACAATTTCAAGCGATGTGAGATAATTAGAAAATATGGTCAAAACTCATTTGACTCCACAACTCAACATATATATCTTCACATCAACAAAAATGCTACGAAGTAAATCAAAATTGTTATTCAAAATTTCAAAGATTTTATCCCAAACACGTGTAATTTTTTTTAAATTAAATCTTTTGTAATCTTTACTCATAACAATTATATGTTACAAAAACATTTTTGATTATTCATTTTGCATATAACTTCTAAAACTATTTATAATTATATTTTGACACACTTTGATATTATAGAAGCTGTATTATATATATTCTAATACTCCATGAGTCCCTGACACGCACTTAGAAATGATTTTTTATTTCTTTTATTAAGTACTAGTATTGATGTATTAAATTTTGTAGTGTTTAATCCTAAAAAAAAATATATAATTTTGAAATAAATTACAAAAAAAAACCCTTAGAACCTCGATTAACAGCTAATAATCTTAATATATTATATATATTAAGGGGCTGTCATAATACCTTAATTATAAATTAGTTTGAAAAACAGTATTTAAAAATCGTTATTTTTAAAAATCGTGGGTTACCACGGCAACCCCTGGTCATACATTAGTTCCGCCACTGAATTGAATGTATTGCAGTCGGTTTCGATTGTTGAACTGGTCTTTTGGGTCCTCGGTCTCATCTGGCATATTTTTTGTTCACGTTTATAAGTGTATTACCACCCTGCAGTTTCTTCTTGAGCTCCGTTGAGTAGAGGATCTTAGGCCGACCTTCTTTCCCTCTATATTCCTATCATACGAAAAATAACTTGGTTTTTACCATTTTTTATATCAATTTGGGTCCCAATTAGGTGGTAAACGTGTCTATATTTTTGTCTAACAACAATATCCTAATTCCTAATAGAGTATTAGGCTAATTCAGTGAAAATTAAAAATAGAGAGGTGATGATTTAAATTAATAAAAGTTAATGCAAAATGGTAAAATCCCAGTACTAATTAAAACACATTTTTCTTTCCCCTTTCGGCTTCCGCTACTTGAAAGTGTGAGGTTTCTAAAAAGAAAGCGTAAAAGTAAACCTCTCATCTCGAGAATGCGAAATTTTATATTAATTTCCTTTGTATAATATGCCAAATATACAGCATATGTAAAATAGAGGGATTGTTAGCACCTCAACTTTAACTAAAAGAACAAAACTGAATTATGGTAAACTTATGGGACCATTTTTGTAATTACTTCTGGTTTTGGTTCCAAGTTGACGTAAAACACAAAAAAGCATACATACAGGTAATTCGGTAATTTTATTTTTATTTTTATTTTTATCTCAAATATAATATACTAATTTTTCATAATAGAGAAATAACAAGGATGTTACCATATTTCCAACTATGGATGTTAATATGTTATTGAGTTTTACTAATGCAATTAATTAGAATGGAATTTAGTTTTGTAAACATACTATGACAAGATTGTTAAGTCTGAAAACAATAAAATTATATGACTCAATTCGATTATTTAAATAATACCTATAATTAAAGTTCATATTACCTTATCTAGCTCTCTTAGAGCACTCACAATAGTGGTTGTGTGGGTATTCTAAAAGATGACAAGGGTTGTTTAATTTTTGCATTTAGTAGTTATCTTGGCAATCAAACTAACACTTATGCAGAATTCATGGCTATTAGAGATGACTTGCTTATATGTTACATGTTAAATATTAGTAATATTTGTATAGAAACGGACTCTGAACTTATTGCCAATTGGTGGAAAAAAGGCACCAAATCAGGGCCTAAATTTGATATTTTATGGTTGGATTTAGTTGAACTAATGGGTCTTGTGAGTTATGATTTATGTCATATATATATATGGAACAGAATCAGGTGGCAGATGCTTTAGCAAAACAAGGAGCGCACGGCTCCAACAAGACATTTTTCTCACCCATGGAGTTCACAAAGCTCACTCATGCTGCGTATGTTTTGGACCAGAGCGAAACCCCTTGTGTTAGAGGAAGTACATACAAAAATTCAAGATGTAGTAGTATGAAATCTTTCTTCAACAAGTTTGTCTAAGTGAGATGAGAGTTAGCTCGTACTAATCTGATGTTTCAGTTGATATTGCATAATTTGTACTGATTTTTTGCACTAAATTAACATGGCTAATCTCGTTTTTAAGAAAAAAAATTTCTCTTCAACTTGTTGTTTAGATCACTTTGATCACGGCGATGTATATGAAATATAAGGATAAGGGACATAAGGAGTAAATAGCAAGTCATCGTAGAAATTTTTTTGCTTTGAAAAGTCGAGATTAAAAGTGTTAATTTTGTTTTTTTTTCCATGTACTTAGTAAAATAGGTTTATTAGCACTAGTTGCTTTTTGATTGTAGGTCGTAATGCCATAATTTTCCGTTAATGTTTTTGATTGAAAACGCTATCATGTGAGCGTGACTGATGAAAATAATATTTTTACGATTTTATTAATAAAATGGACCGGATATTGAAAAAAAAAAAGCTCACTCACAATAGTATGGGTAAAGGAGGCAAAATTGGTATTTTACGTATTTAGCCCAGATATTTGTTGGTACAGTTCAGTTCATGTTAGCAAATGTGTATTATAACTATTTTGTTAAATTTGAACAGTTAAATGGTAAGCATAGCTATTGGTTTATAAGCATAGCATTTTTAGTATTTTACTGTTCATTAAGGTATTTGTATGTGGTCCCATAAAAGCTATTGGTTCACTAATTTGTATTCTTTTCTCCTTTTCCACCAATTACTATCTCAAAAGTAATTTAACGTGTATAATTAATTTCTAAGCTTTGTTAATTTATAATGTGTATATCAAAATAATGTATATCAATATAATTGTTCAGGTGAATATTTTTGTTTTAAGAAGTAAATACATTATTTTTGTTAATAATGTATAAATTTGTTAGTTTTTATTTTCTTTAGTATGTTTTTTATATTTTTATCCCATTAAATTATATATAAAAATATATATTCATATTTATTTATTTTCTTATTATTCAAATTATATTGTAAAATACAGGTCCAAACCAATTATCTTTTTTATTTCATCAATTGGTATTTTAAAATCTGCTGGAGGGAGAAATAGGTAAACTGGATTTGTATTTGATATGATCTGGTGTATGAGTATGTATTATAGACAATATGTAAAATAGAAATAAGTGATTTCATCATGTAAAATAGATGATCGGTTTAGAAGTGCTGCTGCAAATGCTCTTATTAGCTGAGAAGTGAGGTCTCAGGAATTCATACTCTAGTTCATATGGCTTGTTTGGCTGCAGCTTTTAAGCATGCAAGCTATTTTTTCAAGTTTGCGGAAAAAAGCGTACTCTAGTTCATATGGCTTGTTTGTGGCTTTTAAGCATGTAAGCTATTTTTTCAAGTTTGCGATAAAAAAGCTATTTTAGTCAGCTTAAAGCTTCTATTCTTTTTTAAAAACTGACATATTGAAAAGCTCAGCTTGCTAAACCAAAGACAGCAACAACAATTGAGATTGAAATTTGAAACCAAACAAGTCGAATGCTTTGTTTGTCATATATCTGAATTTCGGCCTGAAAAAGCTAATGAACCAAACTTTTTATAATACTAAAAGAGTTCAACTTATTTGCACGCCTCGATTCAATATTCACCTTTGATTAGTGTTTTTATTCTTAGCGAGCTTAAATTACTGCATAGTGCTAGTTTGGCTGCAATTCTAAAGCATTAAGCTTTTTTGAGTTTGAAGATAAAAGTAAAATTATTCAGTAGAAAGCTTCCATCTTTCTCAAACCTAAACTTAGTAAACCTCAGCTTTTAAACTAATAAGCTGGATTATTTTTTTTATAGTTTATAAAGCTACATGCTAATAAACCCCAAGTTTCAAGCTCCTAATATAAACCAAGGGTAATTTATTTCTTAATTAAAAAAGCAAAACACTCGAGCTTAAAGTCTGATACAAAAAATACCCCAGTCGTATGACATTTCAATTTTATATACCAAACCATGAAAGCTTTGCTTTTGTGTGAATAACAATTTTCTGTTGTTGTTTCAATCGGGGTACTTGATTAGATTTTCACCTTTGATTTGAATTCTTTATCCTTTTCTCTCCCGCTTCTGATTTGTGGGGCTTTTGTACTCTTGGTTGGCTGCATTAGTGCATCTTTACTTTTTTTAGAGCAAACCTAAAAGGTAAAAAATTTATGGTGCTAAACAAAAGACATCCTAGATTTCAGTTTTAATAAATAAATAAAAAAAAGAAAAAAAGGTGGAGCTTAAACAATAAACAACCTCTTTAGAACTTTTATTGTTGCAGATTTTAAAATCAGATTTTTGCTGAAAAGCTAGATTGAATTTAGTTCACTTGATTAGAGAATGAGGTTTAGTAGAATTTGTATGATATTTCTTTTTTATCCCCGAAACTTTTGAAATTTTGATTTTGTGTTAAAAACAATTCCTGCCAATCGATTAGATTGCTACTTTTGATTAGAGTTACCATTCCTATGCTGGCTTGCATGTGTGTTGAAAAGTGTGTTCTGAAGATTTTGTTCTCGTGTGAAATTTTACCTTTGTGCATCACACTATGAAAATATCGGTTATAATCAACAATTTTCTGTCAATGTTTCTATAGGGTTTTTAAGTGCTGGGTTGAGTTTTCATTTTCGAGTTCGTAATCCTTTTCTAGCTTGCAAATAAGCTGAGAAGTGAGAATTGGGGAAATAAGCTGGATTTTTTGAATTTGAAGAAAAAGCCAATGTCACTTAAATCTTCTATCTTTTTTAGGCCAAAAGCCAGAACACCTCAGCTTTGAGCGCCTGCTAAAAAAAAGACAGTGTAGCTTTAATTAAAAATAACAAAAGACTGAGGTTAAAATCTACAACCAAACAAGCCCTTGCAGCTTAATGCTCAGTTTTTATGGATTTTGGCCTGAAAATGCTAGAAGCTTTCAATCGACCAAGCTTGTTTATAGTACTAGAAAAATTCATCTTATTTTCTTAAAATCTGTAGCTAAACAAGTGCAATCTGAAAATTCATTTTCTTTTGGTAATGCATTTAACTTTGCAAAAATAAAAGAAACTGTCAATGTCGTGCACTAGTTTAAGATTTTGACCTGCTTCGTTATTACATTTAACCCTGAACTGCCTCAATTTATGGCTTTTCAAAGCTATTTTGTGAGAACATGATCAATGATTTGGTTTACACAATTGAAATCGGGGTAAGTTAGGGGTAAAATCCTGACAACAGTGGATGAAATAGACAACAGACATACCCAAGTCCCGAAATGTTCCCAAAGACTTGAGAGTTGAAATTTGGCTAATTTTAGGTCTTGAATTACTGCCTCAAAATGGCGGTGAAAAGGAAGATGGGACTGAAAACAGCAGGCACAGGTAGGACAAAAAGAAAGCAACATCTGGATTGGGCATCATGACTTCCGAAGGAGCTGCTTGAGTTCATATAGAAATTGCCATTTGTCGATTACTTATCCTTTAGTAGTGTTTGCAAGTCTTAGAGAAGTGTCGGAATCAACTTGTTTGAGGGATCTACACGTGTTCCTTTACTTGTGAAGCCTGGCCAGAGTGAGAACAAAATACCTGCCTCAACCTTTTAGACAATACACGTAAAAACTCAACCTTTGATATACAATTGCCAGAAGAGTATATTGGGAGTCATCTTTGGGGATCTTATAACGATCGGTTGATTTTAGAAAGACTCACCGCCAATTTACTCATCATTTTGCTTAATCTTTTTTCCAAAGAGAAGGTAGTGTTGCTTAAGACTCTCAAGGTTTACCACATGGTCATTTTGTCTTCGCTTCCGACCGATCCAAGATGTATTTACATGCTTGTTGGAGAAAACTATATGTAGCTACCTTTTGGATGTCAGGTGCTCCCCAAAGATGGCATACATGTAGATTTCAAGAATGGCGTAGATTTGGATGGAACGACCCTCATCCCATTGTGGATGGTCTATACCATAATGGGCACTTTACCTTTTGAGAGGTAACTTTGAAATGCTTATCATCGATGAAAAAAGTGGCATCAACATGCTTAATATTGGTTATAATTGCCTTCAACATTATAGCACTGCGACTCAATATCTTGAGTTAAAAAGGCCATCTTTTGGAGGAGAAATATCACTATCAAGAAGCTACGCTGCTAGAAAATGTATTGTCGAATCAAATGGGTACATACTACTTGCATGCCCTTTGTTCTACAATGACGGCTGTAACGACCCGATCCTCCGACCAGACCGCCACCATCTGCTTACTTCCACCAATACTGTCCGCTTTGACCCGATTCATCATCGCTTCTTGGGCCGCACGACTTTAAAAGGCCTTGGTAATAGTAAGAAGGGTTTACTTAACTTATATACCATATAGGTACTCACATATCTAGCCGATGAGGGACAATACTCTATTTACACCGGCATTTTTCTACAAAAATCCGGATTATTACAACGGCCACATCTACACCAAACACATGGTTTTGAGATGTATAGGATGAACGTTTCTGGAAACGCATGGGTAAAGTTGGATGAGGAGTGCTTAGGGAGTAGAATGTTAATATTGGGGAGGTCATGTAATAGATCCTTTGATGCAAATGAGGAACTGGGTGATGATGCATTGACGAACAATATCTATTTTAGTAACAATAATACTAGTGTTTGTGAAAACGAATGGGACTACGTGTCTCGAATTATGACTATAGCTCTATTTGGAGGCAACGATGATTATGTTCTCGACGACTGGGGTGTTTGCTTGGGGGGAAAGCACACAAAAACTGAAAGTATAAGTAATATTAATAATCCGCCTCATGCCTTTTATGGACGTGCTAAACATCAGGTTGGCATATGTGTTTACTGTCTTGAAAATTTACTGTCCCACTCTTTTGGCTTATGTGTTTTTTCATTTTCCGTATTTGTAAGAAGGGGGGACATTTGTGAAATTGATCTATTACCTTCAGCTTGATTGCAATACTTTTGTCTTATTCTTTACAAAAATTAACATGGTAATAGAGCGTCAAAAGCCGAAACAACAGTGAAAAGTTTTACCAATAAGCACACAATGGTTACCGAAAAGCAGCTCCAATAAAATGACAATAAATCTTGATCTAGCCACTGCTCAAATACACATTCACTCATAATAACCACTAGTCCGAATACATCTACTACGACCAAACCATGAAAACATCTTTTGTCCATCTTAATATATTCGAGAATCGAGAGAGATGAGTTTTTTCAAAAGCTAATGTCCATCTTTTGTCCACTTAATTCTGCTCTCTAAAGACATAATATCCACCTCCTATTGTTTGATTTGTTATTGATATACTTATTGTTTACTTGGCCGGCTATAATTTGATTTTCAGAATTAGTTATTATGACGAATAGTACAGTTTTTTTTTATCGAGTTATGTTATTCGATTAGTTGCGGAACGATGTCCCTATATTGTATAGGAGGTGTTGAATTTCTTGTGGATCGTTTTTCCTGTTATTTTTCGGGGTGATTAGTATTATGGGAATTCCAAGAGGATACTCTTGTTTGGTTGGCGTTAAATAAATGGCTTATTTGAGTTTGGAAAAAGAGGTGTTTTATATTTGTTGCTTGTAATATCAAGTTTTTCAAAGCTACAAGTGACTCAATATAACTTCCGTTTTGACAGATTGTTTATTTATTACAATAAATTATTTGATATTCATTAGTAAATTTTTTTTTTACAAAATGACACAAAAAATAAGGTTTTATCACTAAAACAATATTTTTTAATATAAAGCCTATTTCCGATGAATTTTTTACGATAATTATTATCTTAACTCGTTTGCACCGACAAACTATATATATCAAATAATAAAAAGTTATGCCGTTTTAAAGACGACACCGATGGTTAATTTCAAAATTTTGATAGATCATAAGGATTAATTGCAAAAAATAAAAAAAAAACTTTTTTATTTCCCCATCCACCTCTCCTAGATTCATCAATACATACATGAGGCTGGTTTTTTCGATTACAAAAAATATTTTTTCATGCCAAAATCGTAATTCAGAATTACGGTTTACTTTTTTTTTTGGTGAAATAAAAAATAAAAATCTAAACCGTAAATCAGAATTCCGGTTTGTAAGTTTTGGCCTTAAAACAGATTGTTTGCGGTCGAAAAAAATGCCGGATTTTTCGAATGCAAATAATCTGTTTTTACGCCAAAACCGTAAATATAAATTACAAAAATGATTTAGGATTTACATTTTTATTAAAAAAAAAAAGAAAAAAAAGAAAAGGTAAACTCTGATTCTGCATTACGTTTAAATAACTAACTAGAAATATGGTCGAAAAATACAGCCTTCATACATTTATACACATATCTCTCTCTCTCTACAAAACGTGACACCATGTCAGACCCCAAAAAACCCGTTTTCTTAACGAAAGCTGAACGTGAAAAACTAGCTTTAGAACGCCGTCACGCTCAACACCAACAACACCTCTCTCTAAATAACCCCTCACGCGACATTATTAATATTAATAATAATAATAATCATAATCGAGATCGTGACAATTTAAGGGATAATCGTGACAATAATAGGGATAATCGTGACAATAATTATAATAGGGATAGTCGAGACAATACTAACAGGGAGAGAGAGAGTAATAGGGAACGTGATCGTGAACGGAGGCATCGTGAACGGGAGGAAGAGGATAAGGCCCGAGAGGAGGTGAGGAGGGCTAAGGCGGAGGAGAGAGAGAAGGAGAAGGAGAGGGAAGCTATCAAGGAGCAGTATTTGGGTGGGAAGAAGGCTAAGAAACGCGTTATCAAACCCAGCGAAAAATTCAGGTTTATTACTAATTCTACCAATTTACATTTTTTTCGTTGTTTTGTTTTGTTTTTTTAGCCCTTTAGTCGTTTTATTTTGATTTTGTTTGTTTTTAGGGTTTAGTATTGTGAAAATTGGTTAATTGGTGTGTTGTTGTGTGCAAGTTTGTGTTGATTTAGTGCGCGTTTGTTTGGCATATGCTTTTTTGTTTTAAAAACAGCTTAATTTCAAGTTTTTAGCTTAATTAAGGAGCGAGATAATAGGGAGATAGATAGGGAATGGGATAGGGAACGGAGGCATAGAGAGAGAGAAGAGGAGGAGAAGGCCGGAGAGGAGGCGAGGAGGGCGAAGGCGGAGGAGAGGGAGAAGGAGAAGGAGAAGGAGAGAGAGGCTATCAAGGAGGAGTATTTGGGTGGGAAGAAGGCGAAGAAACGCGTTATCAAACCCAGCGAAAAATTCAGGTTTATTCTTTTTGTCACCACTTTTTGCCCTAGTTTTTGTTTTTTAATTTTGTTTGGTTTTCAGGGTTTTGTATTGTGAAAATTGGTCAATTAGTGTTTTATTTTTTACAATTATGCTTGATATTGTGAAGATTGATTAATTAGTGTCTTACTGTTTACAATTATGCTTGATACATAGCACGTATGGCATTGGCTTTTTTGTTCTAAAAACAGCTTAATTTTAAGCTTTTAGCTTAATTAAGGAGCGAGATAATAGGGATAATAATAATAGGGAGAGAGATAGGGAACGGAGGCATAGAGAGAGAGAAGAGGAGAAGGCCCGAGAGGAGGCAAGGAGGGAGAAGGCGGAGGAGAGAGAGGCTATCAAGGAGCAGTATTTGGGTGGGTAGAAGTCGAAGAAACGCGTTATCAAACCCAGCGAAAAATTCAGGCTTATTCTTTTTGTCACCACTTTTTGCCCTAGTTTTTGTTTTTTAATTTTGTTTGGTTTTCAGGGTTTTGTATTGTGAAAATTGGTCAATTAGTGTTTTATTGTTTACAATTATGCTTGATATTGTGAAGATTGATTAATTAGTGTCTTACTGTTTACAATTATGCTTGATACATGGCGCGTTTGGCATTGGCTTTTTTGTTCTAAAAACAGCTTAATTCCAAGCTTTTAGCTTAATTAAGGAGCGAGATAATAGGGATAACAGGGATATTAATAAAAGTAGGGATACGAGGGATAATAATAATAGGGAGCGAGATAATAGGAAGAGTGATAGGGAACAGGATAGGGAACGGAGGCATAGAGAGAGAGAGAGGAGGAGGAGAAGGCTCGGGAGGAGGCGTTGGAGAGAGAGAATGAGAAGGAGCGGGAAGCTATCAAGGAGCAGTATTTGGGTGGGAAGAAGGCTAATAAACGCATTATTAAACCCAGTGAAAAATTCAGGTCCGTTACGCTTTTTTACCCTAATTTTTGTTTTAAATGTGTTTGATTTAGTGTTTAGTTGTTGGGATTGTTTGGTTAATTTAGGGAAAATTGTTTAGTTATTGTCTTGTTGTTTGCAAGTCTGCTTGATATAGGGCGCGTTTGGTATGGGCTTTTTTGTTCTAAAAACAGCTTACTTTCAAGCTTTTAGCTTAATTAAGGAGAGATATAATAGAGATAATAATAATAGGGATAACTGGGATAATAATAATAGGGATTATGGTAATAATAGGGAGAGAGGGATAGGGATAGGAGAAGGCGAGGGAGGATGCGAGGAGGGAGAAGGCTTAAGAGAGAGAGAAGAAGGAGAGGGAAGCTATCAAGGAGCAGTATTTGGGTGGAAAGAAGGTTAAGAAACGCGTTATCAAACCTAGCGAAAAATTTAGGTTATTACGTTTTTTATGCTATGTATGTTTAATTTAAGCAGTTTCTTGGTTTTGTTTTGTTTTTGGCTTTTAGTGTTTTTGGCTTAAGAAAGAGAGAAGGAGAGGGAAGCTATCAAGGAGCAGTATTTGGGTGGAAAGAAGGTTAAGAAACGCGTTATCAAACCTAGCGAAAAATTTAGGTTATTACGTTTTTTATGCTATGTATGTTTAATTTAAGCAGTTTCTTGGTTTTGTTTTGTTTTTGGCTTTTTGTGGCGACCCAGATTTCCAGGAAGGAAATTCTGTGGTGCGGTGTTGTGCGTTAGTCCCACATCGTCCAGATATGAGAGTACTCGTGTTGTATATGAGCTTAAAGATCTATTTCCTATCAACAAGGCCTTTTAAAGCCGTGCGACACAATAGCGAGGACGGAACTTCACAGTTAAGCGTGCTTAGCTTGGAGTAATATCAGGATGGGTGACCCTCCTGGGAAGTTGTGTCAAAGCGGACAATATTGTTGATACGGGCGTGACGGTTCGGTCGGTGGGGCCGGGTCGTTACAGATGGTATCAGAGCCTCTATCTGGCCGGAAATGTGGGGACTAGCACGTTTGTGTGGACCCTTGAAGACGACGTGCCCGACGAGGACGTCGTGTCTAAAGGGGGGTGATTGTGACGACCCAGATTTCCAGGAAGGAAATTCTGTGGTGCGGTGTTGTGCGTCAGTCCCACATCGCCCAGATATGAGAGTACTCGTGTGGTATATGAGCTTAAAGATCTATTTCCTATCAACAAGGCCTTTTAAAGCGGGCGTGACGGTTCGGTCCGTGTGGGGCCGGGTTGTTACACTTTTAGTGTTGTGAAAATTGATTAATTAGTGTCGCATTGTTTACTATTATGCTTGGTATTGTGACAATTGGTTAATTAGTGTCTTATTGTTTGTGAGCATCCGCACCAGCTACATCAACCATTTCCTCAAACCTAACACATTTTATACCCTTTTAAGGAACCGTTTACATTTACACAAAATTTCAGCTTCCTTATTAATTTCCTTATAATAACCCTACATTATTTTTTTATTTGTTTATTATATTTTAATAATCATAACAATATTACAACCACAAAAATGTGGACCCCATGATAGTTTATTACTATTATACTCCCTCCGTCCCTAAACAAATATCCCCTACGAAAATACATCCAACTTTGACCATCAAAATTTTCATATCAAAATTACCGAAATAAAAAAATTGAAAATTTCATCATATAGTTCTAACCATAAACTACGTGATTAACTTTTGAAATAATTTTTTATTGCGTTATATTGCGTTATACAAGTGTTAAAAACAAACCAAAAAAACTTCACAAAAATTGACAATTTAGTTAATGATTCAATAAATATCAACTTATACACTTGACAAAAATATAACATGAACCAAAAATATAAAATTTATCAAATCAACTTTTTTTGTGTAAATTTGTGTAAATTTTGTGTTTATTTTGAGAGATTGTTAGAATATTGGTAATTTATTTTATGTAAAATTTTAAAAATAAGGCATTTTCTTTTTTTATTAAAAAAAAATCATGTTTACTTTGAAAAAAATATTCAGTATTTTAATTTTAATTATTAGAATTTTAATTTTAATTTTTAATTTAAAAAAATATGTGAAAACACACAGACCGTAGATTTAATCTACGGTCTACAGTGGTTCACTGTAAACCGTAGATTAATGACTATAAACCGTAGATTTAAGGTTCACCGTAAACCGTAGATTAAAATCTACGGTTTTTGCGTTTTTTGAGAAATTATGTACCTAATACTGTAGATACATTTATACACATATCTATATCACTCTCTCTCTACAAAACGTCACCATGTCAGACCCAAAAAAACCCGTTTTCTTAACGAAAGCCGAACGTGAAAAACTAGCTTTAGAACGCCGTCACGCTCAACACCAACAACATCTCTCTCTAAATAACCCCTCACGCGATATTAATAATATAAGGGATAATCGAGATCGTGATAATTTAAGGGATAATCGTGACAATAATAGGGATAATCGTGACAATAGTAGGGATAATCGTGATAATAATTATAATAGGGATAGTCGAGACAATACTAACAGGGAGAGAGAGAGTAATAGGGAACGTGATCGTGAACGGAGGCATCGTGAACGGGAGGAAGAGGATAAGGCCCGAGAGGAGGTCAGGAGGGCTAAGGCGGAGGAGAGAGAGAAGGAGAAGGAGAGGGAAGCTATCAAGGAGCAGTATTTGGGTGGGAAGAAGGCTAAGAAACGCGTTATCAAACCCAGCGAAAAATTCAGGTTTATTACTAATTCTACCAATTAACATTTTTTTCGTTGTTTTGTTTTGTTTTTTTAGCCCTTTAGTCGTTTTATTTTGATTTTGTTTGTTTTTAGGGTTTAGTATTGTGAAAATTGGTTAATTGGTGTGTTGTTGTGTGCAAGTTTGTGTTGATTTAGTGCGCGTTTGTTTGGCATATGCTTTTTTGTTTTAAAAACAGCTTAATTTCAAGTTTTTAGCTTAATTAAGGAGTGAGATAATAGGGAGATAGATAGGGAATGGGATAGGGAACGGAGGCATAGAGAGAGAGAAGAGGAGGAGAAGGCCGGAGAGGAGGCGAGGAGGGCGAAGGCGGAGGAGAGGGAGAAGGAGAAGGAGAAGGAGAAGGAGAAGGAGAGAGAGGCTATCAAGGAGGAGTATTTGGGTGGGAAGAAGGCGAAGAAACGCGTTATCAAACCCAGCGAAAAATTCAGGTTTATTCTTTTTGTCACCACTTTTTGCCCTAGTTTTTGTTTTTTAATTTTGTTTGGTTTTCAGGGTTTTGTATTGTGAAAATTGGTCAATTAGTGTTTTATTTTTTACAATTATGCTTGATATTGTGAAGATTGATTAATTAGTGTCTTACTGTTTACAATTATGCTTGATACATAGCACGTATGGCATTGGCTTTTTTGTTCTAAAAACAGCTTAATTTCAAGCTTTTAGCTTAATTAAGGAGCGAGATAATAGGGATAATAATAATAGGGAGAGAGATAGGGAACGGAGGCTTAGAGGGGAGATTCTCTTTTACATATGCAGAATGATTATTTCTATAAGAGACGTGGGATCTGAGATCCCACGTCTACGTGGCACTGTGAAATATATATATATATTTTTTTTCTTTATTTCATTTTTCTGTTATTTGTTTTGAAATATTAAAAACTTCCCCAATTTTAACCAAAAATTTACCCAATTTTATCCAAAAAAAAATCTAACCATCAACCATAAAACTTATCAAATTAATATATTTTTTTATCAAATCAACGTCACTCTACCACTACAATTATATCCAATTTTACCAACAAAAAAACCTCTCCCAATTTACCCAAAAAAAAAAAACTTCCTCAATTTTACCCAAAAAAACTCTAACCATCAACCATCAAACTCTTTCGTATATAAAATTAATATATTTTTTTATCAAATCAACGTCCCTCTACCACTACATTTATCCTCAATTTTACAAAAAAAAAAAACATATCCCAATTTACCAAAATAAAACCTTCCATAATTTTATAAAAAATAAACTCTAACCATAACTACCAAACTAATTACTATATTCAGATATAGAAAAAAAACTATATTCCAATATAGGAATTAGTTTGGTAGTTATGGTTAGAGTTTATTTTTTATAAAATTGTGGAAGGTTTTATTTTGGTAAATTGGGATATGTTTTTTTTTTTGGTAAAATTGAGGATAAATGTAGTGGTAGAGGTACGTTGATTTGATAAAAAAATATATTAATTTTATACATGAAATAGTTTGATGGTTGATGGTTAGAGTTTTTTTTGGGTAAAATTGGGGAAGTTTTTTTTTTTGGTAAATTGGGAGAGGTTTTTTTTGTTGTTAAAATTGGATATAATTGTAGTGGTAGAGTGACGTTGATTTGATAAAAAAATATATTAATTTGATAAGTTTTATGGTTGATGGTTAGGATTTTTTTTGGATAAAATTGGGTAAATTTTTGGTTAAAATTGAGGAAGTTTTTAATATTTCAAAACAAATAACAGAAAAATGAAATAAAGAAAAAAAAAATAAAAAAATATTTCACAGTGCCACGTAGACGTGGGATCTCAGATCCCACGTCTCTTATAGAAATAAGCATTCTGCATATGTAAAAGAGAATCTCCCGGCATATAGAGAGAGAAGAGGAGAAGGCCCGAGAGGAGGCAAGGAGGGAGAAGGCGGAGGAGAGAGAGGCTATCAAGGAGCAGTATTTGGGTGGGTAGAAGTCGAAGAAACGCGTTATCAAACCCAGCGAAAAATTCAGGCTTATTCTTTTTGTCACCACTTTTTGCCCTAGTTTTTGTTTTTTAATTTTGTTTGGTTTTCAGGGTTTTGTATTGTGAAAATTGGTCAATTAGTGTTTTATTGTTTACAATTATGCTTGATATTGTGAAGATTGATTAATTAGTGTCTTACTGTTTACAATTATGCTTGATACATGGCGCGTTTGGCATTGGCTTTTTTGTTCTAAAAACAGCTTAATTCCAAGCTTTTAGCTTAATTAAGGAGCGAGATAATAGGGATAACAGGGATATTAATAAAAGTAGGGATACGAGGGATAATAATAATAGGGAGCGAGATAATAGGAAGAGTGATAGGGAACAGGATAGGGAACGGAGGCATAGAGAGAGAGAGGAGGAGGAGAAGGCTCGGGAGGAGGCGTTGGAGAGAGAGAATGAGAAGGAGCGGGAAGCTATCAAGGAGCAGTATTTGGGTGGGAAGAAGGCTAATAAACGCATTATTAAACCCAGTGAAAAATTCAGGTCCGTTACGCTTTTTTACCCTAATTTTTGTTTTAATTGTGTTTGATTTAGTGTTTAGTTGTTGGGATTGTTTGGTTAATTTAGGGAAAATTGTTTAGTTATTGTCTTGTTGTTTGCAAGTCTGCTTGATATAGGGCGCGTTTGGTATGGGCTTTTTTGTTCTAAAAACAGCTTAATTTCAAGCTTTTAGCTTAATTAAGGAGAGATATAATAGAGATAATAATAATAGGGATAACTGGGATAATAATAATAGGGATTATGGTAATAATAGGGAGAGAGGGATAGGGATAGGAGAAGGCGAGGGAGGATGTGAGGAGGGAGAAGGCTTAAGAGAGAGAGAAGAAGGAGAGGGAAGCTATCAAGGAGCAGTATTTGGGTGGAAAGAAGGTTAAGAAACGCGTTATCAAACCTAGCGAAAAATTTAGGTTATTACGTTTTTTATGCTATGTATGTTTAATTTAAGCAGTTTCTTGGTTTTGTTTTGTTTTTGGCTTTTAGTGTTTTTGGCTTAAGAAAGAGAGAAGAAGGAGAGGGAAGCTATCAAGGAGCAGTATTTGGGTGGAAAGAAGGTTAAGAAACGCGTTATCAAACCTAGCGAAAAATTTAGGTTATTACGTTTTTTATGCTATGTATGTTTAATTTAAGCAGTTTCTTGGTTTTGTTTTGTTTTTGGCTTTTTGTGGCGACCCAGATTTCCAGGAAGGAAATTCTGTGGTGCGGTGTTGTGCGTCAGTCCCACATCGTCCAGATATGAGAGTACTCGTGTTGTATATGAGCTTAAAGATCTATTTCCTATCAACAAGGCCTTTTAAAGCCGTGCGACACAATAGCGAGGACGGAACTTCACAGTTAAGCGTGCTTAGCTTGGAGTAATATCAGGATGGGTGACCCTCCTGGGAAGTTGTGTCAAAGCGGACAATATTGTTGATACGGGCGTGACGGTTCGGTCTGTGGGGCCGGGTCGTTACAGATGGTATCAGAGCCTCTATCTGGCCGGAAATGTGGGGACTAGCACGTGTGTGTGGACCCTTGAAGGACGACGTGCCCGACGAGGACGTCGTGTCTAAAGGGGGTGATTGTGACGACCCAGATTTCCAGGAAGGAAATTCTGTGGTGCGGTGTTGTGCGTCAGTCCCACATCGCCCAGATATGAGAGTACTCGTGTGGTATATGAGCTTAAAGATCTATTTCCTATCAACAAGGCCTTTTAAAGCGGGCGTGACGGTTCGGTCCGTGGGGCCGGGTTGTTACACTTTTAGTGTTGTGAAAATTGATTAATTAGTGTCGCATTGTTTACTATTATGCTTGGTATTGTGACAATTGGTTAATTAGTGTCTTATTGTTTGTGAGCATCCGCACCAGCTACATCAACCATTTCCTCAAACCTAACACATTTTATACCCTTTTAAGGAACCGTTTACATTTACACAAAATTTCAGCTTCCTTATTAATTTCCTTATAATAACCCTACATTATTTTTTTATTTGTTTATTATATTTTAATAATCATAACAATATTACAACCACAAAAATGTGGACCCCATGATAGTTTATTACTATTATACTCCCTCCGTCCCTAAACAAATATCCCCTACGAAAATACATCCAACTTTGACCATCAAAATTTTCATATCAAAATTACCGAAATAAAAAAATGAAAATTTCATCATATAGTTCTAACCATAAACTACGTGATTAACTTTTGAAATAATTTTTTCCGGCAATCTAAATATGAAAAAATTATTGGTCAAAATTGGACGTATTTTCGTAGGGGACATTTGTTTAGGGACGGAGGGAGTATTAATCTAGGGAATCATATGCATTCCTCGTCTATGAGGTGAATTTTGTGTTTACTTAAATTTAGGGAATTTATAGGGTTCCTGATGCATGTCACTTTTTATACAATAATCATCAAATTTTAGGGAAAAGTATGTTTTGAGGAACCAGATGCGGATGCTCTAATTGTTCTTGATTTAGGGTGCTTTGGCTTCGCCTTTTTTGTTTTAAAAACAGCTTAATTTCAAGCTTTTAGCTTAATTAAGGAGCCAGATAATAGTGATATTAATAAAAGTAGGGGATAACAGGGATAATAAGAATAGGGAGCGAGATCATAGGGAGAGTGATAGGGAGCGGGATAGGGAACGGAGGAGGAGAAGGCTGGAGGAGGCGAGGAGGGAGAAGGAGAGGGAAGCTATCAAGGAGCAGTATTTGGGTGGGAAGAAGGCTAAGAAACGCGTTATTAAACCTAGTGAAAAATTCAGGTAATTTATTTTTGACATTTTAATTGCATTTTTAGGGTTTTGTACTGGGAAAATTGGTTAATTAGTGTCTTACTGTTTGTAATTATGCTTGATTTAGTATCTCTGTGTTTACAATTATGCTTGATATAGGGCACGTTTGGCATCTGCTTTTTAGTTCTAAAAACAGCTTAATTTCAATCTTTTAGCTTAATTAAGGAGCGAGATATAATAATAATTGGGATAACTGGGATAATAATAGGGAGAGAGAGAGTAATAGGGAGCGAGATCGGGAACGGAGGCATAGGGAGAGAGAGGAGAAGGCTCGGGAGGATGCGAGGAGGGAGAAGGCTTTAGAGAGGGAGAAGGAGAAGGAGAGAGAAGCTACCAAGGAGCAGTATCTGGGGGGGAAGAAGGCTAAGAAACGCATCATTAAACCCAGCGAAAAATTCAGGTCTTCTAGTCTCTTATGTTTTTTTCTTCATTTTGTTTCGTTTTTATGGGTTTGTATTGTGGTGATTTTTACTAGTTTTACTAGTTTGATCTTGATTTTGTTTGGTTTTAGATTTTGTTATTGCCAAATTTGGTTAATTAGTGTCTTATTGTTTGCGATTTTGCTTGATTCAGTGTCATATCGTACCAAATTGGTTAATTAGAAAAAATCAGGGCTCTTACGCTTTTCCCCCTTAACTTTCTTTACCTTGGTTGTGTTTGGTTTAGTGTTTAGTTTTGTTAAAAAATTGATCGATTAGTGTCATATAGTGTAGAGTTTTGCTTGATTTAGTGTCTTATTGTTTACAATTACGCTTTGTTTAGGGCACGATAATAGGGAGAGAAATTGGGAACAGGGGAATTATAGGGAGAGTAATAGGGAACAGGATAATAATAGGGAGAGTGATAGGGAGCAGAGGGACAGGGAACGGGAAGAGGAGGAGAAGGCGAGGAGAGAGAAGGCTTTGGAGAGGGAGAAGGAGAGGGAGGCTATCAAGGAACAGTATTTAGGGGGGAAGAAGGTGAAGAAACACGTTATCAAACCCTGCGAAAATTTCAGTTTTTTCTTTTTTTTTTAATTTTTTTAACCTGATTATTAGTTTTTTCTTGATTTTGTTTGGTTTTTAGCTTATCTTATTGTCAAAATTGGTTAGTTAGTGTCTTGTTGTGTGCAATTATGCTTGATATATAGGTCGCGTTTGGCGGATTTTTTCCCTCAAAAAGCTGCTTAATTTTGTCTGGTTTAAAATTTTAATATTTTGGTAATTGGTTAATACTAGTCTAGCTGTTTACAATGATGCTTGGTTTAGGGTTTGATAATAGGGAGAGTAATAGGAAGCCTGATAATAATAGGGAGAGGGATAATAGGGATAGGGATAGGAAGCGGAGGCATAGAGAGAGAGAAGAGGAGGAGAAGGCGAGGAAAGAGGCGAGGATGGAGAAGGCTTTAGAGAGAGAGGCTTGATATAGGTCTATTTTGTTTTTTATACTCTCTCCGTTCCGAAATGTTTGTCCATCATTGGGAAGGGAAATTTTTATAGTCATGGAATTATTGCTTTGACTAATAGCTCAAATATCTACTATACCCTTATGGATAAAATTTAAGTTTGAAATCGAAAGCATAACTAAGATTAAAATAGGAACATTTGTTAAAATGGGAGTACCACTTTTTGCCTTAATTTTTGTTATTTTAATTATGTGTGATTTAGTGTTTAGTTGTTGGGATTGCTTGCTTAATTTAGGGAAAGTTGATAATTTAGTGTCTTATTGTTTACTATTCAGTATCTTATTGTATCTTATTGTTTACAATTATGCTCGATTTAGTGTCTTGGTATTTTCTGTGTCTTAGTATCTTATTGTTTACAATCATGCTTGATTTTGTTTTTAGCTTTTAGTATTGTCAAAATTTATTTATTTGTGTCTTATTGTTTGCAATTATGCTTGATATAGGGCGCATTTCACATCGGGTTTTTTCCTTCAAAAAGCTTCTTAATTTCGTTTAGTTTTAGCTTTTAATATCTTTAACATTGGTTAATTAGTGCCCTGTTTAAAATTATGATTGGTTTAGCACTTTAGTGTATTATTGTTATCAAGCCTAGGAAAGTTCAAGTTGCTACGGCTTTTACTCTAATTTTATTACTTTTTGACCTAGTATGTAATTGTTGGAATTGTTTGGTCAGCTTTACCATTATGTTTGATTTAGTGTAGTATTGTTATCAAACCTAGCAAAAAGTTCAGGTTATTTCAGTTTTTATGCCATTTATGTTTAATTTAAACAGATTTGAGATATTTGTGTTGTTAGTTTAGGGATAATTTTGATAATATAGTGTCTTGTTGTTTACAAGTATGCCTCATTGAGGGTGCTTTTGGCATCGGCTGTTTTGTTCAAAAAACTGCTTAAAAAAATGAGAAAAAATTTTGCTTGGAAGAAGCTTCAGTGTAGTGTGCAGTGTTTGTTACCTGCTTTGCTGTTTTACTTTTAATTCGGGCCTGTTATTTTAATCGAGATAATAGGGTAAATAGGGATAATAGAGAGAGTAATAGGGAACGGGAGAGCGCACGTTGTAGGGTAAATATGTCCTGTTGTCAGTTTCAATTTTCACAACTTCGATCCCCATAGGCCATTAGGTAAACTAATCCCTTTTATCTTTTTTCTTTTTGTAGCTTCGTACAAGCTGAACTTTAGGGCCTCTCCTTGCGGAGCTAGTAAATACAAAGGCATTATTTCGTATTCAAGTCTTCGACTATACAAACGTAACTGATTTTGTGTCTATACTTTATACACTTTTCCTCGAAGTTTATTCTTTTTAACTTTTAACTTATCATATTTCATGGTGTTACTTTTAACTTTTAACTGATCTCGGCTTTGAATATGATTTGTTTGTTTGTTCTGAACTCATACTTTTCCCTGTCTTCTTGTACTTGTGAGCTCATAATTTTCCTTGTCGCTTTATTAGCTAAATTTGTTGTGAACTCATACTTTTCTTCGTTGAGTTATTATACTTGCTTTTTGATTGCAAATAGAATAGCTCAAAAAACTATTGATCTTTAAACCTAAAGAGACTTCTTTGTTTCTTGCTTAGGATCCCGATCTTCCTTTTATTCACCCCTAATTTTTTTTCCACTCCTGTGCCTTTGTTCAACTTTTTTTTTGGCACAAAATACCACTCCATACACCTTATTGGGCGTGTCATGTGGTCCCTTGTAATATTCCTTTGTCTTAACAAAACTAGTGACCAGATTCGATCTCTACTCTACTCTACTCTACTACATTAGGTCACTTAAGTTTGCACATGTAAATATGAAGATACTTATTCAAACATACAGAAGAGGTTGAGACACTAACCTGCTTTTTTCACGATGTTATAAATGTGAATATTTCTTATCCATTATTTATCGTTTCAATTAAACCTTTTCTAATTAATTTTACATCTAGGTCACTTAAGCATGCTCATGCGTATGTTAAGATACTAATGCAATCATAAATAAATGTTGAGACACTATAATGATTTTTTCATGATGATACAAATGTTAAGAGTATTTTTTTTTCCGAGTAAGTATCGGTTCAGTTAAACCTCTTCTGATTGTTGTACATTCTGTAACAGGTTCTCTTTTGATTGGGAAAATACTGAAGACACATCCCGTGACATGAACACCCTCTATCAGAACCCCCACGAAGCCCAACTCCTCTTTGGCCGTGGCTTTCGTGCTGGAATGGACCGAAGGGAGCAGAAAAAACTCGCTGCAAAAAACGAAAAAGACCTTCGTCATGAGATACGCAACAAAGACGGTGTGGTTGATGAGGACCCCACCGAGGCCGCCACCCAGAGGCTAAAAGATCAGGCAGCCGAGAAGTACGACACATTCGACATGCGTATCGACCGCCACTGGTCTGACAAGAAGCTTGATGAGATGACAGAGAGGGACTGGCGAATATTCCGTGAAGATTTTAATATTTCCTATAAAGGGTCAAAAATCCCGCGCCCAATGCGTAGCTGGGCTGAGAGCAGACTTGGTCAAGAGCTGCTTAAAGCTGTTGAAAGGGCCGGTTATAAGAAACCTTCTCCGATACAGATGGCTGCTATCCCGCTTGGGCTGCAGCAGCGTGACGTCATCGGTGTCGCCGAGACTGGTTCTGGGAAAACTGCTGCTTTTGTTCTACCTATGCTTACTTATATAACTCGTCTCCCACCTATAAGTGAAGAAAACGAGGCCGAGGGGCCTTATGCGGTAGTGATGGCTCCAACTCGTGAGCTTGCTCAGCAGATTGAGGAGGAGACTGTTAAATTTGCTCACTATATGGGTATCAAGGTGGTCTCGATTGTCGGTGGACAGTCGATTGAAGAACAAGGTTTTAAGATTCGGCAAGGGTGCGAGGTGGTTATTGCCACTCCCGGGCGTTTAATCGATTGTCTAGAAAGACGATACGCTGTTCTTAACCAGTGCAATTATGTGGTACTTGACGAGGCTGATCGTATGATTGATATGGGTTTCGAGCCACAAGTTATGGGTGTCCTTGACGCCATGCCTTCGAGTAATTTGAAACCAGAAAATGAAGAAGAAGAGCTAGATGCGAAAAAGATATACCGTACGACTTATATGTTTAGTGCGACTATGCCTCCGGCTGTTGAGAGGCTAGCGCGTAAGTATCTTCGTAATCCAGTAGTTGTTACAATCGGAACCGCTGGAAAAACAACAGATTTGATAACACAGCACGTGATAATGGTGAAAGAATCAGAGAAGCTGCCTAGGCTACAAAGGCTACTAGACGAGCTAGGCGATAAAACTGCTATTGTTTTTATTAATACGAAAAAAGCTGCTGACATGCTTGCGAAGAATTTGGATAAGTACGGATATCGTGTAACGACTCTGCACGGTGGGAAATCACAGGAACAGAGGGAGATCAGCCTGGAAGGGTTTAGGACTAAGAGGTACAATGTAATGGTTGCAACGGATGTCGCAGGTCGTGGAATAGATATACCCGACGTAGCGTATGTGATTAATTACGATATGCCGGGGAATATAGAGATGTATACGCATCGTATCGGAAGAACTGGACGTGCAGGGAAGACTGGGGTTGCTACAACGTTTTTGACTCTACACGATTCAGAAGTGTTTTATGATCTTAAACAGATGCTTGTACAGAGTAACAGCGCTGTTCCACCTGAGTTAGCTAGACATGAGGCTTCTAAGTTCAAGCCTGGGACGGTTCCTGACAGACCACGCAAACGAGATGACACCGTGTATGCCAACCACTGAAGCAGCAAGTTAAATTTGGTAATAGGCTGTTTAAAGTGCTACAAGTATTTTGAGTTTCTGTTTCTTTGTTTACCATGTTTTTTATTTTCTAATCATTTATGTTTATCTTGTTATCTAAGATTCGACTTGATTATAATGCTGTCAGTGTGGAGAACCTTGAATTATCTTAGCAAGACGTGTTTTTCATGATCGACCTTCTTCCTTAAGGTTGGTTTATCTGTGCTGTGCTTTATCCATATTGAATGCTCCTTATAGGAGTGATAGTAGAGTCATCATATTTTTATTTGTTATGGTTGTCAGGTTTGACATTCGTAGATATCCAATCTCCATGGTATAGTGTGCCTTGATACCATTGGTCTGATATTATCCTGGGATTAATTCAGGTTATCCACTTTCTTTTTATAGTAATTATTTGCCTGTCTTTTGGTATAAGTTGGAGAATTTACGTGTTTACACTTGTTGGTACATCTTTTATCTTGTTGTGTGGATGTCAGGTTTACAGTTAATAGTTGGTAGAATATCCAATCTCTACCTAATTAGTTCCTTTAGACCAATTTATAATAGCCAGAAAATCCATTTAGGTTATCCACTTTCTTTTATAGTTTTGTCTGCATCTTTTCTGTAAGTTGTGTCCTTGTTACATTTATCACTCTTACGCCAATTCTTAACCCTTAGTAACCATGACTCCTAAACAGTAGTACTTCTATACATTTAATTTCAAGCTAGTTGAAATATGGTTTAATTGCAACTTAATCAAGTTTCCACATGCGGTTTTACAATTTATATTGCCTTGTGATTCCCATGCACAGTTTCTCTGTTCTTCTTAGATCACTTTTGTATAGTTGCAGATTGGGTCCTGCATAAAGTTAATTAAAAAAATAAGGGAAAATTACCAAAACATACAACTTTTCAAGTCTAATTACCAAAAACTACAAACCAAAACTTTTATTCCCAAAACATACAACTCTAATAAATGTGTAATTGTATGTTTGTATGTTTTGGGAATAAACTTTTAGGTGTTGTATGTTTTGGTAATTTGTTTATACATGCATTCTGAGGAGTTCCAAGTCCAGTTCAAAATCGTCATGGTTTATTTTGCTTCTTAGTTAAAAGGGGAAATTATCAGATAGTACGTGTTTAGTTACTCATTCATAAATAAAGAACGCACTACTAAGCTTATTTTAAATTTGATACATATCACTTTATTTATACCCAATGTATCCTTAGTTCTATTTGACATGCGGTTGAATTGTTTCCATTTTTACCCCTCTTTGTTCATATCTACCTACTGTATAGCTTATAAAAAAAAGCGTTAGCTTTTTCCTTCAAATTTTTCTATATGAATAGAGGATTATATGGCAAGCATTAAAAAATTAGTAATTGAAAACTCACTTATGTGTGGATCTGTAAGCAATTGCAAGTCAGCAGTTGAGCATAAGATCTTTTTACATCTAAACCAATTTTGGCAACCCCAATGTATTCTTATTTTTGATCAAATAATGTAAATGAAGCTCTATTATTTTATTTTATTTCGTATTTGTTATTAATTAATTTGTTTTTGTTGGTTTTATGTTCTTTTAATGTTAAAGAATACTTTTTATTATTCATTTATACATAAAGATAATTAAATGGTGTGATTTTTTTTGATACTCTATTAAAATCGAGTATATTACATTTTTTTTATTTGCTCTTTATTTTTTCTCTATTTTCCCATGATGCTATCTGTTTTTTTCCCTCAATATATATTTTTGGTTTTTATTTAAAGCCTCTGTTTGATGTTCCATAATCCTATTAATTGTTTTTCTAGTCTTTTTCCTTCTGTTCCCTATTTTTTCATCAAGTTTGTTTATTGTTTTTTTTCTTGTTTTAAAATTGAGAAAAGAAATAGTTAAAGAGGGAGAGGTTCATTTTAAATAGGAAAATTTTATGGGAAAGAGCATTGTAGGTTTTATGCATTTTTTTTCCCGAATTACAACCTGGCACTAGGAATCTAAGTTTAGAGTGTGGAGCTTGTCTAATATTACCATAGTTCATGTCCCCGTGATCTTGATTTAGGTATGCCCTTCGGCGTCCTACTTTGTCAATATTGGTGGGAGTTGCTTTAGCTTTGTGTACTAGGAGTAGTTTTTTTTCCCTCCACATTTGACTGCTGTGTAGGTTAAACTAGCAGTTTCCTCCGATTAGTCTTTTGACAGTATTTTTCTGTTTTGTGTTATACATTCTATGGAAATAATTTTGTAATTGAAGGCAGCTTTGGTTTATTTAAGGAAATCTATAGTGCATTGTAAATCACCAAAGGAAATGTGAAGTGCTAGTGCTAGTGCTAGTGCCAGACACATATATAGATATCTCACAAAACTGAGTATGGATGTGATAGAGTCGACCTGAATAGAAATTGATATCTGCCTGCTTTAATTAGGCAAGAGCAGCGTGTAGAGGATATAGTCCTATAGTGGCCTGTTTGACATCATTTCATTCACCTAGGCAATGAAAGACCTGACTTTTGGATAGGTGTAAGTTTGCCAAAGTGTGTTTCTCGATTTTCTAATTTTTCTAAGTGTCTCTCTGTGCTCTTAGGCACACGGTCTAAGAATTAAGATATTCACCCACTAAAGCCATATGCTTCTATTGATGCTGATTTACATGCACGCACGGCGCACGCACACACACGACTCAATTGTTTAACTATGAATGCGATTTATGAGAGGGTTGAGTTATGAGAAGAAACATTAATTGGGAACTGAATTGTGGCTTGGTATATGGGTTTATGATTTTAAAATTTGTTTTCGTTGAGTGATTTTTCTTTTGGCCTGTTTATGTGTAAGAGTACTAAGATACATACATCACTTGTGATAAAACTAGCCAAGGTCATTTTGTTTGCTGTTGATACAAAATAGAATGCTAAATAAGATGAAAAGAAGTAAGAACTTTGTTAGAATTAAACTATGTGGAGATAATCTGTGGGTTTTGCCTATTATTGAGCTCGTGATACATGTGACATGTCTGTGTTACTGCTTGCTTCATGAGATGTTCTATTTGCAAAAATGTGTTGAATTGGGTGTAATTAATTTGATTTATAATTGAAATTCGTTTAGTCGAGATGTATGTTTGTAGAAATTAAGAAAATGACTAGGACTAGTGTAGAATGTGTATCCATCATTGGATGTTTGAGATCTTAGGTAGCCCTGAGGTTTCCATAGTTTTATCAGTGTCTTTTTAGTCTTGGTGTTGTTGCTGATGTTATTTTGCTAAGTCTTACGTCGATAGCTAAATGTGAGAACTTGAATAAGTTTGAAACCATCAAACCATACTTTTGTAATTGGTCTTGGTTCTCTTACTCTGTTCCCTTGTGTAAGTAGCTCAACGTTGGCTCATAATTAGCGTGATCCTTGTACAACAATGGTAACTATCAGTGTTGTATGACCTTTTACGTTGACAAGTTGAGTTATTTTCTGCTTCTAGACGGAAGGCTCGTCTTTTTCTCCTGAAACAGGCATGCCGTGTTGATTTCGCTTTTACTTTCTTTTTATTATCTGACACTGGTGTTAGCACAACATTGTCGAAATGTTTGGAGTGCGGAACTTGCTTTTGCAACTTGAGAAATAACAAGCTAACATCACCGCAGTGGACAGTGTTTACTTGGATCAAGATTTTTTTGCCGTCTTGTACAAAGTCTGCCCACAATCTTCCTTTCTTAAGTATCTGTAATTTTGTATGGCGTACTAGGGTAGCAGAGAAGCAGCTTATTTTATTTCAAGAAACATAAGAAATACAAAGTATAAAACATAACTAGAATCTCACTTCTGCCTGTTTTGCTAAACATGTACAGAAACTGAGAAAAATAGCAGGGAGAGGATATAAAAGCCTCATCTTGAAGCTACTAAACATTGAAATAGCCCGACTACTAAGCTGCCAAACGATGATATTTACAGAAGAATAAGCCGAAAATCGGTTGCCTACTCATACTCCAACTGGCCTCTATGTCTCAGCTTTCCTGGACCTGCAACAAAGTTCGATTGTTATAAGCTTCAGCGTCAAAAGTTTGTTCAATGGGGGTATATTGGTACATAAACATGTGTTTTGGTTAACAGACCGTGTTGCCAAAAAAAAATTAAAAAAATATAGGAAGTTCATACTCTTTTCTGCATCTTAAACTTAAAAGTTCCAGTGATTCATGCAGGCCATTCTATTATTTGTATGGAAAGTTGAAACCGATTTATGCAGAGGGTGAATGATCAAAAACATATGCGCAAGCAATTTAGTTACCAAAAATAAAAATACATCCAAACTATTGTTGCCCAAAAACTTACGTCCAATAAAAAGACCCAAAACCTCCACTCCTCTCTCTCTCTCTACGTTCTCTCTATCTCCGCTCTCTATCTCTTCTCCCTCTCTTCGCTCTCTCCATCTCTGCCCTCTCTCCCCCTCAATTTGAGTGGACCGGTTCATTCACACATCCATTAAAATAATATAACCAACTAATAGTCTAATACTAGTATTTTGGTATAAAAAAAAATCATTACCCTTGGGCCTTTACCCAATCTCTACTAGAGTTTTATTAGTTGAAACCACCATATCTATACAGTTTTACAATAAAATTTCTTTTCAGAAGTAAAAATGAAAAAAGTTTTTCTCATCAACATGGTTGGTTTGGCCATATTGGGTATCCTTGTGGCCAACGTCACTGGGTTGTGATTGTCGAATTTGGCGGATTTGAAGAATCCTCCCAAGTGTAATCATGATGAAGATTGTGCACCATATTGCAGCTCGGTGGCCGGATTGATCGAATTGTGTGACTTGAGCACTCATAGATGTGCATGCGTTTAAGAACAATTAAGAACCAAATTATGAGTCAAGGACTCAAGATCATACTTACCATTGAAATCGGCTATGTCTTGTACTGGGATTATTTGAAATATTAATTGAAATACCACCTACTTTTATATACAAATTAAAAAATTAAAAATGAAACCACTATATCTAATTACACCTCATATGTCGGAAGCGGGGGCTCTGACTCCGAGTCATGGCGACTCAAATATTGTATAGTCATTACATCAATTAAAACAAAAAACCACATTTTCTTTTCAGATTTAACTAATAAAAAAACAGAATATAGAATTTACAATATAGTAAAAAGAAACAAAGAGGAACACTTTGGATATATTATTCACACATACATATATATAATATATATAAATTCACCTACATATATGAATATAATATTATGATTTTTAAATAATAGTACTTATGACTTCATTTCATGGAATTTATAGAAAAATAATATTTTTGCATCCTGTTTGTGTCTATGGCTCTGTTTGTTTCGTAGTAAAATATTTACGGAGGGAAAATATTTTTCGGGTAAAGTTTTACGGTGTAAACTTTTGTTTGCATTTTATTTACGGGTGTTTGGTGCGTCAAAGGTTTCCCATGAGAATTCTATTGAAATTCAAAAATATATTAGTTATTTAAATTAGACAAATTCGATGCATAAATAAATAAACATTGTTCATACTTTAAACAAAATATTTTCAGATGAAAAGTCACAAAAATTAACTAAAAGTCACAAAAATTAACTAAAAGTCATAAAAATGAATAAGTTCATGAAAGTTTAAAAACATTAGTGATTAAAATCACAATTATTTTGACGGGAAAAAAGCTAAAAGTTCGTCTAATTTTCTGAAAGGAACTTCGTCAACATGTATAGGAAACTTAACCTAAACACATATTTTATTTCATATACGTCACTTATAATAACTTATAATTTTTCAACATATAAACTCATAAAATTATAAGTATAGAAGATATTATTGACTTTTTTTAGCTTTTTCAAATTTTCTTGGGTTTTTTAGATTTTTCGGAATTTTTTGTTTTATTTTTTCCATTTTTTTGTTATTTTTTAGATTTTTTCCCATTTATTTATATTTTTATTGGTTAATTAGATTTTAGCTTTTTCAAATTTTCTTGTTTTTTTTAGATTTTTCGGAATTTTTTGTTTTTTGTTTTCCATTTTTTTGTTATTTTTCAGATTTTTTCCTATTTATTTATATTTTTATTGGTTAATTAGATTTTAGCTTTTTCAAATTTTCTTGGGTTTTTTAAATTTTTCGGAATTTTTTGTTTTATTTTTTCCATTTTTTTTGTTATTTTTTAGATTTTTTCCTATTTATTTATATTTTTATTGGTTAATTAGATTTTAGCTTTTTCAAATTTTCTTGGGTTTTTTAGATTTTTCGGATTTTTTTTAATTTTTTTTTCCATTTTTGTTATTTTTTAGAATTTTTTCGTGTTTTTTCCTTTTTTTTATTGGTTAGTAGATAGAATTAGACTAATTATTAAATAATTTTGAAAGAATAGATCTATAATTAATAATAGTTATAATACTAGTATTAGAAATAATATAGAGAGAGGCTTCGTAAACCGTTTACAACTTTATTTGCGGGGTAATCGTTTCCCCCAATTTTACTGGATATGTGGGAAAAGTTTTCCAAAAAAAAATGTTTTACGTTAAACCAATCACCCGAAAAATCTATTTTACCCGTAAATGTTTGTTTACCCCCATTTTACACCAAAACAAACAGAGCCTATATGTATTAATGGTATATATTTATGCAAGGATGAGTCAGTCAATTAATAAAAGCTGTGTTTATATATTTATTAAGAATTTTCCAATATAAAATAGCTAAAATACACCCCTCCCCTATAAATATACCTATACATACACACATACGTATATATGAGAATTATTATGAAACAGTCAAGCTATATGACTGGTTCACAACCCGTTAGCATAAAAATGTATCAAATGCATAAAAATAATAACTTTTAATTAATATTTAAGTTTAGCCTAGGCCTCACTAGTGTTCTATATTTTTATTTGAGTTTTTAGTGCAATTTATCAAATTCTAATTTGTTGAAAATAGAAAAAATAAATTAGTTATTGAAAAATATTATCTAACCATCCATTTTTTAATCTAACGGTGGTTATTGTGACTGTTTATGTCACATTAACCACCGTTAGATTAAAAAATAGATGGTTAGATAATATTTTTCAATAACTAATTTATTTTTTCTATTTTCAACAAATTAGAATTTGATAAATTAAAAAACAAATTGTACAACACACTAAAAACTCAAATAAAAATATATGACAGGTTATCCAAGTTAAATATTAATCAATTTTTATATTTTTATGATCGACTATTTTTATACAAACGGTAACCTGTCAGAAACGGTTCCTAGTAATTCCCCGTATATATCTCTCTCTACAAACACCAGCATGGACCCGAAGAAACCAGTGTTCCTGACCAAGGCTGAGCATGAGAAACGCGATGAACAACCCTTGCCCATGTTGGTTTCCGTGTACGAAATAACAATTAACAATAATAAAAGGACTAAACAATAATTAAACAAAACCAGTGTAATCTTTATTAATTTCCAATTGGAATAGAAATTACTGATTACAACATGTAGGTACTGAAAAGTAATTAAAGCAAACGTTATCAGATTATTAATAATTAATAATCTGATGTACTGAATTGTAATAAATAGAAACTGCCGGACTGGAAAGTATAAACTTAACAGCCGGACTGTTCTGTTTGAAATTGAAATTACAAGACTGAATTGAAACTATTCTAAATACTGAATTTAATTACAGAATTAAAATTACAGCAAAAAACAGAACTTTAAACTAATTACAGATAAGTACAAACAGAATATAAAAGCTACACCTAAGGACAGCAATATAAAATACTGAAATTAAAATTACAGAAAAGTAAATTGCGTAATTGAAATAACAGAATTGTAAATGAACAGAATTAAAAGATGGACAAAATTGAAAAGACGAGGCTACTATTTAACAGTATGCCCTTAACCGATATTCGTCCAACCACCTTGATGTTTCTGGTTGCGTTGGCGCTTCGATCCCAAGGTACAACGTCTCGGATGACTCGTCGGAAACTGGCGACGAGTCAAGGTCGAGCTGTTGGTGGGTGGTTCTCTCTGGTTCTAAAGTGCTATGGAAAAAATAATGCTGTTTTAGAGAGAAGAGAGTGTTTTCGTGTGTGTTTGAATGTGAGGGGATGGCTACCTCCCCAGAATCCGCCTCCATTACTGCTGGAGTTTCAAACTTTCTGAAACTGTAGGGATTGCTGTTACAAATATGCAAAAGTCCCTTTTCAGTACAAGACCCAAGACCCAAGACCCGAGACATTCCCCAAATCCCAAATCCCGAGGCCCGAGGCCCGAGGCCCGAGTGAGCGCGCACGTGTGTGGTACACACTAACCCACTCATGGGTATGCGGACTTGATTAGTTTACCAACCACATGGGATGGACTTGTATATATAGTGTAAAAATTAACCTTGATTTTACAATGTGGGATAACCCTCATGGGTTAATCCCACTCTCTTTTCCATTTTCCAGATTTCGGTTTTTTTCCTCTTTCGAGTACCAACCTTCGAGTCCAATTATCATTCACACAATTCCTCCGAATAGGTCATGCGATATACCGTTGCGAAGCTCGTCGCACGAGCTGCTCAAACGCTTTGAGTATGGCCTCAGAAAAATTGAGGAGTCGCATTGAAAATTGACTCAAAGATGGTCCCTGACCACTTGGAACAACCATATTTAAACTACATGTTTTCCAACGTTTTCCAACAATCCCCCACATGAATGCAATTGTCTCGAAAGCCCATGTCCTAAATGCAAAACAAGAGAACCGCAAAAGTTCACTGCCTAAGGTCAGGTAGTGCGCGCCTTGAACCTGCCGTAGCGGAATACCACCCAGAATACTGCTATTAGGTAGCTGTAAAGCTTTGAACCATCAAGATTTGTGTATCCCAGAATGGCACCCGCACAGTGCCCTCTCTACCCACGTACTAGGCCCTTTAGTTGTTGTCCATATTTGGCCTGGACTGCTTTGGCAACTTCAACTGAGTGCTTTAGTGAATTAGCCCAAGCTCATCACATGGTACCGGCCTTACACACTCGTTATAGGTGTTCCAAGTCGAAAGTATCCTGACTCACTTTACTCGACCGTCGAGTTACTTGGATCATTAAGAGCCTCAAGCTCACCCTTACAATGGTACAGGTCTATCACTCTGTCATCGCGGAAATGGGATGGGAACTCCAGGTTCCCGAGTGCTTTGTTCGGTTACCCTCACAGTTCAGTTTCCCTTTGAACCTATCAGGAAATATTCCGTTTAGGTTGGGTTGCCTATGGGGGGGCCACCAATTTAATGAGCTTTAATCCCATTCCGTTTGATGACGTCTCGACTCCCACTTGAGTCAAGCCTTTTGTTAATGGATCCGCTATGTTTTTCTTTGATCTCACAAAATCTAAGGATACCACACCGTTGGATAACAATTCCCTTACGGATTTATGTCTCCGACGTATATGTCGAGACTTTCCATTATACATATGATCCCGAGCCCACGCAATAGCTGATTGACTATCACAATGCATGCTTATTGCAGGAACAGGTTTCGGCCACATTGGAATTCCTTCCAACAAACTTCTCAGCCAGTCTGCCTCTTCGGTTGCTAAGTCTAACGCTATGAATTCTGATTCCATAGTTGACCTTGCAATACATGTCTGTTTGGAGGATCTCCAAGACACAGCAGCTCCTCCCATTATAAACACATATCCACTCGTGGACCTTGTGCTATTGGAGTCTGATATCCAGTTGGCATCTGAATACCCTTCCAGTACCGATGGATATCTGGTATAGTGCAGCCCGTAATCGGCTGAAAACCTCATATATCTGAGAAGTTTCATTATGGCCTTCCAGTGTTCCTCATTGGGATTAATGGTGTACCTGCTTAGTCTACTCACTGAGTTTGCTATGTCTGGTCTAGTGCAATTCATTATATACATGAGACTGCCTATGACTCGAGAGAATTCCAATTGATTCACACTCTTACCGAAATTCTTTTTCAGGTTACAGTTGAACTCAATTGGGGTTCTAGACATTGCCTTACTATCCTTGTCAAACTTGTCTAGTACTTGTTTAACATAGTGACTTTGAGACAAGGCATAGCCATCTGATGTTTTGGTAATCTTCATACCAAGTATTACATCAGCTATACCCAGATCTTTCATGTCGAAGTGTTGTGATAACATTTTCTTTGTGGAGCTGATTCTATCATTACTCCCAATTATGATCATGTCATCCACATAGAGACAGACTACAACACAGTCTCTTCCACTTCCTTTAGAGTAGACACATTTATCGCACTCATTAATGCGAAACCCGTTTGATAGCATAATTCTATCAAACTTATCGTGCCATTGCTTTGGCGCTTGTTTGAGTCCATATAGAGACTTTACAAGTTTGCACACTTGGTGCTCTTTACCAGGAACTATAAACCCTTCCGGTTGTTCCATGTAAATTTCTTCTTCCAATTCTCCATTCAGAAACGCCGTCTTTAAATCCATTTGATGTATTTCCATATCAAACAAATCTGCGAGAGCAATGACGATTCGGATAGACATTTTCCTGAAGACAGGAGCATACATGTCGAAATAATCGACACCTTCTGTTTGCCTGAAGCCTTTTACTACAAGTCTTGCCTTGTATTTCTCAATCGTGCCGTCAACCCTTAACTTCCTCTTGAAGATCCACTTGTGACCTAGGGGTTTACATCCTTTCGGAAGATCCACTAGTTCCCAAGTGTGGTTTTACATGATTGATTCAATCTCATTTTGAATGGCTTCTTCCCAATATTGGGAATCCGGTGTTGACATAGCTTGTTTATATGTCACTGGTTCGCCTTCAACCATGAAGGTTAAGAAATCAGGTCCAAAGGAAGTTTCCTTCCTTGCCCTTTTACTGCGCCGAGGCTCTTCCTCTGTCGGTTCACTTGCCCCCATATTTCCTTCACTGTTCAACTCTTCAGTTGGTACAGATGTAGGTAATTTACAGGGAAAGATATCTTCAAAGAAAGAGGCCTCTCGGCTTTCCATATACGTATCTACGTACACATCAGGATTGTCCGACTTGTGCACGAGAATCCGATATGCACTACTATTCTGTGCATATCCGATGAACACATAGTCCACCGTCTTAGGACCTATTCTCATCCTCTTAGGAGTGGGAACTAGGACCTTTGCGAGACAACCCCAAACCCGCAGGTTCTTATAACTGGGTTGATGACCTTTCCATAATTCATATGGAGTCTTTTCTCGCTTCTTATGTGGTAACTTGTTTAAAACATAGTTAGCGGAAAGTATCGCTTCCCCCCACATGTTCTGGGGTAACCCAGAACTGATTAGCATAACATTCATCATTTCCTTTAGCGTTCTATTTTTACGCTCAGCAACCCCATTTTGCTCGGGAGTGTATGGGGCTGTGGTTTGATGTATAATGTCGCTTTCAGCGCATATTTGCTCAAACGGTGATTCATATTCACCGCCTCTATCACTTCTCAATGCTTTAATTTTCCTATTGAGTTGATTTTCAACTTCGGTCTTATAAAGAGCGAATTTCTCTACTGCTTCGTCTTTACTTCTCATTAAGTAAACATAACAGTATCTAGTACAATCATCTATAAAGGTGATAAAGTACTTTTTCCCTCCTCGCGTTTGTGTAAACTTTAAGTCGCATACATCCGTGTGTATTAGACCGAGAGGTTCACTTTCTCGTTCAACATGTTGAAACGATGATTTCGTTAATTTTTCCTCTACACAAATTTCACATTTGTGTTGCTTGTTAAAAACGAAATTTGGTATTAGTTTTAGTGATATTAATTTCTTTAAAGAATTATAATTCACGTGACCTAATCTATCACGCCACAAATAAAATGACTCAAATAAATAATTAAAATCAGAATTTTTATTGGCCTCCTGGGCAACAGTCATTACATTGCTAGTGCTAGCCTCAGCTTTAGCACCTTTATTGGGAGCAGGTGTCCCCACGTTTAACTTAAACATGCTGTTGGTCATATAGCCACGGCCTACATAGACACCATTTTTGGTGATTACAATTTTATCGGATTCTAACACTAGCTTGAACCCGTTCTTCACCATCACTGATCCGGATACCAGATTCTTACGGATATCCGGAACATGGAGCACATTTGTCAACCTCAGCTCTTTTCCCGAGGTCATCTTCATCACCACCATTCCTTTTCCTTCCACCTTGGAAGTAGCAGAATTTCCCATGAAGCAGCTTTCTCCCTCTACCGCCTTGTAGGTCTTAAACATCCACCTTATTGAGCAGATGTGGCTCGTGGCGCCGGTATCCAGCCACCACTCTTTGGGGTTGCTCCCCACGAGATTGACCTCAGAGACCACAGAAGTAAAGTGGTCATCATCTCGTCCTCCCTCGGCCAGATGTGCCTGAGCCGGAGCTTTCCTCTTTCCCTTGCCCTTGAAGTTCCTCGGGGGGGGGGGGGGGGGGGCTTAGGCTTAACAGCGCCTTTATTGTCATAACAGTCCGCGACACGATGGCCGGCCCTGTTACACACAAAGCAGGTTCCCGCAAATTTCTTTACGACAACAGAACTGCCTCCGTTGTCAAAACGTTTCCGTTTGACGTTGGAGCTTTCGACCACATTGGCCTTTGCCATCGGGATGTTAGCACCACCGACTCTCCTCACAGAGAGACGGTTGCTCACCTCGATATTGAGCTTCTCAATGAGCCCCTCCAGCCTCATTTCCTTCCGCTTATGCTTCAGGTAGTTTTGAAAGTCTTTCCATGACGGTGGCAATTTCTCAATCATGAGTGCCACCTGGAAAGGCTCGTTTATCACTAGCCCCTCAGCCTCAAGGCGATGGTAAATGAGTTGGAGCTCCTCAACTTGCTCTATGACACCCCTGCTGTCAGTCATACGGTACTCGTGAAAGTCCGTGACAACAAATCTCTTTATGCCAGCATTATTCACCTTGTACTTATTTTCGAGGGTCTCCCACAGCTCCTTTGCAGTAGCTTTGGCCTCGAAAACACTGAAGAATGTGTCATCTAGAGCACACACGATATAGTTCTTGCATAGGTAGTCGGCATGTCTCCATGCCTCAACCGCAGAGAACGTCTGCTCGTCCAGATCGTCCTCCCTTAGGACGGGAGCAGTCTCCTTGAGAAACCTGGTCAGATTCAGGGTCGTGAGATAAAACAGCATCTTTTGCTGCCAACGTTTAAAGTTGTCTCACCTGAATTTTTCCGGTTTCTCCAGATGAGAAGTCGGCAAAGTAGGCACAGCCGAATACATCGGTGCCTTGCCCTTGGCCGCAGCCTTGGCTCTAGCCGCAGCCTTAGCTGCGGCCTTGGCCGTAGCCGCTGCTTCGGCCACAGCCTCAGCTTTGGCCGTAGCATCCACCATTGCCGCAGCCGCGGCGGCCTCGGCCGCTGCAGCTACGTCATCGGCGTTAGCCCCCACATTCGCATCGCCCCCAGTATTATGGACATCTCCACCAACCACTGGGTCATGCTCACTTCCGATAGGCAACTGAATAGGCGACGTGTTAGTCATCTGAAACGACAACACAAAACGTATGAGATACGTGTACAAAACAAATTCTTATAAACAAAATACCAAAACTGAAATTTGGGTTTGTGAAAGAATTTTATTTCAACAATTGAATTAAACTTTTTCTTTTGAATATCAATACGGTTGATATCAAAAGGATTAAACGAATTCTTATTGAATATCAATAGGATGGTATCAACAAGATTCTAGAAACAAAAATAAAATTGATTGGAATTTTTCTTTGTAATTCAATTTCTAAAATGATTTAGAATTGAAAATAAGAAAGCATTATTCCTTATAAAAATAAATAATTGTATTAATTAATACACGAAAGAAACAACAGAATATCGGTTAAGATTGTTGGTTTCCGTGTACGAAATAACAATTAACAATAATAAAAGGACTAAACAATAATTAAACAAAACCAGTGTAATCTTTATTAATTTCCAATTGGAATAGAAATTACTGATTACAACATGTAGGTACTGAAAAGTAATTAAAGCAAACGTTATCAGATTATTAATAATTAATAATCTGATGTACTGAATTGTAATAAATAGAAACTGTCGGACTGGAAAGTATAAACTTAACAGCCGGACTATTCTGTTTGAAATTGAAATTACAGGACTGAATTGAAACTATTCTAAATACCGAATTTAATTACAGAATTGAAATTACAGCAAAAAACAGAACTTTAAACTAATTACAGATAAGTACAAACAGAATATAAAAGCTACACCTAAGGACAGCAATATAAAATACTGAAATTAAAATTACAGAAAAGTAAATTGCGTAATTGAAATAACAGAATTGTAAATGGACAGAATTAAAAGATGGATAGAATTGAAAAGACGAGGCTACTGTTTAACAGTATGCCCTTAACCGATATTCGCCCAACCACCTTGATTTTTCTGGTTGCGTTGGCGCTTCGATCCCAAGGTACAACGTCTCGGATGACTCGCCGGAAACTGGCGACGAGTCAAGGTCGAGCTGTTGGTGGGTGGTTCTCTCTGGTTCTAAAGTGCTATGGAAAAAATAATGCTGTTTTAGAGAGAAAAGAGTGTTTTTGTGTGTGTTTGAATGTGAGGGGATGACTGCCTCATATAGAGGAATTCTGAAACCGCAGAATTTATTGTGGTCATTTAATTCTGGGAGTTATATCCCCAGAATCCGCCTCCATTACTGTTGGAGTTTCAAACTTTCTGGAACTCTAGGGACTGCTCTTGCAAATATGCAAAAGTCCCTTTTCAGTTTAGTACAAGACCCAAGACCTGAGACATCCCGAGGCCCGAGGCCCGAGCGAGCGTGCGCTTGTGTGGTACACACTAACCCACTCATGGGTATGTGGACTTGATTAGTTTGCCAACCACATGGGATGGACTTGTATATATAGTGTAAAAATTAACCTTGATTTTACAATGTGGGATAACCCTCATGGGTTAATCCCACTCTCTTTTCCATTTTCCAGATTTCGGTTTTTTTCCTATTTCGAGTACCAACCTTCGAGTCCAATTATCATTCACACCCTTCCTCCGAATAGGTCATGCGATATACCATTGCGAAGCTCGTCGCACGAGCTGCTCAAACTCTTTGAGTATGGCCTTAGAAAAACTGAGGAGTCGCATTGAAAATTGACTCAAAGATGCTCCCTAACCACTTGGAACAACCATGTTTAAACTACATGTTTTCCAACTTTTTCTAACAGCCCATGCATGCAGCCTCATGCTCACGTGACCGAGACTACGACTGTGACCAAGAGAGGAGGAGGAGGCAAAGAGAGTGGGAAGAGGAGCAAAAGGCGAGGACCGAAAAGAGAGAGAGGGAGAAGATGGTGGAAGATATCAAGGAGCAGTATTTGGGTGGGGTGCCTTAGAAGAGACGCGTTATAAAACCTAGCGAAAAAAGGTCTCTTTACGCTACTCTTTTTTTTCTTTACCTTAGCTAGAAACGTTTTTACTTTTTTTTCTGATTTAGCGTCTAAATATGTTTAGAATTGTTAGTTAATAGTACAGGGAAAAACCTAAGAAGCGCGTTATTAAACCTAGGGAAAACTCAGGTCCGTTACGCTACTCTTTTTTTGCCCTAGAATTTGTTTACTTTAGTTTTGTTTGATTTGGCATCTAGTTTATTGTTAGAATTTTTTACTTAATATAGGGAAAAACCCAAGAAACGCGTTATTAAACTTAGAGAGAAACTCAGGTCCCTTATGCAGTTATGCTCCTCTTTTTTATCCTAGTAACTTTGTTATTTTATTGTTGTTTGATTTAGTATCTAGTTAATTTTTGGAATAGTTTAGTTAACAGAGGGAATTACCCGAGAAACGCGTGATTAACCCTAGAGAAAAACTCAGGTCGGTTACCACCCTACTCTGTTTTACCCGAGAAATTTTTACTTTTTTTAAGTTAATAGATGGAATAATCAAGAAACGCGTTATTAAACCCTTAGAAAAACTCAGGTCTGTTACGCTACTCTGTTTTACCCTATAAACTTTTTTACTTTAGTTTTGTTTGATTTAGCGTCTAGATAATGTTTAGAACCGTTCAGTTAAATATAGGGAATAATCCAAGAAACACGTTATTAAATCTAGCGAAAAACTCAAGTCTGTTACGCTACTTTTTTTACCCTAGAAACTTGCTTACTTTGTTTTTGTTTGATTTAGCATCTAGATGATGTTTAGAAAGAGCTCAAGAAACGCGCGTTGTTTAACCTATAGAGAAAAACTCGGGTTCCTAGCTACTCCCTACTCTTTTTTACCCTAAAAAGTTTTTTTACTTTATTTTTGTTTGATTTAGCATCTAGCTTATTGTTAGAACTGTGCAGTTAATAATACTTAATATAGGAAAAAACCCAAGAAACGCGTGATTAAAACTAGCGGAAAACCTCAGGCCCGATACGGTACTCTTTTGACTTTCCTACCCTAGATTTTTTTTTTTTGATTTAGCGTCTGGATATGTTTAAATTGTGCAGTTAATAACTTAATATAGGTAAAAACCCAAGACACTAGTTATTAAATCTAAAGAAAAACTCAGCTCCGTTGCGCTACTTTTCTTTACCCTCCTAACTTTTTTGCTTTATTTTTGTTTGATTTAGCATGTAGTTAATTTTCAGAATTGTTTAGTTAATATAGGGAAAACCCCAAGAAAGGCGTTATTAAACCTACAAAAAATTCAGGTCCGGCATGCTACTCTTTTTTAGCCCTAGTAACTTTGTTACTTTATTATTGTTTGATTTAGTATCGAGTTATTTTTTAGAATTGTTTAGTTAATATAGGGAATAATCCAAGAAACGCTTTATTAAACCTAGAGAAAAACTCAGGTGCGACTCTTTTCTACCCTAGAAACTTTTTTCTTTTGTTTTTGCTTGATTTAGCATCCAGCATTGTTAGAACTGATTATTAATAGTACTTACTAAGGAAAAAAAATCCCAAGAAACGAGTTATTAAACCTAATGAAAAACTCAGGTCTGATAAGGTACTCTTTTTCACCCGAGCTAGCTAGAAGCTTGCTTCGTTTATTTTTGTTTGATTTAGTACCTAGCTAATGTTTCGAATTAGTTTATATATAGGGAATAACCCAAGAAACGCGTTATTAAACCCAGAGAAAAACTCAGGTCCGTTGCGCTACTTTTCTTAACCCTTGAAACCTTTTACTTTTTTTTTTGTTTGATTTTGCATTGTTATAATTATTCAGTTAGTATTGGGGAACTCCCAATAAATGTGTTGTTAAACCTAACGAAAAACTCAGGTTTGTTACACTACACTTTTTACCCTATAAACGTTTTACTTTGTTTTTGTTTGATTTAACATCGCAAATTCTTAGAACTGTTTGATTTATAATCTAAACGTTAGACTTGTTTAGTTAATATAGGGAAAATATGATATTACATTGTCTCAATTTTACAATCTTGACTAAGTAGTCTTTATGTTTGATCTAGCATCATATATCTAAGCATCACGTGTTGGAAAAAACCAAGAAACATGTTGTTTTTCGAATTGATCACGAGTCCAAAAGTTTGGTCAAATTTCATGCGAGGAATCTAAAGTTTAGACTCCGTACTCAAATGGTTTGAGTAGCTTGTGTGACAAGTTTCGAAACGGTATATCGCATGACCTATTCGGTGAATGGGTGTGAATGAAAATTGGCTCCGAAATTGGACCATGGAGAGACGAAATCTGGAATTTTGGGAGATGAAGTGGGAAATCAAATGGATGGGGAAACCACCCAAATGATTATCCCACATCAAAGAGGAAAAACTATTTTCAATAGTTTATATACATATTCACCACTAGAGAGTGATAATAGTGTGTAGCCTCATAGGTGTGTGTAGGCAAGTGTACCACATACGCTCGTTCGGTCTCGGACTCGGGCACAGGAATCAGGACTCGGGCGCGGACTTGGGACTTGTGACTTGGGGAATGTTTCGGTTCCAAGAAATTCTAAGAGTTTTTGAATAATAACAAAACAGTCCCGAAAATTCCAGCAAACTTGTAACTGATGCAATTAAATGAGGAATAATTGCATCATTAATTCAGCAGTTTCGAATTTTGAACTAAGTGACCATTATGACTGAGATTTCAGCTTAGCCTATAAATAGGAAGCTCTCTCCCACTCTCTAAACACACTTTTTTATTTTCTGAAAAATAGCATACACTTTTCTCATAGTATGTTAGAAAGAGAGAGAACCACCCACCAACGGCTCGACCTTGACTCGTCGCCAGTTTTCGACGAGTCATCCGAAGCGTTATACCTTGGGATCGAAGCGCCAACGCAACCACAAACCTTAAGGTGGTTGGGCGAATATCGGTTAAGGGCAGACTGTTTACAGTCGCCTCGTCTTTTAAATTATGTCTTTTAATTAACGCATTTAAATTTTGTAATTTATATTTTTGTCTTTTCAATTCTGTAATTTTATTTCAGTATTTTAATTTGCTGTACTTAGCTGTAATTTTCAATTCTGTTTTTACCTTTCTGTAATTTCTTTAAAGTATTGTTTATATTCTGTAATTCAATTCTGTAATTTAATTATGTAATTAGAATAGTTTCATTTCAGTCATGTAATTTCTTTTTCAATCAGAACGGTCCGGCTGTTAAGTCTATACTTTCCAGTCCGGCAGTTTCTATTTATTGCAATTCAGTACATCAGATTATTAATTAATAATAATCTGAATAACGTTTGCTTTAATTACTATTCAGTACCTACATGTTGTAATCTGTAATTTCAGTTTTCAATTCTGAATTAATAAATATTACACTGATTTTTGTTTATTTCTTTTTAGTCATTTATTATTATTTAATAGTTATTTCGTACACGGAAACCAACATCACGGTCATTCAGTTATTATAGGTAATATTTGATATTTTGTGTCTCAACTTTACATTCTTTAATGTTATGTAGACTCTCCAAACAGCCTTACAACGATGTTTGATTTATTTTTTTAACGTTTACGCTTGATTTGTTTGATTCATTGTCCTAAAGTTTACGCATGCTCACTTCAGAGACGACCCTAATATATCAGGTACTTGTCAAAACCGGAAATTTGTATTCTTCATTACTCTAGTCCCTAAATTTAAAAACTTTTTTAACATGAACAAAAACTTGTTAACTCTTTATGTGGTTTTGTCTAACTGTTTGACTTGGTGTCTTTAGATGTCATACTTTAGGGTCCTAACTCCCAACTTAATAGTATTTGATTTTGTGACATTATGTTTTCACTTGCTCAATAAGTTTAATTAATTCCCCAAACTTTTCATATATTGTATCTTGGGAAAACCTAAGAGCCGGCATTTCACTTTTAGTTCTCCAAACAACCTTGCAACTATGAACTTATCTTACTTTTCCTTGTCGCCCTATTAGCTACCTCTGTTCTGAACTCATATTTCTCTTTGTTGAGCTATAGCTATATTTAGTTTTGCAAATGTAGACTAAACTATACTTCGTTGTTTCTTGTTTACTATCTTCCTTTCTTTTAACCCCGATTTTCTTGCTTGTGTTCCACTGCACTATCGGCAAAAATGCCTCTCCATAGTCCATACGCATTATTGAGCAGGTTATGTCGTCCTTTAGAATTTTCTTATCTTTTAACAAAACTAGTATTATCTGTTCTTTTAGCAATTCTAGATTTATATTTTGTTTTAGCAAAACTAGCAACCAGGTTAGATCTCTACTTTATTACTTAGGCCACTTAAGTATGCACATTTAAACGTTAAGATGCTAATTTCAAAGATGGAATGTTGAGATGCTAAACTAAATTTTCCATGGTGATAAAAGTTAAGTGTAATTTGTTTATCCAGCAACCATCTTTCAATTCAATCTTGCCTAATATATTTTATTTTCTGTAACAGGTTCTGTTTTGACTGGGAAAACAGCGATGACACCTGCCATTCCATGAACACCCTCCACGAAGCACAACTCGTCTTCGGCCGTGGTTTCCGTGCTGGAATAGATCACAGGGAGCAGGAAAAACTCTCTGCAGAAAATGAAAAAGACCTCGGTCGTGAAATACGCAAAAAGGATGGAAGAGCTGACATGTACGACACCTTCGACATGCGAATCGACCAACACTGGTCTGACAAGAAGCTTGACGAGATGACGGAGAGGGACTGGCGGATATTCTGTGAGGATTTTAATATTTCCTATAAAGGGTCGAAAATCCCCCGCCCGATGCGTAGTTGGGCTGAGAGCAGACTCGGTCAAAGGCTGTGTGAAGAATCACTGATTATATTCCAGATCAGTAGAGGATTTCCTGATATATTATATAGAATATATATTTATGCTATATTATTGTTTATGAGATATTATTTTAAATGGTTTGAATATCCATGATTATCTCCATTAATATTATATTATCTATTACCTTAATAAAAGTGATTCATTTACCACACAATGCTATATATAGATATATCACGCTGCTCTCAATATTCATATGAATAAAAGCATATCTTCTTCTCTTTTGCAGTGTTCTCTTTATCTTTAGTCTTCTAACTTTCTCACATGATATCAAAGCTAAGTTAGTTGAGACAAAAAGATGTATAGAGCAGCCTTAACTGGTGAGCGCCAGGGCAATGGTTCTGAAGACTCTTCTGGAGTCTCTCAACCAACCCCTAAAAGCTCACACACTGCAACTTTTTCGACATCCGGAAACCCTACAAGCTCACACACTGTAGCTCTTCCAACTCTCTCTGAAAATTCTTCTCAACAACTCACAACCACAAAACTAAACCATCAAAACTTCCTTCAATGGTCTCGATATGCTTTCATGGTGATTAGAGGACGAGGTCGTCTAGGTTATGTCGATGGCTCGACAAAAAACCCTGATGTTGCAGATCCCTTTTATCCTATTTGGGATACATTAACTCGATGGTTATGACATGGATTGTGAATTCGATGGAGTAAGATATCAAAATGTCATATCTATATTATTCAACTGCTAAGGAGATGTGAGATGCATTGACGCTAGCCTACTCGGGCGCTGAGAACTCGACACAATTGTTTGATCTCCGAAATAAAGCACGTAATCTTAAACAAGGAGATCTTGACGTTTCTCAGTACTATGTTGCCTTGACTCGTTCGTGGCAAGAGATCGATTCATTTGTTCAAATTAGCAGGTCATGCTCGGGGGATGCTGAGAAGTACCGCAAGCAAATCGAGAAAGAGCGTATTTATGATATTTTGACTTGGGTTAAATTCTGACCTCGATGATGTCAGGGGTCGAGTTTTGGGAACTAAACCCTTACCAATGATTATGGAAGTATTCTCTGAAGTTCGAAGAGAAGCAAGCCGAAAATAAGTGATGATGGGTGGATTTAAACCAATTCAACCCGAAATCTCAGCTCTTGTAGTTCGCGGCCAAGAACCTTCAAAAACCTCGAAGAGAAACAATCTTTGGTGTGATTTTTGCAAAAGAACAAATCACAGTAAAGATCATTGTTGGAAGCTACATGGAAGACCACCATCAAATGCTCAAAAATTAAAAGATAACAGATTTGGACAACAAGATGTTACTGCTCTCCAAGTCTCTTCTGAAAGTCCCAGCCAACCAAAATATAATGATCTCTCAGGTGGTACTCAACTCTCTCTTACTAAAGATCAAATGGAGCAACTTTACAAATTGCTTACTCCGTCTGTGACAAGTACATCTTTGGTAGCTCAAAGAGGTAACTTTTTCTCAGCCCTTACTAGTTGTAGTTATGCTCCAGAACCATGGGTGATTGACTCTGGAGCTACAGACCATATGACGGGTTGTAAAATATTATTTTCTACATACGTTCCTAGTTCGGAAATTCTAAAAGTTAAAATAGCAGACGGATCTCTCTCGATTGTGGCAGGAACTGGGTCAATTAGGATTAGTCTGACTATCGAACTACAATCTGTTTTACATGTTCCAAAGCTGTCTTGCGATCTTCTCTCAATTAGTAAGCTAACAAGAGACTTAAATTGCAATGCCCATTTTTCTGAGACTTTTTGTGTGTTTCAGGACTTGACTTCGGGGAAGATGATTGGCAATGCTAGAGAACGTGCGGGACTGTACTATTTTGAGAATGAAGCCAAATTGAATAAACAAGCTCTAACGACAAACTGTGGTTCTTTATCGAGAGAACAAAGAGTAATGTTGTGGCATCGTAGGCTAGGGCATCCAAGTTTTTCATATTTGCAAACTTTATTTCCATCACTATTTCATAATAAAGATTCATTTGAATGCGAAATCTGTCAATTAGCCAAACATGTTCGGTCCAATTTTCCTTCTCAGAACTATAGAGCCTCGTCTTCTTTTACATTAATGCATAGTGATGTTTGGGGGCCTTCAAGAGTAAAACACTTGACATGAAAAAAATGGTTTATTACTTTTATTGGCGATCATACTCGTGTTTCTTGGGTTTACCTCTTAAAAGAAAAATCTGAAGTCGATCATTTTCCAACTCCAACCTTGGAAACACATTCATGTCGACTATACCACTTTCCTCGAACGGAAGCGCGTGTTCTTCCACCAACACATTTTGTCGATCTTTGTACAAAATGCTTTCATTGAAGATGACATCCTTACTGCGAATGATTCTCTTTGTTTGACCATCCCAAAAGCGATATCCGAACTCAGCTCCACCGTACCCCACAAAGTAACATACTTTGGATTTCGAGTCAAGCTTGGTACGATCATTTATATCGACATGGATATATGACAGACAACCGAACACTCGCAAGTGTTCATAAGAGATAGACTTTCCTATCCACTCTTCTTCGGGAATTCTCCTTTCTAAAGGCACTGAGGGTCCGCGGTTAATGAGGTAAACTGCTGTGTTTACTGCATGTGCCCACAAGGCCTTGGGCAACCCACTTTGCAGTCTCATACTCCTAGCACGCTCATTGATTGTTCGGTTCATTCTTTCGGCCATGCCATTCTGCTGTGGCGTTCTTCGGATGGTCTTCTCCATTCGAATGCCTCTCTGTGCACAGAACCCTATGAACTTCGCATAAATGTACTCCCCGCCGTTATCGGACCTCAAGCATTTGAGTTTATTCCCGGTCTCTAGTTCGACCATGGCCTTCCATTCTTGAAATTTCTTAAGCACATCAGACTTGTGTTTCAAGAAATAGACCCATGTTTTCCTCATCGAATCATCAATGAAGGCCACATAGTACTGAGATCCTCCCAGTGAGGTTACTGGAGATGGTCCCCATATGTCTGAGTGGACCAGTGCTAGCTTCTCCTCCTTGGGAGCTTTTCCACCTTTCCGGAAGCTCACTTTCTTCTGCTTCCCGAAGATGCAACCTTCGCACATGTCGAGGTTGACAGACTTCAAGCCTGAAAGTTTGCTGTCCTTTGCTAACACCTTCATCCCCTTCTCACTCATGTGACCCAACCGTCGATGCCACAGTTCCGAGCAGTTTTGCGACACAACTGTCGCAATTGTATGCTCCTCATCGGTCATGTACAGTGTACTGACCTTACTCCCTCGGGCTATCACCATAGCTCCTCGTGAAACTTTCCAAGCTCCACGGCTGAACGAAATGGAGTGTCTTTCGGCATCGATTGACCTACTGAGATCAGATTCTTGGTCAACCTCGGAACATGCCTCACTTTCGTTAGCTTCCATACCGACCCGTTTGGAATGCGAATTTTCACATCACCCATTCCAACAACATCCAACGCTTCTCCGTCGGCTATATACACTTTACCGAAATCCGCAGTGTAATTTCCGAATAAATCCTTCTGAGGGGTTGTGTGAAATGATGCCCCAGAGTCTAGAATCCACGATTCTATATTTCTCTGCTCGGCAAGCAATAAACAGTCACCCGAATCCTCGTCGCTCGCAACATTAACCACGTGATCACGGCCGGTACCCTTCTTCGGCTGCTTGCACTCATGACTGAAGTGCCCCATACCCTGGCAGTTATAGCATCGAAGATTCTTCTTACTTTGATCGCTATCTTTGCCGCATCGGCTTTGCCCTCTTCTACCTCGGGATTGCGAACGTGCTCTAACGTTCCATACCCTGGCCTTACCCCGGTCTCTTGAACCCACGTTCAAGGTTGCTCCATCATTTGAGCATTCACCCATGTCTAATCTCCTGAGTTCCTCAGCGAGTATTTGATCTCGGATGCCGTTGTAATTCAGTTTCTCCTTTCTAATTGAGTTGCTAACAGCAGCTCGCATGAATTCCCAACTGTTCGGTAAAGATGTTAGCAGTATAAGCGCTCTCACTTCGTCTTCAAAAGTTATCTCCACCGCATCCAACTGATTTACGGTGTCGATGAACTTGTTCACGTGATTTGCGACAGGTGTGTCCTCAGCCATGTGTAGGTTGAACAACTTACACATGAGATGTACCTTGTTGTTCGCGGATGGTTTCTCATACATGTCGGTGAGGACCTTCATCATCCCCATCGTCGTCGTCTCTCTTGCGACGTTATGTGCTACAATCCTAGATAGTGTTAGGCGGATCACTCCCAACACTTTTCGGTCTAAGAGTTTCCACGCCTCCTCGGTGGTCGTGGCCGGCCGTTCCTCAAGAAGAAGTGGCTGATGCATCTTCCTCACATAAATGTAGTCCTCTATTTGCATTCTCCAGAATGCGAAGTCCTTCCCGTCGAACTTCTCGATCCCGTGTACGGTTCTATCTTCTTTCGCCATCGATCTTCCGAGCTCTGATACCACTTGTTAGGCCGATCAGGCGAACAATGAAAAGACAGAAAACTTAAAACCGAGCACACACACTTTGATAACGGAGTTCACCCAAATTGGCTACGTCTCCGGGCTGCTACATGTGGCACTTAATATTATTAAAGAGGATTACAATCGTAATCTACCTCAATCACAAGCTATGGTTCTCTCACAAATAGAACTCTCTCTTTACAATATTCTCTCTTGAGTATGTGATTGTGATGTGTAAAGGTGTAATTAAAATACAAGATATTGGGGCATATAAATAGAACCCTTAGTGGGTCATATTACAATTACAGGCGATGTGGGATAAATAAAAAACATGGCCAAAACTCATTTGGCTCCACAACTCAACAGAGGAGAAATTGCTGAGGCTACAAAGGCTATTGGACAAGCTTGGCAATAAAATTGCTATTGTGTTTGTTAATACAAGAATTTCTGCCGATAAACTTGCTAAGAATTTGGATAGGTACGGATATCATGTAACGACTCTGCACGGTGGGAAGTCACAGGATCAAAGGGAGATCAGCTTGGAAGAGTTTAGAACTAAGAAATACAATGTTTTGGTAGCAACAGATGTGGCAGGGCGTGGAATAGATATACCTAATGTGGCGTATGTGCTTGATTACGATATGCCAGGGAATATAGAGATGTATACACATCGTATTGGAAGGACAGGTCGTGCAGGGAAGGCTGGTGTTGCTATGACGTTTTTGACTCTACACGATCATGAGGTCTTTTACGATCTTAAACAGATGCTAGTACAGAGTAAGAGCGTTGTTCCACATGAGTTATCTAGACACGAGGCTTCTAAGTTTAAGTCTGACACAGCTCCTGGTAGGCCACACAAACGAGCTGACACTGTGCCTGCCAACCATTGAAGAAGATAGTTAAATTTGGTAATAGTTGTTTAAAGTGCTACAAGTATGTTGATTTTCAGTTTCCTTGTTTATCATGTACTTTTTTCGAAATCATCTATGTTTATTGTAGTGAGTGTGGAGAATCTTGAGCTATCTTAGCAAGACAATTTTTTCATGACCTGCTCTTTACCTTTTAAGGTTGGTTGATTTGTGCTTATCTTGCTCTTTATACGTGTGATGAAGAGTCCTCTTTTATTTTGTTGTCGATGTCAGGTTTGGAATTGGTTGATATCGAAACTTCACGGTATAGTGCCTTGAGACCATTGGGTTGATATCCTGGGATTAATTCAGGTTACAATTTTTTTTCCTGCGTGTATCTTGGTATTAAGTTGAAGAATGAATATGTTTACAATTGTTTGGTGCAGTTTTTATCTTATTCTGAATGTCAGGTTTACAAGTTTTAGTTGGTCTCTACGTATTTAGTTCCAAGAGACCATTTTTATAATAGCCAAAAAACTAATTCAGGTTTGGTTGTACTCTTTCCTTCTATAGTTTTGTCTGTCTTGTTTGTAAGTTGTTTATCACGTTCACGCCCAATATAATCTAAAAGGCCCAAGGCGGTTTTAGGTGGAAATAGGTTGCCTAGGGCCTGATCACGCCTAATCGGCTAGGCTTTTAGGTTCCGCGTAGCGCCTAGGCTCGGCCTAGGCCCGTTTTTTGGGATCACGACAACCTTTAACCTTTGGTAAGCCCTTACTCCTAAATAGTAGTATAAGTTTGATCCAAGCTAGTCTAAGCATACTTTAATTGCAATTTCATCAAGTCTCCCCATGCGATCTGCCGATCTTTCAACATTTTTTTGCCTTGTGTTTTCCATTCACTGTTCAACGTATGTGAAGGAGCTATTTAACCACGGAGTATGATAACTACTAAGCCTCCCAAACGACTATCTATGCAAAATGTTATAAATTGAATAATGACAGCCTTGTAAGACCCCCCTACTGATTTCGACGTGTCAGCTCCACTGATCCCACGACAGTGTAATTGTTTCTTTTTATTTAAGCTCCAGAATTTGACATTTGATCCGTCATAACAAAAGCATGTTGTTATTTTCCAAAGAGACGACTTGATGAACCTGTGTCCCAATAAATTGTGGAAAATGTCTGACAAGGTGGTTGCATACAAGTATGAGATGTAATTGAATCTTTAATCTAATATATTGACTGAGAGAAGTATTTGAATTTTCATATCAACTGTTTTGGCAAGAGAACATTTTTTTTCTTCGAAATTTGAAAGTCACCTCTCTCTTTTTTCAATTTTTTGTTGACTGTAACTACTATATGCTATCGTCAACACAAATGTGGATGAATTTTGATTAGCTTGCGTGATTCCCATTCTTCCTTTTCCTCTCCTCGTCGCAGAGACAGAGGAACACTTGTGCTTAGGAAAGTACTGATAAATATGTAGTCATACTTCGTTTTAGAAGTAAGAGTTTTGTCATTGGGAAATGTTTGGTAGTATTTTTGGTTCATTAATAAAGATTCATCAGCATTTGAGATGTATACTAATTTTTGGATAGGTAGACCATCTTATTATGTTTGGTGTGTTTCTTTATGCTCTTACATATATGCTTTTATAGAAGCAAACCCTAAACCATTTTTGGTATCAATTCATTAGCTCACACAAAACTTCTTCAATTTTTTTCTTTGCCAAAAAATCTCAAGTACTTTTCCCATCATCTTAATTGTCAGTAGTAACCTTAGTGATGATAATACTAGCCGAGCTCATTCCTTTTCCTATTGATAAAAAAACTAGAAGGCTTCATAAGATGAAAAGAACCCTGTTAGAATTCCGGGCGTCTGTATTAATGCGTAGCTTCGGTAGATGGTTGATTGGAAAAATGTATTAAATTGAGTTAATTTCTATGATTTGGAATTTCAATGCGTTTTTAGTCAATATTCACTAGCAGCACCTGCTGCAAAATGTCAAGTCGTTTATGGAAATTGAAATATATTATGATAATTGCAGAACATTTATCTATCATTGGATGTTTTCTACAAATCCTTAAGGCTTGCATAGATCAATCAGTAGATGTATTTTTATTCACAGCCTGTGTTTTTAAATGTTATTTTAAGTACAAGTCAATTGCTAAAATTTGAATCTTAATAGGATTGAAACCATACGTTTGTAATTGATCTTGGTTCTCAATTCCCGGCGTGAGTTTAGTTTCTTACACAACTTTGGCTCATAGTCAGTGCGATTCTTATAAGACTGAGAGATTCTCTTTGGTTGCCTAAAAGAGGCATGTTGCCTTAGTTATATTATCACTTACTATGTATTATCTTGACACTGGTACAATATTCTGGTACAATGTTTTAAATAGCTCGCTTCGAAGTGAAAAAGCTTGATTCAAGCTTGCTTTCATGCTTTTTACGTCGATAGAGCTTACGCTTTTACTTATTTAACAAAGCTCTAGGAAAAAATGATTTAGCTACACTTTTGCTTTTCAAAACAGTGCACTTGTATGGCACTAAAATGTCATTGATAATTGGACGGCAAAACTTGCTTCTGCATCTTGAGAAACAACAACCTAATATCTCCATAGTTGACTGTTTCCTTGGATCGTGATTTTGTTGCCTTTTCTCATAATTTACCAACTTGTTTGCCTGTTGTCATATTTTTAAAATTGCATGACTTATCAGGGTAAACAGAAAAGCAGCTTTATTTTATTTATTAAAACATAGCAAGAACAAGGATTAAAACTTAAAAAAAAGTCTCACTTCTGCTTGCTTAGCTAAAAAGGGAAGCAAGGAGAGGATAGAGCCCTATAGCTCTTGAAATTAGAAACTGAAAATACGGAAACTAATAAGCTGGAATCTACTAAGCTGCTGATGATATTTACAGAAGCAATAAGCTGAGTATCGGTTGCCTACTCATACTCCCACTGACCTCAATGTCTCAGCTTCCCTGGACCTGCAACAAAATCCAATTGTTCTTTTCGTAAGCTTTAGTATCAATAGTTTGTTCAATGCATATATTGATACATAAATACAGTACTTTTTTAGTTTCCTTAAACGGATGTCTTGGCAAAGCGTGTCGCCAAAATAAAGAATTTATTATTATTATTGATGCATAAACATGTTTTTTGTATGAATAGCACTCCTGCATTACCATTTGATTCTCTTTCTTCCTCTGTCTTGTAGTATCAAAATTAAGTAAAAAAAAAATAAGATAGATTTATAAGCAAAAAAGTTTAGTCATTGTGGACCAATGTTTGGTAAAAACAAAAAGTGTCCGGTGCAAAGATGGTTTTATTCTATGAAATTGCTATTAGATGTCTGCTGTAGTTTTCAAATTGTTGATTTATTTTCACGAGTAAAGGTAACTTTCTTGTTGTGGAGTTATTAGTCAAGGCCGAAAAATAGAGAAGAGAAGAACATTATTTTGAGAGGAAGAAAGCAAAAATCTTGAGATATTGAGAAGGCTTCATTTATGTACTGTACGTAGTTTATTAAGTAGAATAATAGAGCATATCAAGTAAGATTTAGTTTTGGTTTGTCGACAGATTTTTCTCCTCATAGGTAAATGAATGTCCTTGATTCTGTTCTCTATTTGGTTTAAGCCTAATGTTAACGAAAATAAGTTATCTTGCTGCTTGCATTATGTAATTCTTGACAATAATCAAATTTAATTTCTTTTACTCTTACAATCTTATCATAAGTAGTTTACTTACTTCGTATAAGGATTGGCACGAATAGGGTCGTAGTGGGTGCCCTGAATGTGACTGACCTTCCTGAGGATAGACTTGTTGAGAAACTTGTCTGCTTCACGGATCACAGAGTCGGGGTCGTCCACCTCGGGACTTCCCTCTCTCCTCTTTTTGTTGATCTGAACGGTAGGAGAATGCATAAGCTGTTGCTTAGCAGTATGCACCCCTATAGACGATGCCAGAAATAACAACCCGCCTAAAATGTATATCGGCACCAAGTCTGACTTCCAACTTCCTGATATCCTGTTTTGTTCATTTTGTAAACATCCAAACACATCAACATAATCATAATACTATCATATATTTGCAGGGCTCGTCTTGGCATAAACCAAACAAGCCAGCCCCCTTAGGCGCCGTTTTATTTTATTGTTTGTAGTCAGGTTTTTTTTTTATAATTTAGTATTATATTGTTTCCCTTTTTTTTTTTTTTTGTAATCCTATTCTTTCCTTTTATATAAAGTGGCGTAGCCTAGATGGTTTTGTGATGGGTTTTAAAGCTTATTTTCTACATATTCCGTTTCAAAACTCCCTTAATATAAGTTCTGTATATATGTACATAGCGGAAATGTGTTAAGTACCGATTTTTGAAATACAATTAATGTTTATATCTCTTTTCATCTCTCTTTTTTTTTTTTCTCAAACTGGACTTTATTGATAATTTGATTTCATGAGAAAAAAATTAAATAATTAAAAGAGTGATTATAACATTAGTCTTGTATTAAAACGGCTTGACAAACATTCCGATGAAATTTGGGATGGAGTACATTGGACCGTATCTTGAATTTGCCAGGATCTGTATTTGTTGTACTAAACTGTAGTTTTAAGTTTGCATACCAGCATTTCTTTAGGCTTTAGATTAAGGGTTAAGATGGCGAAACTTTTGAGAATTTGTTGCTTATATTCGATTAATGAATTTGATACGGATGCTCTTACAGGTCGCCTGATTATTGGCATAAAGAAACTAATGCGGAAGTATGGTTGGGATGGTTACCTTTACATCCCTAGATTTAATTTATTTTATCTATTACTTTTTTGTTTCGGGTATAGATGATTGTCTTAACATGATATAGTGGACCTCTACATAACCTGGAAGCCAACACAGTGTATTTGTAATAGAGCCGCTGGTTACGTTTTTAAGATCTGGTCTCATTTGATAATTTTAAGCGTCATAATGTGCCGTTTGATCCTGCATTTATGTATATTATGTATAAATACGTTCGGAGCATAAGTGATTAGTACCAAAACCTGGTTCTGGGAGGGTTATGGACAACATCAGCAACGATCGCAAATGATCGCAGTGGCATGAATCTTTCAACTTTTGTTGCCATTGCACTTGTTTTCTTCAAATTTGAGATCCCGAAGTTGCGCTGCCATGAAAATAAAATAAAAAATATCAAGTGGATAGCCTGTATATGTAACGAGTTTTACAATCTAGAAACAATAGTGATCATTGGACAGTTTTTATTGGCATTCAAGTAAAATAAGGGTTTTTATCAATTTTGTACCTAATTTGTTGCATGTTTCTCGCTTAGTATCTTATGTTGTTCGTGTTTATAAAAATTTGTAGTTTTCCATCCAACGATAAGAGATGGAAAACATCCGTGTCATGCTGGTTTTCAATCCCATAATACTGATTTTTCATCCAATAAAAAAATAGATGAATGTAAGGTGTGCGAAATAGAAAAATTGATAATAAAACGTAGTAAACAATAAACACGCAGCATTAATACAGGTTATATATATAAGTAAAACAATGCCATTTGATTAATGCAGTTAGAGTACCCACCGTGATTGCCCTGAAAGCCATTTTTGTGAAATAAAATGAGTGAAAAAATGAATAAACAATTTCCAGATGAAGTAATAAATATAGAAACTAGGATAAAATATTGTTGCTTTTGTAAGGATGAGAAATATTGTAGTTGTTTTAACGGTTAAGCTACGTGTCACAATGTTGGATCAAGAAAATATTGTCACGTGGAGCATTTACCACATTCTTCTTAACAAATAACGAATAACTGTGTTCATAATAATTTTGTTAAATTTTTAATGTTAAATAGTGACACGTTATTATTTAAAAAGATATTAAATAACACATATACATCTTAAATTTAATAAACACATTAGTTTCACGTTAACAATGTTATCAATTTTTAATTAACAATTTCTCTTTAATTTTACTGGTCACTATTCTTATGGTGAGAATTTATAGAAGATAATAATGTTAATTGTGTGCTGTGTTTGTCATGTCACCAGTTACAAACATTAAAAACATTGTTAACTTTAATAACTTTTTTAACATCTATAAAAATAACACATACTTTAAGGCAACTAATGGAGATAAAAAAATGCATTGTTAGCTAATTATTTTAGTTAACAATAGATATAACAAAACTATTGGAGATGCTCTAACACCAACCAACGAGTGAATGAAATGACAGATTTGTGGGATCTGATTTGGTCATTAACTGACCACTGAACTGTAATGGTTTTTATTTTTATTTCATTTTTGAATGGTTAACAAATAACAACAACAAATCCGTAACTACTTCCGTGTAAGTTTCACCTCTTGAATCATTCTTCGATTTTCTTGCTTCTCCGCTTAAAATGTGAACTAACAAATGATATATGTCAATATAAATAGAAATAACGGTTTAGCTAACGAGTGTACTCGGACATCGTTTAAGCATTGAATGCTTTTTTAAATTCAAGTTTCATTTAGTATTAATATTGTTTGATTTATACATAACATTTTGGGTTTGCCAAATATATGTTTTTTATTAACTCACATTATGGAAATTTTATTAGTAAATTACTACAGAAAACACAACGCAACTATTAACATACATGCTTAACTATATGTCGATAAAAGGTTAATTACCATAGTGCGACAGTAAAATATTCTAGGGTAGCGACATTTAAAATAAAACATTCCGGTTTGGAAAGAAAAAGTGTATGATTGGTCTAACAACTAACTGATTGTCCTCTCTTTGATCACAAATAAATCTCTTGATCTCTCTCTCTTAATAATCACGAGGCTAATCACTTTTTTTTGGAAGCTGTGGTGCAATGCTGTAAAATTAGATGAAGATGTTAAGAAATATGATGTAATTTTAGTTATTAAATGCTGCTGTTGCACTTCTCACTCTATTGATACTATTGATCATTTAATGAGCTATAGTGATATTGCTTATGAACTTTGGAATCATTTTGCTAGTATTTTTGGCTTCACTAAATATGTGAAAGTTACTTCGAAAACCTATGTTATTAACTGGTGTAATAGCTGTGAAAAAACTCAGGTTGGCTTATTAGCGGCTCTAGTTCCATTTCTCATTTGTTGGGAAATTTGGCTAAGCAAGAATAACTACAGGTTTGAAAATGGTGTTATGAGCTCTGAAGGTATCATTTCAAAGGTTTGTAAGTGGTTAACAGAGCTTTGAAGAATAGCCTTCTGGGCTACTACGAAATTGATTAAAGATCATCCAAGAAAATCCTCAATTGCTGCAATAAGATACGGAAAGGTTACAACAAATTGTTGAACCGGATAGAAAAACGGATGAAAGTCTACTGTAACACACCAAATTTAATAGATGTCACACGGTCGAATAACACGTAACATAACCGGTGTTACACGAAGCCTAAAACTCAAAGTTATAAAATAGATAAAATTTTCATCCAATACTCATAAAACTTGTTAATTGAACTTAAATTATATATAGTTTAACATTCCAAAATCTTTCGTACAAACAAATCATATTCTCATAATAATAACTTTATAACTACATTTGCAGCGGAAAAGAAACCTAAAACAACACTGAGCTCTTGGTCCCAACTGACTCAACTCTGACTATAAATAACTTGTATTTACCTGAAAAGATTAAAAGAGATGATAAGTCAAACGAGCTTAGTGAATGTTAATCATACCTATAAGGAGAAGTTTTGATAATTCATCTTCGAAAAATACAATATGGATTTTTTTTAATGAACAAAAGAATAAATAAATAAGTTGAATCTTTTCAGTTTTAGCACGTGTGTTTAGATACATAAAATAAGTTTAAATTATAACTCCAAAACGCAGATCAAGATATATAAATCAATAAACCATTTATTTATCACCAAAATTAAATAATGTTAAAATCAAAATTGCAACCAGACTTAAAATTCATTGTCATTAATTATTTTCTCTCTAATTGTTGGATCCAACTATCGTACTCAAAGTCACCTATGTTGGCAATATAGGAAATCCATTTAAGACAATCCGGCTAAGGTCGCCGCACTTAAGAGACCTGTTCCAAAACCGTTGAGAAAACTAGAGTCAGCCAATTAAGTAGTCAATTCTCTAGCCACCAACGTCACCCCACTGAAGAGGCCTGTTAATTGGATTTAAATCATAAAGTAAGGTCACCCCACTTAAGAGGCCTGTTCCTCAAAGTTCATTGCTGGTCGCGAAAATCATTAATAATTCAAATCATTTAAATCAAAATCAATTATCTCAAATCATTAGATTAAAATCAAATATCCAAATTAGCAATAATTGAAACTTGTTAAGTACAATATGATTACAATTTATATATTTTTTGTATATATAACCTGAGTAACACATTGTTTATATATAACAAAACTTTTGACATAAATCAACTCAAATCATTCAATAAAACTCATATATATAAATAAATTCATTCATTTATAGATTTGGCTGAGTATAAAAAATGATATTGAAAGTATTTTCTAAACAAGTATGAGAAATAAATCAAGTACTCATATATGATATATATAATCACCTAATCAAAATATTAATTGACATCACGTAAAAAAAAAAGGGAATTGTTTTCAAAAGATATTTCTAAATAATACAATTTCATACACTACTTTACAAAATAACATGGGTAGCAAATCAATTATATATATATATATATATATAGGGTACAAAATCACTCACAAATTAAAAGGAAGACCGAAGTGAACCTGATAAATATTAATCAAAGCTTCACAAAAACCAAAAATGAGTTTTGATAATGTTTTATGTACTCAGCCCCAACTTATACACATACGGTTTCTTATTTACTAATAAATAACACTTTTAGTTATGCCCTATTCTAATGGACGTACAATATACCTTATCCTGAATGAGACTTATCCTATATGTTGTTATCATTTTTATTTTATTTTCATTTTAAACATGTAAATCTATAGTTATATTTAATTTTTATTCTAACCTCGTCAACTTGTTTTCAACCAAATTACTACTAACTAACTAACCATGTCAACTGTTAGTAATCAAAGTTTATAATGACATTGCTCAAACAAAAATAAAAACAAAAAAAAACAGGGTATTACACTCTTCCCCCCTTAAAGAAAGTTTCGTCCCGAAACTTATCTTATTTACTACATAAAATGTTATTAGCACTATAAGAATTACCATCGGTGATAACCGAAACATCTGATCAATATTTTTTTTTTCTTAATCGTATATACAAATAGGCCCGTATTCTATAATTTAAAGAAAAAAAAACTTATTCGCATTCTTGCTCACTTGGTAAATCTTTTGTTTCTCAAACCTTTTTATTTTGTTTTATTAGATCACTTAGAAATCTTATTGTATTACTAGATCCATACCAATTTTGTGTACAAAGACATGACTAGGTATAACAATTAACATTATTCGTCCCGAAACTTGCCTCATTAATTACGTAAAACGTTACTAGCACCATAATTATTAGATTAATTAAAAAAAATATGTTGTGTCCAAATAAATAGCGTATTCTTCTAGAATATCTGTAATGAAAATATCTTAAGTAACTCATAAATATATAAACAATTAAATATAAATAGAACGTAAATCCTTATTAAATTTGAAAACAACACAAATCCATGTCACCGAATCTCTTATATCAGGTCACTGAAAATGCTAAATGTATTATTAGGCCCCCCTACTAAAGTTGTAAACAAATTATTGACTAGATATATAAAGGTGAAATAAATCAAGTTCCTGATAAAGCACAATATACTTAGGTTTTCATACTCAATGTAAATGAAATAGGAAATCTCCTAAGTTCAATATTGCAACCATTAAGTATTACTAAAGATAGACTTTTAAATCCAATATAAAAAATGAAAAAAAGGTGATGATTCTTTAACGGGTATTTTTATTTTTATTTTTAAATTAATTCACACCTATTCTGAATCCTTACAATAAACTTTCAACTAATTTTGACTAATAGTTCCATAAAATAGAGATTAGTCATATTCTGATCAAAATTAAAGATAACACACAATTATAAGCACACGTCATGGATCTCTCAACATGGATAACATCAACCGAAGCCTACATCGAATACTAAGTACAGCTTAAAACATATGTTATATTACCCTTTATGATATCTAGCATTACCTTCACCCTTATTCGGTCATAGAACAACCGTGTTAGTATCATAATTATAAGCAATCTGTTTGACATGATAAATTAACTGTAAACAATTTGAACACTTATAATTCATACCTAAATGGTAACAAAAACAAACTGGATAATACATTGTTACACCCGTAATCATCTTTTAAATAAAATGTATAATAACAAAACTAATAATACCAAGTTATGTTAGTTGTTAATATATACAGGTAGGGCAATGTACTTTACGGTAATAATAATAATAAAAAATCATCATACAAATCAATTGTTTGACTCATTACCTATATATAGTTGTCAGTTAAACAAAAGTTGGCCTTCACATTCAAAGTGGTTAAAATCTAATCATAATACTAATTACTTTCTTAGAAACAAACGCGTTAGAAGCATCCATGCCGTCAAACTTAAAACAACTTTTACAGCTACCAAACAACAACAACAACAAAAATAATAAGAAAAGCTTGAACATAAATTAACAACGCACGTAAAAGTATTCTGAAGGGATACATAAAAATATCCCCCAATTTATTTATTTTTATGTTATTTTATTCAAATGATGCGAGGCTAACTATAAAGCAAAAGAAAAGAAGAAGAAATTTAAAATTACCTTTACCATCATTTGGCAATACGATAGCAATTAAACACCTTTATAGCAAAAGAAAATTACAACATAAATTCAACTACTTATTACGCAACCATCTCTTTAAATACAACATACAATCGCAACCTCACACCAAAAGGCTGTGCATTCATTCACTAAGAGAATATAACAATTATAATTTTGAAAGGAGATCATTATCAAGGAAATATGACACATGTATGTATTTTTATTTTTATTTTTAAACAATTATCAACTATATATTTACATATATATATATATATATATATATGGGATACAAAATCACTCACAGATTAAAAGGAAGACTGAAGTGAACCTGTTAAATATTAATCAAAGCTTCACAAAAACCAAAAATGAGTTTTGATAATGTTTTATGTACTCAGCCCCAACTTATACACATACGGTTTCTTATTTACTAATAAATAGCACTTTTAGTTATGCCCTATTGGACGTGCAATATACCTTATCCTGAATGAGACTTATCCTATATGTTGTTATCATTTTTATTTTATTTTCATTTTAAACATGTAAACCTATAGTTATATTTAATTTCTATTCCAACCTCGTCAACTTATTTTCAACCAAATTACTACTAACTAACTAACCATGTCAACCGTTAGTAATCAAAGTTCATAATGACATTGCTCAAACAAAAAAAAAACAAAAAAAACTGGGTATTACATCTGCTTTTTTATTATTTTCTTAGCACTATGGTATAAGTTTTTTTATTGTTTCAACTTTTTGGAAGCGGGGGAGCAGCAATTTGTATTTAATTGCTGCTGCAGCAATCGAATCCTATCCATCAATTAACAATAAACGGCTGAGATGCAATTTGATTTTGGTGAGCGCATCATAGCTAATCAAACCATCTATCTCTTGTACTGGTTCAATAACTCTCTCTCAAAATCGTTTATTCTCAAATCAATTAGTATTACCCATTTTGTAAATAACTTCATTTGTGATGATTTTATAAAAAAATATTGAAGATCAAATTCTTCAACTAATACCCTTTTGTCATTGTCAATCAAATATGAAATCAAATTTAAATCAAATTGAAATCAAATTTGGGAGCCCGATTGGGTTTTTTCCCTTTAAAAAAAATGGGTTTTAAGAACAATTTTTTTTTTTTGCATTTGTGATCGATCTGATGGCCGAAAATCCCAAACTGACAATATGAATCATAAGTTAAGGATTATAAGTAATCCAAATAAAACCTAGTTTTTCAGATTTCTAATTTGTTTTTTTTCTTTGTAAAACTTTGTGGTTGGATCTTATCTTAGATGAGTTCTGATTTTGTTAAAAAGTTTAATTTTAAAGCTTTAGGAGAAATTGAGAGTGAGTGAATATTAGGGAGTATTTATTTAGATCTAATGAGGTATTTCGGAGTATTTGGGAAGAAAGAGAAATTGAAAGTTCCATTACTAGCAAAGCATTAATCAGGTGTATGGTTCCTAAAAAATGGATATACGTGGACATATACAATTGGTTAATGCTGCAGCAGGAATTAAATACAAATTGCTGCTCCCCCGCTTCCCAACTTTTTATTGTTTGAAGTTGATTTTGGATGTAATAAGATCATTATGACCATTCTTTATTAATAAAATAGTGGGTTACCCAGGAATTTATAAAAAAAATTATTCTACTGAAGAAATCTAAAGAAGCCAAAGGGCCCAGTACCCATCTTGTCATGGGAAAGCTGCTAGATAATCGACTAGGCTCTTCACTTCTAGGCTTTGAGATATAACTTATAAGCCCTAAATGACAAATCTCTATCCATTCTGGTTGAACTCTTTGATCAATTAAGCATAAAATCAAGTCGACTTCAGTTTAATTATCTTAGAAGCTCCCTTTGAAGTGAAAAAGCTCAAGTTAAAGTTGAGAAAAGCTTGATTTCCCGCTTTTTATGCCTTTAGTGAAGCTCTTGCAAAAATGTTTAGTTACATTTTCCTTTTAAAACAGTGTCTAATATAGTTGACAACAATTGGAAAAATGTGAAACCATCAGAAGTCCCTATACAATATATATCTAAAGTGAATCACAAATGACACTAAATTTCATATGTGGCAGCACACATTCACTAAAATATAAGTGATCGAAAGGGAACCAATTCATTATTATTACGTGTTAATGATGACATCAAGAACATAAGGAAATGATTTTGAATAATATTATTGTGGAAATCAATTCTATTATTTCAGCAAGATAACAGCAAAATCATAATCCTAATCGGTTTTCCATTGACGGGAGTGAAGTTTAGAACCTCCAACAATCAAATGTATGTTAATGATGACATCAAGAACATAAGGAAATGATTTTGAATAATATTATTGCAAAATCATTTCCTTATGTTCTTAATGTCATCATTAACATTACGAGATACTAATTACAAGCAAACAAGCAACAATCAGTTCGAATCTCATGAATAACTTAGGACAGTATATTCACATTTAAACCGCAGAGCTGAGCCTACCCATAAAAAAACCCAGAGCTGCAAAAATAAAATAAAAATAAAGCCGCTCAGGAACTTGAGTAAGCTACTCGTTCGCTCTACACATTGCTGTTTTAGGATCCATTTGATTTTATTTTTTGTCCTGGTTTTCTTTGCAGATATGATAAAGACCGAAACCTAGTAAACAGGTTGCCATATTTGAAAATAAAAGCAGTAAGGTGTAAGAATTAATTAGTAGTACTGAAGGGACATTTGTTATAGGTATTATCAAGGGATAGGACACCAGAAGACTTGCCAAAGCACATTGGCGAGAATAGGTTTTGATGATCGGATATTTTAAGCAACAACGGCTTTTGAATTTCAACATTCTCTTCCTTTTCCTTCTCGTCCTTTGAAAGAAGAGTGAGAAGTCGTCTTAGGGCGTCTTTCATCCAATCATATCGGCAAACTTCAAAAGCTTCATCGACTGTTAGCTGTTCATAACAGTATCAGCTAAATAAGCCTATTGTGTAGAGAATCCTTTTGGGGGGTCACACATGAAAAGAGATACATTAAACATTCTAGGATGATTTTCAAAATAACTAAAATCAACAAAAGAAATGTTATTGTGCTTGTCTCTACTCGCTTCAAGGTGTTTAAGAGACCGCTTCTAGTCGTAGAGGTAAAACTTACACTATATATATACTCTTTTGAGGTGCTTATAAAAATCTCCAACTTAAGCTACCCATAAGCATTTTCTTATTTTAGGTAAAATCAATGTCATTTCATATTTACAGACCTTCATTTAGTTATGTTTCTAAATTTTTTAAGTTTTGAATCTAATGAATTCGAATATGCAATGTCGGTTTAGCAATCCAGTGCTATTTCTTACAGGTAAATACAATTTTTTTTATGCTAAGCTCACGTTTTACACATCAATGCTTGCATTTTACTGAAACTCTTGTAAAAACACTTCAGCTAGCTTTCATGTTCTAAAACATTCAGTTTATTGTGCTGAAAATGAAAGCCAATAACAAACAATTTTTAAAAAAAGGGAAGCATAGTTGAATACCAACTTGCTTAAAACATTACTAGATTGCCTTCAGGCCTTGTTTGGTTGCAGCTTTTGTGCTCATCTTTTTTTCCTTTTCCTAAGACCTAGATTATATTTGTTGATCATCTTAAAAGCTGGCCTAAAACAAATAGCTACAAGAAAATTAATTTTTGTCCCTTTCGAGTTCTTTCGACCTTAAAAATTGCTTAAAAAGAGTGATAAAAAGTACTGACCCATTTACGAACATAGATAGTCTGTTCAGCCCAAGAGTTGAGTTCATGAGTAACTTTCATTGCATACATATGACCTCTACAACCTCCTCCCGTATTGCTGCTCTTCTTCTCTCGGCTCTTACTTCGGAATTCCCAAACTCCTAGAGCTTCATCCTAAATCCAAGACTATATCTTTAGGAAAACAACTTGCTACATAGCGAAAAATAAAATACTTCTTTTAGTAACTGACAGTTACACTCTTTGTATGATAGCTTGATGAAACTGCCCATTGCCTTTGTTCCGCTGAAGCTTTTAAAGCCTATGGTTACAATCGTTTTGCTTCAAAAGCTAGACTTTATTTGGTTTACCAGCTTAAAAGGTCTGCCTTCTAGCTAGGTTTTAGGCCATAAATAGGTAGAAGCTTTAAATCTTTAATTAATGAACCTAGTTTATTCTTTAAGGTTTTAATCTCAAATTGTCCACACTCATGGGCGGACCCACTGAGTGGATGTGGGTGGCCGTGACCACCCGTGGTGATTTTCAATTTTTTTAATTTTTTTTTTATATATGTAATTTTAATTTTTTTAAGATATATAAATTGATTGTCTACCTGATTAAACAAAAGAGTTGTTGGTGTAGTGGTAAAATTGGCCTTAATGTTTTGGAATGTTAGGAGTTCAAATTATGTTTGTTTTTTTTTGTTTTTTTTATCTTGAAATTATCAAATTTCGTAAATGACCATTGTATTTTCACAAACAAACAAGATTACTAAAAAAATATTTTATTGCCCAATACCCTTTGTCTTAAATTCATATTTATTTTATGCAATGTTAAACATAAAAAAAAATCTTTATTTTTGTATTAGACCATATTTACTTTATCTTCTATTCGACGTATTTTTTACACCACGGCCCATAAAAAAACCATGCTGGTTCCTCCGCTGTCCACACTTATTTACCTAAAAGATACACTTAAGCAAGTTTTTTGTACAACCTTCTTTCGTTGCAGCTTGTATGCAAATACTATAATGGATGGACCTTCTTTGCAGCTTGTATGCAAAAAAGTTTCATCCATTAGTAGCATTTAGTAGCTTTATCCAGGTGAAAATTCCAGAAAAAAACAGTATCTAAGCTAGTCAACCAAATACAACCATCTTTAAAACGTAAAAGTATTAGACTGAGTCACTGTGGTTAAAAGATGCAGCCAAACAAGGCCCTTTATAAGAAAGAAGTAAAAGTATTACTCTTAATACTCCTTTGACCCCTGCCTCTTCCAGGGCTTCTCGACAAGCAGCCTCCGTAACGCTCTCATCATTCTCCCACCCACCCTGAGTATAAAAGCAACATCACTAATTTTAACTATTTCCTTAAAACTAACATATTTTATATCTTTTAATGAACCGTTTACATTTACACAAAATTTCATCTTTATTATTAATTTACTTATAATAACCCTACATTATTATTTTTATTTTTTTATTATCATTTAATAATCATAACAATATTTCAACCACAAAAATGCGGATCACGTGATAGTTTATTACTATTATATTCAACAAGGGAATCGTATACGTTCCTCCTATATAATGTGAATTTTGTGTTTCCTGAAATTTAAGAAATTTATAGGCTTTCTGATTCATGACACTTTTTATACCATAATCATCAAATTTTAGAAAAAAAATATGTTTTTGATGTACTAGATGCGGATGCTGTAAGATATGTATTTTTTAAATGCTCAGTATACAAACTAGAACAGTTCAACTACAAGGAACTTGTATACACATACATACATACCTTTGGAAAAACAAAGTCGTGGCGGTTTGGTGTAGATATCATTAGGACGCGTAATCTCTTATCTGGGTCACATTTATAGCTTTTCTGTTTAACTGCTTTCTCGACAAATTTGTAAGGGATGCACCTGTATATGCATTCAAGTCGAGTCAGAGAGTCGCATGTAATTTTTTTTATCAATTTAAATATTTGGTGGTGAAGACTTTCGAAGAGCCAAAAATATACAAATTCAAGATTAGTGTATCCTTGAAAAGGATTCTCAAGATAAATCATACAAACTAGGACAAAAAAAAGTTTTGAAAAATATAGTACAAGATGTATCATATATACGATAATACGAGCAAATGCGTAAAAAAAACCATACCCAGCAACTAGCCTGAACTCATCCTCGTATCGTTGGCGATGCCTCCCTGTTCGTGCTGGTGGACACGACGTCATCTCATGCTCTTTCTTTCTTTCCGTATTCGGTCTTCAGCTAAGCCAGTGTAGGACAAGCAGTTTTTTTTTTTTGAAGAACCTGAGTAACAATAGTGTTATAGCCTATATGTACATGTGGAGATGATAAGCAATCAGCAAGAAATATTTCAGTTAAAATTAGTCAGAAATGAGTTTCCAGACTCCTGAGTCAACAAGGGTTTTGGTTAGCTCTTTAGGTGATGCATTGCACAAGTGAACACATTTTTGAGAGAGTACAAAACAATGTCGGATACATATATATAGACTATATATAGAGTATTATATATATGAAAATACTGTCATCTTAGGTGCAGTTAGTTTGTTTGGAGAAGAAAATATGGTTTAGACGGCAGGGTCTATGAACCATCGATGGGTGCCGAATTTGTATAAAAACTAATGTTACGTAAAAATAAATAAAATTAATAACCATTGTTAATAAAGTTTAATAAGAATACATTATAAAAATTAAAAATAAACGTAAATTTTGGAATTATGAAGATATATGGTGTGGTTTCCGATGATATCCACTTAGCTTCACACCTGGTTGGATGGAATACTGTAATGTGTCCTATATGTGGTTGGATGGAATACTGTAATGTGTCCTATATGAGACGAGTTAGGCCACTCAAAGGAACCAAGACAACTCATTAAAATTGGAACAGAGAATATAGATGCTCACCCCTTATTATTTAATTTTTTTTGAAGATAATTATTATTTAATTTTGATAAGTCTTAAGATCAATAAGACTAAATCTATTTTTATTTCTAGATTTATGATTGGAATTTAACCAATTTTAGTTTATATTAACGTCGTGATCAATTGAAACGACAAATATCCGTTACATAATCAAGCAAGGAATTTTTTAATTTTCAATGTATTCTGATTAGGACATTTTCAATTAAAAACTAATTCAACCAAACTACGCAGAAAAGGATTTCAATTTATAATTGCACCGGATTTTAAACAACTGAAATAGTTATAACTTCATCCTTTTACGCTTGCATCAATTTGACCTCCGATTTCATGTCTAAGAAGCCATAATAAATCTAAAAAACCATAAAGTTAAGCACTATAAGAAAAAATTCATTTACTATGAGTCTACTTGTTAAAAATTGTTTGTGAGAGGTGAATGTCAGTAAATGCTAGAAATAAAATAACAACTAATTATTTTGATAAAATTTAACGACACTGACTCTATTGGTAAATGAATTTAAAAGAGAGCGGTTATGTATGTGTTTCCGCCTATTTTTGTGTGGTAATGGAACTTAGTTATAAGGGCATAAAGATTAGTGATCATCATGATTCAATATGTCTTCCAATCAAGTATTCCATCCGTCAAATTTTATTGGAACACTATGAAAAAATAATGATTGTGTTTCTTTTTATTTAAATTGAATTTTTTGCCCTTATTTATTGTTTCACAATCTCCTATGTTATGTTAGAAAAATAGTAAAGATGTAATGTAACAAAAAAGTGTTTTTATTTTGATAAAGTGACTCTAATAAATTGGGACAGCCAAAAAAGAAAGACTGCCATAATAAATTGGGACGGAAGAGTATATAAGAATTTGATTTTATGGAACTAGAACTAATGAAAAACAGGTATATCTGTATCGGTTCAGAGGAATGTACCAAGGTAAATTTCAGCACAACAATCATTTTTTCTTGAGGAAAGCTAATATTTCCTCTCTGGAAGTGCACTAGCTTAATCATAATTAGAATTCTCATGATAATTGCCCAATCAGATGGCATCTTTAATATATTGTATATGTTACATTTAAATAATTAGGAGTTAGACAAAATAATTCCTCGTCACATAAATGATAAAACTATCATCCTAATTAATTCCTACCATAATCTTCATGATACCAAATTATTAGTTGTTCCCTTAAGTCAATGCCTCTCCTTCTCAATCTCTATATCTGATTTCCAATATTGTATGACCTCATTTTATTTCAATTTAATTTTTGACAATGCAAGTCCGACCCAGTGCATGTGGATAGAAGTCTTTTAGGGTTTTCTATATTTCAATTTAATTTTTGACAATGCAAGTCCGACCCAGTGCATGTGGATAGAAGTCTTTTAGGGTTTTCTATATTTCAATTTAATTTTTGACAATGCAAGTCCGACCCAGTGCATGCGGATAGAAGTCTTTTAGGGTTTTCTAGTCGGATCTAATTTGTTTTTTACTTTGTTTTTATTAATAAAACTTATAATTATCTAGTAAATGCAGACTGAAAATTGTCTTTCAGAGAGGGCATATTTTATTATTTACGGTGAGTATGAACCGCCAAAAATAAGTCGGAAATGTTTGTGAAATATGATGGCTTCATATTTTCAGAGCTTTGTTAAAGTTTTCATCCATCCGTGTTTTATGCAAACTATTTCACTATTTTGTTTGTCTCTTGCATGCCTAATGGTACATGTTAGAGTTTTTTTTTTTTTTAAATCAAAACAGCATACACTTTTATTAATGAGAAAGTAATTTATACAAAGTTTAACACAATTAGGCAACACATTGCCTAAGTAGAGAAAATAAACAACTAACCAAGAAAATTAGACAGCTAAATTTAGGCTTAGAACAAGGAAAAAAATAAAAACTTGTTTTTTAATAACAATTTCCCTTCTTCTTATCACGCTCCATAGTCCATATACTGCCATACCGGACACAAAACATCTAGATTGATGAGAAATTATTTTGGTCATGTACTTCATCACCCTAGTAAATTTTGGACATGAATTTACCAAAAAGTGAAAATATGCATGCATACTACTCCATATCACATCAATAAAGACTTTTTCTTTTGAAAACCACACATCAACAAAGACTTAATATTTTCCAAAAAAAGAAAGACTTAACAGTTGATGTATAACATTATGTGGATGCAATCCAGAGAGCGTTTACTTGGGATAGACCTTAGCATATCCTCTCAGTTTTCATCCAAATTGTAAAATTTGACAAGCTCTTACAAAATTTCAAAAACCAAATAACATATTTTTATTCATTCATGAGTATCGTTTATGTGTTTGATTCTTGAAAGTTATTTTCTCATGGTGGAGTATGTTGTTTTCGTAGTATTTTTCTGCATGCAACTGGTAACTACTAAATGCACATACATGTCAACTAAGTATTAAATGACATATGTAAGCGGTCATGTTGAAACATCTTATCTACTCTCACTATATATCCAGAGCCGATTCCAACCAAAACAGCATTGTTAGTTACACTAAAAAATTTTTTTGTAAAAATAGTGACAGCTTTGTTACGAGCTTAATTATTAGTGACAGTTTTTTAAAATATTGACAATTTTGTGACAGTTTTTTGAAATAGTAACAGATTTGTAACAGTTTTTTATCCTTATTAAATCAACATTATTTTGTAGTATTAAAGTCACCTACCAACAGAAAAGCATCAGAAAAAAGCACAAAAAGAAAAGAAAGGGATTTGTTTTGTTTTAACAAGATGAGATGAGATTTTAAATATGTCGAGTTTTATTTTACATATTATATGTGTTTCAAGTCAAATATTGCTGATATTATGACCGGAGTTATATTTTTGTTATTTTTATAATGATCTTCTGTAAATATTGTTACAATATTTTCGGATAAAGGTAAATATGTATTTAAATATATTTTAGGCTAAGGTTGTAAAACTGTTAGGGATGTCCTCGTCTTTGTATAGAATGTGCCATCTAGTCTTTATTTATATTATTACTCATAAACTATACTCTTTTTAATATCATTTATAAGGTTTCAGTTTAGGGGATTTATGTCTAGGTGTGGGGTGCACATTTCCTCAGGTTTCATTCATCAGGTTATCGGTTTATTCGTAATTATTTTTCGATTTTACGTTTTTAAATCAACGTTTTATATTATTTTTAAAGTGTTTATTCAAAAAAAATCTATAAAAATTGACTCTTTTTTTTGTATTTAGTTGTTAGTTTGGTAATTTATAAAGTGTTAATATTAATAAATACCAAAAAAAATATATAAAAGGTCAAATTTTACAAAACAAACACTTTATAAATAATACTATAGAACTGTTTCAAAAAAAATACAATAGAACATTGATTTAAAATAAAAATCAAAAAATAATTATTAATACACTTGAAGGCCGATAATCTGATGAAAACCTGATAAATGTAATCTGAGAAAATATACATCCTCGGACGTGATAAATGATTGAGATGATCATTTTTTTCATCGAACGAATTAAACCAAAATAATAACACAAAAGAAAATATTATATAGTACATCCGTTCCCAATTAATTGTCCTCTATGAAACTATGTGCAATTTTGACCGGTTTATAAGAGTAGTCGATTGAGGAGAGGTCCTTTCCCTCTGCAGTATAAATATAGTACATATTTGTTGGACTGATTCTACTTTTAGTGAAGACAAATTGTCAACAACAATGTACTAAGTAATCTGCTAGAAAAAGCCCATTCATAACTCCTTTTAACATTTTTCAGAATGGAATAATCAATTTCATAATATATGAACTATGTCCTGAAATGATTAAAAATTATAAATCCATTTTGTTTATTTATAAAGAAACATACACGTAACACAATTTGCATCTCATATAAATAACATATATGATACATATACACTTTCCTATGTCAGATTATATATATTTTCACTTACATATGCCTCAAAATTGGAAATATGTGTAAGTAATAAAATCGCCACAATATTTCAACTAACACTTCACCACAATCATATTTCTATGTCGTGTCATTGTCAAAAATTTAACAACTTTGTATGACTTCTTAAAAGACGGTTGGTAATTGCTTTTGAAAAGTTTTGTCGAATAACATAGTACCTTTTTTTCCCACTCCTAACACATTCTTTTTGGTGAACATGTTATTGCACATTTTCACTCATCAATATTCTTCACCAATCACCATCATTTCAAGTCTTTGTTTATCTTTTATTTGAGATACAAAATAACAACTCAAAGTCATGTTCTGGAAGACGGAGTAGCTAACGATTTAGGTATTTTACTATCATTTTTAACAATTGAGGCACCGAACTACAAAATTTCATCTAATTAATGGACTAACAACATAAATCGATGAAATTGCAGTCGTTATATCTCACATTCGGTGATCTATTTTTTACGGATGTTGATAGAATTGCACTAACCATGTGATATCCAAGAGAACGTGAGTGTCATTTCATCATTTTATTTAACGATATATCCTAAATTGTGACAAATTTCGTACATTAGTAGCTCAATTGTTAAAATTGATAGTCCAGTATCTAAATCGTTAAACACTGATAATACAGTACACTAAACGTATTTTTTCCCGTGATACGCTCTAACCTGACTTTTTGTTAATTGTATTCCTTTTTTGTATCAGTCGGGAAGTCTAAAATAAAATTACAATAAGCAAAGTCCTATCTTACCTTGAAGGAGGTCCATCCTTAAGCTGATCTCGGGATTTTGGTCGAATAAACTGTTTGTAGATTAAAAGTAGAAATAAAGCATGAAGAATTTGTTCATGACCTATAAACACGCACTGTACATTATCACCAAATCATTAATCGGGATTGTATGACTAGAACTTATAATTGATCGATAACTATTAACTATATGAACACATTCAACATCGAATCTCTTTTTGTGTATAGTCCTTTTTCGGATTTCAAAACGTGGATTTTTTTACTTAAAATAGTCGGGTTGTGGTACCTTAAGATCGTGTTACAAAACTTCAATTCAAGCATAACAAAAAGTCTTAGAGACCAGTTTCGGGTCTTTTTAAAATTGGGCTCGGTCTAGCCAACACCTCTTATCCTAAGTTTGTCGAACCCATATTGCATCAGGCTTCAGGTCTTCTTAATTATGGATTAAGTAGGATTATATCAAAAAAATTCATCCAGCATACATTACTAATTCAGACAGTTGATCAGGAGAGAACTAGTTTTAGCAATTTGCATATAAAATGGGAGAACTATTTCATACTATGATTCTCAGCAACACTCTGTATTCAGTAGATTAATTGCCAACATGTAAGCGGAAGTGGGAAGGTGGCACAGAACGGAAACATGACCCGTGATAAAATTAAATTAAAAAGTTACAAAATATACAAGAAACTAACAATCGAGTAGCGAAAAACAGGAAATGAAACACGCAGTTTTTTGAAGAGAAAACGAGTTTTTTGCTAACTATTGTTCAGCAAGATAGAGTTGCATAGTGAAATCTTCGAATTCGTTCCCTTATTTACACCCTAACCTTGTAAATTATAAGTATCTACTAGCAGTTTAAAAAAAGGAACAGGTTATATTTTATAATAGGTAGCCACTAAAGTTAACGGACTATTGCAATGGTTAACTAGATCGACTCAGTTTTTTTTAAAAAAAATAACAATATATTACAATGTTTGGGACTAAATTATCAAAAATGGTTAAAATCACTTTTAATACTAGTACAACCGTTTGTTAGAGTATTATCCCACATCGACTAAATAATGATCGAGTCTGTAATTTATAAAAAATTACTCATACTTACCATTATGAGGCTTTTTAATGTTAATTTATATGAGCTCTAATATGATATCAGAGCGGGTCTAGCGATGTTGGACTCACATCCACCCATTTAATATGTCTCTTAATACCATTACGAGATCTTTTAATGGTAATATATATGAGCTCTAATATGATATCTGAACGGATCTAACGATGTTGGGCTCACATCCACCCATTTAATATGTTCGCTCGTAGAACCGTAATACTGTTCAATATTGTCTATTTATACACGTTCTGTATAATTTTGTTGTTCATTGATGCAACTTCTTAAACAAAAGAAACAAACCCGAGTTTTTGACAGTTACGAGTTAACTAAGAAATTATCTACTATACATTAACATTCCATTTGTTTGATCAGTATGAAATCCATTCACTTTTTCAATAGTTTATCAATTATCATTAATTTGCTTTTCCGAAACATTTATTGTGGTTGATATTATTTTTTTATCGGTTAACATTTAATTGTATTATGAATGACTCAGTGCCTCTAGATAATGTGTATCATCAATCTTGTTTCTCATTTTTCTTTTTCTTTTTCCTTATTCATGTGTTTTCTTTGCTAGTTCCGTACTGAAAACTTATCATTGTATTCATATATAAAATTTATGTATTTTATAGTTTAAATAATTCTCATAATGGTATAAATGATACATATATTAGTTTAGTTTTTTATTAATTAGATTGATTTGATCAGTATCTTTGAAAGACGGTAGATTTATTATAGATTGTGATTGGGGTTTTTTCAAGGTGGTGTGGCCTCAGGCCACCACATCCGAGGCAAATCAACTGTAAATTTACTAGCCTCCGTTTTACATGTAAAATTGGCGTCTCTATAGTCAATAGTTGGTATTTTGTATCAAGTTGGTTCTTGTTTTTTAATTTATTCTAAGGAACGGATTATCGTAAAAGTAACCAAGGACTTTTACCTTCTTTATAGTTAAAGCTTGTATTTTCTCATTGGTTTCTTGATGCTAGCATAGTACTATGTGGGCAAAAAATCCGCAAATCCGTCCCGTAACCCAATCCGTGCGGATTGGGGCGGGTTGGGTGTCAAAAAAAGTTAAATCCGCCCCGCCCCAATCCGTAAAAAAATTCGTGGGTTGGGTTAGGGTTGGGGTTTCCAAACCGCGGGTTAATCCACCCCAACCCGTTTCAATCCGCATATATATATATATATATATTCTCAAGATATTTTTTAATTACTATCTAACATAAATAGTAATTAAAAAAGATCCTTTTTAATTTTGTTGTAAAATAATTGGACTCTTGGGCTTATAATATATGGGCCCAAGTGGGCTTGTAACCCTACCCCTCTATCTATATAAAGAGGGCTAGGGGTCTTGTATTTGACATCCATTCATATTCATTCATTAATAAAGACGATACTGTTCTCCCCTCTCTCTACTTCTGTCTCCCTAAATACATAGCTAAGAGTTGTATTACAACACGTTATCAGCACTGCTCTCGGAGATTGGAGTACGGATTCTAGGTTCAATAAACCTTGAGGTTTATCCGGATTTTTTAGGATTTTGCTATATCGACCTTCACCAACATACCGTGCATAAGGTAAATAATTCTAAATCCCGGCTTGACAACTAAATTTGTAATACTATGTGAAAAGTCAGCCGCGTAATAAACATTGAATAGATTACTGGAATTATAAAATTGTTTGATAACGGTAAAACAATGACCTTGCTTACAAAAAGCTTATGCTACTGTACTTGTTTGTATGTTACTATAGCATGTTTGTATGCTACTGCCATTTGAAAATTGAAATTGATATATAATAATGTTACAGCAACCCTGCGTATGATATACAGTCCAGAAACAAAATTTGGTGTAACATGTTACAAAATCCTGCGTATGTTTTTTGTAAAAAAAAAAAAAAAAACTCTTACTGTGTATCATGAATATGTTGTGAATAGTGTATGCATGTTTACTCAATTGGTTTGATAACAAAATATTGCATGTTAATCCTGATAATACACACGTTTGTTACCATGTATGTATAAACAAAAAGTTTATTTTTGTCCAAATAGTATATGTCTTGGTATGGTATGTATGTTAACTTATTACATGAAGAAACAAAAGTTGTGTACTTATTACATGTATAACCGAATTGTAAATCAAAAATCATGTAATTGTAAAACATGTATTAATCTGTCGGATTAAATCTGCAACAAACTGAAACGTATGTACTGATTTGTAATTCTCTGAAAGCTGTAAATTATTCTGTAAATTACTCAAGGACTAAACTGAAACTTGTCTGAAATTCTGGACTGTATATGTAATAATGCTGTAAATAGATATATAGTTTGCTGAAATTACACACATGGTCCTGTAGTATAATACTTATACGAAAACAGTACATATGGTTGATAAAGATACAATATTTGGTAAATATACACACACATGCATATAATTTTTTTTATTTAAAGGCAAACGAATAAAAAAAAAATTGCATGTAAATTGATTTGATTTGTTAGAATCTTCATGAATTGATTGATAATCTTAAATTGATTTGATTTGATATGTTAGAATCTTCATGGATTGATTGATAATCTTAAATTGATTTGATTTGATATGTTAGAATCTTCATGGATTGATTGATAATCTTAAATTGATTTGTTTATAACGCCAAATCTACTGCATGATTAGATAGATTCTAAAATATATTTACTGCATGTTTATATATATGTGGTTAATCTAAATAGATATTGTCTATATTGCTAATATTATTGCCATATATAAAATGCGAAAATCGTATATTTTCACATTTAAGTTGGAAAAATTATGAACCTTCCCCAACTAGGCTCACCTATTTGGATACGATGTCTAGGAAAGATATAGGCGGAAGTCGATATCCTAATGAGGTCGGGTTTTAAGTGGCATTCGTGCCCTCCACCCTCACCGTCTTTCCTGGTCGTTTTTCAAGTAGAGCTACCGAAAGGGGTTAACTAAATAATAATTTCCCCGAGTGTGTTTATATAGTGATGTATGTTTCGCCGAATTGGTGTTTCAGTATCGACCTGTCGTTCGATCAATGAGAACCGATTCACATGAGAAGCAAAACTAATGTTTTCGAACCTGTCGTTTCGAAAAAACGTTTGTGCTTGTGCAAACCATAAACATATAAACCAGTCGTTTTATATGATAAATAATCCAGAACTCCCAACACATGTTGGATGCCATATATGATGAGAAAAATCGTAAAACATACTTGCGAAATGACTGTTTAAACGTTGATTTTAATCCGTCACCACATGTTACTCACCCTGATGTGTGAAAATGTGATGCCCAAATTTTTTTTTTGGATGCCATCTTTGATGAGTAAAACACGAGTTTGTTGTTACCATCAGGATGAATGTTAAGGCGTTGATTTTATTCCGCCGCCACATTTGAGACGTGATGACGTCTATGGTGAACAAATGTCTGAAATTGACATATTGGAGCAATCCTTCACCAAAATACTAGCTTGGAAATTGTATTCCATAAGCAGTATCGTGAATTTATATTCACCATGTTCCTTTATCACCCATGTGTTATTGGATAAGAAAATTACCCCGGTGAGTAGTTTTAATCCTATTGGGTCAATGGCGAATTGTTTGCCTGATATTCATGCTCTTCGTGTACATTTTTTTCCACGAATCGAGAACCGAGACAAGTGTTATTTGTCTCGAACTGTCGCGATCCCGATGAATCGCCTAGCCAAGCGAGATTTTAGACAATCGTCAAAATCGAAAACCTGTGGCTCCAAGACAATAATTGAAAGGAACAATATGGCCCGTTGTCACAAAGTAAGAGATAATGCTCAATGAGGCAACTCTATGCTATAAAGACAGGTCATGCACGGTTACCCCTTAAATAGTTCAAAACTATTACAAAGGTAAAAAAAACCCGATGCTAATGTGGTTAAAGCTAACTGAAAGGAAACTCTTGAGACCCCCGGTTTTGTGGCTCAAATGAGTTTGTGACCTTTCTTTATTGATTTTGATTGAGCCATTTTTTTTCGCTCATCTGGATTATCTTTTTCCATTTGGATTATGATTTTTCCATTTGGACATACTTTTGGATTATGGTTTGCCTGTTTACGAAATTTCTCGAAATAATTTAAAGTGTTTTGAGCAAATTCCTTTTGACAAATGTGACCAAACTTTAAATTTTGAAATTTTAGGCAATACTTGTGGGGTAGTTGATTTTTTTTGGGAAATAGTGGGTAACAGTATACCACATAATTTAACCAACTACTTGCCTAAAAGAGTCCTTTGTGACAATGATTATGGACCTGTCGTTCCAAATCGAAATCTTTGGTAAAACCAAATTGATTTGTCAAATATGAGGTCTTATACTCATGTAGGTCCTGTCATACCTTGTTGAGTTATAAAATATTCGAGAAAACCAGTGTTATCTGGTAATAGCTCATGAAAGAATTAAAATTTCTTTGCATAGCCTCCACTCAAAAACGTATTTTAGAGGAGTTGAAATGTCTTTCAAGTGGTTGCTACCACATTTTTTAAAAGCATTTAAAGTTACCTTATCATTTCGCCTGTCGTCGATTGATAAAGGATTTAGATGCTAAGACATGATTGTCTATACTTTCATTCGCCTGTCGTCGATTGATAAGATCATTTTGATATTGTGGCATTGACCGGATGAGATATTCCCAGGTCAAAAGACGATGCTTGATTTATAATCACATCGCATTTGGATTCTCTCTGAGAATATATTTCGCGATTAATCCGAAATTCATGCCATTAATGCTCACTTTGAAAGACTAGTATGTGTAAAGATCACGAAATGAACTCGTAGAATTCTTGTAAAGAATTGAAGGAGTTATTGTGGACTTATCCAACCATAATACGGAACATAAATATAAATGGTTATGGTTGATGCATCGACAATAAGGTCACATTTTAATGTTGTCCACATAAATGCAGCACTTTCCAAACTTTTAGCCCTATCATTAAGTTGATGGCTCATGATCCGGATTATTCCGAAAAGTCTGGTCGACTTGATAATTCCGAAGAGTAATAATCGAAATTTCGATTTGAATTACTTGAGTTTGGAAATTGAAATCGAACATCCTGTCGATTATGTTCAGACCCAAATGGACTCACGGAAAGTTTGATAATGCGACTGCAAATGATTGCACGCATTTCTTGGTCTTGCGCACCAAGATTTATATTTCCGTGTGGGGTTATACTATTTTGCTGCATTGGTCCATTATGAGGCCCATAGACACTCAAACACCATATGCGTACCAGCTGGTTACTGGTTATGAGCCAGAAGTCTCATATTAACGCGTGTTTAGAGTGATTAATTAATATTTTGATTGAGCCGCTCTAGCGTTCAAAATATGTATCTCTAAAGGGAACATAAGTCGATTATGAATCTCCTGCCTATCATTTGATAGAGTAACATTGGCAAGCGATCTCTTTACCGCATGATATGCGAAAGTGACATCGCTAAGACTGTTCTCCCCGTCGTTAGGGGGAGATTTACATGTTACCGTTGATAAGGAACGACGTGAAATAACGTGGCATAACCCACTCAGTCTTAGCTTGATCCCCAAAACTGCACTTAGTGATAAGTAAGTGCATAGACTCCCTCAAGTCTAACTAAATGCCAAATGCATTTAATAACTTTATGAGATGTCACGAGATCATTTATACCTGCTGCAAAATGCTTGCAAGGATAGACGTCCATGTCGGACGCCGTGTTCCTGTCGTAACACGTTGCTTTGTCCGAACCCGCCAAGCAAAGGACGCTGTCGTCGGCCATCAGTCTGTCGTCCTTCCTAAGATATGAGGAAGTTGACCGGTTCTTAATTCGTTCAGCCCCAGAGGTGGTGAACTGAAACTCGTTCGTCGCACGAGATTATAAAGGATCTAGGAGATGTGTGATTCCTCTTCATCCTAAGAATCTCGAAATATCTGTCGATCATGATATCTTAGACGATATTGAAGCGAAACGAGACTGTCATTGATTACTTGTTCATATATTCGGTGACGACTGATAATATGAGCAAATTATGACAGAGAACCATGTACCGTTGCCTGAAGTCAACGTAGAATAGACTGGACTAATGGAAACTTGAAATCCAAGTGGACTCCTTATCGAAAGTGTATTCGGACCTGTAGATCCAACACCACCAATGTTAAACGAGTTCGTTTATTTGGTTATTCGTAAGGAAAAGTGATGAGAATAATGAGATTGTAGAATGCTCACCTAGTAGCGCAAGGCTTCTCTCACACATTGGAATTGATTGCGAGATGGTTGATTTCCTCGTAATGGATGTTATAACAGTCCCCTACTTTATCAGTTTAGTAGTTTCCGAAAAACTGATTATGCAGCATGCGATTGTGGTCACGGTTTTATCTCTATGTGGATTTAGACAGAGATATAGATGAAGGTCCCTGTGTGACTTCATGTGCTTGAATCAAGTAGTTCCTGACCACGGAACACGATCTCAATTGACTGAGACGTTCACTATATGGATTAATATAATCCGAGCGGATGTGGTATACCGCCTAAGTGAGTACTTGATCAGCTTGGGATACTTGAACAAGTATTAAGCCCTTGCGTGTTTTATTACGCGATCCATTTTTGGATTTGCCTTCGAGATGAAGGATCTTGGGAAGAAATGGTAGTGACTCGGCCTGATGATCGAGTCCCATAAAGATTGAATCTAAGTCCATGATTCAGACTACACCCAGAAGGTGTTATGACGCTAAGTCGTCAGATTCTCCCATGATCATTCGATCACTAGACATTGATATAGACCCAGTCCGTTCCTGATGTGACGATGAAGAGATATTGAACCATGATGTTCATATCTAAGTGCAATAAGCGCATTATTGTACTTGGTCTAATGTGCTAGGATGAACATCTCGTATGTTGTGAATGGTATAGCTCGACACAACATTGCGCTATCACGCTGCCATCGAAATGGCACTAAAGACACATTCCCTTACCTTATGGTAATTTTGGAAGTGGGCTAGTTTATCCCATTTGCGTCATCGAGTGTACCTACCCCCTTCGGTACTCGAATTAACGCAACCCTTTTTTCGGTTATACCGATGCGGGTTACTTATCAGACCCGCATAAGGAATATTCCTAACATGATCTGTCTTTGCCATTAGGAATAAGGCGATATCTTGGAGGTCTTGGAATGACTCCAAACGAATCACTCTGATCTACTCGTGCTCTATGAGACGACTAGAGAGTGTATATGGCTTCGAGCTCGTATTAGCCATATTTGAATTACATATGCTCTGTCTCACGATTCAGATAAAACACTTGTCATAGAAGACAACTTGTTGTTATCGATCAAGAGAGACATGACTACATTATGCTATTTAGCATTTATCGTCGAAATAAATCTTCACATATGAAGTTTAAGAGCATCCTGTCGAATGCTCGTTCTATTCCATGTTAGATTTTCTTGCATCCAGCCGTGTGCAAGTAAATGAAGCATCCAGTCGAATGCTCGTACTTTTTCTTGAAATATGAAATTCTCGCACCCTGTCGTGTGCAAGTGAGGGGGAGCATCCAGGTGAATGCTTATTACACTAATTACTACTTAGTCGAAATCCTCGCACCCTGTCGTGTGCAAGTGAGGGGGAGCATCCAGTCGCATGCTCGTGTACTCTTTTTGTCCTTAGACCAAGGTTTTTTCCCACTGGGTTTTCTTTGGCAAGGTTTTTAGCGAGACACGTTCCCATTATATCTCACTTAAGATTGCCGAAATTAGGGGGAGTATCCTGTTGTATACTTCTTACCATTGTGTACTCTTTTATCCTTCGACTAGAGGTTTTTCCCACTGGGTTTACTCTAGCAAGGTTTTGATGAGGCACATATTTTGTGGTTGATCCCTATTACTACCATTGTTGCACTCCTTTTTTCCTTCGATCAGAGATTTTCCCATTGGGTTTGCTCTGGCAAGGTTTTGATGAGGCACGCTGTTTTGTGGTTAGTTACTTACATGATATTTCGGCCTATATCATTCGGCTACACAGTTTCTCCTAGGTACCGGTTTTGTCCCACACTGGGTTTTCCGGCCCTAAGGTTTTTATGTGTTTAGCACTGCGAATGAACTCGACTCAGATCGACTGCATGAAGACGAAGAATTCAAGACGTCCAAAGGGGGAGTGTTGTAAGATAATTGGACTCTTGGGCTTATAATATATGGGCCCAAGTGGGCTTGTAACCCTACCCCTCTATCTATATAAAGAGGGCTAGGGGTCTTGTATTTGACATCCATTCATATTCATTCATTAATAAAGACGATACTGTTCTCCCCTCTCTCTACTTCTGTCTCCCTAAATACATAGCTAATAGTTGTATTACAACAAATTTGAATATGTTGTCACATACCAATTCAACTTTTCATTGTAAATTTTTGCAGTTCAAAAATGTCACTACCCTCAAGCCTTAAACAATTGTTCGACACTGTCTAAAAAATCCCGGTTGATGGTCATACTCAGTGGATTATTAATTTTGATTTCAATTGTTATGTAGTTTTCTGATTTTGATTATGTTGATGAAGAACAATTTGTTTTGTTTTGTTTTGTTTTGTTTTGTTTTAGCTTTGTTACTTGTTCCGAACATTCTAAACGTATTTTGGTTGTCTTTTAGTTTATATTTCTATTTGAAAGATTTATTTTGTTACAAATATTTAGGTAAATTATGCGAAATAATGAAAAATTAATGACTAAAATGAAAATTCAAGAAACAACCCGCACCCAATCCGCCCCGCTTGATTTGGATTGGGTTGGGTTGGGTTGGGGTTTTAATTATAATGGGTTGGGTTGGGTTGGGTTGGGATTTGAATTTCACTAATCCGCCCCAATCCGTCCCGCCATTTATTTTACGGGGCGGGTTAGGATTGAGACCAATCCGCCCCAATCCGCCCCGTGCCCACCCCTACTATAAATGTTCCTATATTCGATAACAGAAAAAGAGAAAACTCATTAAAACGATAATTTTAAGCGATCAAAATTTCTAGGGGTGGCTTCGGTACGGTACCGACTTTTTTGATCATATACCAATACCGAACCGAACTTGTTTGGTTTGAAAAAAATTATACCATAACCGAACCGAAAAATTCGGTTACCGAAAGTTCGGTAACCGACTTTTTCGGTTCGGTACAGTTCGGTTTTATACCGAAACATTATTATTATTAAAAAATAATTCTTGATAACAATAAAATAGCAAAAAAGTTTGTAAAAATTAAAATGTGTACAACTATTCTTATATTTGCTATTTTAACGATTGTATTTGGATTCGTAAATAGGAAAGTAAGTCGTAAGAAAAATTAAAATAAACTATAATACAATTTATTTGTAAGTTATAACTATGCGTAAATTTATATATATTTTATAATTTTAATGTTTGGTTCGGTTCGGTATTGTACCAAACATACGAAATGAATACCGAAACCGAACCGACTTTTAAAGTTTGGTTCGGTTGTACCGTACCGAAAAGTCGGTATACCGAACTTTCGATACCAACTTGTTTGGTTCGGTTTGAAAATCGATCAGTTGGTACAAATCGGTACAAAAAGTCCACCCCTAAAAATTTCAGAGCTTGTTTTCTAGAGCAAGGTGATATTGAGTTTTTTGTGCCTTCTTTTTTTTTTTGTAAGCAAGGAAAGAAATCACATTGATGAAAAACATGTACAAGTTGGATTCCCCTATAAAAAAATACTCAAATAGCGACGGGATTAGTGACGTTATTTTTTGTTACGAGCTTATTAGCGACGGTTTTTATGACGGCTTTGTGACAGTTTAGTCAATTTGCGACAGATTTGTGACAGCATTTTAAATTAGCGACAGGCTTGCGACAGCTTTTGACTCTCACTAAATCAAACATTATTTTGCTAAAAACATTACCAAGCTAATTTGCTAAATGCTCTAATATCAAAAAATTTAATCAAGCTATCACTTCAAACAAAGAAACGACGGGGTCAATAATCCCATCTTGTTTATACTTGATGACCCCTGGTGATCATGAAGTGCCTTTGGTTTCTCATATTCCAACCAGTGACATTATAATTTGACTTGATTAAGCTGAATAGTATAAAAGAAACTAGTACTTCCTAACCTAACAGCCACTGGGCCTTGGATCTGGCAAATTCTATTCTAGTCAATGTTTTTGAAGTCTCTCTATTTATTGGTATTAGGAGTAATAATTTGTACAATATTATGAATTTGTTTCAGTCAACTTTCCCACCCACTCGATCATTGCGAAAAGGTCTCCTGCCTACTGGCTTATATTAAGGCCTCTTCTCTTCTTAAACCCATACTTGAAAGTGTTACTTTTTCCAACATGTTTGTGATTAAAACTAGGAACATTTTAAGTTGGTCTTTTGATATTTTAGCAATTTTAGCAATATATAATTTAGAAGCCACTATCTATGATTGTTTAGTTTATAGTTTCATATTTCAAGGTTTGATATAATTAAGGTAGCCAATAGGTAATGTTATTGCTTTATGTGTGGCAAATGTATAAAACCATGATTGAGTTTTGAACTGTACTTATATGTTAGTTATGAAAATAGATAAAAACTTTGTTCTTCAAGTAGAATAGTACTATATTCTTATTTTCTCTTAAAAATGCTATTTTGTTTGTTCTGATTGCTAATCCGGAAAATCATTATTTACTAAACCAACTTATTGTTGGTTAAGAAACTACATACTCACTTACGAACATTAACAATTTGCATGATCAGATATAGTAAATCAAACAATCAGCACACTTCGGTTATCGTTTGTTGACTATTTAACGGAAGTTTGGTCAAATGCGATCACGTGTAAAATAATTATTTCTCATATAAAGTGGTCATGTGATCGCACTTGACCAAAATTTCATTTAAAAAATAACATAAATTTGTTTTAATGTGCTGATTGTTTGATTTATTATAACTGAGTATGTAAATTGTTAATGTTCGTAGGTGAGTGCAGTTTCTTAACCACCAATAAGATGGTGTAGTAAATAATAAATTGACCATGCTAATTTCGCTCCTCGGATCAGTTATTTGTCAAACAATTGACGATCAACAAGTCGTCTTTTACTGACTTTGATCCCCTTGTGTATAAAAAAAGGTTCTTATTTAAGATTCACTTTACTGATTACGTAGTTTTTCATTCATAATACTGTTTCCGATTGACCTTTTTAGTATAGATAAGAGTTCAGATGTTTACATTGGTCTATGTTTTAAAAGGCATAATCATAGCTAAAACATTTTTTAAAGAGCTATATATGCTAACAATATAAAAGTATAAAAAAGTGTAAACTTTCTACATGTGTAAAAAATGCGGAAAAGCGAGTGTTTTTCTAGCCTTTTTAAGTTTTGAATCGAGATTTTTTTGCTTCCACACCCGAGCTTGTTAAGGTATTGATACTGAGTGCTAATGCGCGTCAAGTCTGCACGTGTCGACCGCCGCCGTATAAGAACTATAACTCATTATGCATGATGAGACTTACTTACAAACAGACCATGATTTCGTACTTAATTATGAATAGGGCGGGTCAAACTAACAGACCAACACCTTCATATACTCCCACATGGCCACGGATCATAAGGCAAATCCGCTAATCAACTTTGAACCTAGGTATCTTGATGGTAGCTAGCTAGCGTCTTTGAATTTTGAAGAAACTTCATAAACTGAAGGGTAAATTGATAGAGGACGCCCCGGCCGAATAGGCCATGTGTGTTGAGGATGTGGATGTTTGTTATTTTCCTATTTGTTTTATACTACTTTGCTAGTTGTTGTGTCTTTCGAGGACCAGGGCGTTATTTTGTGAGGAACATATTTGTTTTCATTTTTTGTTTCTTAACAATTTACGTTCACATTCATTATGTTTTGAGTATTTTTTTTTTCAGTGTTATTCATTCGTAATGTAAACCTATTTTGCATGAGTCATGCTCTCATTCTATCAATCCGATACGAATACAAACTGAATATGAAAAAAAAACGAACTTAGAACTACGAAATATAACCCAAAAATCCTAAAAATATATTTAAAGGAAAAAAATCAAACCTGGTAACAAACTGAATAAACATTTTGAACTCAACAAAAACAAACTTTCTCGCCAATAGTTCTCTTTTTCTCCTTATACCCCCTAGAACCTTATTATAGCTCAGGATCATTGATCATTTGTGATCAAAGTGAGACTTCATTAAACAAAAACGTGTTCAAGAAACTCATGTTTACAGTTCATTACCAGTTCTGAAAAAACCCTTAAATATATAATACAGTCAAAATCTAGCATGAGCTAGTAATAACGACTCAAATTATATCCATTAAACTTGATAAAAATCTTAGATAACCGAGGAAAAAGCTCTACAGCAACTTGATACGAGAAACGTATTTCTTGACCAGTCTCATAACTCTCTACTTTAGAATATATAATTCACCAATTCATCTATCAAAAGTGGATTGAAAATACTTAACAAATTTATTAGCACTTGATCAGCTTCAGAACATGTCATCACCAACCAATCAACATTTGATTCATACGAATCAAATTACCACTGCATTAATACAAAAACGAGGATAAAATTTGATTCAGCTAAAATCATCATTAGCCCCACAAAAATCAAACAAATCTCTATCTGTAAAGCAAATAAGAATCAAAAGATATTACCTCTCAAACATGAGTTTTTTTTTTGGTCCAGAATGCTAATGGCTCTAAGGTTATTGGCTAATACCTGGGAATCCATGGTGGTGTAATCTGCTCCATTAGCTCCTTGCTTAGCCAGTCCATCATCTAATTGATTTTGCTCCTTAAAAACATGTGTGAAACTGCTACAAACCCAATGCATTAGATAACATATGTCACTCCAAATGTTAGTAAATTTAGGACCAGGGGAAACCTTTTTTTCCACCAATTAACTAATAATTCAAAGTCAGATTCAATTATAATATCAAAAAAGGCTAGGTGATAACATATCTTAAGACCATTTAAGATGCAAGAAGCTCAGCATAAGTATTGTTATTTTTTTCATGATTGAGTGCAAAGGTCATAATAAAATTACCATTGTGGTCCCTTAAAACTCCACCACTTCCAGCAAAAAACCCCACCTATTGCAGATCCATCAATATTCATTCTAAATCTACCACTAGTTGGACATTTCCAAGATACTAGAACTGGTCTTTTCACAAAAAAAAATGAACTATATTAATGCCCAAATCAATCAAAGTGATTATTTTTTGCCTTTGGTTTAGTGAGAAATTTAGCTCTTTTAGCCAATTAATCACTCTAATTATAATACTATCTACATTCATATCCATACCATCATATTTGCACGTATTATTACTTATCCAAATTTCCCACCAAATTAAGAAAGGTACCAAAGAGGCTAATATACCAAATTGAGACTTATCACACCTGTCACACCAGTTATAAACATAAGGCTTCCATTTATCACCCTCATGATTACTAAAACCAAATGAGTTTCTAAAGAAATTCCAGACCTTTTTACAATATCAATTTGACCAAATAAATGATCAGTAGAATCATCTTTATGTCTAGTGCAACAGGAGGCATTTAGAAGCTAAAGTAATACCATAACTTTTGACATCATGATCAAGTTTAATAGCAGCATGCCATAACTTCCATGCAAAACAAGAAAATTTAATAGGAAGGATAGTGTTCCACATGTATTTAGCAATTGAGAGTTTTTTTACCTTTTACCCTAGAGTAATTAAAAGCATTTTTTACTGTAAGCTCACCATTAGGAGATAGAGGTCAATACATTATATCAGTTCCTTTTCTCAGAAAAACATGATACTAAGTTACCTTTGTCACGAGTTCTTTGCCACCCATTAAATCAAGCAAATTTATGTCCCAACAGCAACCCTTTATTAATTGATTAAGTAAAATATTTGGAAAAATTTATCCTCATTAAAACCTGTCACTTTAGTAATAATACTTTTTTTCTGGGGGAGATTGTTTATATGTTAAAAACATACTTTTTGGCCAGTTTAGTAATTGCTCAGAAGCTTTTTCATATATACCAATAAAATTCATTAATTTTATAAGATTATCTTTACTAACATCTGTAAAAATTAGCACATCATCAGCAAATAAAATGTTGGAAATAGGCTATATATGAGGTGGAATTTTATAAGGTGTAAGAATACCATTTTCATTTAAATCAGTTAAACTTATACTCAAAACTTCTTCAGCAATAATGAAAAAAGAGAGGAGATAATTTATCCTCCTATTTAACTCCACTACTAGAAGAGAAATAATCATGCAAAACAGCATTAACACAAACTGAGTATTTAGCATAGCCAACACATTTCATTACCAGCTCAATACAATATTCATCAAAACCAAAGGCATGTAGAACATTTTTTAAAAATTTACAGTTAAGTCTATCAAAGATTTTAGACAATCTAATTTAAAAACTACATTGCCACCTCTAGAATTATTACCTATATGTGTTAAAATTTATTGAGCAAGTAATATGGTATCAGATATATTAATTCCTACCTTCTACAAAATCACTTTGATTCAAAAATAATAATTTTAGGAAGAATAGTAGCTAGCATTTTAGCCATAATTTTTGTAATAACCTTGTAAAAAACCTGACATATGCTAATAGGCCTAAATTGAGAAAAATCAGTAGGATTATCCACCTTAGGTATTAAGATAATAAGAGCAGAGACAAAATTTTGAGGGAAAGTTTCTCCATTAAAAAAGCTAACAAAAGCCTCACAAATATCATCAGAAATAATGTCTCAACATTTTAAGAAGAATATAGAGGAATATCCATCTGGCCCAGTGGATGATTTAATGGTAATTGATTTAACTGCCAATTTTATTTTCTCATGCTCAGGGGACCTTATCAACTTGCTATTGTCAAATGAATCAACCACTTGTGGAATAAGTTTAAATACAGAGATATTTTCCTCTACCCCATCATCATTAAGATGCTTCTCAAAAAAGTTTTTTGCCTCATTTTTGATCTCATCAAAATTATGTGTGTTAGTGCCATTAGACAAATTGATTTTTCTAATACACCATTTAACTCTTTTATATTTAATCATTTGATTATAAAAAACTTAGTGTTTCTATCTGTATTGTACTAGAGAGTTAAACAGCCATATTAACGAAAAGTAGAAACAGATTTTATTTATTGCATAATCCTTCCATTGTTACAAACAGAATTATTTATACTAAACAGCAAACATTTGAAATTAGAGCAGTTATTTGCAGTTATTAAACTGCTATGATCTCAGCCGTTGATTGAGTGACACGTGTCACCATCTGGCGAACTGCTTCTTATAAACATACTTGATCCTACGGTACAGAATTAAGCACCTAATTCTAATCCTACGGTTACAATCAATCCATAATTAATAGAATATTACATAAAATAATAAACATAACACAATATTCAACATCTCTCTCTCTCTTCTCCATCTCTGTAAAATACGGCGAATTAGGGTTACGCCAATCCTCGCCTATCATTCATCGTAACACTGCAATTAATAGCTTCCCAAACCGTATCACTACAAATCCCTCCCCCTTTAGACTCGATCTTGCCCTCAAGATCCTTATATTGATTTAATAACCTCTTCAAATTTTCCCAAGTAGCTTCCTCTGCCAATTGACCACTCCACTGAACCAACACCTCCTCCCATACTCTATTTCGTCTCTGTTTTTCTCTTATAGCTAACAACTGCATAGGAATAGGTTGAATCCTTCCTTTCAGATCTGTCACTGGTAATTCAGGTAAAAGTTTCCCTTTATCCTTAATTTGTAATTTTAATTGAGAAATATGAAAAACTTGGTGTATTGAACTTGTTGTTGGTAACTCCAAACGATATGCTACTGACCCAATTTTTTTTATGATTTTATAAGGTCCAAAAAACCTTGGTGATAGCTTTTGGTTCTTCCTGCGTACTACACTTTGTTGTCGATATGGTTGCAATTTAAGGTACACAAAATCCCCCAACTTATAGCTTTTATCCACCCTCTTCAGATCTGCGTTTTGTTTCATTCTATTTTAAGCTTGTAAATAATTCCTCTTTAAACTGTTAAGGACCTCTTCTTTCTCCCTCAATAACTCATGTAGGTCAGGCTTAGTTTCTTTTGAAAGTATGTAGTGGCACATCTTTGGTGCTTCATATCCATAAAGGGCTTTAAAAGTGCTCATCTTTGTTGTGGTATGTAGTGTAGAATTGTACCAATACTCTGCCAAATAAATCCAGTGTGACCACTTTTTGGGATAATCACATGTATAACATCTTAAATATGTTTCCAAAGCTTTGTTAACAATTTCTGTCTGGCCATCAGTTTGTGGGTGAAAAGTTGTACTGTAAAGTAATTTTGTCTCCAAAAGTTTAAACAATTCTTTTCAAAAATCACTGGTAAATAAAGCATCCCTATCTGATACAATCTTCTTAGGTAGCCCATGTAGTCTGAAAATTTCTTTTAAGAAGGTATTTGCTAACTCAAAAGGTATGAAAGGATGTTTTAAAGGTATAAAATGGGCATATTTGGTTAGTCTATCCACCACTACCCAAATGCAGTTAAAAGCTTTAGATGTAGGTAACCCATTGATGAAGTCCATACTTATTTCAGACCAAACTGTCTCTGGCATTGGTAAAGGTTGTAGTAGACCATAAGAATTGGTTTTACCATATTTGCACCTTTGACATATATCACATGAATCCACAAATTTTTTCAAATCATTTTTCATGCCAGGCCAGAAAACCTCTTTATAAGCCTGTGTAATTGTTTTTTGTACTCCAGTATGTCTAGATGTTGGATCAGAATGTAAAATATCCATTAATATTATTTTCAAACTCTGGTCATTAGGCATTACAATCTATCTTTGTAAAAAAGTAGGTTATTACTCCATTTAAAAAAATTAGCTGATAAGTTTTCCTTTAAAATACCTTGGGTTATTTCAGCTATCTTTTTGTCTTTTGAATAACACTCTATTATCTCATTTCTAATTGCAGATAGAGGACTGGTTACTAAAAAAGAATTTAATCTCAGCCCCTCATCAATCCTGGAAAGAGCATCTGCTGCTTTATTTTAGGTACCTTGCTTATAAACTATTTTAAAATTGTACCCTAAGAGTTTTGAAAGCCACTTTTGTTGAGCAGGAGTACCTATTTTTTGTTCTAACAGAAATTTTAAACTCTGATGATCAGTGTTAACTATAAATTCAGTACCAAAAATATAAGGTCTCCATTTTTGAATAGATTGTACCAAGGCATACAATTCTTTTTCATAAGTAGAAAAGGTCAACATTTTTCCTTTTAAAGATTTGCCGTAGAATGTTATTGGTCTTCCTTCCTGCTGTAGTACTGCTCCAATTCCATTTCCAGATGCATCACATTCAATAACAATTTTTTTGCTAAAATATGGCAAAGCTAATACAGGTGGGGTAGTAACAGCCAATTTTAAATTATTAAAAGCAGTTTCTGCATCCTCAAACCATAAAAAAGCATCTTTCTTTAACAAATTAATCAGTGCACTTGCTATTCCCCCATAATTTTTGATAAACCTTCTATAATAGCCAGTTAAACCCAAGAACCCTCTTACCCCCTTAACATTTTTTGGTGTTGGCCAACTTAGCATACTTTGTATTTTAGCAGGATCTGCCTTAACCACATTTTTAGATATTAAGTGTCCCAAATAATCAATTTCTTTTTGATAGAATTTGCATTTAGACAACTTAGCATAGAATTGATTATCGCTCATTAATTTTAAGGTTATTTGGAGGTGTTCTTGATATTCTTCTCTGGATTTACTGTAAATTAAAATATCATAAAAAAATACCAAGACAAATTTCCTTAAATAAGGTTTAAACATAGTATTCATAGTACTCTGGAAAGTGGCTGGAGCATTAGTTAAACCAAATGGCATTACTAAGAATTCATATTGCCCCTCATGAGTTCTGAAAGCTGTTTTTGGTATATCCCCTTTATTCATCCTAATTTGATGATAACCAGATCTTAAATCTAACTTAGAGAAAATTACTGCCCCATTTAATTCATCTAGTAACTCATCTACCACTGGTATTGGGAACTTATCCTTAACTGTAACTTGATTCAAAGCTCTATAATCAACACACATTCTCCATGTGTCATCTGCTTTTTTTACTAATATAACTGGAGATGAAAAAGGTGACTGAGATGGTCTTATAAACCCATTTTTTAATAAATCATTAACTATCTTTTCTATTTCAGACTTCTGATAGTAAGGGTACCTATAAGGCCTAACAGAAATTGGATTTGTACCACTTTCTAATTCAATTTTATGCTCAATTTTCCTTTCAGGTGGTAAAGATTTTGGTTCAGCAAATACATCCAAATATTCATTAAGCACAGGATCACATATTTGGGTCTGGGTAGATTCCTGAAGTTCTACTGCATAAAGCTGAAAGATAAGTCCTGTCTCCTTGTTCAATTTTCCTTCCAAATAATTTAATTCAGAGATTTCATTTTGGTTTTTGATACCCTTTAAACAGATTAATTCATTACCAATATAAAAAGACATGGTCAGATTTTTAAAATTGCAATTTATTTGACCCAAAGAACTTAACCATTGGACACCTAACAGCATATCATAACCAACTAGAGGTAGAACTAAGCAGTTTGTTGTGATCCTATGGTTCTATATCTTTAAGTTCAGATTTCTACACACACCCTCACTCATCAAACTTTCCCCATTAGCCACTTTAACACGCATTGATTGATTAGTAACAACCGGTAATCTTAATTTATTAACCTACTTAGGATCTAAAAAATTATGTGTACTACCAGAATCCACCAAACTTCCAATCTCCTGTCCATTAATTTTACCAACAAACCTAAGTGATGAAGCATTTACACCCCCTGTAATTGCTTGTAAAGTAATTTCTGGCTGGTTATCATCCTTATCCACACTATCATTTTCATTATCTTCATTAAAACCAGTTTCTACTTCTTCCCCACTGCTAAAACACTGATTTTGAAGTAAGAATATTTTAGGCTTAATACAAACATGACCCCTTATCCATTTCTCATCACAATTGTAGCATAAGTTCTTTTTTCTTCTTTCTTCCATTTCATTAGGAGTTAACCTTTTAATGGGTGGTAGATTAGCATTAGAAATAGAACCTTGCATTTTAGTGTAGTTGGTTTGAGAATTTGTATTGAACTTATTATGCCCCACATAAGATTTATTAGCATTTTTTCTTTCCAGAATTAATCTTTGTTCTTGATATGTTGCTATAGCATAGGCAGTATCAATACTTTTAGGAAACTGCATCTTAACCATCAAACCAATCTCCTCTTTTAACCCACTCACAAAATAAGTTAATTTATGATCTTCACTTAAATCTTTTATCCTATTAGAAAGTAATTCAAATTCTCCCTTATAATATTTAACAGAATGAGATTGTTTTAACTTGATTAGTGAATTTAAAGCATTTTCATGGAGATTATCAGAAAACCTTCTTATGACCTGTTCTGTAAATTCTTCCCAAGATGTAAATTGTCCTGTTTGTTCTTGGTTTTGATACCAGATTAAGGCCTTGTCTTCAAAATGTAAATTAGCAATCATTATCTTTTGATTTTCTGGAGTATGATATAAATTAAAGAATTGATTAGCCTTATAAACCCATTCCATACATTTTTCACCAAAAAATTTGGGGAAATCAAGTCTCACTGTTCTAATATTAAGAAAGTTTTGTTCAGGTACCGTGTTTTGAAGGTCTTCAGCATTGGTATTTTTGAAATTGGAGTGTCCAGGTGTGCTTGAAGATCCCATCTCTCCTTCTTTATTTTTATGTTGTTTTTGAGATTCGCTTAATTCTTGTAATTGGACATTCATTTGTGCCATAAGATTCTGTAATTGATCAATTTTTTGATCAGTAGTCATAGGATTTTGAATTTCTGGGACTTGATTTTCTGGTTGAACTATTGGTTGATTAGTTTCGTTAAAGGGAGTAGAAGTTGGTTGGGCTTGTTGTGATGCTTGACCACGTTTTCCAACCATGAAACCGACTGCTCTGATACCAATTTGTATTGTACTAGAGAGTTAAACAGCCATATTAACGAAAAGTAGAAACAGATTTTATTTATTGCATAATCCTTCCATTGTTACAAACAGAATTATTTATACTAAACAGCAAACATTTGAAATTAGAGCAGTTATTTGCAGTTATTAAACTGCTATGATCTCAGCCGTTGATTGAGTGACACGTGTCACCATCTGGCGAACTGCTTCTTTTAAACCTACTTGATCCTACGGTACAGAATTAAGCACCTAATTCTAATCCTACGGTTACAATCAATCCATAATTAATAGAATATTATATAAAATAATAAACAGCACACAATATTCAACATCTCTCTCTTCTCCATCTCTGTAAAATACGGCGAATTAGGGTTACGCCAATCCTCGCCTATCCTTCATCGTAACACTGCAATTAATAGCTTCCCAAACTGTATCACTACACTATCACTTCCAGCCATTTAACTTTAACTTTCTGTTTTAGGACAATTTCTTTTTGTAGTATAGCTTCTTTGTAATTAGTAAGACAAGAGAGATAATCAACCAAAACTGATTCACCTTGGTTTAAGAGTTTATTTTCAGCAAATAAGAGAGCATAATTAAGAAAAGAAACTTTATTAACCACATTACCAAACTTCTCTTTGTTCCAGCTTTTCAGCTCAAATTTTAGCCTTTTTAACTTATAAGCAAGTTTATTCATACCCTGCAAATGACAAGGCACATCCCAACTCTTCTTCACAACCTCATAAAAACCATTATCCTTAATCCACATTCTGTGAAATTTAAAACTAGAAGGGCCAAAAGAATTATTATCAGTTGGAAGAAAAATTAAAGGGGAGTGATCAGATACTGTTCTCTCTAAAATATCAAATTTTAGAGAAAAAAATGTATTTTATCAATCAGTAGTAATCATAGCTCTATCAAGTCTTTCAAATTGCATCTTAGTATTATAACTAAATCTAAATCATGTAAAAGAAGAGCCATTAAAAAACATGTCCATTTATTTTCACTAATGAAGTCACAAAAGTCATCTTTATCCTTACTTCCCCTATCATGACCTTCCTAACTTTTCTTAATCATACTTAATGGTGTTAAATTTTCCAGTAATTAGCCATTTTTTTATTTTAAGACAAAGATTAGTCACAGTGCAACATAAATTTCTCCTGGTTATATAGTCACATTTAGCATAAACAAAAGTAATATAAAAAACACATTCTAGATTGAATTTTAATGTAATTTCTTGGGTAGAGAAGCTAACTACATCAAATTTAAGTTCACTTTTAAAAAACAACCAAATTTTAGCTTTACTAGATTCATTAGCCAAAAAAGAATCAAAACCTAATTTTCTAAGAATAGCAGTAGACTTGCTTAATGATAGGTTCTAAAATAGCTAATCAATCAATTTTATACTTCTTAACATACATAGATAACTTGGCTTGAGAAATAACATTTGAGATGCCACTAATATTTCAAACTAAGAATTTTATCATTTAAAAATGCAGAGATTCCCTTCTAGCATCAATACCAGAATGGGTGTACCTAATCGGTGGCTTTATTTGTCTCTTTTGTCTTTCCTCGTCTTTTTTAGCATCCCCGACACTATCAGTTGCTAAACTTGAATCCAAATTCAAATTTCCCATTAGCTTCTGTTAGGACCAGATTTCTGGTCTAAAGTTTATTTGTTGTCTATTGGTTTTCACTAAATAATCATAATTGTTTGTTAAGAACTAAGGCAGTATTGACAGGTTTCAAGTACCAGTTTCAACCTCAGTTACAACCTACTAAGTCAGTAGGGTTAGGTTTCAAGTACCAGTTGCAACCTCAGTTACAACCTACTAAGTCAGTAGTGTTAGGTTTCAAGTACAAGTTGCAACCTCAGTTGCAACCACAGTTCCAACCTGCTGCTCAGCAGTATTCTGTCTAGTTCTGTAAATCTGCATAACTGATCTTTATTGATAATTATTTGTTCTACAGTATGAAGGATATATTCTCATATGGTCTTAAAGGTTTAATATGCGTATATTGAGAATATCAAAGTGTTAAGGAAAGATGTTCCCTAAAAGATATAAAGAGATAAGTTTATAAGGTTAATGTTTCCTTTTAATCTATATCTCTATTCTTATGCTTGTCCTTATCACTTGTGTCAATCTTTGATCCTTATACATATTCAGTAAAGATACGTTTAAAGATTGATTGTTATATGGAGTTAAATGTTTCATATGTTTATGAAAAGATATTATTTTTAAAAGATGTTATCTTTATATGTTTCCTTTCAAGGAAAAAGATTAACTCCTACTTTCAAGCTTGTTGCTAAACAGGTATTAACCAATGATGATTGGAATCAATCTAAGCTGAAGTATCACGCAATGCATGGGAAGATTGAAGCCAATCAAACAAGTCAAAAGCAATCAATATATTGAAGATAGAAGATTGTTTTTACTTATTCTTGAGAGAATACACGTGAGCTTTTAAAAAGAAAACAATGGTGGGATGCCATTGATTTATATTTGATAGTTATAGAGTAGGAGCAATATAGAGATAGGCAGAAAAACCTATAGGGAGTCTAAGAGTTTTTTATTAAGACTTGAGTCCTATATTGTAAGCTTTTTATAATATCATAATCTGGGTAAGTGCCCCGGAGACGTAGCATAGTTAGGTGAACTCCGTTGTTAAATGTGCTTGTGTTCACTTTAAGTACATTTAACGTTTTACAGTTCTGTCCATTAAATACACTTGGTTCCAACTGTGGTTGCAACCTCACTTGGAACCTAACTGCAAAACTGCAACTAGAACAGCGGATAGGAATTTCAGCTTCCCATAGTATTGTTAACCTCAATTTCTTCCCTTGATTGTTTGGCATTAACAGACCCAGACTTCAAATCCCATTCATATTGTAGTAATTTGTGATTATCTTTATTCCTTTTTTTCTTTCTCCCTCTTCTTTGCACTCTTAGTCTTAGATACTTCTAGTGGACCTAAATGCACATTACTCTGAGATTCCTCATTCTCAGAATTCTTATTAAAAACCAAAGGCCTCTTAGTGTTATTATCATTACTTAGTAGCCCCTGATTATTAACCAAATTGCTCTTGAGGGCCTCCTTGTAATAAGTTGCCATTGGAACCACATTTTGTACATGCATAGGAGTGACTTCAGATTGTGAATATATCTCATTATTCTGACAAGGAGTTACTTCCACATTCTCACTAGAATTACCACTCTGTTTATTAATTATCATTCCTCTTCAGCAACAGGTGGTATTGGTTCATCATTTTTTTCCCTTTTTCTCCTCATAAACTTACCCTCTTTATTAAACCCTTCATTTTCTGACATCACAACTATCTATATGTTACATTCTTTGGTAGCTCTTGAGGTTTATTTTTACCCCCAAAGTTTGGCTGCTCAACCATACATTTTATCTCATTATGTTTCGAGTGTTGACTAATAAAAGCCTTGGCCTCTTACTTGTTCTCTATTATTTTCTTCTTTTTTTCCCCTTCGCTTAGAGGTTGGTTAGATCCTTTTTTTCCTCCTTTTTTCTAGTGGAAATCTTGAGTTTCATCATAGGTATCTAGAGAACCGACTTTCAAGGCTTGTTTGAAAACCCTAGTTTGCAATTTCTCATCTTCTTCTATATATCCATGTTTTCTATAATATCCTATGGAAAACGAAGTTATTTCCGCAAATAGGTTGAACAAGATGCTGATATAGTCAATATAAACATCAAAGTTGCAGCCATCAAAGAGATGGTGCACAATTGGTGTTAGCTAATAACCGTTGTCCCGGTGGGGACGGGGAGGGACAGGTGAGAGGCCGGTTTGCCCAACCTAACATGAATTGCAACAAGGTCCGAACAGCACAACAAACTTAAAAATTATGGACAATATTTTTAGAGGCAATCAAAAAAAATTATTCAAATGGTAAATTTTCGGGACAAAAATAATAATTTAGACATAAAAATAATTTTTTTGTCCCCAAATCTAACTTTTAGGCACATAATTTGAAGAAATTTTTTTTTTTTCAAAGACAACCTCATACGAACATAAGGAGACAATTAAAATTTGTCTCCAAATAGTTTTTGAGAGGAAATTAAATTGTCTCCTTATGTCCATATAAAATTTTCTTTAAAGATAAATTTTTTTTCAAATTATATGCCTAAAAGTTAGATTTAGGGACCAAAAAAATATTTGTGTGTCTAAAATATTATTTTTGTCCCGAAAAATTACCATTTGGAGACAAAATTTGATTGTCTCTCAAAAAAAAAAATGTCCCAATTAAATAAAAAACTGGGCAGTCTTTTTTTAAATACGACCAATACACACTGAAAAATTGACCTTAAAATATTAACTAGGTAAACAATTCGGGTGATCTATTACCAAATTAAGAACTAAACATCGGATGTGTAAATTTTGGACTCGCATACGAAGCAAATTTTAATTCGGTAGTAATCATTGAGCAACTGAAATGAACAGGTGTAAAGTTTCAAATTGTAAAGTGCACATAAGAGGAGGTTTCGTAATAAGAGATATATTTTATAATATTACATCAAAGGATATTATAATAGTTTAAGTAGTAATAAGTAGAGTGATTAGCAACAAACCTTGTAATATATTTTATGATCACCAATTTGAGTGATTAGCAATAATTAATCAGGGTAGCCGGCCTTTCAAATTTAAGTAGTAACATGATCTACCGGCAAACATGTTTTAGTTGGTGCTAAGCAATAACACTTAATTGTAAGATAAGCATATGTTTTATTGATTAAAAAATAAACATAATATGCATGCAACAGATCCCATGCATGTTATTGAAACTTAACTAAGAGATTGGAGATTAATGATTGGTCATTCTCAATAGTCCCACTTGGCCGGTAACCTTCCCAAGGCCAAACGAGAACATGCATGATTAATTTTGTTGCATTTTCTTTAAATTGACCATATAACGTCAATCATCTTTTTTTAAAAAAAATTAGTCAGACTTATCCTGCCAGCTTGATTGACTCTAATTTAACAATATTGGATAGAAAAAGATAAAACAAATCATTTTAATCCTAACCGGAATTGGAACCCGTAGAGTTCAGTACTTGTGATTTTCAAAGTTGCTGATTTGAACTTACTAAGAGTGTTTCCGTACGGTTCGAGCAAATTATGCTCTATGTATCAAAACAAAAAGGTGGTGATATTATCCTGGAAGAACCAATCGGACATAACTATTTGGTTTTAGTTCTACTTGAAAAGACGAAATTACAAAAACCAATCCAAAATCAAGTTGTGTTCCTCTACGGTTTGAGTAAGTTATGTACTAGTATCAACTATGTACCAAACCGAAAAGGAGTGATATTATTCCGGAGGAACCAATCGGACATAACTTTTTGGTTTTGGTTCTACTTGAAAAGACAAAATTACAAAAATTGAACCAATGTCAAATTATTATTTTTTTCCAAAAATCCAAATTAAACAAACCCTAATGGACACAGGAAAGGTGATAAGAATTACAATTACATAATGAATTTTGCATGTGAATTTAACTCTTAGGTTGAAATCTTAAGGTACCTAGCTAGTGAAATACTGTGGCAACAACTTCATTTGTTAAATTTATTTCTTAAGACTCTTTATATATCTTTCGTGTTCCTACAAACAATTTACAACCTGGGAAGTTTCTGAGTAAGTGGAATGTTGATCAATCTCATCTTTATATTAATTACTCCTACACTCTTATGGTAATTTAAAATTCGTACACCAAAATTGTCACTTGCTAGAAACCACCACATATGCTGAGATGGCCTATAATTTTAAAAAAATGATCTGTTTTTTTTTTCCTGTTACCCTGCCCATTTTCAAGGAGCAGTGTTCCCCATGGAAAGGGCACCTAAATTTGTTTTTATTCCTTAACATAGAAGACCCTGAATAACAAAATCTAGCAAATCCCGTTATACATGTCACTATATTAAATAATAGTAATAAATATTATATTATTTGGTTATTAACAGATAATCCCTCTTCTGCACTGTGCTCAATGGTCAGCCACTACCCCCACTACATAACACAAAAACTAATATTTATCACAACTCTTAATAGTTTTCTCATATCATTGGCATCACCATATTATATATATTATTTACCGTTAGAGAACTAATATAAATTTTCATATAAAGTGGTGGACCAACTTGTACAAATTTAAATATGACTATATATATAGCCTAGCTATAGGGTCGCACCCGCCTGTTATATAATTATATTATCTTCTTTTTTTATAGGTAAGAATCATATTTCAAATATAAAAGTATAAATTAAGGAGGTCCAGGCTGAGCAAACCAGGTTGCAAGATAAATCTTATTGTAACTTAACCACTAAAATTAATCAATACGACTATGGTAAAAACTAGAAAATAAAAGTACTAGTGAAAGCTACAAATGACAAGTTTAGAACCACAATTTTACATAATTATATTATCAACACATGCAAGGTTTCTTAGAAACTACGTCTTTTTTGTTTAGTTTGCCTCTCATTGTAAATCAAAATGATATTTTGATACATTAATCAATACATGTCTTATTCTATTCTCGAGCCATGTGGTTGTCACCCCACCTTTAATTGCTGTTGTATATAAATAGTGCGGCTAGTTTTAGCCAGACCGGATTTTGACCATTCCTCTCACACATGCAACTCTAATTGGTCCCTTCATAAATTCTCTAATTTATCATAAAACTATTTTTTTAAAAAAAAACTATTAGATCTTAAAATAAACTCAGATCAATAATTCACATAGAAACAATTACCCTCGCACTCGTGCTCGAACAATTACGGAAAAATGATGAAAATATATATACTATTGATACTTAAATTAAAAAAAACTCATACTTTTTTAAATATTAATGCATATGCTACATGATGCTACTTATTTATACTTTTTGTTTCTAAATTTGATGATAACTGATTCTACATTATAAGTATCAAATCTTAAATAAGTCTTAGGAATGTGGCTTTTTTAAAATTAAGTATGTTTTTATGTATTAATCATAATTTTTCCAACAATTACCCTCACTCATGCGGACTACAAGAAAAAGTTCAGATAGCAACAGTTTACCATCAGTTTAACAACAGACACTATGATGGTTAGATGATTTTTTTTTTTGTAATGACAGTGTAAATTAAATTCAAGTACTATTTGGGTATAAATGATTTTGAATTGTAGGCCAACTTGGGACTAAAACTACCCCAATTGACATGTTAAATCACTGATGATACTAAACGCTTATGATTTTACAAGAATAAATTGACCAACCAAGCATACAGTGTGATTACGACTAAAAATGTAATTAATCATGAAAGGTAATATGTTTGTGATGCACTGAGTTTAATTGTAGTTGCCTAAGGATTAGTTAGCCATGTTTTTTTTAGCAATTCAGAAATGTTAATGAGACTATTTTAACTTGGTGACCTAAGCTCTGAGACTAAAAGTTGAAAAGATAATACAGTACTCACCGTTACACTATTTAAATTACGTGCAATTTTGACCGTATAATAACCTTAAAATTGTTATAATGAAAATTTTGAAAAGTTAAATATATAGTTTAAACATTAAATTATATAATTTAGTTTTAAAATTTTTTATTTCGATGATTTTAATACACGTTATATATCAATTAAAATTATACGATAATTTCATAAAAAACAATTAATTGAGTAACTAATATTCTTCTAGTACTACATGTGTAGCAGAAAAGAATGAATAAATATTGAATAGACAGAACAATAATGTCATTCTATTTGACTTCAATACGTAATATTTTTATCGACATCCTATCTGGTTTTTGTGAATCATACAGCATTGTTATCCCAATGAATAGTCATTACAAAAATAATAAGTTCAATCTGTAATGTACAAATCTGTCAGTAAATCTAAAATCCGTCGGGAATCCGGCAATAAAAGCGTTGAGGAAAAAATATGTCAGAAAATCCATTCCGGATTGAACCTTTTTTTGTAGTGAGTAGTTTTGAAAAAATAGTATTACACCCTATATTATTTCATTACATTTTTAACTTTTTTTTTAAAACAAACTTCTAGCTAAACCCACTCTTTCATTAATTAATAAAAAATATCAAAACTACCTTATTACATCTTTTAACAAAGAATACTTGAAATAAAATAAAAAATATTGCTAAAAAAATAAAAAAAGTTTTTCAAAACTAGATCTGTCATTTCACACACTTCAGAACTTGTTACAATTTTTTTCCCACGTCTTGTGGGATCGATTGATAATCTTTTGATGAGTTGAAGTTTTGGGTTTTTTTTATATTGTCGATCTCATCCAAGTCACTTTATTTGAAAGAAAAATCTTGGTCTCGATTTTGATTTGGTCTGAACGAGAGAGGTTCGCTCCTCCACTCAATGATGCAGCGAATCATTATGTTTGGTCGAAAAAAAACTATGAGGCTCCATGGAGTATCACAACGCACCAAAATATGATCTACCGGATATAACCTCGGTAACCTCAAACCATTAGTCACGGAATCATAGAGGAGGGGAGAATTTGATCTACTAATTTCAGAAAAGAGGAGCACACAGGGAGAAGAGGGGAAAGGGGAAAAATCCCCGAAAAAAAGTCCGGATTTGAATAGAGAGAGAGGCTATAAGAATATCTCGGTATAGAGCCCGGTCGTAAAGGGGTGCCGAAGCATCACCTCCACACCCAAGAAAGACACATGCTTAGTGTTGGGGTTAAAGAGAAAGAGTTTGAATTTTTTTCTTATTCAATATTGATATTTTTTCTCAATTCCAAAATTGAAATCCTCAATCAAGTATCGACGAATGAAGTTCAAAATTTGACAGTACAACCCACTCTCATAAGCCAAGTGGTGTGCAGTGAACCATAGCTACAAAAAAAATGTCAATGCATACTAATATACACTTTTTTTAAAAAAAAAAACTATTGGTAAGATGTGTTGCTAAATTTTAGTAATAGTATGACAACATAATTAGTTGTTATTAGAATTTAAGGACACTCATTTTATCAACAGTTTTCAAAAATATGTCTCTTGTTATTCCGAATCAAATTACGCTTCATCTCAATGAGAACTCCAGTTTATAAAATAAGTTTACTTTTTTTCTTGAAGATGAATAAAGTGTAAATGATATCCTAAGAGTTTTGGCATGGCTGTTAAAAAATTTATTTGGTAGAGATTAATCCAGCTTGATTGTAAGGTTGTAACTTACTAATTATACAAAAAAAAATTGAAAAACTAATGGGGGAGGGAAAGGTGCATTGATAATGCAATAGTTATATACTAAAAATAGTATAGAGGGCTATTTTGTTTGTGATTAAATGAGGGGTGTAGTGAGGTCCAGGTGCAAGCTTACATTATTTGGCTTCTAGTTAGTGATGAAGGAGCATATGAATTTCTTCTATATCTGTTAATTGTCTGTGGGCTCAATCCCAATAACGATTGGATTCAATCACCTCCCCCAATCATATTATAATACCCTTGATGATTGTCTTCTTTTGTAGGGTCTAACTTATTTTCACATTTTTATTATACAGTTCATGATGATATGGTACAATATACATTATGTATATGTAAATTGTAATGTTGCGTGGAAGCAAAAATGTATTATATTTTAAGAAGACTTTGTTAGGATAGTGCACTTTCGGTTGAGATCATCCCACATCGACAATATATGAGATAATAAGTGTATAAATATACACAAATAAGCTAACATTTTGGTGTTGATAATGAAGGTTTTTTTACTAAAATATTGTTATTGGTTCCCAATCTATGGTTATTTTGAAACTATTTACCAATTTGTGATTGTTCCATTTTAATAAGATCCTATAATTTTCAAATCATTGTTAAAAATCTATCATACTTGCCTTATCTCTTAAAAATATTATTATTTTTAAGTCATAAATATTAGTTAAAAGTACCCGAATTAGTTAAAAATTCATATCAGATTTCTGCCATATATACAAGTATGTGTGCAATGACCCAAATTAATAGATTTTGGATAGCATATGATTGAGTAATGATTGTTCTGGAAAATAAATTTTAGCTTTTTCAACATGCTTATGTGAATTTCAGGCAGTCGGTACCCATTAATCACCTGTGTATATATAATTTTAGCTTTCTTATTTATTTTTAAACTTATGTAAAGTCATTCATGATACAGTTTACGCAAATTCATAAAGATCTCAAGCTTATTTTGTGAAAAGTACGTATTTACGGCTTTGTTCAAATAGTGCATATTTAATATCGTGTACGATGTGTAAGTACATATGATAACTTATTGTATTTTTTTAGCTTATTTTTGGTTTTGGTTGTTATTTATATAGGAAGTGTAAGTGTTAGAAATTAATTTAATGAATGGTAAGGAATGTAGTTTTCTAGATATTTAACAAAAGATTAGATGTGAGTTTTATTTAATATAAAGAAGTATTTTTTATAATGTTGTAGTTGCACCAACTAAAGCAATGAAAAAACATTGGCCTTGTTGTCATGTATTAGAAAATACTAACATATTTGCTTTTTATCTTTAAATTTTGTACATGAATTATTAATTTAACATTATTATTATCTAGGTACTCTAAGGTTATTAATTAGAATTCGATAAAAAAATAAAAAAAAATAGCATGATTTTGAAAGTGGGTGGGATGATGTTGAAATGGAACAACCATAGATTTTGGTAAATAGTTTCAAGATAACCATAGAGATTGAGAAATAGTTTCTCCAATAACAATATTTTAGTAAAAAAACTCACATATTGTGCTATTGCGTTTCTGTGTGTGGGTTGCTCCCCTTGTGCATTATTATTTTCTTTCTCTTTATTCATATAATTTGGCAGTAGTATAAGTTTCCGTTCCGAAAATTGTTGGTAAATTTAGTGTCTTAAATTTTTATCGCAACAAATATTATATTGTTAAATTATTAGTAAAATTTAACGACACTCACTTTACCAACAAATCTTAAAATGTTATCTATTGTTGTCTTGGCATTTTATTGTAGTTTTTATTAAGTTTTTATGCTTCAACGATTTTTTCTTTGCCAAAAGCTAGCAAGTCTGTATTTTAGCCAGTAAATTAAAAACCTTTCTGAAATGAAAAGGCTCAACAGGCATAAATAGCTCAAAATGATTTGCGTAAAAGCATACATTTTTATGTTTTTTTACGTATCACATCTGTAGCGATGCTGATCAAGAACAGTTTGGTTATGCTTTCACGTTTTAAAACAAGATTGAAGCTGACATTTTAACATACAAATTACTATATTACTTATATTAATTACTCTTCCGTTTCTTTTGGTTTCCTTTGTATGTATGTAATTCCTTATGTAGAAAAGGGGCATTTAGTCCCTTATATATCTGTTTAAGTAAGGGATTTAATTGTCTTGGTTTCATTTCGAAGTAGTTCTTGTGCTCATTTTAACTGTACTAAATTTCTTAACTATAAAACAATCGGTCCTCTCTAGCGTGATATATCTTTCCAAGTTCTTTCGGGATAAACATAAAATATCACCAAGTAAATTTGTAGTCTAAACCTAACTTGGAGTATTAAAATTTGTCAACAAAACTCATTCACAAAAGAAAAGTTTCCAAAATGCTTGGATTAAGATAACTCTTTACTGTTAGTTTGGGAAGATAAGTCATGTTTTGATAAGTACACGACTGGTTAGCTCAAAAGTCACAATATTGATTGCTTGGCTCTCGTTTAAAAGCTGTTTACAAAATAACAAAAAATAGCTGAAACTGTGCCAGACATAAGCCTAGATATGTCGATTTGATGTCTCACACTAATTGTTTATGAGTAATTCCATCATAAAAAACATCTAGCTAATAATACCAAAACTCCATGAGCTAAAAATATGAAAGACGATAAAGTATGTGTAGCCCCATCTCTTGAAATAATGTTTCCTGTTATGATCTCACAAGAACTAGCACCCAAAGCTGTTATGCTAATGCATGTTGTATGATTGCCCATTTTAAATAAACATTGTATCTAACTTCTGTTATTAGAACTTGCAAAAGAGTAGCTGGGTGGTCATAGTAGTTCCCCATAATTATGAAAATTATTAACAATATGTAAGTTTTGTGCAGACTACTTATAAATTTAGACCGACACTAAAAGAAAATGTCTGAACACAAACGTTTTGTTCATTTTCTAACGATGTAATGGTTATGCCTAAATTCGTAACAGAGTACCAACATTATATGTATATATATATATATATGTATATGTTGTTGTGTTTGTTATCACTTTATCTTGTAGTCACAACCATTATAGTGTTAGAATAGCGACATAACTTTTATTAGTGTTAAGGCATTTTCTTATACGGTGAACATGTCAACCCCATGTTAAATATCCCTTAGAAATCTGACTTAGATTGTTTTGCTTTAAAATTTTGGTTATGATGTAGAAAATGAAATGGTTTCATCATGTGTGCCTCAACCTGATCATTCTGAATTTATTTATTAAATGCTAATGACTTGAGAAATGTTGTAATGTTCTTTCAAGGCATCAACAATAAATAGAGTGCATAATTGAGAAATTAGGAAATTCCAGTGGAGCTTTGACCAATGACAATTAGCTGTATGTAAGCTCAACTTACCAGACAAAGCCACGTGTGTAGGACCACCAAATACTACCCTCTACTTATTCATTTTCCCTTTTTAACAACAAATCCAAATGACCCTCTTAAGAAATTGGCTATTTAACCATTTCTACTTAGTCAGTCACCCCTTCTTATAGTAGAAAACACACTATACCTATAGGTTGAGAAAGAAAATAGATCTTTTCCATATTTGAATATCTCAAATCTCTCTTTTTGCAACCATAAGACTTCATTTTCTTATTCTTATCTTAGCACTCTTGTTTCTTTTTTCTTCTACATATTCTCGGATGCCTATCACCTAAACTCCAAGTTATTATTGCAATTTTCATGATTAAAAGGTTACATTAGTAAATGTACGAGAAAAATAAGTTTAGTAGTTAAAAGATGTTGTTAAGGTGTGATCCATGTGATAATGAAGGTGGTCTAAAACTTTTGGAGGAGCTTACAACGAATGCAGAAGAAGTGCAACAACAAGTATTGGATGAGATACTCTCTCGAAATGCTCAAACCAATTACCTGAAGGGATTCTTAAATGGCCACTGTAAAACACAACTATTCAAGGACAAAGTCCCCATTGTAAATTACGAAGATATCAAGCCTTATATCGAAAGAATCGCCAATGGAGAAAACTCGCTTATCATATCTTCTCAAACTATCACTGAGCTTCTCACAAGGTATGTTAACATAAGCACACATATCGATTCAAGTTTACAACTTTTTTAGCAAGTAGTTAGTTCAATATGAATAAGTTAAGTAATTTGATAATGGATGCAGCTCAGGAACTTCTGGAGGGAAGCCGAAAATGATGCCTTCAACCGCAGAAGAGTTGGACAGAAAGACTTTCTTCTATAACATATTAGTGCCTGTCATGAATAAGTAATAATCCTTCTTTAAATCTCTCTTTTTGTATATATATGAATATACTCCCTTCGTCTCAAAAAAAAAATCACTTTATGAGTGAGATGTATTTTAATGAAAATGAACAATTATTTTGAGACGAGTATTTGATTAAGTATAACACCCTTCCAGAAACATTGCCAGACCACTTACACAATAGTGCACTATAATTGATCTCAAGTTAGCTAGTGTTTAAGGAAATCCTGAAAAAACATTAGGAAGCAAGTTTGGAATTTTAATAGATCCCAGTAGTCTAAGTTATTTGTTGCTTCAAGCATATATTATTGTAATTTCATGAAGCATAATCATAAGCTACCCTAGTGTGCAGGAGAAGACTAGATAGTGGATTTAGGGTTTCTAACATCCCCATAACTATAGTAAAAGGCATTTAGCTGTGGTATATTTTCAGTAAAAAAAATTAAAATAGTTTGGAGCTCATAATTATCAATTAGAAATGATTTAGTTCCACAAGTATACTATTTTCCCATACTCCAAAACATAGTTATCAGGATCAGATACGGAAGCGAGAAACGAAACGTGCTTCCGAAACGTGAAGCATGAAAAAAATAAAAAATTTGCACGTGAAATAATAGGAAACGGGAAACAAGATTATTGAAAGAAAAACGAGTTTCTTGGTAACTATGCTCCAAAACCACTCATAGCCACCCTATGAGTTGAGTAATGATATGTTCACAGTTGACACACTATACTAAACCTAGTCACACAGACTAAAACCAAATTTATAAACATTTAACTGATTTTATTGTAATCTTGTTTTCATGCCTTCTACACACGGTAGCTGGGAAGTATGATCCGGAGTGTTAACTTGAAATTTCATTGGACTCTATTTTTACAACAAAAGAATGTCAGAATACCATAATAATGTTTGTTGCTAATGTGAGTATCAGTAAACATAGCAACATAGTAGCGACATTGTTGCTAAATTTAGCGACACTCATTTTACCATCAACATATTATTTCTTGCTATTTGTTATCCTGACATTTTCTTGTAGTGTTTGTGCTTACATTCACAGTCTGCGTATCAGTTGGTTTATTTTAGTCTAACTAAAAGGCATTGCTCTCTTGTCCCGCCTATTTATCCTTGCATTTTACCCCGATTAACCAATTAGACACATGAAAACTTGCCTTTCATTTAGTTAAAAAGATAAATCATTTCTTATAATTTGATAGGTATGTGGATGGGTTGGACCAAGGAAAGGCAATGTACCTCCTCTTCATAAAACCGGAGATCACCACCACTGCCGGTTTACCAGCCAGACCAGTCCTAACCAGCTACTACAAAAGCGATCATTTTCGAAATCGCCCCTTTAACAAGTACAATATCTACACAAGCCCAGACGATACCATTCTGTGTCTTGATAGCAAGCAAAGTATGTATTGCCAGCTACTCTGCGGCCTCGTCGAACGACACCAGGTCAGTGGCAGAACCAGGAGTTCTTTTTTATTTTATGTTAGTGCGTGAGGGACAAAATACAACAATTCAAATATATAAATAAATAAAAAACTTGAAAAAAAAAATGTTGTTTTCTATCAATATGGGTGGTCCACAACTCTCTTATTTCGCCATCTAAATCGTCCTCTCTTTCAACAGGTCCTTAGAGTCGGTGCAGTTTTCGCTTCTGCTTTTTTACGTGCAATAAAGTTTTTAGAAAATTATTGGCGAGAGATTTGTTCGAACATTAGAACCGGTCAGGTGAGTGATTGGATAACAGATTCGAATTGTAGAAATTCGGTGATGAAAATCTTGAATGAGCCAAATCCGGAATTGGCGGATTTAATTGAATTGAAATGTGGTGGGAAATCATGGGAAGGGATTATAAAAAGGTTTTGGCCTAAAACAAAATATATCGAAGTGATAGTTACGGGCTCGATGGCACAGTATATTCCAACATTGGAATATTACAGTGGTGGGTTACCGTTGGTTTCAACTATGTATGGATCATCCGAGTGTTATTTAGGGATAAATCTAAAGCCTTTGTGTAAGCCTAGTGATGTGTCGTATACTCTTCTACCGAATATGGCTTATTTTGAGTTTATTCCAGTGGATAAAAAACATGATCATGAGGAAAAAGTGGTTCGGTATTGTTGCAACGGTGATGGTGGTGATGACATGGCAGAGAAGGAAAAGGTGGAAGCAGTCGGCCTTGTTGATGTTCAAATTGGACATTATTATGAGCTAGTTGTCACAACATTCACCGGTAATTTCTACTTTCCTTTGCCTTAATTTTACATTTAATTTATTTGTATTGGGACATGATTTATCTTTTTTACAATATCTTGAATTTCTTCAAAACTAATGCTTCGTTTATTTTTCCTTTGATGAATAACATTTTATGGGATGATTTGCTATGTATGAAGACTTTAAGCTCAAACTTATTTTTCAAGACTTTGACCTTTGGTTTACAATCTTCAAGACTAACACTAATTATTATTTCCCTTCTCGAAGAAAACTTGGTTTCAAATGAATTTAAAGCGCAAATATAAAAATAAAAAATTAAACTGCATCAAGTCATCCTCAAGTCCGAAATCTGGTTAGTTACGGCTTGTTTGCATCTTGTAAGCAAATAAACGGGAAGAAATCTGTGAGTTCACCCAACTTCAAAATTTCTAGTTGTTTGCCAAAGAACCTGGAGAAATTCAGCTTTTTAAATAGCAACCAGATTCAATTTCAGACAAGGTTTTAAGCATAAAAAAAAAACCACGAACCTGAAAATTGCATCCCGATATGGTTTGAATCCTTCTTGGTTCAGTTAATTTTCTTTCCTCAAATCCTGCAGCCAAACAAGCTACTGGTCCTGGTGGTTCATTTGATTGGTCACTTAGTTGACTAATGTAGATCTGAAGCCGCAATATGACATTTTGTTCACTTTTTTATTAGAAATCATTATGATCCTTTCATGATTTGGTTCTAACTATTTTGAAACAATTCACAGGGTTATATCGGTATAGAGTTGGCGACATTCTTTTTGTGACAGGCTTTCACAACAAAGCCCCTCAATTTCGTTTTGTCGAAAGACGAAACGTAGTCTTAAGCATTGACACCGACAAAACCAATGAAGAAGACCTCTTAAACGCTGTCGCACAAGCAAAACTCATCATTGAACCCCTTGGATTTCTCCTCACAGAATACACAAGCTACGCCGACACGTCATCAGTGCCAGGTCACTACGTACTCTTCTGGGAACTCGAAACAAGATCAGGAAATTGCATAACCCATGATGACGTGATACAACTTGATACGCATGTAATGGAGGAGTGTTGCTATGCAGTGGAGAAGGCGTTGGACTCAGTGTACCGGAGGTGCAGGAAAAAGGACCATTCAATCGGTTCATTGGAGATTAGAGTGGTGAGACAAGGCACTTTTGACGCTTTGATGGATTTTTGTGTTTCAAAAGGTTCGTCGCTGAATCAATATAAGACACCTAGGTGTATTAAATCTGAGGAAGCTCTTGTTATATTGAATTCGAGGGTGGTAGGGAGTTATTTTAGCCGAAAAGTTCCATCTTGGGAACCTCATCTAGTTAGCAAAACGGCTCAAAATGAAACCACAACAAAAGGCTAGCTAGCCCTTTTCAAGTTCCTTGAACCTTGTTTATCATGATTTTATATATGATATTGATCATCTCTTTACTTTTTTTTCCTGTTTCTTGGAGTAAGATTGTTATGTGTATTTCTGGATTAACTTATGTGAAGCTAAGAGTACTTACTGTCAGAGGTTATATTCAATGCTTTCTTATGCTATTACAAATCGTTCGCTCGGTTGTAGCTTTTAAGCACAGTTTTTTCCCTTCAAAATGTTCTGTGTTTGACTCTACGGTTATTAAGCTCAATATTCAGCAGCTCTGACCTAAACAAGCTACTCTACCAGGTTTAAGCTCAATATCCAAAAAAGTCTGATCCAAACCAAAAAAAAATATGTTGTAAAGCTCGAAAAGCTTACACCTTAATGATGCTCTTGCAGAAACACCTTAACTACACTTTCGCATTTTAAAACACTATCAAGCAAGCATTTTTCTTAAAACTAGAAACTAACAAGAGCTAAATGACATTACTTGTAACTTGCAAGAAATCTGTTTATTCAAAAGTAAGGCTTGTAGTTTGGAGTACCAACTAGATACATGTTCTGAAGTAATATATTGTTTTTGCTCAGATTTAATTTTTTTCTCTACAAAAAGAGGGTAGGTCACAATGTTTATTATGGATAATGTTGAGGAACACAAATAGAGGCTATGATGAATCCACGAGTGGAGAAAGTTGAAATATAGAAGACAATACTAACTGTGTTATACAGTTCTTCAACTATTACTGTTAATGAAACATGCCCATCCTATGTCCCCCTACACGGCCAGCTCTTTGATTCAGGTATATTCTTTTACAAATTTATTTTACAAATTTACAAAAATATATACTCACAATTTGAATATGTTGCTTACAAACTTTTATACAGAACTTTTGCCAACATAATACGAAGGTAGCTAAAAGTAAAAATTTCAACAATTAAGTTATTAACTAGCCCGGGCTTCACCTTTAGTTATATTTGTCGTTTGGTTTGAGTGTGTGGCACTATTGCAGTGTTGTGCGAGTGTAATCAGTGATGTTACATATTCACAACACCGCTCACTTTTTGCACCATGTTCCTTCTTGATGAGGTTAATTCTGAAAAATTGCTTAATTTCATATGATAATACATCAATGAGAACTATTTATTCCAATTTAGTACAGTATTAATTAACAATATCTCTAAAGATAGAATATGATAGAATGGGATGTTTTTTTTTTCTTTTTTTGGTAAGAACATCATGAATTGTAGGGCTATAAATCAAGTGATAGGATGGAATGAGGTGTCAACTTATCAGGAGTACTTGTTGCACGTACTCTTCAACATCAAATAGTAGTACTTTCAGATAGATGAATACATAGCAAATTTTGTATCACCATCAATGTCAAAACATGATGGGAATATGTGCATTGTGTTATACCTCACTTAATCAACCTATTTACATTAACGTTTTAAAAAAGCCAAAAATTAGCTATTGGTGTAAAAACTAGAAAGCAGGAAAACAAATTTCCATGCTTTGTAAAAGCTTTGTACCGAGCTTGGATCGAGTCTTCACGCTTCAAAACGAGATTCTTCAGAACAGTTATTTAAATTCAGACTTTTCACTGGATTTACACTTTTTCTATTTATTTATTTTAAAAAAAACTTCTCATATCATGAAAGACTCTCACATACATACACATATATGGAGCAGGTTTTTCTTTAGATGCAACATGCCTGTTAGGACCAGATTTCTGGTCTAAATTCTATTTGTTGTCTAATGGTTTTCACTAAATAATCCTAACTGTTGTTAAGAACTAAGACAGTGTTAACAGGTTTCAAGCAATGTTACAACCTCAGTTACAACCTATTAAGACAGTAGTATTAGGTTTCAAGCAATGTTGCAACCTCAGTTACAAGCTGCTTAGACAGCGTTGGTGGTTTCAACTAATGTTGCAACCTCAGTTGCAACCTCAGTTCCAACCTGCTGTTCAGCAGAATTCTGTCTAGTTCTGTTAATCTGCATATCTATTCTTTAATGATTATTATTTGTTTTAAATTATGCAGGATATATTCTCATATGATCTTAAAAGGTTTAGTATGCGTTTATTGAGAATATCAAAGTGGTAAGAAAAAATGTTTCCTAATAGATATAAAGAGATTAGTTTATAAGTTTATGTTTCCTTGTAAATATATATCTCTATTCTTATGCTAGTCTTTATCACTTGTTTCAATCTTTGTTTCTTATCATATTCAGTAAGATTCGATTAAAAGATTGAATGTAATAAGGAGTGAAGTGTTCCATATGTATATGAAAAGATATTATCTCTAAAAGATATTATCTTTATATGTTTCCTTGTTATAGGAAAAGACTAACTCCTACAATCAAGCTTGTTATTAAACAGGTATCAACCAATGATGATTGGAGTCAATCCACGCTGAAGAATCACGTAATGCTTGGAAAGATTGAAGCCAATCAACAAAGTCAAAAGTTATCAAAAGATATTGAAGATAGAAGATTGTTTTTACGTGCTTATATACTTGATAACTTTAGCTTGTAAAAGGTGTGTGTTCTAAATTATAAAGAACCCATTCTTGAGAGAATACACAGAGAGCTTTAAAAAGAAAACAATGGTGGGATGCCATTGATTTATAATTGATAGTTATAGAGTAGGAGCAATATAGAGATAGGCAGAAAAACCTAGAGGGAGTCTAAGAGTTTTTCATTAAGACTTGAATCCTATATTGTAAGCTTTTTATAATATCATAATCTGGGTAAGTGCTCCGGAGACGTAGCCTAGTTAGGTGAACTCCGTTGTTAAATGTGCGTGTGATTTATTTCAAGTACATTTAACTTTTCACAGTTCTGTCCATTAATACACTTGGTTCCAACTGTTGTTGCAACCTCACTTGAAACCTAACTGCAAAACTGCAACTAGAACAGCGGATAGGAATTTCAATTGGTATCAGAGCTTCACACTAGATTTTACTTAGTGTGGATCCTGTGTTCTGGTTAAAATGGACTTAATGAGGGAAGGAAATGCATTCAACAAACCACCATTGCTTGAAGGAGGAGTCAACTATGGAGTTTGGAAAATCAGAATGAGGTCTTTCATTAAACAGAAAAATGAACATGCTTGGAAAACAGTAATGTATGGTTGGGAGGTTCCAACTATTACTGATGGTGAATGTGAACTAGTGTATGTACCTGAAGACAAATGGTCTGCTGATGAGGATAGAAAATCAAGTGCAAATTCAACAGCAATAAACTTGATCTTTCCTGGTGTCACTCTCAGTGTGTTCAGGTATATTTCTCATTGTGAAACTGCCAAAGAGGCATGGGATATTTTGCAAGTAACCTTTGAAGGAACTGTTAAAGTAAAAGCCTTTAAACTCCAACAGTTAACTACTCAATTTGAAAATTTAAGAATGGAGGAAGATGAAACCATTGAACAATTTAATGGCAGAATTTGTCATATTGCCCATCAAGCTGGAACCTTAGGTGAAAAATACAGTGATGCTAAACTTGTTAAGAAAACTCTAAGGTCTCTTCCAGAAAGGTTTGAAATTAAGGCTACAGCTATTGAAGAGTCAACAGACATAGATAATCTTAAACTTGAAGAACTTATAGGAAATCTAAGCACTCATGAGCTAAAATTCTTCAAACATAAAAGAGCATAAAAAGGAATAGCATTTCAGGCTAAGAAATCTGAACCTAATGTCTGTGATAAAATGAGTGATGAAGAACAGCTAGCTTTCTTTGCTAAAAAGGTTTACAAAAAGTTTTATAAGAAAAAACAGGATGATACTGGTATTTCTAAAAACTTTCAGAAAAGGGATTATCAAGATAAGTCAGAATCTAGGTTTGATAACAATTCTGCAGGAAAGTGGAATCCTAAAGAGAAGGATAACAAAGATTACAAGCCTAGAGAAATTTAATGCAGAGAATGTAGAGGTTTTGGTCACATTCAGTCTGAGTGTGCAAACACTTTAAAAATGAATAAAAATGCTTATATAACCGCTCACAGTGATAGTGATTCTGAGAGCAACAGTGATGAAGAGGATGATTCTAATTTTGTTAATTTTATGGGAATAATCACTGACAAAGAACCTACTTATGAAAGTAACTGTGAGTCTGTTTCAACCATAGTTACTACTGCTCTTAAAACCTATAGTAGTGATGAGGAAGAACCTTCTGATGAAAACATTACTCAGCAATATCTTGTTCTTTATGAAAAATATCAATGCCTTAGTAAGCAATCCTTGATCATGAACAATCATAATGTTAATCTAAAGGATGAGGTTAATAGTTTTACTGAGAAGCTTAACATTCAATTAGCTGAACTTACTGAAACTAAAAAGAAAATAAAATTGTTGAATGTTTCTGCTTCAGAGAAATTAGATGACATGCTGTCCTATTCTAGAGGGTCTAAAGACAACAGTGGTTTAGGTTACTATGGTTGTGGAAGTACAGGAAAAACTACCTTTATTAAAGCTGATGCTAAAGCTGAAACTCATAATTTTAACTATAAGGTTAGAAGCTCAGTTGCAACCAAAGTTGCAACCAGGAATAAAACTCATGTTTTTGAGAAGAAGGTTAGAAGTACAGTTGCAACCAGAGATGTTAGAAGTACAGTTGCAACTAGAGATGCAACCACAGTTGCAACCAAGAAAAAACTGAATAGCTTTGAGGTTAAATCTACTTTTAGAACTAAACTGTGTAACTTCTGTAAAAGATCTGGTCATTTAGAAATCCAGTGTTATTTAAAGAGGAACAGAAAGTATATTTCTCAGAAGAACTGGTTGGCTTCTGTCAATAAAAAATTGAACTGGGTCTGGATTGTTAAAGAAAAATCTACCTCTATTGCTAATAATAAAGCTGTTATTACTTCCTTAAATGTTGTTACTTCTAATGATTGGTATTTTGACAGTGGTTGCTCTAAGCACATGACAGGTACTGCAAGTTTCCTAAAAAATGTCATTAATCTCACAGGAAACACTGTTGTGTTTGGAGGTGGAGATACAGGTAAAATTGTTGGTAAAGGTACCTTAAACAAACGTGGAATGCCTAATATTGATGATGTTTTTCTTGTAGATGGTCTAAAAGCTAATCTTATTAGTATTAGTCAACTATGTGACAACAAGATGATTGTTAAGTTTAACAAAGATAAGTGTCTAATTACTGATCTTAACAATGATGTGGTCATGACTGGAATTAGATCAACAAACAGCTGCTATGTGTTTGAAAAAGCTGAAAAAGAATTGCCTCAGAATAGGTGTAATCAAGCTATCACTAATAATGCTGATATTTGGCATAAAAGGTTGGGTCATGTAAATTACAAAACCTTAGATAAGCTAGTTAAAGAAGAATTGATAAGAGGTATTCCTAAACTTAGTGCTAAAACTCAAAGTGTCTGTGGTGACTGTGCAGTTGGAAAACAAACAAAGAATATTCACAAAAGTACAAGTCAAATCTACACTAAGAGAGTCCTAGAACTACTTCATATTGACTTAATGGGTCCTATGCAAACTGCTACTATAGGTGGCAAAAAGTACATTTTGGTAATTGTAGATGATTTCACTAGATACTCTTGGGTAGTTTTCTTAAAAGATAAGTCTGAAACTTTTGATCTCTTTAAAACTCTGTGCTTAAAACTTCAAAATGAAAAATGTTCAACCAGTGGTAACATTGCTAGGGTCAGAAGTGATCATGGAACAGAATTTGAAAACAGTAAGTTTAGAGAATTTTGCAACTCCTTAGGTATTAGTTATGAGTTCTCTGCACCTAAGACTCCACAGCAAAATGGCATAGTTGAAAGAAAAAATAGAACCATTCAGGAAATGGCTAGAGTCATGCTTAATTCTAAGAAACTTGCCAAGAGATTTTGGGCTGAAGCTGTTAATACTGCCTGTCATATTGTTAATAGAGTTTACATTACTAAAGGCACTTCCATGACTTCTTATGAAATATGGAAAGGTAGAAAACCCAATGTTAAGTATTTTCAAGTTTTTGGGTGTGTTTGTTACATTCTTAGGGATAGAGAACATCTTGGTAAATTTGACTCTAACAGTGATAAATGAATCTTTCTTGGTTGTGCTCAGAATAGTAGAGCCTTTAGAGTCTTTAATCAAAGAACAAACTGTGTTATGGAATCTTATAATGTGTTATTTGATGACTTAAAAGATGTGAATGAGACTACAGGTGATGATGAAGAGTCAGATATGACAGAAAAAGAACCTGAAGAAAGTCAGCAAACAAGCAGTCCAACAGTGGTTGGAAGTCCAGTTGCAACTGAGGTTGAAACCGCAGTTGAAACCCAAAATAGTGCTGAATCTGAAGAAGAAGAAGAAAGTTCTCATGATGAGTCAACTAGCAAGCCTCGCTATGTAAGGACTCAGAAAAATCATCCTCTTGACAATGTCATTGGAGAAGTAGCTTCAGGTATGAAAACCAGAGGTAAAAGAAATAATGTTGTTCACTTTGCTTGCTATATTTCTCAGTTAGAACCTAAGAATATAAAAGAAGCTTTAGAAGATAGTGAATGGATTTTAGCTATGCAATATGAACTGAGTCAGTTTGAGAGAAATGATGTATGGAGTTTAGTATCCAGACCTTCTAATAAAAATGTTATATGGACTAAATGGATCTTTAGAAATAAAAGTGATGAGGATGGAGTTATTATTAGGAATAAAACAAGGTTGGTAGCTCAGGGTTATACCCAAATTGAGGGAATTGATTTTGATGAAACCTTTGCTCCTATAGCTAGAATTGAATCCATTAGAATGTTACTCTCTCTTGCATGTCTGTATGATTTTAAACTGTTTCAACTTGACATAAAGAGTGCTTTTCTAAATGGTGTGATTAATGAAGAAGTTTATGTCTGTCAACCTAAGGGATTTGAAGATCCTAAATTTCCTGAACATGTTTATTTGCTGAAAAAGACCTTGTATGGTCTAAAGCAAGCTCCTAGAGCTTGGTATGATAGATTAACCAAGTTCTTGATTAAAAAGGGTTTTAACAGAGGGGGAGTTGATAAAACTCTGTTTACTAAGAAAACTACAAAGGATATAATCATTGCTCAAATCTATGTTGATGACATTGTATTTGGCTCTACTTCTAATAACAGAATAGAAGAATTCATTTCTGATATGAAGAATGAATTTGAAATGAGTGGTGGAGGCGAATTAACTTACTTTCTAGGATTGCAAGTTAAACAGAATGAGAAAGGCATTTTTCTATGTCAGAGTAAGTATGCAGACAATCTTGTTAAAAAGTTTGGTCTGAGTGAGAGTAAAGAGAAGAGAACCTCTATGAGTACCACCCTTAAACTGTCCAAAAATGATAAAGGTAAAAGTGTCTGTCCTAGTCTTTATAGATCCATGATTGGAAGTCTGCTTTATTTAACTGCTAGTAGACCAGACCTTTGCTTAAGTGTAGGAGTTTGTGCCAGGTATAAGGCAAACCCTTTAGAACCTCACCTTCTAGCTGTCAAAAGAATTTTAAGGTATGTAAAAGGCACAATTCACCTAGGCCTATGGTATTCTAAAGATACAAACCATTTTCTAAGTGGCTACTGTGATGCAGATTGGGCAGGAAACATAGATGATAGAAAGAGTACTTCTGGTGTTTGTTTTTATTTTGGAAACAACCTTGTTTCATGGTTTAGTAAAAAGCAAAATTGCATTTCTTTATCTACTGCTGAGCCAGAATATATTGCAGCTGGAAGTGGATGTACTCAACTTATTTGGATGAAACAGATGTTAAATGATTATAATGTTAAGCAAGAAATATTAACTTTATTTTGTGATAACAAAAGTGCTATAGATTTAGCAAAGAATCTAGTTCAACATTCCAGAACTAAACACATTGATCTAAGGCATCATTTTATCAGAGAACTAGTTGAAGGAAAAAGCTTAATTTTAGAACATGTTTCAACTGAAAAACAATTAGCTGATATTTTCACAAAGCCCCTTGATACTAATAAATTTGAATATTTAAGAAGTGACATAGGGGTATGTCACTATGGATCTAATTGAATACTCTTGCTATGTATGTCTGTTTTGAGTCCCTTTAATACTTTTTAGTTCTAGAGATAAGTCTTTATTGAGCTTTGAAGTTTATATCTTGAAAAAGCCGCTATTTGGTGTCTCAAAAAATAGATGTGAGGTAACTTGTCCTAAAACCTCTCTGGTAATAGAGTTGCAAGCACAAAGTGCACATTTTACATAGTGGTTGCAAGTTCAGTTGCAACCCCAGTTGAAACCACATGCTCGTAAAACTGGTTGCAAACTCAGTTGCAACATCAGTTGAAACCTCGTACTAATAATACTAAAAAAAATTCAGTGATTGTCCATACGCTCTGCAATAAAAAAGCCAAGACAAAGTCTTGTTATTTTTGACATCACTTATACTCTTTACTTGCTGAGATCATCAAACTAGTTTTTGTGTAGAGATGAAAGTGAATTTGCTCAATTTAATCTCTTAAAATCTAATTTCTATTAAATTTATTCTATGATAAACATATCTTCTTGAGTAAATTGCTAGAATTCTGTTTTTCAAAAGTGCAAATATCCTCCTAATTTGTTATCTTCTCTTGAAACAAGTCAAAATTTCCTTAAAATCTTCAACTACTTAGAATTCAAATTTTTGGGTAAATTTGTTTACAAGGAATGTTTATCTTTATTAATTGTTGATTCTATCTTTCTGAAAAACTGTTTCCTTCGTTATTTTATTGTGTTTCTATTGATAAGAGATTTCTTTAATTTTAGCAAAATTTGGTTTCAAAATTGATTTGAGTATATCTTTTTCTAATTGTAAAAAGATTTGGCCTTTATTGCTATTTATACAAACCTCTTTTTATTATTCCAAATCAAGCACAATAATCACAATTACTCTCTCTCTCTTTCTATTTTTAAGAAACCCTAAGTTTTTCTGGAAACCCACACAGCGAAGTTCTAAGTGCAGTTCCAACCGTAGTTGAAACCATGTCTTCCAATCCTTCTAAAAACCCTAATCCCAACACTGATGATGACTGTACTCTCAGAGATTTTTTGAATAAATCTACAACAAATCCTAGCTCTAAAGAAAAGGTAAGTGAGTCTTCATCTTCTAAGAAACAGAGGTCTAAAAAACGTGCAAGGAGAAATTTTGATAATGATCCTATTATTGCTAAGTTTGACTATGTTCCTAAGTTTAATGAGGTTGATCCTAAGTTCTGGAATAGGAGGATGTATAGGAGGTTCAGGGCTTTTTCTAGTAGGGAGATTCACTGTGAAAGGAAGCTTAATTTGGTCAGTTATCCACATATACAGGTGCATGTTGAAAAATTACTGTCTGCTGTTGGCTTAGACAGAACCATTTGCTATCCTAACAATTATTATCCTGCTGTGGTTAAAGAATTCTATGCTAATTTAAGTAGCAGTGTCTTTGTTGAGGGTGATCCTGCCTATGGCAGAATATTTTTGAGGGGTGTAACTCTAGATTTTACCCCTAAATTAATAAATGAGTTTCTAAGTTCTCCAAGCCCTACTGTTGATAATGCTGATTATGACATGGAAGTCATTACCCTAGTTCTTACTGGAAAGAATAATAGATTTGATGGTACTTCCATTAAGACATCCTCCCTCACTTTGTGTGCTTCTGTGTTACACAAAATAGCTAGGTTCAATTGGACTCCCACTAAGCAACCTTCTAAAGTGAACAAGGATATGGCTGTCTTTCTCTATAAGATCATGTCATCATTGCCAATTAACTTTGGTAATCATGTATTTAATCTCATTAGAGACTTCAATGACACCAATTCACCCTCTATTCTGCTCCCATTCCCTTGTTTAATAACTGTGATCCTTCTGTCTCAAGTCTTGTCATCAACACAACCTATCAGAATCTCCACTGAACCAATCACAGATTGTCCCTCTGCCCTGTATATTTCTGCAAAACTGCTAAAGGAAGGGCATGTCAATGACATCTCTCGTGAAAAAGGCAAGGAAAAAGAAGAAGAGACATCTAGTGCTCCTTCAGAGAAGAAGAAAGGTATCAAGTGGTATTTACAACAGAAGTTGTCTTATAATGAAGAAAGAAGAGCTGAACTGGATGCTGATGATTATCAAATCAAGAAGCTACTGGTGAATCTCATAGAGAGTGAGGATGAAGGGGAAAGTGATGCTACTCACAGTGATGATGGCTTCTCAATAAGCAGTGAGGAAGAAGATGAAGAAGTTGTCAGAGACAAACCTCTAAGGGAAAAAGCACCTTTTACAGACATACCTAGTGACTAGTTTGTCTGGCTTATGACAAATAGGGGGAGATAAAGTTTATGGTTCAATTTAATGTTTTCAATTTCAAGCTTCAATTTCAATTTCAAAACTTTATGTTGTTGTTTTTAAATTTCAGTTACAATTGCTGTATTAAGACAATTCTGTGCCAGCATTGTTTGGCCTTGCTATTTCTGCAATTTTCTTATTTTGAAATTTCTTTGTTGAAATTGAGTCTGTTCTGAAACTCTGTGAATGGATATATTTTGTGCTTGTATGAGACCTGCTATTCTAATTTGCAGGGGGAGCTAAATAGGTGTTACAAAAGCACTGATAAATGGAATACATTACAAAACTGTACTGCTAACTATTTGCAGGTGGATTAGTGTTTATATAAACTTAGATGATTTGTCAAAACCAATGACAAAGGGGGAGATTGTTAGGACCAGATTTCTGGTCTAAATTCTATTTGTTGTCTAATGGTTTTCACTAAATAATCCTAACTGTTGTTAAGAACTAAGACAGTGTTAACAGGTTTCAAGCAATGTTGCAACCTCAGTTACAACCTACTAAGACAGTAGTATTAGGTTTCAAGCAATGTTGCAACCTCAGTTACAACCTGCTTAGACAGCGTTGGTGGTTTCAAGTAATGTTGCAACCTCAGTTGCAACCTCAGTTCCAACCTGCTGTTCAGCAGAATTCTGTCTATTTCTGTTAATCTGCATATCTATTCTTTAATGATAATTATTTGTTTTAAATTATGCAGGATATATTCTCATATGATCTTAAAAGGTTTAGCATGCGTTTATTGAGAATATCAAAGTGGTAAGAAAAGATGTTTCCTAATAGATATAAAGAGATTAGTTTATAAGTTTATGTTTCCTTGTAAATATATATCTCTATTCTTATGCTAGTCCTTATCACTTGTTTCAATCTTTGTTCCTTATCATATTCAGTAAGATTCGATTAAAAGATTGAATGTAATAAGGAGTGAAGTGTTCCATATGTATATGAAAATATATTATCTCTAAAAGATATTATCTTTATATGTTTCCTTGTTATAGGAAAAGACTAACTCCTACAATCAAGTTTGTTATTAAACAGGTATCAACCAATGATGATTGGAGTCAATCCACGCTGAAGAATCACGTAATGCTTGGAAAGATTGAAGCCAATCAACAAAGTCAAAAGCAATCAAAAGATATTGAATATAGAAGATTGTTTTTACTTGCTTATATACTTGATAACTTTAGCTTGTAAAATGTGTGTGTTCTAAATTATAAAGAACCCATTCTTGAGAGAATACACAAAGAGCTTTAAAAAGAAAACAATGGTGGGATGCCATTGATTTATAATTGATAGTTATAGAGTAGGAGCAATATAGAGATAGGCAGAAAAAGCTAGAGGGAGTCTAAGAGTTTTTCATTAAAACTTGAATCCTATATTGTAAGCTTTTTATAATATCATAATCTGGGTAAGTGCCCCGGAGACGTAGCCTAGTTAGGTGAATTCCGTTGTTAAATGTGCGTGTGATTTATTTCAAGTACATTTAACTTTTCACAGTTCTGTCCATTAATACACTTGGTTCCAACTGTGGTTGCAAACTCACTTGGAACATAACTGCAAAACTGCAACTAGAACCGCGGATAGGAATTTCAAGTACTTTAATAAAACGATTGCCCAAATATTGTTAGCTGAGAAGTTTATATTAGACTCAGGGGATCAATATAGATGTTTAGACAGAAACAGGCAAGCTAGCTTAGCCCAAGTGTTTTTGTCCTTGGAGCTGGTTTGCCATGATTTTATACATGGCGATAGTATCATCGCCACCATCCCTTTTTCTGTTTCATTGGGATGTTTATGCGTATTTTTAAACTAACTATTGTGAATCCAGTCTAGAGTATTGACTCGATTCCCGAGGGTCTGAACTTCATGTATATTTTGTTACTACGCGGGGGCTAAAAGCAAAGTTTTAGTTATGAAGCTTTTTCTATCCTTTTCTAGCTCCTCATCCGTCTAGACTACTTACAATTGCTATTGAAAGTGAACTGTAGGTGGACTTATTGTGAACCCATTATATGATCAACTCTCAAACTCTAATCTGCGTATATAGTGCGGTTACAAAGTTAAAGTCAAACCAAAAACAAATCTTCTTTTTATCTTCAAACTTTCCTTATCTTAGAAAGCTTTCTAATCTTCTATTCTGAATTGGTTTGATTCATCTGATAGAATATCTAGTGATCTCTTCTTGATTTGATTCAGCATCAATTCCTTCTTAAGATATACTAGCAATTTGCAACTGTTGCAATAATGATCTTGGTAAACACACTAAATTCAAACAACTAAAAGCACATTTTTTTACATTACCAACAAGACTTACAAATGTTGTCATAACAATGAAAAATAAGTTGGTCATTAGTAAACTAAATAAGACCTAACACGGTCAATATAGAGCACACTGGTTTGGTAATAGCTGCAACTAAAGAAAATTAAGTGACAACGTTTTGTAGCTAGATTGCAATTTAGTATATAGCAAGCCTGGCTTGTAAAGTACCAATATCACGCACATGCTCAAATACTCTTTTTTGCATTTTTTTTGCTCAATAATAGAGAGTGGTATAAAAAGAGGCTGAGATGAAGCCACGAATGGAGAATATTGCAGAAAAATTGAAGATAGTGATGGATCAATATAATTAATGAAAAAAGGGAGACAAATAAATAAATATAGCAAATACAAAGGAGACAATAGAAACTGTAGTACACAGTGGTAGCGCTAGCGTTTATTTGAAAAACTTGCATACCATTCCATGTGCATGCCAGCTCTCTAATTCTATATTTAGACTAAAGTATTACTTTTTTTACATTTTTTCTCGCATTCGTATCAGTTTTATTATATGATTCATTTACCTTAAATATGATAATATTGTTCTAAAATGATATATGTACCAGTTTTCTTATCAATTATATTAAATTTACATTAACTTAAATATCTCTCAAATATAAGAGATCAATATGTTCCTTTATAATTAAAATAATAATTTATCTTTTTTAATTTTCTCTTATTCTCTCTCATTTATTTGTACTTTTTAAATATAAATTAATAAAATAACAAAAAGATGAGTTGTATAGTTTTGCTAAAGAAATCGATAAAAAAAACTAATAATTTGTATAAAGCAAAACGTTTACTTATAAGTTGTAAAAGTGTACTTTTTACTTTAAATACGATAAAATTTGTAAGTTATTTAATGTGGTTGCTCTAGTAAATTAATTTGGGTTGAAAAAAATTGATAGAAGTATATTAAAATATAGTAATATTTAGTTATTATAGTAAATTTGATAATCAAGCTGAAAAATATATAAAGTTAAACTGTTACCTTACAAATATAAAAATAATTCTAATTAACTTAAATATGAGAAAAAGTGTAAGTAAACTGTTACATATACTCTTCAGGATTAGTGACAATCATAGCATGCTTTCATTTAAATTTTAAACCAATGCAACAAGGTTCTATCAGTTTTCTTTTGGCCACAGTAGTCTTTTAACTTTTCATATTTTTGAATTGTTCGGGAGTTTTTTAACTTCAAAATGGGAAATCGACCACAGAAAAGAAACAAAACAAAACAAAACAAAACAAAACGAAAAAAAACAAGGAAAAAACAACTTCATAGAAAGATATGTGGGTGGGATATAAATTTCCCCTCTTTTTCTCCTGTGAATGTGACAATACTTTGCACCTTTCACTCTCTTGGGGATAACCTTCCGACACTTAATGTCCAAAGGTGAAAATGGCCACAAATATACAAATATATAATCAAATCATTGTTTCAAGTATTTTATACAACTGCAGTTTGGTCCTTAATTCCAAATACAAATTTTCGAAAATGGCCACTCTATCGTTACAGTGTGGTAACACTTTGGTCCTCCGTGAATATCAGTGCTTTTGTAAACTTGCTTCTTTTTTACCCATCTAAAGTAAAAAGGGAAAAAATACGGTTAGTGTATTGTATTATCGGGGCTTAACGATTAAAATACTGTACTATCAATTTTAACAATTGACGTATCAAAATACGAAAATTGACACAATTAATGACCTACTGTTAAACAAAATGATGAAATTGTACTCACATTCTATTGCCTACTACATGATAAGTGCAAATCTATCAACATATTTTAAAAATACATTCTCAAATGTGAGATATAGCAGTGACTGCAATGTTGTCGATTTATGTTGTTAGTCCCTTAATTGTACGAAATTTCGTAGTTCGGTAGCTCAATTGTTAAAATTGGTAGTTCAGTACCGAAATCGTTAACCACTTGTAGTACACTATATTAAACGTATTTTTTTCAAAGTAAAACAAGTAAAAAAAAATTGAAGTACAATAACAGTCATATGAACACGGTGTGATCGGTTTTTGGAAGTAACAGTCTAAATTGGGCATCTTTTCTTTGAAATACATCGCTTTTGGCTTCCTAAAGAGAGCTTTGAGTGCAATTTGGTGTCCGGCGCGGATTCTGCAACCAAACGCGTCGCGTCGTTTGAATTATGCTGGAATTGCAATCCAACCTTCCTCCAAAAAAATTAAACAAATGTGTCGGTGAGTGTTAATCATAAATAAACAATGATTAATCTATGTGATATATTGCCATACATATTGGATTCATGTTCATGTTAATTGGTAAACACACATGACGTTGCATATCGAAACTAATATGACAACACTGCACAAGAGAATGTGAGTGTAATTTCATCTAACATTTTGCTAGTTAATTGCTTTCATATAGACGGAGCAGAGAGATTTTGGTTAACTAGAGCAAGTTCATCTAACCTTTTGAATATTTTGGGGGAAAATGCGTCTAATGTACTGTCCTATCAGTCAATTAACGATTTAGCTACTGAACTACCAATTTTAACAATTGAGATACTGAACTACGAAATTTCGTCCAATTAATAGACTAACAGCATAAATCGACGAGATTGCAGTGACTGTATCTCACATTTAGGATCTATTTTTGACGTATATTGATAGAATTTCACTCATCATGTGATAGGTAAGAGAATGTGATTGCAATTTCATCATTTTGTTTAACGGTAAGTTCTCAATTGTGATAAAATTCATAATTTGGTATCTCAATTGTTAAAATTTGTAGTACAGTATCTAAATCGTTAAAAACTGCTGTTACAGTACACTAAACGTATTTTTTTCCGAATATTTCAAAACGTTTCCATAATATCCACACAGTAAGAAACACGACACATAACTTATCCAAAGAAATATTCTTGGGAAACTTCCTGTGAATGTGACATAACTTTACTCCTTTTGACTTTTTAGGAAAATATTTAGGCACTCCAAGTTGGGAAGCAGGGTACCTGACTCTGAGTCAGAGTTATTCTGCTACCCCAATCATTGGATCTATATTTTATTAATACTGTATTGATAAAATAACAGATCCAATGGTCTAAAAAGCAGAGTAACCCTGACTCAGAGTCAGGTACTCTGCCTCCTCCAAGTTGAAGGTGAAATCATTCAGGCACCCTTTATGTGAAGTAGAATATGTGGGTCAGTGGGTGCTTTGGGAAAAAATTATGTTAGTGTATTGTGCTATCAGTATTTAACGATTTAGTTACTTTACTATCGATTTTAACAATTAAGCTACCAAACTACGAAATTTGCACAATTGAAGATATACCGTTAAACAAAATGATGAAATTGCACTCACATTCACTTGCCTACCACATGATAAGTGCAATTCTATCAACATACGTAAAAAATATATCACCAAATGTGAGATATAATGATAGTAATCTCGTCGAATTATGCTGTTAGTCTCTTAATTGGACGAAATTTCATAGTTCGGTATCTCAATTGTTAAAATTGACAGTTCGATATCTAATTTGTTAACCACTGTTAGTACAGTATTACACTATACGTATTTTTTTCCGTGATTTGCATAATCTAAGATCATCGGGTAACATCGACTAAGAATGAGATATATATTGAACTAATTTATTGCACTTCTTAATTGTTGTCATAGGCCTCTCATATGATTGATGAGACCTAGGTTGCACGAATACGGATACGGATACCGTATCCGATACGATACGGGTACGACGGTAAGACAAAAGTTGAAAATTTATGATACGGTACGGAAAGGTAACGTCAATAAAAAAAATTATTTATTTTTATATAACATAATTAACAAATTTTAATACAATTTAGGCTTGTATACGGATATTTGAGTGAATGTTAATATAATTTTTCATAACTAGGGTCTAAACAAATTTAATTAAATTCATCACTTGTTAATTATGAAAATTTCACATTATTTTAATTTTTTTTTATGAAAAAAAATAAAATGAAATTTCTCAACCGTACCAAAAAAACCCGAAAACGTACTGATCCCGCACCCGTACCCAAGCCGTAACGAGATGGTCAAACAATGAAAAAGTCAACGCTACTCCATTTGTCGTACCGAGTACTTCATTTGCCGTACCATACCAGTACCCTTACCGGGTACTCCACAAGAAAAAAAAAATGAAGTACCCGTGCTACCTAGGACGAGGCCCTCCACTGCAACAGCTCCGACTATAAGTACATCATCGCAGCAACTCGGTAACACAAAATATAATGATGATTAAGTGGATAAATCTCCGTGCTTTTATTTGTGAAAATACATAACTGCTAATAGGTCCTAACTTTAAAGGCAAATAAATGGAAAGCAATGAGATTTAGAAAACAAATTAAACACTTTTTCTTGAAAACTGTAGTACCGAAGCAAAGCAGCTAGTACATCCACTAGTTCTACATTTTTATTCTCTCATAGCACACTCGGCCAACATATGTTTATGAAATAAGATGGGAAAAAAATAACTTCTTTAACTTCACTTATTATTCATACCAACACCCAAAAAAATAACCAGAAAAACTAAGGGGTAGCAAGCTTGAGAGAGTTGGCCTTCTCTTGGAGGCTATCGATAAGGCTATCAAAGGCTTTTTTGAAAGAATCAACTCCTTCAACTTCGAGCTGAGTGCCAACAAATCCCCAATCGATTCCTAATTTTTCGAGGGCACTATATATGCCTTCAGCTTTAGATACATTAGCGTCGATAGTCCTCGATACGGCCCCATGGTCAATAAATGCTAGGAGTGCTTGGTCAGGCATAGTTGACACCTTAATAAAACAAAAGAAAAACAAGTTAGCAAATACCATATAAATGTTTATATTTTTCCAATGTCAAGACCTTAAAAATAAACCAACCTTAAGTTCTAGCATTCAGAAAACATATGGATTGATATATGGAAAGACATGGAAGTAATTTTACACTAACTTATTAAAACAGTTTTTTATTTCCATATCAACCTAGAATTACATTTTTCAAGAAAACAACTATTGGATGGGTGCTAAAATAGAAAACCCAAAAATTTAGGTTCAAAGCAGGAAAAGGGTTATCGAATAGATTATAAAATATTTCAAAATATGGATAGTGTATAGTAATGTTTTTTGTTTTCCTCTTTATTTAGCAGCCCATAACCTCAACCTGTGTTTTTTTTTTTCAAAATGGTAGATTAAGTGTACTACAATCAACACGAATGTTTCGTCAGTGTATTAATTGCTAAATTTTCTAGTTGGTGGAGGAAATTGAAATCTATAATACGCTAGTGTACTAACTATTATAATCAACCCACATGCATATAGGTCTTCTTTGTAAGCTCAGAATTGAAATCTAGACTGCATATAGGTTGAAATATAGACATGCATATAGGTTGGTGGAGGAAATTGAAATCTATAATTCGTTAAACAGCTTGTAAGCTTTAGAATTTTTTCCTAAAAGCTGGACTGCATTTGTTACAAGCTAAAAGGCTGAGCTTTTCCCTGGCTGTGAACTTGAATCTTTAAGATGAATCTCAAAAAATCCAGGTTATAAGCTCAAAAGCTGCAACCAAATCAAAATCCATTAAGAGAAATGCTTTCAGGCAAGCCTATTTACTTTGCCCTTTACCCTGCCTGTCAAAGGAAAGTTTTTTTCTTAACCTCAAAAGACCAGCTTATTCTCTTAAGGAAAAAACATGGTTCATCCAGCGAAGAGTTTTTAGATTTATCAAGCCAAAATAACAAGAAACGCGTAATTTTTAAACTAGTCAACCAAATACTGTCTAGCTCTTAAACAAATGAAAGAAGAAGAGAAAACGAGTCTTCAGAGCTTCAACCAAACAAAGACTTTTCTAGTAAAATTGAAAACAATTTTCAATTTTTCACTGAAAGAGCTCCCTGTAACACCGTGCTTTTTATGTTATTTCCAGGCTAGATTATATGGCGAGATAATTTCACGGAGCACATATCATAATATCAATGCTAATATATATACAATTATACATATAAATAAATATATATGCATGTATTGATAGACTGCATAGTTTCTAACCGTGTCAGGTCCAATGAGAGGGGCAACATATAACGTGTCAGGGTAGGCTGGGTTCTTGACACTGGTAGATGCCCACAAAAGCCTCTGCTTCTTTGCACCTTTCTTAACAAGAGCCTCCCATCTCGGACCAGAGAATTTCTTCTGATACAACTTATAAGCCAAAGCAGCTTGAGCATTTGCAGCCTACAAAAAAAAGGACTTGAAACATTAGTAAATTCATGATTAAAATCCCTACAGGATTCAAAGCAATGTTTTATTTAAAACACAAAGACGTCGCTAGTTTATTTTTCGCAAGAGAGCTGCTAAAGCGTAAACTTCGTGGAACAATGCGTAAGCTCCGCTTCTATGCTCTTAAAAGAAACAAAAAAGGGAAAACACCATGCACAATTCAGAATTATAACGAGCATATCTTCAAGATTGAATTCCAGGCGTCAGCCCTGTTTCGTAACTTTGGTTGCACCTTAGTACTGACAATAAGAGTCCAAGTCAGACTCTGCTTAAATTATGGTCAATGTCCGATTAGCAATCAAAAGTGATAATCCAGTTCAATAGATTTGGCTCAAATTCCTCATAGATTTCCAACAGCGCTCTAATAGACACTATTTGTCCCAAATTCATTGATAGCAGTGTCATTTAGGCAAACCAAACAGATTTGTGAATCCCATTGTGGGTCTCAAAAGATGCAAACAACTGAGACCTTAAATTAAGAATTTCAAGTACCTTTCCTCGGAGATCAAGGGCCTCAGGGGATCCAATCTTCTCGAGCATCTTGTCAACAAGCGAGTCAACTCGGCTAACAAAGAATGAAGCAACACTTGTGACTCGTGACAGGTCACTCAGTCCGGAAGCTTCTAGACCATCCAAGTAAGCATCAATGACCGCTTCGTATCTTGCTAGAGAGAATATTAGCTGTCATTATAGATGTAAACAATTCACAATTAGCACATGGGGAAAAGCCGTATAATGCAACTGTTATGATTTACAAAGAAATGACAACTAAACAAAAGGAATGGATACACAGCGGTAAATTACAACATTGCACGCTATCATACACTTTATTTCAATAGTTCACTACCAGCAATACGAGCATAGGGAGTAAAACAGAAAAAAGACAGATTGGGAAAAAAAAAGGAAAAAAAAACTTGCCATTAAAATAATATTCGACAAAATTTGGTAGAAAGGTGTATAATTTTCTTTTTCACAACTGTATTGGACACCAACCTATGATGTTTTTTCGATTTGTGACTTAAGTGTAATAAAAGCATCGAGAGACATCTTTTAGTTTAGTGAACCAATTATTTTTGTAGCATGGTGTACAAACTCGAAATCTAATGACCGTACAATGTTGTAGTTAATCCAATAGTTTGCTGATTTCCTATAAACACACTCCTCAGAACCAAAACTGCTTGATAGATGATCCTCCAATCAGTTGATTCATGAAATCTTTTCAGATTAAAGACAACCGTTTCTGATTTGGAAAGAGTAAAACCTTGTTAAGGGTGAACTTGAACAGAAAACATAAAGTCGAAGATTGTCATATATTTATAGCAACAGTTCTCCTAGCTTTTTACTCTCCAAACCAGTCATTTACGGCTTGTTTGGTTATGGATTTTAAGCAACTAAGCTGGATTATTTGAGGTTAGGAAAACATGGGGTTCATCCAGCTCGAAGCTTCTAGCTTTTTCAGAACAAATAACCACAAAAGCGCAGCTTTCAAGCTGATAAACCAAAAGAAGCCCAAATTTTACGCAAAAAAAATTACTGAGAAAAATAGCTGCGACCAGAGAGCCTAAGAAACAGATGTCTAATATGTAGATTATACAGTCTCGGTCAATTTCTATTTCATAGATTTTAAACTTATTGCGACATTAACACTTGCGCCATGGGAAACAACTTCCAAACTTTGTTTACTCTGGTAAAGTAGTCATTAAGGGCTTGTTTGAATGCAGCTTTTAAGGACTTGTGGAGGTTTAAAACAAAAGGGTTCCCAGAACAAAAGGCAAAAACCTCAGCTTAAAGCAAACAAAGTCCAACTTTAAAGCAAAAGAAGAGACTTTAAAAGCTGCAACAAAACAACCCATAAGACACAGTTGTGGGGTAGGTATATATACCATCATCATCATCACACTAGCCGTAATCCCAAAAAATTGGGGTCCGCTAGGCGCTAGGGTAGGTATATACCCTCTTGATCAATTTGCAATGCATGCTAAATTTGAAGTTTCATATTCCCTCTGGGTAAGAAGAAAATATTTGAACTTACTGTAACATTGACGCTTATCCCATTGGCAATAACTTCCTTGATCGAAGGGATACATTCCGCAGTGGCTGGGATTTTTATATAAACATTATTGCGATTAACAACTTTGTGAAGCCATTTTGCAGCCACAACAGTTCCGTTTGTATCGTCAGCAAGTTGTGGAGAAACCTCAACTGAAACATATCCATCTGCTCCATCTGTGTCATTATAAATTGGTTCGAAAAGTTTGCAAGCGTCTTGAATATCTTTAATAACTAGTTCCCAGTATGCACTTTCAATGTCCTTTCCAGCTTGTACAAGTTCTCTGCAAAGTTATAGCCATTTAGTTAATCATTTTAACGCTTATCTACAAATCAGTACATTGGCATATCATCATACCTCAATTTATACTCTTAACGTTACAGTTCTTGGTGATTTAGTACAATTACCAAACAGGAAAAAAAACACAGAGATCGGAGAACTAATTAGTTAAGAAAACAAATATATTCTACACTATTTTATCATCTTGTTATGCTCTTTATACAGTACTCTTTAAGATTTTTCCTAATTAGTTCCCAAACTATTATGTACACTATGAAAGTGAAGAGAAAGCTTAGGTTAGGGTACTAATTACTGGCATTTATAGGTATGCGTAAAGAATTTTAAACCTTATAATATCTCAGTGTACAAGATTATGATTAACCCAATAGCTGCCATGCTACGTTTGGAAGCTTAGTGTCTCAGAGAACAGAAAATGACCCAGTACGAAGAATTTATAAGTACAATAATTGATCTGATAAAGAATTAGGAATTGCTCAGGGGTGGAACCAGAAGTCGTACATGGCCTGCTGACAGGTGACGTACAACAGTAATTGACAAATTTGGCCTTACGATATAAGTTGAGGACAGAAAATTTATAAGCAGTGTCGGAACCATGATTGAATTCCTAATAATGTTATTTTGACAATATTAAGGGCACGGGCCCTTATGCCACCAAGGACAATGACCACTAACCTTCTTAAAGAACTTGCAGAATCATGAAATTTTCGTTAAAAAATGCTCAAGAAAAGTGAACCATTAAACTTACTTGAATTGCTCGTTGTAAGCATTGGAAGTTGATATTGCCTTCTGGAAAATCTGCATTCGTTTATACATACCGGCTCGTCACAAAATCCAACAAACAGCAAAATAATATTTTCGTAATATTCATAATACAATAAGCCATGTGTTGCGTGTGTAATAGACTTATCAAGGTTTAGTACACTCGACTGTTACAAAATTTGAGTTTCGTACATTAGACTAAGAAGATTGTGAACTAGCTGAACAACGAAGTCATTTCTATTTAGAACCCTGTGGTATATCTTTTACACCCCAACATACACGTTTCAATTTAGTAACTGAGGTTCTCAAAAGAGTGACAAAAACAACCAATTTTTTTGTAATTATTGTTTGAAATTGAAAACTATGTAAAACTAACAGAAGTGTACTAAATTGTCCAGAAATTGTTCTTCAATACACCAAATCTTCAAGTTCATAGTATGGTGTACAGTATTTAGCTACGTAATAGTTGAGTGTACGAAACCACAACAAGTCTGTTTCCACTGATCCTATTAGTTATCCTATTAAGTCAAGGCAACTACTAGTAGAAGGACAGGAAAAGTTAAACAGAAAAAAAGGGATATTGTAAATACCGCAGGGTTGCTTGTGACTCCTCTAACACCACTTTCAATCAAAGGAAGGAGATCAGTAACAGGTCGGCACAGGTTATCATACCAAGGACTTTGTCCTTCTTTCTCATACAAATCGTGAAGAGTTGTTCTCTTGGCCGCGCTACCATTTCCACCAAGTTTGGAACACCTAACACTGTTAAAATGAAACTCCTCAGATACAACCCCCAAGAAAATCACATTTTTTACAATAAGCGACTGACAAAAAGTAGAAAAAATAAGATAAAGAGCCAAAAATCAGAATGCTCAATGTGAGTTTTTTTGCTATGCGTTGGAATGCTTCCAGTTTCTAATGAATCTATTCATTCTAACAACTGCCACGGGATTTTGTCAATGTCCTAAATACGTATTTACTTCTTTTAACATGTGTCCTTTTAAATGCCTGTGCATGGCTAGTATGTATGTAAACTTATTTAAGATGTAAGTGAACTTGTTAGAGATGCATTAGTGAAACATCTTACTTTGAAGATTTATTTGTCCATGTTTGGCTCAAAATATGCCAGAACTGAGCGTACGGCTTGAATTTTTTTATTTAAATGTCTCTCTAACAGCTAAATCTTTCAAATGAGATGTAGCTCATCACTTAACAACAGTTAACATAGATCGCCTACAAAGGCATGCATGGACACATTTGCATCAAGTTTCAGGTGTAAAAAACGTGTCAATTCAGAAAACATCAGAACACGAAACAATCTAATCTATTCCTTCACGCTTAAAATCCAACTTACAGTCGACACAAAGAGCTTCTTTGCAGCTTTTAAGTTCAAATTAGAAACTCGTTTTTGTTTTAACTTTTTGCGAATAAGTTGCAACGAATCCAGTTTGCCAACCTTATAACTTAATGTTTTGGTTTGACAGACCAAAATGATAGAAATTATAGACCAGATGAACTTTACTTTTTTCGTCCGCAAATTAGCAGACTTTTTATGTTTTAAAACAGCAGTAATACAAGCCACAAAGTTCAACATAATCAAAAGTTGTGTCAATCTCAATAGGCATCACTCATTGGCACGCTTAAACGGATGAAAATTATTCATTGATGATGCAAAAGAAATTACTTTTTCCCACTTATTAAGCTCTAAAGTTTGAGAAATAAGTAAATACTTAGTCAGATCCATTAGAAATAAGTAACCTCTTTTAAATAGATGATAACAAAAAGAATAACATTTATAGCCCTTTTCACATATAACAAAAGAACTAACTATTGAAGCCAAGTGCTGGTTATACAACAACATGTGACATAGGACAACCCTTGTAAAACAATAGCAATAAGTCAAAACTAAAGAATCAAACAATCAAAAATAATAAAATTCCTAAAAAGAAATATACACTACTTGGTCTACAAGATGATTATTCGTCTTAAAAAAGATTATAAATCTCTTTCGCAATAGATTATGTTATAGAATAGAATAAAGTCAACAGCTTTCAATTCATATATAACACCCTAAATCTAAAACCAAAAATGCATGCACAAAGCAGATAACTACAAATAAACCCAATAAAAGCAGGATCTTTCTTAAAACCAAAAACTACCCACTAAAAAATGGAAGCATACAAATACAAATATACAAAAAATATCCTTAAATCTAAAACCAGCTGTGTCAATATAAAGATGCATTCACAGAACAAATAAACCCAATAAAACTAAGTTTTTCTACATACCAGCAACTACCCCGTAAAAAATGGAACCATAGAAATAGAAATATACAAAAAACATCTCTAAATCTAAGACCAGCCGTATCGATATAAAGATGTATGCACAAAACAAATAAATCAGTGTTTTAAAAAGTAAAATCTTAGCTAAAGCAATTTGAAAGAGCTACGCTAAAAACTTGATTTAAGCGGCCTAAAAAGCGGATTAGCGAACTTTTTAGCTTTGAATCGAGCTCTTTTTGCTACGAAACGCGTTATTTAAAAATTAAAACAATGAAATAAATACAAACAAACCCAATAACAGCAGGATTTTTCCAAATACCAGCAACTACCCAATAAAAAATGGAACCATATAAATAATAATATACAAAATATATAAATTATATTGTGAAACTTACACTAATGACCCAGGGAAAGAAACTCTGTTTCTATAGAATAAAGTCAACATCTTTCAATTTACATATAACACCCTAAATCTAAAACCAAAGATGCATGCACATAACAAACAAATACAAATAAACCCAATAAAAGTAGGATTTTTCCAAATTCCAACAACTACCCAATAAAAAATGGAACCATACAAATACAAATATACAAAAAATATCTCTAAATCTAAAACCAGCCATGTCAATATAAAGATGCATACACAGAACATAAACAAATAAATCAGTGTTAAAAAGCAAAATTTTAGCTGTTGCATTTTTGCAAGAGAGCATAAGCTTTTAACAGCCTAAAAAGCGGAAAAGCGAGCTTTTTAACCTTTTTTTAGCTTTAATCGAGCTTTTTTCCTACGAAACACCCTATTTAAACAATGAAATAAATACAAATAAACCCAATAAAAGCAAGATTTTTCTAAATTCCAGCAACTACCCAATAAAAAATGGAACCATAGGAATAGAAATATACAAAAAAATATTAATTAGATTGTGAAACTTACACTAATGATCCAGGGAAAGAAACTCTGTTCCTACAGAATAAAGTCAACAAATTTCGATTTACATATAGCATCCTAAATTTTAAACCAGATGCATGCACATAACAAATAGTTACAAATAAACCCAATAAAAGTATAATTTTTCTAAATTCCAGCAACTACCCAATAAAAAACTGAACCATAGAAACACAAAATATACAATAAATATCTCTAAATCTAAAACCAGCTGTGTCAATATAAAGATGCATGCACAGAACAAATAAATACAAATAAACCCAATAAAAATACGAGTTTTCCAAATACCAGCAACTACCAAATAAAAAATGGTACCATAGACAATAGTAATATACAAAAAATATCTCTAAATCTAAAACCAGCCATGTCAATATAGAGATGCATGCACATAACAAATAAATCAGTGTTTTAAAAAGCAAAATATTAGCTAAAGCGTTTTTTTCAAGAGCTATGCTAAAAGCGTTAACATGTAAGCTTATAGCGGCCTAAAAAGCAGAAAAGGGAGCTTTTTAATCTTTTTTAGCTTAAATCGAGCTTTTTTACTGTGAAACGCGCTATCTAAAACAATGAAATAAAAAATTGAACCATAAAAATAGAAATATACAAAAAAAGCATCTCTAAATCTAAAACCAGATGTGTCAATATAAAGATGCATGCACAAAACAAATAAAATCAAATAAACTCACTAAAAGTAGTATTTTTTCTAAATTCCAGCAACTACCCAATAAAAAATGGAACCATAGAAATATAAATACACAATAAATCTCTAAATCTAAAAAAAAAGATGCATGTACAGAACAAATAAATACAAATAAACCCAATAAAAGTAAGATTTTTCTAAATACCATCAACTACCCAATAAAAATTGAACCATAAAAATAGAAATATACAATAAATCTCTAAATCTAAAAAAAAGATGCATGTACAGAACAAATAAATACAAATAAACCCAATAAAAGTAAGATTTTTCTAAATTCCAGCAACTACCCAATAAAAAATGGAATCATAGGAATAGTAATATACAAAACTTATTAATTATATTGTGAAAACTTACACCAATGATCCAGGGAGAGAAGAGTTCCGTTGGAAAGAAACTCTGTTACAAAAACCATTTTTTGAGCTAAAACCAACAAAACATTTATTAAGATTAAAAGTGTTTTTTGTGGTAAAAGAAGAAATGGGTGTATTAGGATTTGTGAGCCTTGAAGACATAGAAGCCATTTTTTAGATCAAAATAAAATATGATGGTTTAAACAAAAGATCCAAGCTTTATTATGAAAGAAATAAGATTTGGAAAGTCTTTTTCTTTTTTTTTTAACTTATTTAAGAAAAGGATATTTAAGTTTGGCTTTTGTTTGTGTTGAATGGACAAAAACTATATGAAAGTTGGTGACTTTGTGGGGTTGGTTGGTGAGTGTGTTTGCATTTCCCAACAACATCCTTATCTATTTTGTTATTTACTTACCACTGTAGTTTTGAAATTTATGGTAAAATTAAAATATTGCTATTTAGGTATAAAAAATATTATATAATACGTAAACCCAATCCGTAACCTAATCCATACTGGATTGCATACGGATTGAGTATTAAAAAAAAATTAATCCGTTCCGTCCCAATTCATTATATATTTTGCGGATGGGTTAGGGTTGTGGTTATCAAGTCGTGAGTTAATCCGCTTCAACTCATTTCAACCCGCAACATATATAATATATATATATATATATATTTATATACATTGTGTGTATTTAAAGATAACAATCTCTCGTTCTTATTATATTTTAATTTTATTGGTTGTTCATGAATGTTATAAACGTATTATCATTGGTTTTAATTTTTATTTCTCTTTGAAACATGCAATTTATTTTAAAATTTAGGTTGATTGTGTAAACTATGAAAAATAAAGGACCAAAATAAAATTTTAAAAATTAACCCGCCCCACCTCGCTCCAATCCGCAATTTTTTTTTGCAGGGTTGGATTGAGTTGAGTTGAGGTTTTAATTATAACGGATTGGACTGATATTTAAATTTTACCAATCCGTCATGCGATTTATTTTATAGGTTGGGTTAGGGTTGAGTTCAATCCGTCCCAATCCGTCGAGTGCGAATCCCTAAGTATCATCAAAAAAAAATTCAAAATATTTCTAAACATAGACTAAAAATTTCATTTTTTGATATTTAAAAATTCATGTACATTTTATAGTCTCGTCAAAACATTCTCTGTATCAATAATTAACTGTTTTAACATTCAATTTTAATATAAAATTTATATTTTGATAAATAATATACACATGAATGGGATTATTACTTATTAGTTGACGAATAATATTATTTATTCTCTATTTGTAAAGAGACATAGTGGTTTTCTATAAAATAAAAAATTTATTGTGAGCTTGATGTATTTGAATTTTTGAGGTAAACTCGTCAAAATTATAGAGAAATTAAAATTTAGTGAGTTAGATTGGATGTTCTTGTACCAGTATCATGTAGTTTGTTATTTTTATAAATTTTAAATAGATTGTTCTTATAAACACCGAGGTGTACCAATAATATATTAAATGAAAATTATTTTTTAAAATTACAAACAAAACGATTGGTCCATCTAATCTCCAACATCGATCCGCAATAATTTTTGATTGAAAATTTGGTAAGAAAAAACATTCGTTATAAATAATAATCCCACATTGACAACCCAAATATAGTGAAAATATATTTCTCCATATTACTCCCTCCTCTTAGTTAAGATTATAAGTTAATTTATTTGATTTTCCATTTTAGTAAACTTCCATTTAAATTCTACTTATCCAGGTGGAATAACTATCATTGACTAGGACATAATGAATATTGTGGTTATAAATACAATTGAAGATCTATTTGACGGTTCAAGAATGTACATAAATCGATATCAACATATCGATTCGAACAAAACAATCTATAAAAAAACGCAAGCAACCCAATTGGTCACTAGTTTTGTTTATTTGGATGAATAGTCTTCGTAATCCTTATCAATTGGGACGAATGGAATTTTGTATGATGAAAATATTTGATGATGAAGATGAATTACAAAATTACAAAATTACAATAATTGAATCTCATAATTCCAAAATACATTGCATTATCATCGAATTGTGATCCGTCACAATAACACGTAGCAATTTGTAACAAGTACACAAAGAGGATTTTAAATACATTGAATTCGCCATTTGCCACCACCAACCATTCGACTTATTTTCTTCTTTATTTTTTATTATTTCGGAGTCTATGGTGAAAGTAATTTTAATTTTTTTTCGAAACTGTATTAAATGTAAATTTTCGGTATAAATAACAAGAAATATGGAGAGATTTAATTGAGTGTAAATTTATTTATTTTGTTTTTGTTAATATAAATCAAAACAAACTAAACAAGCACTACAAAATAATAATGTTTGATTTAATGAGAGTCAAAAGTTGTCACAAGTCTGTCGCAAATTGACTAAATTGTCACAAAGTCATCACAAATTGACTAAACTGTCACAAAACCGTCACAAAAACCGTCGTTAATAAGCTCGTCACTAATCCCGTCGCTATTTGAGTATTTTTTTGTAGTGAAGTATACATAACCAACCAACAACCAAAAACGAAGCCAACCTGATTAAGTTATTGGTTTTGGTGCAGTGGAACAAACATATGTGGGGGTGTTTCGGTTTTACTTCCCTGTTTTTTTTTTTATCGAGGGCTGCAAATGAGTGACCAAGCAACCTGGCTATGTTCAGGCGTGCCGATCCGGTATATCGGAATGTCAAATGATTGAATTTTTTTTTTCTCGATAAATGCAAATCAAAATAAAAACAAAATTAAATTATAATTTACGAGTTTAAAACCATGATCTCCTATATTGAATATCCAACTATTCTATCATTTGATTTATTACAACACATTGTAAATCAATTGGTGTTTAATATTTTTATTTTAACCATCCAATATATTAAAAATATAGTAGTGTATTTCCCGTAATTTTTCTTGCGATTCAATTGTTCAAGGCCCAAACTCAAACCCATGTTCATGCGCACCATGTTTATAAGGGAAAAAATAACTCTAATCATGGACGCCTAGTTTTGACTCATTTGACTCATGAATCTTTAGCAAAACTGATAAATCATAGATTTTGATTGGTTAAATCGTGTTTCTTAATAATAAATATTTAAATGATCGACATTAATAAATTGGATGAGCTATTATCTTTGTTTATTGATCGAATAAATTACAATATGCTTTATTATAATAGTTTCTAATAGTCTAATGTTCGGTATAGATTTTCGATTTTCGACTTTCGACTTGACTTTTATATGGCCTGTAATTTCTAATGAGATAAATTTTGAAAAGTTTCTGTACTGATATATATTTTTCTGCTTAGAAGTCAGATGATCTCATTGCACTGTTGTTTGACTCTATTTATAGGGGTACGTACGCCACATAATGTTGACAAGTGGCGCTTTCATTTATCAGATTGTGGCATTTTCACATAATGAGCTTTGCTACTACTTCATAAGGGAAAAAACCATCATGTTCTTATACCATTTATGTCTCCCATTTTAGATGCGATGGATACACATCAAAATTATATGGGTCATATCATCACTGAATATAGCTTATCGAATATTATTTTCATTTCGTATAAAAAATAAACCGCCTATATATATTGAACTGAAGTGTATAGTACTTCAAAACTATCAAAATTTACTATCTAAAATGAAGGATGTTAGTTGAAATAAATATTTAAATAACTAAACGAATCCGAGCCTAAATATGAGCCATGTATATTTATTTGTTAAAAGGTCAGCTAAGTATATTAATAAATGAACCACTATAAACTAGAGTTTTTCAAAACCGAACATAAGACTATTTTAAAAGGCTGGGTTCAATTGCAGCTCTACGTTCCGGTCAAACGGTTCATTTCATATGCAGCTCTACGTTCAATTACACCTCCACGTTTAGAGAATGCATTGGTGACACCCCGTATGAACTTTTATTGAATATTTTGCGGAATCTTACTATTTCTTGGCAAAAATTCACAATTATTAGGTTCATTTAAAAGATCATTAGATTTTTAAGTTGGTCCAATATTTCTTATATAAAAGAAAGCAAAAGTCTTTCTCGTATTATATTATAATATTATAAATTAATTAAAAAAATTAAAGAGAAAAAATAAGAAAATTTATAAGATAAATAATGTTTTGTGTGAATGTAAAATTAAAAAAAATATATATACATTTTTGTTAAATTTGGAGAAAAAACTGATGTGCGTTTTCTTTTAGTATCAATATTACTATGTTAATAACTGAGATTTTATATGTTTTATATGAAAAACTATCTTATTTTAACGATTTTGATACACACCTTTAAGTTTTTTCAATTTGGGTACCACACTATAATAACTTTTCAATTTAGCTATCACCGTCTAAATCAATCACGAAATCACGTCACGTGACATTTGACAAATGTTAATTTGATAGAGTAATTTGATAATTTTACACAAAAATATGTCATACTATAACAACGTTTTCCCCAATTTCACACATAATAAAAATGAGCAAATAATACAAATTTGGGAAAACGTTGTTCTATTATGATATATTTTGATGAAAAATGACAAAATTAACCTTTCACATTCAAGTTTATCAAGCACGTGCTGTCATGTGACATGATTTTGTGATTAATTTAGTTAGTGATACCTAAATTGAACATTTTCTTATAGTGTGGTAGCCAAATTGAGAAATTTGAAATGTAAGTAACAAAATCGTTAACAAACTATAGTTTGGTGTAGTAAATGTATTTTTATCCGTTAATAACTCTATACTGTTGTAGTATATTATTGGACCTATCCTGGGCTTTCCTAGCATATGTAAACCTACCCTCTATTATATAAAGAGGGTCAGGGGTCTCTTGATGTATATCTCTCTACAATCATATTAATGAATAAACACTTCGTCTGTTGTTTATCATACCTCTCTCTATATCTATACATATCTCTATATATATCTATAACGAGCTAATATGTCACACAACACGTTATCGGCACTTTGCTCGCGGAGAATAGGATATACGCTCACGGATATTGAAAATTTTGGTTAAACGCAAGCATATTGGGTATTTATAAACCTTGAGGTTTATCCGGTTTTTTAATATTTTGCTATATTGATCTTCTTCAACATACGTTGCGAAAGGTATCCATATATGTATATATTGCATGAGGTCAATGTTGAAAATTTCATGTTATATAAAACCACCCTACTGCATATGTGATGAAATAATAAGATTGATTATCATGAATCGGTGCTTGTGTAACCTGGTCAGTGAAATTGTAAAATTATGTTACTTACGTGCTAGTACAATTGTTGTACCTTAACATAGATTCATAAACCAGCAGTATATACGCCATAGAAAAAAAAAGGGATGTAAATCTACAGATCAATTAGACTTGTAATATATTTTTTAAGATGTACTATATTGATGGTAACAAAAAATTGTTGTATGCAGCCTAGTTTTTTTTTAGTTTGTTAACCATGCATAGACCAGACCATGCTATAATTTTGAATTGAATGGTCTATAATCTATATTCATCCTGATGCTATAACCATGCTATATTTGGGCATGACGAAAATTACCATGAGTTCTTGCATGATTGTCGTAGTGTATCTTATAAATTACCATGTTTAAAACTTACAAAAAAAAACAATAGATTTGTATAATATTTATTTAGATCTTAGTAAGTGTAAATTGGTAAATTTAGATTGTCATAATATATACTGTCATGTTACGATTATTTGTTAAACATGGAAGCATGTACGATCTATGTATTTATTTATTGCCATGTACACTTGTGTAAAATATGGTAATTTGCGAAATCATATATTTTCACATTTAAGTTGGAAAAATTATGAACTTTCCCCAACTAGGCTCACCTATTTGGATACGATGTCTAGGAAAGATATAGGCGGAAGTCGATATCCTAATGAGGTCGGGTTTTAAATGGCATTCGTGCCCTCCACCCTCACCGTCTTTCCTGGTCGTGTTCAATTAGAGCTACCGAAAGGGGTTGACTAAATAATAATTTCCCCGAGTGTGTTTATATAGTGATGTATGTTTCGCCGAATTGGTGTTTCAGTATCGACCCGTCGTTCGATCAATGAGAACCGATTCACATGAGAAGCAAAACTAATATTTTCGAACCTGTCGTTTCGAAAAAAACGTTTGTGCTTGTACAAACCAAAAACATATAAACCAGTCGTTTTATATGATAAATAATGCAGAACTCCCAACACATGTTGGATGCCATCTATGATGAGAAAAATCGCAAAACATACTTACGAAATGACTGTTTAGACGTTGATGTTATTCCGTCACCACATGTTAGTCACCCTGATGTGTGAAAAATGTGATGCCCAATTTTTTTTTTGGATGCCATCTTTTATGAGTAAAACACGAGTTTGTTGTTACCCTCATAATGAATGCTAAGGCGTTGATTTTATTCCGCCGCCACATTTGAGACGTGATGACGTCTATGGTGAACAAATGTCTGAAATTGACATATTGGAGCAATCCTTCACCAAAATACTAGCTTGGAAATTGTATTCTATAAGCAGTATCGTGAATTTATATTCACAATGTTCCTTTATCGCCCATCTGTTATTGGATAAGAAAATTACCCCGGTGAGTAGTTTTAATCCTATTGGGTCAATGGCAAATTGTTTGCCTGATATTAATGCTTTTCGTGTATATTTTTTTTCCACGAATCGAGAACCGAGACAAGTGTTATTTCTCTCGAACTGTCACGATCCCGATGAATCGCCTAGCCGAGAGAGATTTTAGACAATCGTCAAAATCGAAAATCTGTGGCTCCAAGACAGTAATTGAAAGGAACAATATGACTCGTTGTCACAAAGCAAGAGATAATGCTCAAAGAGGCAACTCTATGCTATAAAGACAAAGGTCATGCACGGTTACTCCTTAAATAGTTCAAAACTATTATAAAGGTAAAAAAAACCGATGCTAATGTGGTTAAAGCTAACTGAAAGGAAACTTTTGAGACCCCCGATTTTGTGGCTCAAATGAGTTTGGGACCTTTCTTTATTGATTTTGATAAATCATTGAGCCATTTTTTCGCTCATCTGGATTATGTTTTTCCATTTGGATTATTAATTTTCCATTTGGACCATACTTTTGGATTATGGTTTGCCTGTTTACTAAATTTCTCGAAATAATTTAAAGTGTTTTGAGCAAATTCCTTTGACAAATGTGACCAAACTTTAAATTATGAAATTTTAGGCAATACTTGTGGTGTAGTTGGTTTTTTGAAAATAGTGGGTAACCGTGTACCACATAATTTCACCAACTACTTGCCTAAAAGAGTACTCAGTGACAACGATTCTGAACCTGTCGTTCCAATCAAAATCTTTGGTAAAACCAAATTGATTTGTCAAATATGAGGTCTTATACTCATGTAGGTCCTGTCGTACCTTGTTGAGTTATAAAATATTCGAGAAAACCAGTGTTATCTGGTAATAGCTCATGAAAGAATTAAAATTTCTTTACATAGTCTCCATTCAATACGACCAAAAGCGTATTTTAGAGGAGTTGAAATGTCTTTCAAGTGGTTTCATTCTTTAAAGCATTTAAAGTTACCTTATCATTTCGCCTGTCGTCGAATGATAAATGATTTAGATGCTAAGACATGATTGTCTGTACTATCATTCGCCTGTCGTCGATTGATAAGAGCATTTTGATATTGTGGCATTGACCGGATGAGATATTCCCGGGTCAAAAGACGATAGTTGATTTATAATCGTATCGCATTTGGATTCTCTTTGAGGATATATTTCGTGATTAATCCGAAATTAATGCCACTAATGCTCACTTTGAAAGACTAGTACGTGTAAAGATCACGAAATGAACTCGTAGAATTCTTGTAAAGAATTGAAGGAGTTATTGTGGACTTATCCAACCATAAGACGGACCATAAATATAAATGGTTATGGTTGATGCATCGACAATAAGGTCACATGATTATTGTTGTCCACATAAATGCAGCACTTTCCAAACTTTTAGCCCTATCATTAAGTTGATGGCTCATGATCCGGATTATCCTGAAAAGTCTAGTCGACTTGATAATTCCGAAGAGTAATAATCGAAATTTCGATTTGAATTACTTGAGTTTGGAAATTGAAATTGAAATTGAACATCCAGTCGATTATGTTCAGACCCAAATGGACTCACGGAAAGTTTGATGATGCGACTGCAAATGATTGCACGCATTTCTTGGTCTTGCACACCAAGATTTATATTTCCGTGTGGGGTTATGCTATTTTGCTGCATTGGTCCGTTATGAGGCCCATAGACACTCAAACACTATATGCGTACCAGCTGGTTACTGGTTATGAGCCAGAAGTCTCATATTAATGCGTGTTTAGAGTGATTAATTAATATTTTGATTGAGCCGCTCTAGCGTTCAAAATATGGACCTCTGAAGGGGACATAAGTCGATTATGAATCTCCTGCCTATCATTTGATAGAGTAACCTTGGCAAGCGATCTCTTTACCGCACGATATGCGAAAGTGACATCGCTAAAACTGTTCTCCCCGTCGTTAGGGGGAGATTTGCACGTTACTGTTGATAAGGAACGACGTGAAGTAACGTTGCATAACCCACTCAGTCTTAGCTTGATTCCCAAAACTGCACTTAGTGATAAGTAAGTGCATAGACTCCCTCAAGTCTAACTAAATGCCAGACGCATTTAATGACTTTATGAGATGTCACGAGATCATTTATACCTGCTGCAAAATGCTTGCAAGGATAGACGTCCCTGTCGGACGCCGTGTTCCTGTCGTAACACGTTGCTTTGGCCGAACCCGCCAAGCAAAGGACGCTGCCGTCGGCCGTCAGTCTGTCGTCCTTCCTAAGATATGAGGAAGTTGACCGGTTCTTAATTCGTTCAGCCCCAGAGGTGGTGAACTGAAACTCGTTTGTCGCACGAGATTATAAAGGATCAAGGAGATGTGTGATTTCCTCCTCATCCTAAGAATCTCGAAATATCTGTCGATCATGATATCTTAGACGATATTGAAGCGAAACGAGACTGTCATTGATTACTTGTTCATATATTCGGTGACGACTGATAATATGAGCAAATTATGACAGTGAACCATGTACCGTTGCCTGAAGTCAACGTAGAATAGACTGGACTAATGGAAACTTACAATCCAAGTAGACTCCTTAGCGAAAGTGTGTTCGGACCTGTAGCTCCAACAGCACCAATGTTAAACGAGTTCATTTATTTGGTTATTCGTAAGGAAGAGTGATGAGAATAATGAGATTCTAAAATGCTCGCCTAGTAGCGCAAGGCTTCTCTCACACCTTGGAATTGATTACGAGATGGTTTATTTCCTCGTAATTGACGTTATAACGGTCCTCTACTTTATCAGTTTAGTAGTTTCCGGAAAACTGATTATGCAGCATGTGATTGTGGTCACGATCTTATCTCTGTGGGGATTTAGACTAGAGATGTGGATGAAAGTCCCTGTGTGACTTCATAATGCTTGAATCAAGTAGTTCCTGACCACGGAACACGATCTCAATTGACTGAGACGTTCACTATATGGATTAATATAATCCGAGCGGATGTGGTATACCCGCCTAAGTGAGTACTTGATTAGCTTGGTATACTTGAACAAGTATTATGCCCTTGCGTGTTTTATTACGCGATCCATTTTGGATTTGCCTTCGAGATGAAGGATCTTGGGAAGACACGGTAGTGACTCGGCCCGATGATCGAGTCCCGTAAAGATTAAATCTAAGTCCATGATTCAGACTACACCCAGAAGGTGTTATGACGTTTTAGTCATCATGACGCTAGTCGTCAGATTCTCCCATGATCGTTCGATCACTAGACATTGATATAGACCCAGTCCGTCCCTGATGAGACGATGAAGAGATATTGAATCATGATGTTCATATCTAAGTACAATATGCACATCATTGTACTTGGTCTAATGTGCTAGGATGAACATCTCGTCTGCTGTGAATGGTATAGCTCGACACAGCATTGCGCTAACACGCTGCCATCGAAATGGCACTAAAGACACATTCCCTTACCTTATGGTAATTTTGGAAGTGGGCTAGTTTATCCCATTTGCGTCATCGAGTGTACCTACCCCCTTCGGTACTCGAATTAATGCAACCCTTTTTTCGGTTATACCGATGCCGGTTACTTATCAGACCCGCATAAGAGATATTTCTAACATGGTATGTCTTTGCCATTAGGAATAAGGCGATATCTTGGAGGTCTTGGAATGACTCCAAACGAATCACTCTGATCTCCTCGTGCTCTATGAGACGACTGAAGAGTGTATATGGCTTCGAGCTCGTATTAGCCATATTTGAATTACATATGCTCTGTCTCACGATCCAGATAAAACACTTGTCATAGAAGACAACTTGTTGTTATCGATTAAGAGAGACATGACTACATTATGCTATTTAGCATTTATCGTCGAAATAAATCTTCACATATGAAGTTTAAGAGCATCCTGTCGAATGATCGTTTTATTCCACGTTATATTTTCTTGCATACATTCGTGTGCAAGTAAATGAGGCATCCAGTCGAATGCTCGTTCTCTTTCTTGGAATATGAAATCTTTGCACCCAGTCGTGTGCAAGTGAGGGGGAGCATCCAGGTGAATGCTTATTGCACTAATTACTACTTAGTCGAAATTCTCGTACCCTGTCGTGTGCAAGTGAGGGGGAGCATCCAGTCGCATGCTCGTGTACTCTTTTTGTCCTTAGACCAAGGTTTTTTCCCACTGGGTTTTCCTTGGCAAGGTTTTTAGCGAGACACGTTCCCATCATATCTCACTTAAGATTGCCGAAATTAGGGGGAGTATCCTGTTGTATACTTCTTACCACAGTGTACTATTTTGTCCTTCGACTAGAGGTTTTTCCCACTGGGTTTACTCTAGCAAGGTTTTGATGAGGCACCTGTTTTGTAGTTGATCCCCTACTACTACCACTGTTGCACTCTTTTTCCTTCGATCAGAGATTTTCCCATTGGGTTTGCTCTGGCAAGCTTTTTATGAGGCACACTGTTTCGTGGTTAGTTACTTACATGATATTTCGGCCTATATCATTCGGCTACACAGTTTCTCCTAGGTACCGGTTTTGTCCCACACTGGGTTTTCCGTCCCTAAGGTTTTTATGTGTTTAGAACTGCGAATGAACTCGACTCACATCGACAGCATGAAGACGAAGAAATCAAGACGTCCAAAGGGGGAGTGTTGTAGTATATTATTGGACCTATCTTGGGCTTTCCTAGCATATGTAAACCTACCTTCTATTATATAAGGAGGGTCAGGGGTCTCTTGATGTATATCTCTCTACAATCATATTAATGAATAAACACTTCGTCTGTTGTTTCTCATACCTCTCTCTATATCTATACATATCTCTATATATATCTATAACGAGCTAATATGTCACACAACATATACTTAGTATTTACACAGTAATTGCATTTAACGTTTATGCCTACTTAGTTGTTTGACCAATAAGGGTTAAAATTACACGACATGCGACTCATTATGAAATGTTAACCAATTTTATGGTGATTTATTCCGTGAGAAAAAAACATTTTTTTATAGATATATAGTCAGAACAGCTAATTAATTGTCTATTTCACAACTGGGCATTGTTTGGTAGAAATATTATGAAGTGGGGTAGAATTATAAATTATGTGGATCCCATAAATTCCGGAGATATTTAGAAATACCTACTTATCAATCAAGTTAATTGAGCAAGTGGTTGGTTGTCATATGTTTGTTACCCGAATATGTTATGCTCACCGTCAGGATTCGAACCCTTGTCGCTTACGAAATTTCGCAGGTTTTACCTCCTAAGGAGGGATAAAAAAAAACTTAATTATAAAAAACATACATATGTGTATATGTCATAAAAAATAACAAAATATACAAAAAAATATATATTTAAAAAGTCAAAAAAATTGTACATTGGTATCAAACAACATTAAACATGATTGAATATAATTAGACTAGCAATAGTGGCCCACGCGTTGCGTGTGCGATACGTAATGACATAAATTCGATCTCGACAAATAAAGTTGATATTTTCTTAAAAAATTAATATCGATAAAATAAATATAATAAATTAACAATGATATGTAAAGAGTAATATAATTTTTTACTTATAAAAAGAATACACGTGATTTTGTTTGGAATATGAATATGTGTGAAAAATAATATGTATTTAAGTTTTTTATGTATTTGAATTGAACGATGACATTTAAAAGTAGTTATAATATTAGAGTGAGAGTGTTTTTAAAAAATTTGGGCAAAATTTGGCAGATTCAACTTTCTTGGGTTGTCTTATATTAATAGTGTGATATGATTAAACAGGATTAGACATAAAAGATTGAACATGATCACACATATTTTTTGTATAAAAAATATATTTTCTAAAATTTTGGTTTTTTTAATTTTGGTTTTTAATTTTTAATTTTTAATTTTTAATTTTTCGATTTTTTAATTTTTGTAATGACATATGTATTTATTTATAAATAACTTCACAAAATATGTATTTTTTTATAAAAGAGTTTCAAATTCAAAACAACTGAATTTTTTTAAATAAATTTCTAAATATATAGATATTTTTCCTAAATTTTGTGTTTAGTAATCATTGGGTTTGAACTACTTGTCAACTCCATAATTTAAACGACCCTAGAGTGGTGTATTTGCAATGTTTGGGGATGTGATATTAGTTATACCTAGCCTTCTAGATTTTGTTTGACCAGATTTATTTTGTAAAATATTCTTACCCTGTTGCTATTTATTAAATGTTATTTTTATTTATATATATATTACTAATCGTTACCCACATGTTGTGTGTGCGATACGTAGTGACATAGATATGATACCGACAAATAAACTTAATATTTTTTTCAAAATTTGAATATCGAATGATTAAATATAATTAATTAACAATCGTATATAAATAGTAACATAATGTTTTACTCTTATAAAAAATGCATAACGATTTTGTTTAGAATATAAATGTGTGGAAAATAATATTTTTTAAGTTATTTATGTATTTGAATTGAATGATGACATTTAAGAGTAATTACAATATTAGAGTGATGGTATTTTTAAAAATTTTGGGCAAAATTGGACAGCCTCAAAATGATTGGATTGACTTATATTAATAGTATGATTAGAAATGGCTCTAGGGCCCAATTTAGTAAGCACTAAATTGAGGACACTAACCTACAAGATGCCCATTTTTTCAATTACATACATTATAAAATTATTGGTTATTGATTAATATCATCTATATTTCACTATAAAAAAATGTACCAATAGCTACGAGAATTGTAACGGGTTTTTTTGATGAGTTTAATAGCTACGGGAATTGTGATGTATTTGTGACAGAACCGTCAATATGTGACAGTTTTATAAAATGATGGTCAAACAGTTTTGTGATACATTTTGACCCTCATAAAATCAATATTATTTTGTAGTGTTTGTTTTATATTTACCGGTTATAAGTAGTATAGGTCCACCACTAGACAAGTAGAGTACGTCAAACAATTTTCTCTTATCTTTCGTTCATTAATTATTTCATTATTCTAGTGAACATTAACAGTCAAAACACGCTTTAATTTTAAAAGACAATTAAATGTGAAGGTAAATTTATAAATTTTTTAATAATAGTTTCTCATTTTAAGAGAAATAACATAATTGACTCATATATTTTTTGGAATAAATATAATAGCGTTAGACACATCTGAAGTAAAAATATAAAAAAAAAACATTCTATTTAGTAAAATGCTTTTTCTCACTAAAATTTCAACTCAAAAATCTTGTCCACCGATACGGCGGATGAGATGGACCAATCTTTTTGTTTGTGATTTTGAAAAACAATTTTCACCTAATATATGATTGGTACATCTAATCCGCCAAATCAGCGGGTAATATTTTTAAGTCAGATATTTGGGTGACTATAGCAACCCTGCTAGTTAAATAACACATAATTAAGGAAAACGGTTTAGTTAGAATATATTATTGTATTTAATAAGTTATAATTAAAAAAATTACTTTAAATACGGTTTAATAAAAAGTCATATTAATGATTATTATTGAAAAAAAAAATTAATTTAATGCCTCTTTTTCAAATTTAATTTGGACCTCCAAAATACTGGAAACGGCACTGATATATATCAAACAAAGGTGAAACTTAATTAATAGGGAGGGAGTAAAAATGATTCTTGAAAATTGAAACATAAAACAAACAAACACCACGGCATAGTATGTTCTACCTCCCTTGAGGGCATTTTGGACTAATATTTGTTAATATGAAAATCAGTTTAATATTTACTATATTTTATGTTTGGTGTGCGAATACTTTTAAAGTCTTATGTGTTTACAGTGTTTAGTGAATAAGTCATCTTTCACTTATATTATAGTACAGTACTAATAAACAAAATACATCATAAAAAAATTACACTATTAGATCCTTTTTAAACAAATATTGAAAATATAAAAAATATCATAATTTGTTTAAAAGAGAAAAAAAAATAAGAAATGTTGTAATGAAACTGGCTTGTAATTAGTACGATATACGTCTTATTTTCGTCATCGTCACCATTGGCCATCATCACTTTCAAATTATTCACCCCACCGTCGTCTTATAGTCATATTTTCCGAAAATAAGTCATTACCGACTAAAGATGTTTGTTAAAACCAAGTCACTAATTGAGAGTAGGTCACTACTATAATAGAAAACAAATCCTTTTAAGATTAAGTCATTTTAAAAATAAATAAAACTATTATGAAATTAATTCGATTTTTTATAAATAACTTGTTTTTTTTATAAAAACAAGTCACTTTAAAAAATATGAATTTTCCATTACATTTTGAATTTTGTTTTCCATAAACTTTTTTCGTTAAATAAAAAGTGTGCAATAGTGATGGAGCATGGCATAGACACGGCACCACAGGGAGAGGCACGCTTCGACGCGTCTAGATGGATGTCACTACATTTATTTATTATTTTATCGTTTTATTGTAATGAACCTATCTTGTTACTTTTCATGATCGTATGACCAATTGTTGTTTTTCTTTATGACTATATATAGTTTTTAATTAATTTGTTAGGGTTTAGTCTTACAAGTTTGTAGAGTTGAGGTCCCGTTCTCTTTATGAGCATTGTTTGTAATTCTTATATCATGTATCAGTAGAATTACCTTCAAACCTCAAGCTCGATCGTCTTTCTCTATCTACTCCGTTGAGGATCGCTATCAATTATCATAAGGTTTTTGTTTGCACCGTCTTCGCAAGCCCGAACGGTTCCATTAGATAGCGAAAGATATGAAACAGTTTATTCTCACTTTATGAGTAGTCACTTGAAGTAAAATCCAAAAATAAGATCAACAAAGATATCAACTTCATTGTTCATGGTAATCCTGTGGTAATTTTTTTTATGGAATTTCCTTTTTGTGTATGGTACTATTTTCTTATACAGTAAAATCCAAAAATTTCCTGAAAATTTAGGTGACTTGAGTGAAGAAAGACGGTCAGTCCCGGTCAAGATTTAATAGTAACCGATACACTAAAATATACACAAGACTTCATGTAACAAATATACGAATAAACAAAAGTGAGGTAAATTTCGGATTTGTAGCTTATCTACAAATTAATTAAGTATTTGTTTAAAAAACTGAAACTAATTAATGATTGGTCCTTTTCCGCCACGAGCAATTATAGACAGACACGTGCCCAGTACTCGATGCGCTCGACGCACTGGATTGCACACTCCTTCAATCAGAGTATAACCGTTTCCACCGCCTCCGCTGCCGCTCCCTCCCTCCTCCTCGTCGTAGTCACGAGCTGCAGAAATAATATATATACTTATATATATATATATATATATATATATATAGATATATAGAATAAATATATATATATATATATAGATAGATAGATAGATAGATAGATTCATAGACGATATTTAACAACGGCACTGAAGCGTTGCTATCATGGACGATATAACGACATGATAGTGACGATAAATGTGGCCAGATTCTTCGCCATTGGAATGGCGACTATTTAACTACAACCCTAATAACGGAATGTTTGACCCGTCACCATTTTAGGTTTTTACAACGGTTTGATGACGCCTCAGCGATGAGAATAAAAAAAATTGGACAATTGTTAGCAAGTGGTTCTAAATTATTTACCTATGTATATGAAAAGATTGAATAGACTAGCAGTTCGTTGATTTGTTCAGAAATATATGATAACACTAAAAATTATTATAGGTGAAAAAATCTCATGTTTTGATACCATTAAATAATAAAAATGATATATTGAGTATTCACTTGCAACAATTTATAAGGTATGAAAATTGATTAAGACTTAATATATCACAATGGCCTCGTTTGGTCGCGTCTTTTACGTTCAAAAGTATACTTTTTGTAAGTGGGTTGAAAATTATACTTTTATGTTTACTTTTTAGTAAGTAAATGCTGTTTGGTGAACACCATAAAAGTATACTTTTCATTAAAAATGGTGTTTGGTAAAATATGTTTACTTTTACTTTTTAAGTGAAAATAAATTGTTTATTCAAATAATGCACAATAGGTACCACTTTTGAACTTATATATACCTCATAAGTTCATATTCCCTATATGTACTACCTTTTAATTATTTACTTTATTTACCAAAACGCCATATACATATTTCATACAAAATGAAAAAAAACACATAAAATAAAAAAAAATAAAAAAAAATCTCAAAATAAATGAACAAAAAATCACAAAAAATGAAAAAAAAATAAAAAAAATCACAAAAAAAATTACAAAAATTATAAAAAAATCACAAAATATTAAAAAAAATAAAAAAAAATTATAAAAAAATTATAAAAAAATTATAAAAAATGAAAAAATCACAAAATTTTAAAAAAATTACAAAAAAAATTACAAAATTACAAAAAAAAAATTAGTTTTTTTTAATTTTTTGTGATTTTTTATAAGTTTTTGTGATTTTATATTTTTTTTTTGATTTTTCAGTATAAAAAGTGTTATATTGACAAAAAAAATTATATATATATTTTTTAATTTTTTTTAAAAGTTTGTGATTTTTTTTCATTTTTGGTGATTTTTTTTCATTTTTGGTGATTTTTTATAATTTTTTGTTATTTTTATTATTTTTTATATTTTTTGTGATTAAAGATTTTATTATTTAAAGATTAAAAAATACAAAATTAGGAAAATATAATGATGATAGGAACTAGGTTTTGAACTGTACTTTAAAATCACATTCAGATTAAAACCTAATTAAAAGTATCATCAAAAGTAAAAGTATCATCAAACTTACTTTTAAAAAGTATCATCAAACTTACTTTTAAAAAGTATACTTATAGACATTTACTTTTCACCAAAAGTATACTTATGAGATGGCATCCAAACAAACTAATATAAGTAAAAGTAAAAGTAAAGCCAAAAGTATACTTAATGGTTTACTTTTATAAAAGTAAAAATTTTGAGTGCAACCAAACAAAAATACAAAAAGTAAAAATAAAAGTAAAAGTAAGAGTAAGGAAAAATGTGTGCAACCAAACAAGTCCAATATTTTTCATCCACGTAACAATTGGGTGACCAAAATGATACTCAGTACTGTAAAAACTACTTAGTAAATAGTAGTGAACTGGCTCATGCTTTTTATTTTGTTGTGATACGTACAAAATAAAAAGTCATACTATTTCTTCTACTATATATGCTAGTTCCATTGAATATTTCTATTTTCTCTTCAATTGCTAAATGGATTTACAATTTACAATGGGGGTAATTAATTAGAGATTTAGGTTCTCAATTTTCTGATTTATCTACTATATATGCTTGAATGTCTTATTGAATTTTATTCACAGGAACAGAATCACTTTTTCTCGTTGCATGTATGTTAATTAGGTGTCAGGGAACCCTTGTCACAAATTCCTAATAGGAAAACCCTCACTTTTTATCTTTTGTAACTCTTGATATGAGAAACCCCATTTTATCTTTTCTAACTAAATTGAATATTTATAATAAATATTGCTTGCATAATTTTAGAAAAATATGCTTATGTTTTGTATTTTTTTTGGATAAGTGTAGTTTAGAATCTTGAACTCTTAACTCTATTTGTGATGAGATTGTTCCTTAATCTGTTTACACACGCCAACTGTTCAATAAAAAGTTTGGGCTTGATTCTAAACGTAAGGTAATTGAATAATGGTTTGTCTTGCTGATTAGAGAGAATTATGTTTTATGTAATAGGAAAAAACATTGCAAGAGTAAGTGTTAATGTATAATACAATTATACGACGATCATGATTTTTAAAAATTCGGTTCGTCCTTGCTAATATCACAGCATAGTTTTGGATACATAACACTGTGAGTAATGGTTTATATCGTGTACTTCTCAATTAGAAATCGATTTGGACTGTTTAAAAAAGTAAACTTTGTGGCAGGTACGGCTACGATGGAACGGGTGTTAGATATTACTATAAAAGGTGTAATTTGATTGAACTGATTAAGGTTACTGATCATAGAGTTATTGAATATATGTAAAAGGTTATTGCATACATAAAACTACGATTAAGATCTAACTTTGGAAAACATTTATTTATACTGATTGTGGCAATTGGTAATTTTCCCGGAATATTTATATGTTATTATCAGAGTTATTGAATATTCATTAACTTTTGATGAAATCCTACCTCTTACAGTATGAATTGGTATAGGAAAACTTAAACCTATTGTAATTAATATTGTTGAGGACCGGTGGCTGGTGAGGGAATGTCAGCATCCCCTCGTCCGGGCTCATACCGTCTCAGAAATAGTGTGTCCGGACCCCTGCCACTCATGAATGACACACCACCCCGGACACCGAGGGGCCGAGGCGTGACTACACCGGCCTAGGAAGCGTATCAAGTACGCTTTCCCAATTAATGTTGCTGCTCCATTGGGGGACCACTCAGCATTTTATCGACGTGGGCCAATCACATGCCATCAACTGTGGGCTCCGGAAAAAGACTGTACCCTTGTCAGAGTCATAAATGATCTAACGCCGTTGGATTAGTACTTGACAGTACAGTGATTCAAGGACAGAAAAAGAGAGAGGGGAGAGATAAAGCTGAAACAACCCGGACTACCTGAATACAACCTGTGACATCCGACACCACGATTTGTAACCGGCCCGATCCCTCGCCCTTCATTACATATTCATTTTTAGTCTCCGCTATACTGACTTGATCGTTGGAGAGGGAAAACTTGTTACGAACCCCGGGCCCCTGTTTGCTTCTTGTGCAGGCACGAGGAGAATACCGTCACCGAAGCTGACCATCCTGAACGGAGCCGACGCGTGCTGTTGAATAAGCCGAGTATAGGAAGAAAAATAGGCTCGTCAGTGGCTTCAACCATCTAGATCTCATGGAGTTGCCTTTTTTGTAGCCGAGGATGGTGCTAAAGTCCTAGAGGGAGAAATGTTAAAAGTGACGCTATCAAAACCAAAAAATGGAAATGCACATCATCAGCAAGTTGTTTATGTATTACCTCTTCGATCAGGTTTTCGATCTGCAACCGAAGAGTTGAGAGAATTGTATATAGTAAGCAATTCTTCTTAGCTCTGTTATTTCATTTTGTTTTAGTGGAAATTTAATTCTGGTTGGATATAGTAGTGTTGGTGTTGCCCTTGAGCTAAGAGATTTGAATTTAGAGTCTTGACGAATGATTTATGAAGTTACTCTTTTTCTTCAATAGTTTAGCATATCCTTTTATAAAAATTCAACTCTGCTCACATATTGTGTTTTCATAAATATTTGCTTCAATAACTAATTGTATACACAATACGCAGTTACACAGTAAGTGTGAGCCTTTTAAATAATTGTTGCTGCAGTGTCAACTATATTTTTTTCTATTTTAAATGTTGTTGTGGATTTCTTGTAGTTTTGTTAGTATTACATCTTGTATATATTTGGTTGATTTTTAATTATTATCGACATGATCAGACTATGATAGCAGCTATAGGAAAGAGTTAACTCATCTCTTGATCCTTAGGTCTCTTTCAATCTCTATTTTTCTATTTCACTTTGTCAAGCTTTTCTTAGGTTTTCGACCGTTGTAAATTCTCTTCTATTTTTCTTTTTCGTTCCATTATTATTGCGTAAAACATATGCCATGTGAATGTCATAACCAGTGGAATTAATTTATGTGATAGGAGGACAATCATAAGCGGGTACGAGTAGGGATGACAATTGGGTCGGGTTTCTCAAAACCCGACCCGACCCGCACATCAATCCGCACATAACCTGACCCGACCCGTTTATACCCGATCCGACCCGTTTGACCGAGAATTTTTTTATAAGTCAAATAAGTGCAACTCATTATTAAGTATCTAACAATAACCACTTAACTAGATTAGAAAAGGCTAAAAATCTTATTTTTTCCAAATTTTTCATATTTACCTAGTAAAAATTTATAATAATCTAAATTATTCTTTACAACAATAGCAAAAAAAATAAAAAGAAAAAAACTAACAAAAAAAAGGAAAATAACAAGATAAAATAAAATAAGGATATATATATATTTATATATATATAGAGAGAGAAAACTAGTACACAAGAGATATGACTAATTAATTTGGTGAAGGAGTCCCTTTTAATATTTTATCGTTGATTATATTTTATCGTTGACTATATAACTTTGTACACAAGAGAATAGCGGGTAGAATATTTGGACTCGTTTCAATGAGATACTTGTAAAATGACTATATAACTTTTCAGCAGTTTTATGCTACTAATATAAATCAAGTGTAATATAACAATGTGAAAAGAAACTTGTATATATCCATACTTCCTTATTACCACCATAATCAGTAGTTGTGTTACCAAATACGATTGTATGATATATCATATAACTTTGTACACAAGAGAATAGCGGGTAGAATATTTGGACTCGTTTCAATGAGATACTTGTAAAATGACTATATAACTTTTCAGCAGTTTTATGCTACTAATATAAATCAAGTGTAATATAACAATGTGAAAAGAAACTTGTATATATCCATACTTCCTTATTACCACCATAATCAGTAGTTGTGTTACCAAATACGATTGTATGATATATCATGTCTAAGGATGACAATTTTACGGGTTTCAACCCGACCCGACCTGACCCATTTGACCCGTTTTTAAAAAAATATTTTTTTTCTTTTTAAAAAATAAATCTCATAAATGTCAAAAATTTCAAATAAAATTTGTTAGTTAGATTAAAAAATCATTTGATTTAGAACTATAATATAAAAATGATATAAAAGAGAGAGTTTAATGTATATGAGAGAGAGTCTTAAGTTGCATTTTTTTAAGTTGCACTTTTAACCATTTAACCCCGACCCGACCCGAATAGAATTACACTTTTATCTGACCCGCGGCGGGTCGGGTCGGGTTGAAACCCGTGAAATTGCCATCCCCAGATACGAGTTACTTTTCATGCTATTGACTTTCTACTGTCTTTTTCTATTAATATTTAATCTTGTGATTTCGGTTTTATTGGGCATAATCTTTTCTCCATTGTTTGGCCTATAACTTACTTTAACATCTTGTAACTGAAATGGATTAGTTGATTACGTTATAACTGATAGAAAGTGACGTCGTGTTTTCTAAAAGTCCGTGTGAGAAAAAAAAATGTTGGTGAAATAACAAGAGACAGAAATGAAATATGGAAACCACCCTTTATGCTTGTTTTCATATTTCGTTTCTGCCTCTTGTTATTTCAATAAAGGGTGAATACACTTTTTTTGCAAGGTTATAGCATGAAGTTTGTATTCCTTAATCTTATGTATCTATTTTGGTAATGTAAGCATATGAGTCCAGACTTGATTGTACGATCGTGACAATCATCTAAATATAAAATTTCTCATTATTATTTGTTCTTCGGTTAAGACATTTTTTTTTAATTGTAGGAAGCATATGACGAGTAAAATTGAAGATGATGCACTGGTTTCCGAGACAAACTATGGTGATGTCAACGAGTATAGAATGGATGATAGCATAGCCGAAGGTGAAGAGAACATAGTCGGAGTGGACAATGACAAATTTGTTATCAAAAATGTAACCACTGGCCATCGAATACAATCCAAAAATTTAGATTTATCGTTTTGTTTTTAAAGTTTGTACGTATGCTAGATAGTTCTTTTAGTTTTTTAAAGTCTGTACATAAGTTTATAGTTATTTTAGTTTTGTAAAGTTTGTATATAAGTTGGATACAATTTTATTAATGGCAATATTGTTTGTTAGTAATTTTATTAAATATCATTTCTTAGTTAAATAAATATAATTTAAAAAATCAATATTATTTTAATAATGAATATTCTTATTTCTTTGTTTTATTGGCGACGCATCATGGATGGAATGGTGATGGAAATTTTATGCTTTTTTAAAAAGAAATCGTAACGGGTCGGTAACGAAACAAACATACAGTGACAACTCATTACTAATTTAGTTACGGACTCCTCGTCGCCATTCCGTCATTGTCATTAGTGACGCTTCTTCTAGTCATCACTAATTTAGCGACGTTTGATTCGGGACAGCTTTACTACCGTCACGAATTTGTTACAAACACTGTTTAGTGACAGATTCGCAACCGATTTTGGTGTCCCTAAATTGCCTTATTTTTGTAGTGGAGAGAGCAGGGTAGGTAGACTGGAAGGCTAGCGGCGGCGGAGGTGCGACAGAGTAGCAGCGACGACGAAGGTGGCAGACGCGGCGGCAACGGAACACCTATGACGGTGACTGCAATACAGCGCCGTCGTCATCTCCAGCGAGGAGAGAGAGATGGGGACGACTAACAATCACTATGCCACCGTCATCGTCATCTCCGCCACCGATGACATTTTTAGAGAGAGAGATTAGATCACAACAAATTTTTTAACCCTTTTACATTTTTCTCAAAAAGACCAAAATTTAAATATTTTTATTAAAAAAAGACTAATAAGTTTTAGATCGAGACTTGTTGGCCCGGTGCGGCTAAACCTTAGAGGGGGGGTGAATAAGGTTTTAAGCGTTTTTCGCCTATTTAAACTTAAGTGCAACCAACCACCCAACTAATGCAATTCTAACCTTAAGCGTTTTAACAAAAGTTAATGAATTGCTAGAATTACTAAACGCAAGCAAGAAAATAAGCAAGAATAAATATTTGCGGAAAGTAAAGGTTTAAGGGAAGAAGATGACACCAAGATTTATAGAGGTTCGACAAACGGCCTACGTCCTCTCCTCGGTACTACCGAGTATTTCACTAAAATAATCTTCCCGATTTTACAAATCCTATCGAGCTCAATCGACCGATTGACTCACCCTCTACCCGAGTTTCCTACTCTTGATACAAGTGCAAGCGAACACGTTTAATGAGTCAACGACTCCCCCTCAATATATGAGTACCCAAGTGTTTAACCTAGAACTTTTAACCAACACTTTGGCTTAAAAGATTCTACTCAAACACTCATTTACAAATGAGCTTATAAAACGCTCTTTACAATTTATCGAAATTAAATCAACACTCACAATTTTAATTGCTTCTAAATAAGCTAATTTGTGATGTTTGATGATATTCGATCTTGGTTTGAGCTTGTATAGCTTTCTCTTCAATTTCTCTCTTTTTCGAATATGTTCACCATGATATTCGATATTGGTTTGAGCTTGTATAGCTTTCTCTTCAATTTCTCTCTTTTTCGAATATGTTCACCAAAATGGTGATATTTAGGGTTTTTGGGTTGAGAGAGGTTGAAGGATTGATTGTATGCTTATATATATCTTTGGAGAGAGATTGGGGTGGTTTATATATCCAGCAAACTCTGTTTTTGGGTCTTATGACCGTTGGAAGTGGTTGAGGCTTTTATCCACTGGTTTTAAGCTATTTTCCAGAATAAGATGAAAAGCTGTTTTCGAAATCTGCAGAAAACGATCGGTCGTTTTCTACCGTCGATCGGTCGTTTTCAGAAAACGATCGGTCGTTTTTTCGACGTCCTTACTGGAAGAATTTGGACCAAAAACGATCGGTCTTTTTGTCCAGTCGATCGGTCGTTGTTCTTCTGGTAGTTTTTCGGTCTTCTTCGAAAGCTTGTATCTTCTTCGTTTTAGCTCCGATTTTGGTTCTGCTTGAACCGTTGGCTTCGTTATCGAATGCTCTATCATTTTAAAGACCTGAAATATACGTTTTGTCTTTTTGGACAAGACAAACATTATATCATCGAAATCGTAAAATCATTAAAAATATAATCAAAATCATTATTGAACTCTAAGTTAAACAAGACTAATAATTAAATAGTTTGGTTTTATGAAACCACTCGTTAATTTCCCCCAAAAGTTATGGGATGATGTACCAAATACTCCACAATCCATAATCCATATGGCAGATACTCTATCCAAATATGGGGATATTTTCATCATGTCTTTTCCATGACTTCTCTCAACCACAAACTTTCACAAGAAAACGTTGATATTCAAATATTAATAGCGTGGACCTTGTGGTACCGATCTAACATATTTTTCTTTAATATGTACAAAAAATACCTTTACTCATTCTAGTAAGTTGTGGTTACTCCTTCTTGTCTGTTACGAAATTAATTAATGGCAATTTTTACCGATCAATAACTTATATTAAAATTGTCGGAATAAATTTTTTTAAGAGTTGATCATGTAGTTCAAATGTTAAATTTTATGATTAGATTTAAAAAAAAATTATTTCGACAATTTTAATACAAGTTATAAGCCGATCAAAATTACACGTAGTTTCGTAATTGACGATTAAAGGGAACGGAGTTAGTATAATTTTAAAAAGGTTAGGGTGGATTTGTTCCTTCACTGTTACAAAACTGCCGTCCTTATAGTTTAAGCATAAATCAACTTTGATAATGTTTTTTTTCACCTACAGTTTAAAATTATATAATAGCTAGCCGGTCTCCACTAATAACTGTAATGACTATTTTATCTTTAATAATAGGAGGAAAAATTAAATTAACATTTTTCCCCATAAACATAACTGCATTAATTATTAAGATTTTCAGTAGTTAATGGCATGGTTACTTTGGAAACTCAAAATCATGTTTTTCAGATTCTCATTATTCTGACTTCTAATTTTAGAAGTTTTTCTTACTTCCCATGTTTCAAAATAAGTGTACAATATAAAATTACGTACAAATTTAATTTTAAAAAATCTCATATCTTAGTTGACGGAATCAATTTTTTTAAAATATAGTCACATAATTTAAATATTAAACTATATGATTAGCTTTCGAAAATTTCGATTTCGGCAATTTAGATACGATAGTTTTGCAAGTCAAAATTACACGTAAATGTACACTTATTTTGAGACGGATGAAGTATTATTCAGGTTCATTATTCTTGTTTCACATCCCTCTTTCCTTCATGATAACTATAGGTAAGTATATAAATGAAAAAAAAAATACATATAATATATATATGCTACAAAATTGCTAATGTTTGAATTGTTGGGTATTAAGAAAGTTTTTTTCAAACCAACCAACTACTTTTGATTTCATAACACATAATTAGTTAAAGAAACAAAATATCCACCGTCAAAAACATTTATTACACTTCTCACAACTACGTCTACTTTTTTCTAAAAAAAGAAAAACATAATATTTTATTTCCATTTCCCCCACTTTTTTGTATTTTTCTTACACAAAGTACATGACTTGGGCTTGTTTTGTCCACCACTCTCTCTGTATTACTCTTTATATATACATTACATATATACAGGTAAAATGCAAATATCCCCCCTGGAACTATGGACTATTTGCAAATAACCCCCATAAACTATTAGTTTTTGCATTTAACCCCATTAACGATCAAACTTTTATAATTAACCTCCAAGTTCATCTTTAAAATGACAATACTTTTCATTCATTTGTCCGTTTTACAACATAATGTGTTCGACATACCAATCCGACATCCGATCCACTCCCGACCCGATTCTATCCCAACCCGATGTTGTCTTGATACGAAAGATCGGAATTTTATCCCGTCCCGAAGTAATTCGGTTCGGGATCGGATTTTTATTTCCAATCCCGATGGATTTCCCGACCTGATAGAATTAATATACATTAAAAAAAATTTAAAAATCTTATTATGAATAATATAGCAGTTTATATTTATTAAAAAAAATGAACTTACTCTCACATCTACTCTATTTACTAAATAGCACACTTTTATTTCCGTATGAGTTTCTTGTTACATATGTTGTGTATTCATCTTAATATTAAATAACTAAAATTATAACATTTGGTTCCTGCTTTTAGTTTGAATTATGTTATTGTTTATTTTTTCTTAAAAATAATTATAATTAGTTGTCTTGTTTGATAATCAATCTTATAAACGAATAAAATATCAACTTTAGGAGTATGAACTATCGGAAAATTCCGTCCCGACCTTTCGGGATCCCGAATTATCGGGACCCGAACATTTTCGGGTCGGGATCGGGACTCTTAAATGACACCCGAAAACTGTCAGACCGGGGCACAAGTTTAACCTTTTCGGGTCAGGTTCCGTCCCAATTCCATCCCTAATTGCACACGAGTTAAGATTACAATTATCTTTAAAAAAAGTTAAGACTTTATTAAAAAAAAATTAGTTAAAAAAACTATTTTTCTTTGTCTTTCCGTAAAAAGAATTACTTGTCATGCATGAATATCAAATAACTGATTATATTAATAAAAAATCAACCAAAACATATCATCGATTATAAAGTTATATTATTTAAAAGATGGCATTGGAGGTTATTTGCAAAAGTTTGACAGGTTATGGGTTTTTTAATTGCAAAAATTTGATAGTTTCTAGTGGTTATTTGCAAATGACCCATAGTTTTAGGGGGTTATTTGCATTTTACCCTATATTACATAACACAATATGTACAATATAGTATATCATTTTTGTAGTCTCTCTCTGTGTAAAAGGGGAGAATTTAATTTTTTGATAAGCAGGAGAGAAAATTAGATACACATTTGGATATTTAATAGTATTTTGAGCAAGTTATAATAGCTAAGTTAGAGAAATGGGATCAATATCACCAGATAGTACAAGTAATATTAGCTTAGAGAACAGTGAGATTGAAGCTGGCAAAGTTGTTATAATGAGAGCTCTTGTTCAGAAAGAGGACCCTTCTGCTAAGGTCTTTTCTTTTTTATATTTCATTTATTTATTTTTACCTTTATGGTCATTTCATTTCTGTTTTGTGATGTTTTTGCTAAGATTTATACTTTCTTTTTGTGTTGGCTTTCTCATTATTTGATGATAAATAGTACTATTTGATGATACTTTCTTCTTGTTTTACCCCCCATTGTTTTTTTTTTTTTACTTTTTACTGTATTTCGTTTGTTCTTTTTTACCTTTATGATCATTTCTTGAATTTTGTGATGTTTTTGCCCAGATACTTTCTTTTTTGTATTGGGACATAGTTGGCTTTCTCATTCTTGATTTGTTGATGATAAAAACTATCTTTTTTACACCCATCAATGGTTTTTACTTTTTACTGTTTTTGTTTTTACATTTATGATCATTTCATTTGTGTTTTGTGATGTTTTTGCCAAGATATTTTATTTTTGTATTGGGACATAGTTGCCTTTCTCATTATTTGATGATAAATACTTTTTTGTTTGTTAAGTTATTGTTTAATGCATACTTTCGAACTTAATTATCAAAAACCTGAATTTGTGTGGTTTTTGTTTATGATTTGGTACATATCTAGCATGTGAACATCTGTATCTAATTTTAAAACAAATTTTGACCATGGGTTTTTGATAATTAAGTCTCAAAATATGTACTAAATGATCAAGTTTCCTTCAAATTTTTTTACCTTTATGATCATCTCATTTGTGTTTTGTGATGTTTTTGCTAAAGATACTTTCTTTTTGTATTGGGAGTTGGGACATAGTTGGCTTTCACTTTATTTGATGAAAAATAGTTCTTGATTAAGAAATTTGGATTTAGGGTTAGCTTCTTTGATTGTTCATTGATTTCAATTTTGGTCCTTATTGTTATGCTTAGAGATCAAATAGTTGTCACATTTAGTCAACCCTGATTCGGTATTGTGTTGATGTTGGAGATTTTTCACCAGTGATGTTCAGGAGAATCCTAAATTTAGTCGTCGTCTGAAAAATTGGATAATTATTTAATAACGAGGCCGAAATATATTCTGCTGAATGACGGGTGTCTTTAGTGCTAAGATCTTCTTCTTCTTTTTTTGACCTCTCAATGGTTTTTACTGTATTTGTTTTGTTTTTTTTACTTTTATGATTATTGCATTTGTGTTTTGTGATGTCTTTCTCAAGATACTTGCTTTTTGTGTTGGCCTTGTTGGGACATAGTAGTTGACTTTCTCATTATTTGATGATAAACAGGTACATGATTTAGAATTTTGGTTTTAAGGAATGGGTTCTTTGATTCTTCACTGACTTCAGTTTTGGTCCTTGTTATATGCTTAGAGATCAAAAAAATGTCACATTTGCTCAACCCTGATTCGGTATTGTGTTGATGTTGGAAATTTTGGATAATCCAGAGAATCGAAGGTTGAAAGCCATTCTTATAACCACGCCTAAATCTAGATGTCATATGAAAAATGGATAATTATATAATAATATAATATTGAGGCTGAAATATATCTGTAAAATGATGGGTGTCTTTAGTTAGGATCCGGCATTTGGTTATCTTTATAAGAACTGACAAGGTTATTTTGGTAGTTTTAAACAATTTGAGGTTAGTAGAGCAGCTAGAGCTGTAGTTTATATGAAGGTCTCTTGCTAATATGTCATATGTAGGAAGATAGAAAAGCTCTTAACAAGGTATTAGAGCTATTCTTTCACATGGATTCTTATATTGATTTCGGGTGTATGCTTTACAAGTTACCATCTTTCATATAGGCCTAATAGGAAGCCATATGGGCTCTTAATAGTTGTACTTTGTTAGTATAATATCTTTGTTTGCATCTATTCGAGATAATTTAAAATAAGTAAAGAGAGAGACATTACTTTATCCCACTTCAGGAAAATAAGCAAACAAGACTACTCAGAGAAGCTATAAAAATAAAAAATTGTTACATCAAACTTATCTTTGCGCTTGGGGGCCTGGGGCAATGATGCAGCTAGTGAGGTACTAACCGAGGCGCGTCAATTGCTGGTTGAAAACTATTTCCAAACCCCCTCTTTGGCCTCGGTTCGCTCCGGCCTTAGAGAATTTCTGGAAGGGCTCCTTTTATCGGGGAAAGCCCTACAATTCTAATTGCAAATTTTATTTGTCCAATGGTTCTTTGAATAACGTACTTAATTACTACAAGCACTGATTGGTGGGTGTAGAAGGTCTACATTTTTTGTTAGAATAATTAAAATTCGAGTGGGGTCATGCTTATTGTTTTAATATGGATGAATTAATATTAGACATCAGAATCAACAATTGTATTCATATAAAGAAAAATTAAAAATGAAAATCTTCAATTAAAACAAATATATTATACAGTATCATAATGACACTGATCACAGATTCACACTTTCAGTATGGGTACAGGAAATGAAGGGTGTCGTTAGTTAGAATCTGGGACTTGGTTATCTTTGTATGGACCAACAAAGTTATTATGGTAGTTTTAAACAATTTGAGGTTAGTAGAGCAGCTAGAGCTGTAGTTTATATGGAGGTCTCTTGCTTATAGGTTATATGTTAGGAAGATATAAAAGCTATTGACAAGGTAGTAGAGCTGTTCTTTTACATGGATTCTTATATTGATTTCGGGTGTATGGTTTACAAGTAACCATTTTTCCTTTATCTTTGTGCCTAACAGGAAGCCATATGGGCTCTAACAGTTGCACTTTATTAGTATATTATCATTGTTTGCATCTACTCGAGATAATTTAAAATTTCAATTGATTAGGTCCGTTAAATAGTTCTGATGTTTCAACAAATTGTCCAATCAACCTATTGCTATTTGGTTGCATAATAGCTTTGTTGCTCTACTTTCTGGAAAACTCGAGAAAAGATTCAGCCTTTTCTGTGCATGCATTTTGGTCATTCTAATCTACGATATCAACCTAGCGTTGTATATATATTTTTTACGTTTTGCTTGAGAGGCACCTGAATACGGTGGATTCCTAGTAACATGGTTGGATCAACAGGAAATTGATGATTACATGATCAGGAGATTTCTAAGGGCTCGTGACCTAGATATTGAAAAGGGTTCTAATATGCTTCTCAAGTACCTAACATGGAGGAGAGAATTTGTTCCAAACGGTGGCATTTCTATAACTGAAATACCAAATGAACTCTCACACAATAAGTTGTTTATGCAAGGAGTTGATAAAATAGGTCGCCCCATTGTAGTTGGCTTTGGCGGGAGACACAAACCCTCTAAGGGGAGCATGGATGAGTTCAAGCGTACGTTGTCACTCTGAACTTCATTTCTCAGACATTATTCATATTTCTATAATACACTGTGATGTTAGTGAGAAATTTGTGGTCTCATTTGGACAAAGACTAATTTCTTCACGTTTTTCTTGTGCAGGATTTATTGTTTACAGCCTTGACAAGATATCTGCAAGGTAATTCACTACTTAATTGCTGCTGCTCTTTTTTCCCCTGTTCATTGATGATTGATCTTCTAAGATTGATTGCATCTCTCTAGTGAAGCTCTTTAGTAATTTGTTTTGGTAATACAGCTTGATTGATGTATTGTAAGAATTAAAAGCAGACTCGTTCCTGAAATATTGGTTAAATGGTTTCAAGAGTGTCATTTCTTATCGATAGGAGTATTATCTTGTGGTTGTAGCTTATTTGGTTTTACTGTAGAATGCCAGCTGGGCAAGAGAAGTTTGTTTGTATCGGGGACCTCTCTGGGTGGGGATATAGCAGCTGTGACGTTAGAGCGTACCTTGCAGCTTTGACAATCTTACAGGTTCGCCCCTAGCTTAAAAAAAAACTCCTGTTTTACTAGTGATCGTATCCATTAATCAGAAGTGACGACCTTGGTTGACCCTTTTTTCCGATATTCTCATTCGAAACTTGAAGGTTGGACAAATAAAACATTAAAGAAGCTGGAAAACATGTATTGTTCTTTGCTTTTTCCCAAAATTTGGACTGACGGCGTAGGCATATAGATTTGGCTAGAAAAGCTAATATGATCATCTTGTTTGCTTCAATTGGCAGGACTGTTATCCAGAGAGACTTGGAAAGTTATTTGTAGTGCATGTCCCTTACATATTTATGGGAGCATGGAAGGCCGTGTATCCATTTATCGACAAGAACACAAAAAAGAAGGTAACTTAGGAAATTTCACTCCCCTTTATATTTCAATGGAATTCTTACCAGCATCATTGTCTACAAAGTTTGCAAGCATAATTGTTACACCGGAACGTGTATCTAAATTTCGTTATTTTTTGCAGATTGTTTTTGTGGAGGACAAAAAGTTAACGTCAACTTTGCTTGCTGATATAGATGAGAGCCAACTTGCGGAGGCTTATGGTGGAAAGTTACCCTTGGTTCCAATACAAGATAGCTGAGAGGCACACCCTTTGTATCACATATTACTACAACTAGTTTAATTTAAATTTGGGTGGGTATAGCAGCCCTGTTTGCTGATCTAATGACACCCAATTATAAATCCTTCTGAGTCAAAATTATTACATGTTTTTTTAGGCTGAAAATCTATTTTCGAAAGACAAAAGGTATCGGTTGTGAAAAATTCAGGATACGTCTATGAATTCAGTTTTTTCACACTGTTCAATACATAGTATCTTGTTTCAAGCTTATGTGCCTCATCATCCGTAAGAAATATCAATAGTGTTTACCCCAAAAATGATAACAGTCTTGGCAACTTTTGAGGGAATGACCTCTTGTATTTTTGAAAATTATATTACTCCATGTATTTAAGGTGTAAAATTATACAACCTTACAGCAGAGTCGCAGAATACCCCCTCAAATTATGTAACCAGAACATAGAGCACCAATTGTAAAGAGAGTGCTTACCAGAGTATAGATGAAATTTTCTAGACTTAGATTTTAAGCAGCTTCGTTTTATTACCTAGTATAATATTAGTAATCAAGCTTAAGATTTGTACAACTGGAGTAGAAACCAAATTGATATTCAGTCATACAACATATACCTTTTTGGTGACTGTTGGAGCTTGATGAGAAACTGACGAAAACATAAGCAACACAGCCAGGAAAGCACAAAATAAAACCCCTTAATAGTATCTAAATACTTAACCGACTCTCATCAATCATCATCAACAAGATTCAGTTCCAGTAACCAAAAACAATAAATCTAGTTAGCTTCAGTATGTTCCATGCAATACCGGTCATCATCAGTAAACCAGAAAGGTTAGCTTAGAAGCTGAAAAGAACAAAACCAAATAAATCAGTAAAGCACAAATATAAATCGATTATTGTATCTAAATCTCCACGATTATCATCATCAACAAGATTCCATTACAGAATACCAAAAATAGGCATATAACCTGTCAAACCATACTTCAGTATGTTTCCCAAAAGATAAATCGGTACTTGGCAACAAATCCAATTCAAATTATTTAAACATCCATAAGCACCAGCACAAACCTGGCAATAAATACAAAACAAAAAGTAGGAATTGCACCGTAGGTTCTCAACCAATCATCAACTTGTTCTCCTCCAAGAAACTGTAAGTAGGAACCTCGAGATTATATGGTGCAGGACCCTTACGAATCCTACCAGACACGTCATAATGGGATCCATGGCAAGGGCAAAACCACCCACCATAATCCCCCGCATTAGGCAAAGGAATACACCCTAAATGCGTACATACACCCACAACGATAAGCCATTCTGGGTCCTTAACCCTAGCAGAGTCCTCTTGTGGGTCCCGCAGGGTTGACAGGTCAACACTATTAGCCAATTTCAAATCGTCCTCAGTCCTGCGACGGATGAAAACAGGCTTACCACGCCATTTCACTGTAACGGTGCTCCCAGGTTCGATGTTGGAGAGGTCTACCTCGAGGGACGCAAGGGCAAGAACGTCTTTACTTGCAGACATGCTAAGGACGAACTTGAGTACCAGGAGGCGAACTAGAGAGGCGTAGACGAATCTCCCTCCGGTTAGGACGAAATAGGCGAATGCGCGCTTGGAGGGGTCGCCGGGTGGATAGCGCTCGTGGTTGTGGTTGTCGTATACGATTTTTGAGCTAGGGTTTTTTGTAGCTGCGACTGTTGGGGGTATTTCGGAGATTACGCCGCCTTCATGTGCTGGGGTGAGAGAACCGGATGAGAACCCTGAGAAAAAGTACAATTGTTAGCTTAAACAATAATTAAGAGACCTACAAGAGAGAAACAATAATTCCAACCGATTAAAGAGATCTGTAGTTTATTGCGTAAAAAAATATCTAGAAGCCAAGGATAGATAGGCATATAACTACTACAACAGAGAAACAATAATTCCAATTAAATATGAGACCAACAACAGATTTCTAATCCGGTAGTATCTATGGCAGTAATCATTCATGAATAGGTATATACTCAGTCTAGGCTACTCAGTTTCTCAATCGAGAACCAGTAATTTCAATTAGTTATCAACAACTACATGCTATCTCCACTAGGTAATGCAATTCTTCCATTAGGTAATTGCAACCTTTTGCAAATTTAAATTTAGACGAAACCATGAAAGAGAACCTATAATAACAAACCTAGCACAGTGAACAGATATTAAGATAACATACATTGGCAAGAAAAGCACCAACGGTGTAGTGTCCCTTTAAAGCTCTATATGCACAGGTTTCAATGTTAGTAAACAAAGAAACAACACAAATTCAAAGCTCCAAAAACCGCAAATACAGTATGTCACAAAAGTAGTCACAAGCTTATGAAGAATCCCGCAATCATTGACTAGCAATTAAATAGTCTTTCTGGAGTAGTCTAGGCTAATCAATCCCACAGCTGAGAACTAAAGATTCCAATTCACTATAATCTGCTAAAAGTACGGTCTAATATAACTACAGGAGCTCTTTTACAAAGTCTAAAGAGTTGTATATCCATACAAGTTGACCTAAAATTGACGCTTACGTATAGATAGAATTTGTATAAAAAACCTAGCAAGGAGAAAATATATCAAGCTCGCAGATACTCATTTGAAATTCATTTCTAAACAAAGACGTCGGAAACAGTGGATTTGGTTATTACACAGTTAACCTAAAAGATGGACTTTTTTGACATAATATGTAGCTTTTTAAAATGGTTTTGAGCTACGATAATAGCTTTGATTGACAGGTTTCTTAGCTGGGTCATTAATAACAATAAAAAAAAGTTAAAAGGTCATTCGTAATTCATCTTCACCCCAACCCGCTCACTTGATCTCCATCTATACATGTTGACCTCATCTTCAACCCCAACTGCCATCGCTACATTCATACAATCTTCTAACAATTCATTGTTTACCCTTCAGATCTCCGACAATCTTTGAAATATCAATTTTTGATATTTTTTACGTGTAGATAGAATTAAAGAACATGTATATATATATATATACACACATACATATGTATATACACATACATATATATATATATACACACATACAAAATGGAGTAATTATTAAGTGGTCCTGATCCATATTTGACTTGATGGACCAAGCCACACACAATGTGACATGTATGACCACTAACTCCACATTTTACTATTATTTTCCATGTGAGAGTGGTCATACACATTATATTACGTGTGTCACCACGTCTTCCATAAGCGAGACTACAAACTAGTTACTCATTTATCATGAGAGATAAGGATACGAACATCATTTGAATATCAACATCTTTGACAATGGTGGGGACAACATATTGGGTTCAATTTCAAGAGATTAATTGAATTCAAAGCCATTCTAAGTACAGAGAGAACAAAACAGAAACGTTGAATGATAGAAAGGGAGTAAGGGGAATAAACGGAGTGTAAGTCGGTGTATATAAAAAAATCATCCAACTTGTTACAGTGTTTATTAAAGCTACAAAAGCTCCACTTTTCTAGCTTAAACCCTTAAGTTGTATAGTGTAATAATAAGCAAATAAGCTTGGCCAATAAACTGGTCCTCTGAAGATGACCCATCATAAAGGCCATCAATCTCTAAAACCTGACAATTTAACCTGCAGCACTAAATAATGAAACGTCTTACACGCATCTAAAGCTGACAGACTCACAAAAACAAAGAAATCTTTTGGCAATAATGGTACAAAGCTGATGAGGGATCTCAAATTCTTTGACCAACAGTGAATAGTCTTTTTGTAGTCGGATTTCGGAAATCTCAGAACGACTACGCATTCACTCGAGCTCGGCTATCTCATGCCTAATGGTGCGCTATTTGGGACACGAAAAAATGACGAGCTCATCAACTTATAAAATTTCAGCTTCTTCAGCCATTCACCAAAAAGCTCAAGCTTTAAGCTGGCCAACCAAATGCAGTACAATAAAGGCAAAAAAAATAGCTCAAAATCTGCAACCAAAAAAGCGCTAAGAGGCATAATGTGACTGCACCGATCCACTATAATGGTCTAAAAACCGCACCACTGCTTTCTTCTAATATTGGATGGCCAATTAAGTACCATGTGTGCAAAAAATGATCCAAGGATAAGTAGTTTGCAGTGAATTATGTTCAGTGATAAACAATGAAAAAGACTAAAGATAGCCCTATCATTTGTGTTCCGGATCAATTTCATTTAAATCTAATGTTGACCCTTGCTTTTGTTGAATTACGGTAAGATTGCATTATTGCAACAATTTTACAGGTATTATATAACCTCAAGATCTTGTCTTTTCAATTTAGAACCTTAACTATATCAATAACCACACAAAAAAACATCTTTCACAACAATCCTAAGTTTAACAATCTTACATAATATAGCATGGAAATAATACCTTAAATGTCAGACTATCAATCGAATTGGAATCCAAGAGGGTTAATCAGAACACAACGAATTACAAGTTAACCCATATTACATAACTTAGCATGACATTATATCTTAAGTGTGGGATAATCTATTAAATTGAAATAAAAAAAAAATAAAAGAAGCCAATAAAATATTATTGTATCACCAAGATCCGGCCTTTTTTGTACATTTACAACATCTAAAACATCTCTCAGAACAATCTCTAACAAGGCAAACACGGCCATAACAAAGTTACATGTTTACAAATTTTACGTGAAAATAATAACTTATTGTGGGTTTTATCAAATGAATCGGACTCCGGAAAACCAGAAAAGCCAAAACTATCATCTCATCACCCATTTAACAACATGATAACATAATAAAGCATCCTTCACATCAATACCTAAGAGGGTTAATAAGAAAGACCTGCTTAAACATTTCAATTACCACAAAAAAGAAAACATCTCTGACCACAATCCCAATCAAAGCGAACACGACCCTAACAAGTTACACGTTTACAAATCTTACATAATCTAGCATGAAAAGTAATAGCTTAATAGTGGGATAATCAATCGAATCAGACTCCGTAAAGCCTTAAAAGCCGAAAATTTCATTTCATCAGCAAGATCCTGCCTTTTTACACATTTACAACTTGATAAATCACCTTTCACAACCATCCCTAAGAGGATTAATGAGAACACAATGAATTATCAAGAAAGACCCAAGATCTAAAACAATACATACATATAAAGATAGATTAATATTTGTGGGTTGATACTCCGAATACTTCTTCACAACAATCTCTATCAAGACGAGCACGACCTTGCACATTTATAAATTTTACATAACCTAACATGAAAATTATAGCTTAATATTCCAAATTACCAGAAAAGCCATAAATATCATTCCATCACCAAAGTCCTGCCTTTTTGCACACTTACAACATGATAAATCATCTCTGACAACAATCCGTAAGAGGGTTATATAAGAAAAACAATGAATCATCAAGAAAGACCCACGATCTAACACAAAACATATCTACATACACATAAATGAATACCATATAAACATACATACATACATACATATATATAGAGAGAGAGATAGGTAGATAAAGATTTGTGGGCTAATAAGATAGACCCAAGATACTGCCTTTTTGCACATTTACAACGTGATAAATCATCTTTCACAACAATCCCTAACAGGGTTAATAAGGACACAATGATCTAATACAAAACATATCTACACAGATACACAAACACACACATAAATACATACATACATAATTTCATCACCAAGATCCTGCCTATTTCCACATTTACAACATGATAAATCATCTCTCACAACAATCTATAAGAGGTAAATCAGAATAAGATGAATACCACATATACATACATATATAATTTCATCACCAAGATCCTGCCTTTTTGCACATTTCTCACAGCAATCCATAAGAAAATCAGAACAAAATGAATACCATACATACATACACATATATACATAGAGAGAGAGAGAGAAAGATTTGTGGGTTAATAAGATAGACCCAAAATCCTGCCTTTTTGCACATTTACAACATAATAAAACATCTCTCACAACAATCCCTAAGGGTGTGTTTGGAACCAGGGGAGGAGTTAGGGCTACCCATATACCGATCCTGCCTATTTGGAACCCGTAAAACGGATGGGAAAATGAAATTTATACAAAATATATAATTTCATCACCAAGATCAAGCCTATTTGCACATGTTAAATCATCGTTCACAACAATCCATACAAGGGAAAATCAGAACAAATTTGAATACCATATATATACATTCATGCATACATATATATAAAAATAGATAAAGATTTGTGGGTTCATAAGATAAACCCAAGATCCTGCCTTTTTGCACATTTACAACTTGACAAATCATTTTTCACAACAATCTCTAAGAGGGTCAATAAGAACACAATGAATTAACAATAAAGACCCAAGATCTAACACACAACATATCTACTAAAATACACACACATACATACAATACCTATCAAAGCAAACACAACCGTAACAAGTTACACGTTTACAAATTTTATATAATCTTACATGAAAAGTATAGCTTAATTGTGGAATCGGACTCCGAAAAACCAGAAAAGGCAGAAAAATCATTTCATCGCCAATAAATCATCTTTCACAGCAATCCATAAAAAGAACAAAATGAATACCCCACACACACACATATATATATACATATAAAAACATAGATAAAGAGTTGTGGGTTGATAAATAATCTTTCACAATAATCCCTAAAGATAGATACATACACACATATATATATATATATATATATAAACAGATAAATAATAGTAGGTTGACCTCTGAATTGATCAATAAAGGCAGAATTGATTGATCTGGGAGGTGGATCTGAGGATGAATCTGAGCCGTTGATTTGTGGGTTCCTAATAATAAAAAATGATGAAGATGGAGGAGCTCTCCATGATGAGAGAGAACCTAGCCTTCTTCCAGCAACCCTCAACATCTCTCTAAAACTCTCTCTCTCTAAAACTCTGTTGATTTAGGGTTTGTATGGAGATTTGGGGAAGATGATGAAGAAAATAATAATAAAAAATGGTAAATTGAAAAGAATTAACAAATAGATATATTTGTTTCGCTTTTTCAGATACCGACTTTTTTTACAATATAACAATACCGAACCGAACTTGTTTGCTTTGAAAAAAATTATATCATAACCGAACCGAAAAAGTCGGTATACCGAAAGTTCGGTATACCGACTTTTTTGGTTGGTACGGTTCGGTTTTCCGTTTTATACCGAAACATTATTATTATTAAAAGATAATTCTTGATAACAATAAAATAACAAAAAAGTTTATAAAAAGTAAAATGTGTACAACTATTCTTATATTTGCTACATTTATTGTGAATTTGATTAAAATAGTAAACACTTATAAAATAAAAGAATTCTTTTAAAATATTAGACAAGAAAATGGAGAAACACGAAATTATAGTATTTGGCTTCGTAAATAGGAAAGTAAGTCGTAAAAAAAATTAAAATAAACTATAAGACAATTTATTTGTAAGTTATAATTAAGTGTACATTTATATATTTTTTATAATTTTAATGTTTGGTTCGGTTCGGTATTGTACCAAACATACGAAATGGATACCGAACCGACTTTTAAAGTTTCGTTCGGTTGTACCGTACCAAAAAGTCGGTATACCGAACTTTCGGTACCAACTTGTTTGGTTCGGTTCGAAAATCGGTCGGTTGGTACAAATCGGTACAAAAAGTCCACTCCTACTACTTTTAGTTGATGATGTCATTGATTGCACTTATGGTTCTATACTTCCACTAGTTTTGTTATTAAGTTTAGTTTTTTTTTAAAACCAAATTATTAAGTTTAGTTGGTTCATTCTTTTTTGTTAATTTTATAAGCTTGAAAATAATTGTGATGTTCTTAAATTGTCTTTCTGTTCATTTTATAAAATAATTTTCTTAATTATTTAGTGTTGATGATGTGAATGTAAAATTGGTTTAATTTCATTTACGGTTCTATTAGTTTTGTTAACAAGTTTAGTTGGTTCATTTTACTTTGTTAATTACATGAAATTGAATAAATGTGGGTTAGGAATAAGAAAACAAGATGTTGATGTTGATGGAGATGGAGGAGCTCTTCTTCCAACAACCTTCAACATCTCTCTAAAACTCTATCTGTTTGTATTGATTTAGAGTTTGTAAACAGATTTGAGAAAAACGACGAAGAAAAAAATTATTAAAATTATTAAAAATAAAGTAACAAATGGGATTTTGTTTTGTTTTGGAGTAGTTTGGTTGATGATTTGGTTGTGGGATTTGTTTAATTGCACATATGGTTCTACTAGTTTTGTTAACAAGTTTAATTGGTTAAATTTTTTTATTTTTTTGTAAATTATAAACTTATATTTGTGGTAATTTTCTAGTGTTCATCACGTGAATGTGAAATTGGTTTAATTTCATACATGGTTTACTATTTTTGTTAACAAGTTTAGTTGGTTCATCTTTATTTTTTATTTGTTAATCCCTCAATTATATTTGTGTTAATTTTCTAGTATTGATTATGTGAATGTGAAATCAGTTTAATTTCATGTATGGTTCTACTAGTTTTGTTAACAAGTTTAATTGGTTCACTTTTTTTTTCTTTGTTAATTCCTTAATTTATAATTTTATTAATTTCTTAGTGTGGATGATTTGAATATGAAATCAGTTTAATTTCATGTATGGTTCCACTATTTTTGTTAACAAGTTTTTATGGTACGGTTCAACTTTTTTTTTGTTAATTCAAACATTTATAATTGTGTCGTCGTTAAATTATACTCATTTGCATTCATTTTCCATTGTTGATGACGTGGATGTGAATTTGGTTTAATTTAATGTATGGTTCTACTAGTTTTATTAACAAGTTTAGTTGGTTCAATTTTTTTGTTAATTCTAGCGTTTAGGTGCATGTATAACTATTTTAGTTGGTTCAATTGTATGGTCCTTAAATAACATTTACATTAATTTTCTAATATAACTATCTTAATTTTTTATTTTCTTGTGTGGAAGTTGCTCTCATCTTTCAATTGATTGTTTACGTTGTATGCCTTATAGTGGGGAAAAATGCTAAATTGGCGAACAGCCTATTGATTTTTAGCAATTTAGGTACCGATTTAGAAAACAATATAAGTTGAGTACTAAATTGGTAAAAACTGATAGGTTGGGTATCAATTTATTAATTTTTCCCTTATAGTATTTTTTTACATATCAACTTGGTGTTATAAACTTATTATATAAAAAAAAATTGTTGTTATAAACAGTCTGCACCACTAAAGAATGAAAATCAGACTCTATCCATATATTTAAAACTTATGAATATTTCAATAACATGTTTTACAAATTGAAGATTTTATTGTTTACTATATATTTTTCTTTTGTTTTCTTATTTAGTGTTGGACACTTGTTTAAGTTATTAATAGTTATGATCGACCAACAAACAATACAAAATTGTTGAAATTATGTAGTGGACCGATAAATATTTCGATTCCGACAAATATCCGTTTATCTTAGCTCATGAGGAGGGAAAAGACAAAGTCGAGGCCTCTTTCAAATGTCTCATGTGTAAAAGGCGATTGACAACTAAACTGACCTGAGATGATCATCCTAACCACTAGGATGGAATTTTTGGCGTCTCCGAACCAGAATCGTACGATATGTATGCCCTATTAAAACTCTACTCATGCAATGTTGTTTTGCAAAATCATGACTATTTTAGGTTGTGGTTAAACATTACGCATTAATCTACATGTCATTGTTTTGTTAAGAAAGGAGTTGAATTGAAAATTTTGTAAATTTTGTATTTGAAAGGAGAAATGAGACAAGTATTTCATTCTCCTTAAAAAAAATGTATATATATATATATGAATCATAACTTTGGAACATGAATAAAATGTATCATAGAATAATCACACTATTTAGGGGCAAAACGTAAGTTTATTACTTTTTTTCGTTTTAAGTTTTTCAGTTGTAATAAACCTGTTGCGACCATTCCTTGTTAAAAAATAAACAAGAGGGGAAGAAACTACAAAGAGTGAGCATCATGGTAGAATTAAAAATAATAGCAAAAATACTAAATGTGAGACAAAAAAAATTAAAAATTACATAGAAGTAAAGTAAGTAGTAGAAAAAATGCATATATTCGACTATTAAAATGTCATTATAACAGTAAAAAAAAATTCACCCCACGCACGGATGGATGTGAGACTTCCTTTGTGTAATTAATAACTTACTAGTATGTACATAATCAAATTTGTAAATATAGTTAATATTAGTATCAGAGCATTTTCAACAGTCTATTTAATTTGGCTATTTATTTTTACGTAGAAAATTTTGATTACTCATCAGCCTATTTTGGTGGCCTCTTTATCTTCAAAAAAAAAAGAAAAAATGTAGATATATATAAATTTACTATTCACATGTGAAGAGACAATCTAGATATATTTATAATTTTTTAATCAGTCAATTGCCAATTAAAAAGGAGTCATCATTCTTTTCTCTTTCACTTTCTCTCTCTAGACATATACACTCTTTTTTTCGAGATTTTTTCTAAATTGGCCCACTGGCCCACAAAAATTATTATTTTAGCCTATTTTATTAATAAATTATAAAATTGGCTTTTCATATCAGCGAGATAGAGTTTAATAAAATACCCTATTTTTCCTTATCTCTTATCATTCTCCACCAAACAAACCCACAGACCACAGACTCACAAATCTCATATCATTCTCCCCCAAACAAACCCACAGACCACAGACTCACAAACCTAGAAACCCACACCCACAAACCCACAAACCGAACAAAATTTAATCGGAGACATGTATAATAGTTTTCCTGGATTGCTCATCGAGATTATCTTTAAATCAATTTAATCTCTTTATTTGTCCAATTATCCAAGGTAATTTTCTCCTCTCTTAAAATTCGTAAGTATTGTTTATACTGGGTTTTTTTTTTGAATTTTATTATAATAACTTATCAAAATTAAAATTCAGGGCATACAGACTAATTGTTGTGGCTTGTTCTTGTTGCATTTTTTAATTAAGTTTTTTTTCCGCATATTGTTTATAATGGTTGTGGTATCTGACTAGTAAAGAAAAATTTAGAACCTAATTTTTTTTAGTTTATTCCTGCATAAAAAAGTATTAGTTTATTCCAACAAATTAATAATGTAAATACATTATGTTTATATCAATCAAGTATAATAGAAAAAAAATATTAATTTTGTTAAAAGCTCTCTTAACACCACGATACTGCAATGTTTGGAGTTGGAAAAATAGATATAAAAGACTTAAAATATAAAGGTGCGAGTTCATTAAGTTACGACTATCATTACAGTCAACTTATTTAATTTAATTATTATATAGTATACTTAGGTTCTGATGAACCCGGGTCCAATTGATCCATCTGTGTTGTGGCAACAAGATTTACATAGATCAGAAAATACTTGGGAGAAAGCGGTAGAACATACTTTGCAAACCCGAAACAATGATAAAGTTTATGAAGTGGATGCTCGTGTTGAGTGGTATTTATATTCAACTGGTTTTTACGGTATGTACCACTTAGGGTCTACTAGAATAGATAGGTTGTTAGTAACCGCCTTAGTGGAACGGTGGCGTCCTGAGACACATACTTTTCACTTGCCCCCAGGCGAAATCACAGTAACATTACAAGATGTGGAAATATTATTAGGAGTGCCAATTGACGGAAAGCCGATAATTTCAGATGATTGCATATTTAAAAAAGATAAATGGAGAGGCATTTGTCGTCAATTGATTAGGGTGGATCGTGGGGACAATGTGGTTGGTACGAAACTTAAAATGAGTTGGCTACGTAATTGGATTGCAGTTAACCCATTTCCACCGAATGCTACCGAAGAGCAGATTTGATGTCGTACTCGAGCCACAATTTTACTATTACTTGGGGGGTCAATATTTGTCAGATAAAAGTGGCAACTCGGTAAAACTCATGTACCTTTATTTTCTCAAAGATTTAGATCACTGTAAGGATTATAGTTGGGGATCTGCTATATTGGCAGTCTTGTACCGTCAGATGTGTGATGCAGCGAATGGTACTTGTGATATTGCCGGACCACTAATATTGCTACAAATATGGGTTTGGATACGTTTTCCTTCTATTAGGCCTATCCAATTGAATAAGTTAATAGATTTTCCCACTATAGAAGACCATGCATTGCCTACCTATACTTACGGATACAGGTGAATATTTTTGTTTACTAGATTTATTATTCTTTTTTCCTGAATCTATGTATGTTTTACCAATCGATCGTCATAATATATAATTATATATATGTATATATTTCAGGTGGATGTTTGCTGGAAAGACGTATAATCCTGATGCAGTAGGACATAACTTGCGACATTTCCGAGACCAATTTGACTTGATGAGAGACGATCAGGTATTTTAGTATTTTATCCTTTATAAACTATTAATTATGTACTTTTTAAATATATCAAATTTGATAGAGTAATATATCTATATTTTATCATACAATTATGACTTGTTTAGACAACATGCCTATTTGCCTTGTTTTCTCTAAATAGGTGATATGGTTGCCTTATGATGATATTTTAGACTATCTGCCAAATTATTGTTGTGCTGGAAAAGAAATTTGGCGTGCGAAAGTCCCTCTTATTTGTTTTGAGTTTGTTGAGCACTATAATCCTGATAGAGTTCTACGACAATTTGGTATGAGGCAAGGTATTCCACAAGCATGTTTGAAAAACTATACATTACATTAACATAGTGGCCAAGGTAATACAACTACAAAATGGGCGAAGAAGTGGAAAGATTTTGTAGCACAGTGGAACAACCGACATGACTCACTTGTAGAGGGGGTTACCATCAAGGTTGGATGCCAGTAAATATGGACTATATGCCATGGTATAAGAAAATGCCACGGTTCTTGGATTGTATTTCTGAATTGCTAGCATAAACTTCGGTAATACACCATATGAACTTTCCCAATTACCAAATATTTTTGCTACCGTCTTTTGTTTACCTAACCATAATTTCTTGGAAACCACTTTGTTAAAACGCCCTTCCATGATATTCTTAAGTGCCTTGAGGTTAACCGTGGGATCCTCTTCAATAGCCTTTTGAATTGTTAATGTAACAAGATTAGCATCAATTTGTGGGTGATCGTTTGTTACAACCCTATGGACACAAGTATGAGGACCCTGTTATTTGGAAACTTCATAAAAGCCGTGATTTTTTCTATACGACCCTCAAATCCTCCATTTACAACTATTTTCTGATTCCGTAAAATATTTACATCGTACTTTCCAAAATTCTCCTTTGCTTCTGTGTGAGACAAAATGTCGATTTCGTTTGATAGACCATAATTTCATCCATTTTTTCATCATATATTGGTCTCTAAAACAAAGACCAACAAATGGTTCATCAAACTCGGGATCCCAATTTCCAGGATATATTACAAATCGTTGTTTTTCCCACTGGTTATACATGTCAAAGGTGCCAGGTTGAGTAATGTAATTTGACATTGGTTGATGTAGTGGAATTCCATCCGGTATGTGTTCCGGCCATTCAAAACCACCAACTCTATCATTTTCATAACTCATATTCAGGGGCATTTGAAATGGGGTATCATAACTCCTAGTAGGTAAAGTATTTTATTGTTCTTCTTCCCCCTCATCGCTCTCATATCCGTCTTCTTCGTCTTCATCATCTCCTCTAAAATCAGGATCATCGTCCTCTTTCTCATCTAAATCACCCCATATATATTCATATGAAAATTTTTCCGTCTCCCCAATGTTATCATTTTCTGCCAATCGCCTAATTGACTCGGAAGAAGGTGTTGTCGAAATAACATGTGATGTCTTAGGAGGGGAGTTTCTCCTTTTCGAGCTACCTGTTTCATCTATGGGTGTATAAAAAGGATATGTTTTTTCGTTGGGTGCATTAGAATGTGTGGGAATGTCAAGAGATGTATGTGCAAAAGATTCTTAATTTTGAGATGGGATATGCAATTGCTCTATTTCGACATATAACTCAACAAATGTTCTTTCATTTTGATTGGTTAAATCCAACATCGCAGTGGCAGTGTCATCATCTTCAATACAAAGTGGCATGTATTTGAAATGATTAAATGTGGTCGGATATGGAAAACGACAAGTTAATTTCAGCCGATTAGAATTTGAAGAGATCCCTATTTTTTCAAACAATTTTTGCAATAATTGTTCATATCTAATGTTTCTACATACCTTAAAAACTTTTCGATGAGGAATAATATATGATAAACCTTCTTCATTATTTTGAACCATTTCACCACCCAAAAACAAAATAATGTAGGAACTACCATGATCTAAGTAATTTGAATAAACTAAAAACAGATTTAACGGGATTTGTGGTTTGTGAGTCTGTGGTCTATGGGTTTGTTTGAGGGAGAATGGTAGGAGATTTGTGAGTCCGTGGTCTGTGGGTTTGTTTGGTGGAGAATGGTAGGAGATGAGGAAAAATAGGGTATTTTATTAAACTCTATCTCGCTGATCCGAAAAACGAGATAGAGTAGGCCAATTTTGCAATTTATTAATAAAGTAGGCTAAAATAAGAATTTTTGTGGGCCAGTGGGCCAATTTAGAAAAAATCTCTTTTTTTTTCTATGAACTTGCTCTCTTTCTCTTTCATATGATATCTTCTCTCCTCCAAAAAAATCAAAAATCTCATCGACGCCTATATCTCATTCATCTGAATAGTCATATCACGTACTGAGTATTCGTTTGATTAATTCGAAATTACTCCAAAGGATTAAAATAAAATAAACTTTTTTTTTATTTGAGTTGTTTTCCTGTACTTTGCTTGAGATTCGTTTCTCATTAATTTTTTTTTATATTTATTTATTAATGATCAACTTGTTACACAGTACTAATCTGTGTGGTTTTTTCAATGAGATCAAATGTGTTTTAATAAACATTTCGATTTTCTTGTATTCAGATTAATGGTGATGGATTCTGAATTATTGTACTTAAAAAAAAACTTATTATTTGAATATTTTGGTAGTAGAAAAAAAGTTAAGAAAAGAAAATGACCAAAAAAAGTTTTCTTCTTTTATATATATATCAAAGTTACATAGCATTGTTATGCACTATTTTAAAGCATAGACTATATAGAGTTTAGATTTCTATATATAGTCATATGTAGAGAGAAAAATTAGAGAGACTGTTGAGAATACTCTTAACATCTATAGTGGACGGAAACATATTGAACATGTATATAGTTGAACATTCAATTGGATTGAGGATGAATATTTATTATTAGTTTCACTATAACCGGATTTAGTTCGAGTGAAAAAGAAGTATAAACTCAATGAACACTAAAACACAGATACTAATTAAGTGGTCATACACTTAAGTCATAAAATAGGTGCAAATTGCAATTAATCAAGATTATGTATTTAGAAATTCAATTTTTTTTTCATACTGAGACTACCATTATTAGAGTTTAATTATGTAGTGTCTAATCATAAATCAATAGTAATGTCAAAGTAATGAATTCCTAGTTTTAGGAAGTCATATCAATGGTAATTGCACGAATAATTTGGTTCAAGGACTAACGTGTGACTACTAAATGTTTACCTAGAAAACGTCCAATACCTCCACTTTTTAAACTATTGTCCATAAATACACTACCCAAACGTTTGATTTTCTAATAACTCACACCTATATAAACCCCAATTCTAATTAATTTTCTACTGTAATTTTTTTTCTCTCTTTCTACTGTAATTTTCCAATACCTCCACTTTTTAAACTATTGTCCCTTTTTTTTTCTCTCTCTCCCTATCCTAACCTTCTCTCTCCTCCTTCTCACTCCCACCTATGCCTGGAAGACGAACTCTCCACCGCCCTAACCACCATCTGTAAACATGACAGCTCTGCCCTAACTCGTTTGAGTATATCTCCTCATCGGTTCCTCCTCTTCCTAGTCCACGTCGTTATGCGATCCTAATCTCCAGCGAAACTCGATGTCCTCCGTCGTCGCCCGACGGGCTAAATTAGCCTTAGACGGTCGCCCCTTCTTCTTTTTCTCGATATACACCGTCATCTCTATCTTATATATAATTTTATTGACCTGTTTATGAACATTTTATTCACTTTTTATGCACATTTTATGCACTTTTATTGACTCATATGCACCTTTTATGCACTTTCATTGACCCGAATACACATTTTATGTACTTTCATTGACCAGAATGCATCTTTTATGCAATTTTTATGTAATTTTTTATTCACTTTTTTTGCACTTTTACACATTTTATGCACTTTCATTGACCCGAATGCACCTTTAATGCACTTTTATGCAATTTTTATGTACTTTTTATGCACCTTTAATGCACTTTTTTATTCACTGTTTTTGCACTTTCATTTACTTTTATGCACCTTTTATGCACTTTTTTATTCAACTTTTATGCACTTTTTTATTCACATTTTATGAAATTTCATTGAGCCGAATGCATCTTTTATGCACTTTTATCACTTTTTATGCACTTTTTATGCATTTTATGCCCTTTTATTGACCTGAATGCACATTTTATCCACTTTAATATAACTTTTATGCACGTTCATTGACCCGAATACACTTTTTATGCACTTTTATTGACATGTTTGAATATCTTATGTATTTTTTATGCAATTTTTATGCAAATTTTATGCAGTTTTGTTGAGCCATATGCATATTTTATGCACTTTTATTAATCCGAATGCACATTTTCATGCACTTTCATTGATCCGAATGCACCTTTTATGCATTTTTTTTTATACTTTTACTAACATGTTTGTATTTTTTATGCACTTTTTATTAACATGTGTATTCTTTATCGACTCATGCACTTTTGAAAATTTAAATTTGTAACGAATTTTTGTTGAGTTTTTTCAATTTTTCAATTTTTTGAATTTTAGATTTTTTAGAATTTTCTTTTGGAATTTTTAGATTTTTTTGATATTTATATTTTTTTTAACATTTTAAATATTTTTTCAATTTTTTTTATTGATTTTATTGATTTTATAAAATTATTTTGAATTTTTATCATATTTTTATGGTTTTTGATTTTTAGAGAGAGAAAGTGAATGTTATATGCTGAATAAAAGTATTTTTGAAAATAGAATGAACATTAATGATGAGTGACCTTATGTGAAACTCATCTTTTGAAAAGTGACACAATAAGTTGCTAAATAGTGGGTTATTGGGTGTTCTGCCATGTTTACCATGTATATTTCATATCCAAGGGGTGATATTTTTATATCGATTTATACCAACCGACTGCTTTTCGAACCGAAACAATTAAGTCGGTATCAAAAGTTTGGTATACCGACATTACAGTACGGTACAACCGAACCGATGTTGAAAGTCGGTTCGGTTTCGGTATTCATTTAGTGAGTTCAGTATGGTACCGATTTAAACCGAAATATTAAAATATATTATATAGACTAAGAGCATCTGCAATAGTTTTGTTAATTTTTTATTGTTAACTAGTGACACATCATCATTTAAAAAGATATTAAATGACACATATGTATATTAACTTAAACACACACAATAATTTTAACTTTAACAATGTTATATATTTTAACTAAAAATTAATTATTCAAAATATAGTACTGTGGATAGATGATGGGAGAAAATAAATAGCAGTATGGTAGAGAAATAACAGTTAATTGTGAGTGTGGATAGACTTTTTTGTCAGGTCATCAAGTTATAACAATTAAAAAGATGGCTATATTTAACAATGTTTTTAACATCTATAAAGTTAACACACACTTTTAACACAACGTTAACAATAGAGATAACAACGCTGTTGTACATGCTCTAATAAACTAAAAGACGTATATACACTTAATTATTTATATTGTTATAATATACTTATATTATTTTTCTAGTGAATACTTATAACATTTACTAGAAATGTCTAGTATTGTTTACTCTTTTATGCAAAGAAACAATAAATATAACAATAATATAAATAAACATATATTTTTAATCGAATACTTTTAAAACTTTATACTATGTTTTTTTTCCAATACGTACCATTTTTTTATCACCACTTGTAAACAATAAAGTCTGGTATAAAAACAAAACCGAACTGAACCAACCGAATAGTTTGGTATACCGAAAGTTCGGTATACCGAATTTTTTGGTTCGGTAATGGTATAAAAATTCTCAAACCAAATTAGTTTGATACGGTATAGGTATGTAGTCAAAAAGTTCGGTACCGAACCGATGTCACCCCTATTCATATCATTCTATTATAATAAGTCAACTCAAAGAAAAATAAGTCTGTCCAATTTTGCCCAATTTTTCCAAAAATACCCTCATTATGTTTTAATAATTACAAATATACATAATCTAATTAATTAACAATTTGTATTCACTATATTTTACTAATTACGGATGTACTTTAAATTAATTAACAATTCGTTTTAACCTGCATAACTATAATAAATGATACCAAATCTGAATATTATGTTCAAAATAAAATATATTACGAGATTTATGCCATTACATGTCTCACACGCAACACTTTTGGTAACTTTTACTTACTTATATAATAAGTTAATGAGTATTATTCACATAAAGTATGAACCACATCAATTATTATTTTTACTATGTTTTATATAAATTACTAAAATTCGTCCACATCCTATTGAAGACTCGATGATTTGTTTGTAAACGGGTTGAATTCACTTTTTAAACTAAATATGTGAGAAAACTTTATGTTCAAGTCACTTAATTGCAGCTGTCACATCATAAATTCGTCAAAATGATGTAACAGTTTTCCAAAACAAAAGACACATCAATATATATCGTTGAGAAACATGGTCACTTCAACGTAACATTAAATATCAATATCTATACTATTAGTTTATGTCTATAAATCTTATGATGTCTTAAAATAAATATTTGCAAAATAGTATTGATAGTTTGAAAAATTACAAATAAAAAAATGATAAGATAAACTGCTAAAATAAAAGTAACTGTTATTTCACGGTTACCATCTCTCTCGCCTTTCTCTCTCTCTATTATCTCCCACAATGCTATGGTAAAATTATTCTCTCTACAAACAGAAACAGTTAATTGGCCCTAAATAGAAATATTTAATATATATAAATTTAGTATATATATTTATATAATCTTATTGCGTGTAACACTGCTCCACAAATCACACCACGCATTGCGTGGGCTCGTGCGCTAGTCTTATTTATATTTAAACTCAAAGTTCTCAAATGAAAAAAAAAATCTTAAATAAGGTTTACACTTTTTTTTATTATTATTAAAACTTATTAAGGGGATCAAATGATTTCACCCATACCACCTAGTAAGATTCGAACCCTGTACCTCCTAGTTGAGAGTACGAGTTCTAACCCACTAGGCTAGTTCTAGTGGGTTTACACTCTAAATAAGGTTTACACTCTAAGTGAATTTATCTGGATGCCCACAATGGATTTATTTAAAAAAAAACAGATTTGTAATAGCCATTTAAAGAGCAGGAATGAAAGTCACAATATTAGACACAATATTAGCGTTCTCAGGATGTATAGTAATAAGGTTATATCCGCATGAACAAGTGACTTATTCAGAACAAAAAATGAAGACATATGGTAGGAATCTCACTTGAAACGGTGATTTTTCTATTTTTTATTTTTATTTTTTTATCCCTCATTTTGAGGTAAAACCTGCGAAATTTCACAGGCGACATGGTTCGAACACTGACAGTTAACGATATCCGGATAAAAGAATGAAGATATTTTATATGTATTTGACAACTCATTCACTCGAGACTCGAGAGTATTGCACATACATGTGTTTTATTTGAGTGTTTAATAAATTAAAAAACTTATGGACAAGTCTAGAAAAGTTGTTTATATATGTACATAATTTGAATATTTGTCCTAAATGTAGACATGTTGTACTAACTTATACAACACCTAACACTAACTGTTTTGAGGGTTTTTTTTTAATCTTTTTTCTTGACTAGTTATGATAATATAGGTTTTATGTAATATCACTTGAGAGTGGTCCAAACTATTTTTTTTTGCAATAGATCTTTATTATTTCTTCGTTCCTATTTAATTATCCATTACGAAATTACCTGCAATTTTGACCGGTCAAGAATTTGTATTAAAATTGTCGGGATAAATTTTTTCAAAAATTGATCATATAGTTCAAATGTTAAATTTTATGATTAGATTTTAAAAAAAATTATTTCGATAATTTTAATACAAGTTATAAGCCGGTAAAAATTACCCGTAGTGGATAATTAAATGAGAATGGAGTGAGTATATAGCTTCTCAAACCGGTTTGATTACAATCGACATTTTTAATAAATAAAAGACTAGTCTATTGAGTGTCAATAAACTCGAGCTTTATACATTAACATAAATTTAATTTAGAAGATATTATTTATTTTCCCCTCTTTTATCAGTGTGATCCAAACAAAAATTTTGTTAAACAAAATCGTGGAGGATATAGTTTTGTTTAAAAAAATGGGTAAGAAATAGTAGAAAAAGTGAAAAATTAAATCCATACATAATTATTAAGGTAACCAACATATATTAATGTATCACTTTCTTCTTTTGTGAATATACTCTGAATCATTCAACTCCATAATATGACCATATTCTTAATTCTTTTACATGTGATTCACTTTCCCAAATTGGACAAATTTCATATAGAGGGAAATAAAAATTCAAACCCATCTCTAAAATAATCCAAAATTTCAAACCCCCCCCGCCTATCAAACAAATGTCACACTTGTATGAGAAAACTACAGATAACCCCATTAACTATCGCTATTATTAAATAACCCACTATATATTGAAAACATTTAATTAGCCCAACGAACTATCAGTATTTTGCAAATAACACCAAGAGAATGTAACTCCTTCATAGATTTTATTTTTTGAAACTGCATTTTTAGGATCTGTAATCTGCAAGAAACAAAACATGTATTAACATTTTTTTCTATTTGAAACGCATTTTTTTTCATCTTAATTAGTAGTTTTCAATGTAAATTCACTCATGGCGTTTTCCGCTAACCACTAGATTTCTTTCTTAGATATTTCCAAATACACGTAGCTAAAGACCAAATTTCAATAAATATCTATATACAAAATCATTCCCTCGAAAAATTAATTTCCCGCGTAAATTTCTAAACATAGATAGATTATTCGCGCTAAAGGCCATTTACCCAGCTTAACGCTCGTTGCGTATACCCATAGCTCATGATGTTTCCCATTTACCTATAATCATACAGATTTTGACAACTGCACATTACAAATGGACATATACTAAATACATACCAACAAACACATACTAACACACATATTATCTTTTGAAATAACAAGTGTCCAAGACAAATCTACGTACATAAATTTATTCCTTTTTGAAAATAACTCCCGCAATGTAAATATAAGAAATTCAAATGTTCCATGATGGAAATGAATGACCTATGAAAGCTGATTACAAATTTCATACTTACATTCGCCCTTTGCAAAACACCCATAGTTATTAGGCTTTATTTCCGGTTTATCACCCATACTATGTAGAAATATAGATAACGAAAAAATAAGTGTCTTAGATAAACATAAATACAAAATTCCATCCCCTCTCAAAATCAAGAGCTAATTGTATAGTTTCGTACCTTTATAAACTTTGTTTGAAACTTACTCCATTCGTAACGTGCTATATAAACAGACATGTAACGAAACAATAAATGTCCAAGACTGAACGACATACATAAATTCATTCCCTTTCAAACTCGAGAGCTAATTCCATATTTTCATACTTACACAAATGCTCTTTGCAAAACAACTATCCTTCATAGACGTTGTTTTCAAAGTACAATCATTTATAATTTAACTACTAAATAACAAGTGTCAAGACAAACCGTAACGAAATAACTAGTGTCAAGACAAACCGTAACTAAATAACAAGTGTCCAAAACCGACAAATTCATTAACAGAGAGCTAATTGCAAAGTTTCATACTAACACACCCTCTTTGCAAAACACCCATACTCCATATGACGTTACATGCTAACAGACAAACCCTAACAAAATGAAATAACAAGTGTTCAAGACAGACCGTAACTAAAGAACAAGTGTCCAAAACCGAAAAATCCAAAATCGAGAGCCAATTGCAAAGTTTCATACTTAGGAACCCTCTTAGAAAAAAAAACATTCATACTCCAAAGGCTTTAAATGCTATAACACTATTCCACTTGTACCGTAACGAAAGAACAAGTGTTCAAGACAGACCGCAACGAAAGAACAAGTGTCCAAAACCGAAAAATCCAAAATCGAGAGCCAATTGCAAAGTTTCATACTTAGGAACCTTCTTAGCAAAAAACACCCATACTCCATAGGGCGTTACATGCTATAACACTATTCCACTTGTACCGTAACGAAAGAACAAGTGTCAAAGATAGACCGCAACGAAGGAACAAGTGTCCAAAACCGAAAAATCCAAAATCGAGAGCCAATTGCAAAGTTTCATACTTAGGAACCCTCTTAGCAAAAAACACCCATACTCCATAGGGCGTTACATGCTATAACACTATTCCACTTGTACCGTAACGAAAGAACAAGTGTCAAAGATAGACCGCAACGAAAGAACAAGTGTCCAAAACCGAAAAATCCAAAATCGAGAGGCAATTGCAAAGTTTCATACTTAGGAACCCTCTTAGCAAAAAACACCCATACTCCATAGGGCGTTACATGCTATAACACTATTCCACTTGTACCGTAACGAAAGAACAAGTGTCAAAGATAGACCGCAACGAAAGAACAAGTGTCCAAAACCGAAAAATCCAAAATCGAGAGGCAATTGCAAAGTTTCATACTTAGGAACCCTCTTAGCAAAAAACACCCATACTCCATAGGGCGTTACATGCAAACTCTATCCCAACACTTCATTAAAATCTATAAAAAAAAAAACCTTCATTTCTTCACTCTCACATCACCACATCTCACTCTCTCTCTCTCTCTCTCTACATAAATTAATAGAATAGATATATAATCAACATATAGATACATATATTATTATAATGGCGGCGAATTTACCGATTGACGGTGACGGAGTGTGCATGGTGTGCAAAGCGAAACCCGAGGAGAACTCGACACTCACGTGCAAGACTTGCGTGACTCCGTGGCACGCCACATGTCTCTCGGTCATGATTGCAACCCTAGCTGCCGTTGTAGACTGGGAATGCCCCGACTGCTCCACCGATGACGTGGCACCCAGGTATCTATCTATCTATGCTATATATGTAAATGTGTGTATGTGTGATTTTTTTTTAATCTAATTCTGTTGTAATTAAAGTGAATTTGTTTATTTACATATCTTTCTATGTGTGTGTTTTGATCTAGTTCGGTTAAAAATCAAAGTGAATTAAGTTATTTATATATATATATATCATATGTGTGTGTGTGTGTGTTTGTTGATTCAACTTTTTTTGGTTGTTTTTTAGGGTCTGTTTGCCTTCGTTTTTTGTTGTTGTTTTTTGGGTCGGTTTGGCTTCAATTTTGTTTTGTTTTGTAGTGTTTTGGGACTGTTTGGCATCGGCCTATTTTGGTAGTTTTTTTTAAGATGTGTGTGATGCCGGGCACACTACGTGTCTCTTGGTGATGATCGGAACCCTAGCCGCCGCTGTTGGGTGGGAATGCCCCGACTTCTCCACCGATGACATGGCACCCATGTATATATACATGTTTGTGTTTGTGTTTGTGTTTGTGTGTGTGTGTGTGTGTTTTGACCTAATTTTTTTAAATCGAAGTAAATTAGGCTATTTATGTGTGTGTTAGTGTGTGTTTTGATCTAATTCTGTTGAAATCGAAGTGAATTAGGCTATTTATGTATATATATATGTGTGTGTATCTGTTTGTTGATTTGACTTTTTTTGGGGGTAGTTTTTTAGGGTCTGTTTGGCTTCGCCTTTTTTGGGGTAGTGTTTTGGGACTGTTTAGCTTAGGCCTTTTTTGGTAGTTTTTTAAGATGTGTGCGATACCGGGCACGCCACGTGTCTCTTGGTGATGATCGGAACCCTAGCCGCCGCCGTAGGGTGGGAGCGTCCCGACCCGATGATGTGGCACCCAGGTATATACGTATATATGTATATGTGTATTTTATATCTATATTAGTGTGTGTAATTCTGTTGAAATCAAAGTGAATTAGTTTATTTATATCTATCTATATATGTGTGTGTGTGTTTTGATTCGACTTTTTGTTGTTGTTGTAGTTTTTTGGTAGTTTTTAGGGCCTGTTTGGTTTCGTCATTTTCTTTGGTAGTTTTTAAAGCTTAAGGGTCCTGTCTGTCCGTACTGCTTGGGACCCTAGCTGCCGCCTTCGGGTGTGAGTGTCAGACTGTTCCACCGATGACGTGGCACCCATATATGTATATATATGTATGTGTGTGTATCTATATATTTTATATGTATATGTGTGTGTGTAATTCTGTCGAAATGGAAGTGAATTAGTTTATTTATATCTATCTATCTATTTATAAAATATATATGTATATATATGTGTGTGTGTGTATAATTCTGTTTAGTCGAACGATGACGTGGCATTCAGTTTATATATATATACGGTATGCGTATATTATGTACATATTATTTTGATGCAGGTCTAAGAATTAGGGTTTATGTATTTACATAAGCACTATGTGTTTGTGTGTAAGTGATATTTTGATCTAATTCTGTTGAAATTGAAGTGAATTAGGTTATACTCCTATATGTGTGTGTTCTGATATAATTTTGTGTTGTTACAACAGTGATATATTCAGATTTATAATTTAAAATTTTAATTAAAAAAATAGGATTTTGTGAATATTGATAAGGCAGCTCTCTCTTGTTAGTTGTTACTGGTCAAGGAATGATGTTATATATCTGTGTATGTGTGTCATATTTTGACCTAAATCTGTTGAAATTGAAGTGAATTATGTTATACATATAGATACACATATGTGAGCTCGCGTGTGTGTATCATATTTTAATTTAATTTTGTTCTAATTGAAGTGAATTTGTTTATACACACACATGCGTGTTTGTATTTTGATCTAATTCTGTTGGAAATGAGTGCTTGGAGAAGAAAGATCTCTTGTTAGTTTTTACAGGTCCAAGATTTAGGTTATATATGTTGGTACTTCGCCCTATCATTCTATTTTCTTTTAATGATCTTCATTTGGTTGATGAAAAAAGGAGGATGATTTTTAGCAATATTGTTGGGTATGTTTGGAATTATAAAATTAAACGTATTATCCTTATTGGTGGAGGTGAAAAGTATTCGAGGGTAGTGGGCTTGTTTGTTGGTATCTTATAAAGTTTAAAAGTCTATTTTTGTTGTAAATTCTAGTTATGCCTGCTTGTTTCTAATATTAAAGGACTTCACTTGGTCTTTGCCGATGTTATGTATGCTCAAAGTGAGTGAAATATAATTGTTTATGTATTTTTATCTAATTTTGTTGGAATTGAAGTGCTGAAAAGTTATCTCTTGTTTGTTGTTACAGGAATAATGACGTGGCGGTCCGAAACGATCATTCAGTGGGCATAGTGGCGAAAGTGAGGGAGATTGAGGCGGATAAGACCCTGACCGATAGAGAGAAGGCGAAGAGGAGGCAGGAGCTTCTTGCAGGAGGAGCAGGTGGGAGCAATGACGTGGCGAATGGGGATACGGAGGAGGAGAAGTTGTTGGAAATGAAGTGTGCTTTTTGTATGCAACTACCTGAAAGACCCGTCTCGGTATGATTTTTATTAGTTGTATATTGCAATTTGTTAATTGTAATTTCTGTTATGTTTGTGCCCTAATACCAGCCCTCCAAAACTGATGTAAAGATAGATAAGGCTACACTCCCCTGCCTAGTAAGAAGCAAATGATTTTTATTATCTTAATATAACCCCCAGCGTAACTTCTTCCCCTCCCATATCACATATATGAATGATGGTTGTGGCGTTGCCTGCTTATCGTTACATATGTGCAATTTACTTGTATGCTATGTCTGTGTTCTTATTTAGACCTTGATTGTTGTGTTTCTATGTACAGGGCTTCTTTAGCAGACGTATACAACTTTATTTTTTTACTTGTACCTTTAGTTTTAAGTAAATGGGTTGCTTGGTTGAACAGACAAACAAATTCCTTTTTCTATAGATTGATGCATAAAAGTATAGTTTTGAAAAAATAAAAGTTCTGATACTTTTTACTTATGATTATGCTTTTCTCAAATGTTACACTATAATAACTTAGTATTCAGAATCCCGGTACCGAAGAAAAGTACAATTTCTATTTTATGCCAGAGACACTTATAGTTCACCCATACTAATACGATAGTTATACCAACATAGTTTGACAATTTTTATTCAGAATCCCGGTACCAAAGAAAAGTACAATTTTTACTTAAATGTTGGTATAACTGTCGAGTATGAGTGAACCTGTAATTAGCCTATCAGGTTCTCTACTTGCACAGAAACTGAGTTATAATTCCAGAAATTAGTTGTACGATTAATAGATCTTTCGTCGTTGTTTGTTAAATTTGTTGCCAAAATCAACTCGTTAATGTCGGTACACTTTTGCTGCAATGTTTGAGTGTAGCTTTCAACTTTCTTAATGGTTGTAAAGCTGCGCAACAACATACCAGAAAGTATTTAATTAGCCTATCTGTTTTTTTTCTTCTTTTTCTGTGAACAGCCTAATTGGATCTTAATTGACAACAGAAATTAAGTTGTAGTTCCAAGAACTAAATTAGCACTTTAAGAACTACTATTGCCGTTTTGTGGAGTTCGTTTTCTATGCATGTCCTTTATTTGTCAATATAGATTTTGTATTGATATTTGGCCGTCAATCGTTTTGTTTCATTTTAGTTTACTTCTTTACATTTATGAATTGTTTGGATTCGACACTGTTTGCACATTAGTATTAGTATTAGTGCTTAGTGATTAGAAGCAGCATTATGGCAGTGCGTTGTTCTGTAATTTGATCAATGTTGAAAAAGTGACGTCTTAATGTGATGAAATGTGTAATTAGCCTATCTTGATGGTTACTTTTAAGAACTGCAAAATAAGTGATAGTTTCGAGAATCAAAGAGGTACTTGAATGTTTATTGACACTATTTTCGTAATAGTACATGTGCATTTTGATTGTCAATGTTGCCCTTCATTGTCTTTTATCAGTGTGGTTTTATTGTTGTGTTTGAAATTTCGGTTGTGGCTACCTACCAGACGTTAGAATTACTGGGTTTAAAAGGGTAATTGGAGGCAGAAAATTGACTATTCTAATTCATTGCCTTATATTTTATCTAATGTTGAAAAGTTTCGGGGAACATGTAAGTAGCCTATTTACTGTGCCCTTTAATGTCTGCACTTGAGTAATAAATAACATTTAATGATCTAACTTAGCTACAAAATGAACATATATGAGTAACATTTTGCGTTGTGTTATCATTTACCTATCATCTTGTAGAAATTTTGGCATAACTTAACTTAAATTCTGGAGACAGGACCCGACTTTTTGAGGATCGAATCAAATATGACCATTGGTGCCATTTGGATAGTCTATTTCCTTTTCTCTATTTAAATAAATGAAGTTTTTGAATGCAGTTTTGTAAAGTAAAAACTTGAAAGTAGGTGTGAAATTAGTTCATTTACATGCATATTATAAAATGTTTTGATCTGTATGTATTTTGAAATTTGGCTATTAATGTCTTATAAAAAATCTCAGGTGAATCGATCCATTGTAAAAGCTATTGCACTAAATTGTAATTTGTAACTTGATACTTTAGATACCTAAATTGAAACAAAAACCCGTAGATTGGTACCTAATTTGTTAAGCATCAGTTTGATACCCCAATTGTTTATAACTAATAGGACAGTGTATTAAATATATTTTCCCCATATATTGGCTATTGCTTAGAAAACTTTCTTTCTTCCAGTTGAATATTCCTATTTGTGTCTGTCTAGACAGCAATTCGCATGTGTCTTATTTAGTTGAGTTTGTTTTACCTTTCATAACATTCTCTTTCCTATCAGTACATACCCTTCCAATTATTGGCTATAGCTTAGAAAACCTTCTTTCTTCCAGTTTACATACATGTTTGCGATTTTGTTTTTTCGTTTTCTTCCTTTTCTGAAGTTTTAATATGATTTTCCAGACACCTTGCGGGCACAATTTTTGCCTGAAATGCTTCCAGAAATGGATAAGTCAAGGAAAACGGACCTGCGTAAACTGTCGTGCTGCTATCCCATCCAGCATGGCCAGCCAGCCACGTATTAACTCCAGCCTCGCCGTCGGTATCCGTATGGCAAAAATGTCCAAATCCAGCACCAGTAATAGCGCACCTAAAACTTACCACCATGTTCAAAACCAAAACCGACCGGATAAATGTTATACTACTGACCGTGCAAAGAAAACCGGGAAAGCTAATGCATGCAGTGGTAAAATATTTGTCACAGTCGCACCTGATCATTTCGGGCCAATTTTGGCAGAAAATGATCCTGAACGGAATCAGGGTGTTTTGGTGGGAGAAACTTGGGAGGACAGGATGGAATGTAGGCAATGGGGAGCTCATCTTCCTCATGTTGCTGGTATTGCTGGCCAGTCAGATTATGGTGCTCAATCTGTGGCATTATCCGGTGGATATGAAGACGATGAGGATCATGGCGAGTGGTTCTTGTATACAGGAAGGTATGTTGATTTGGCCTTGTTTGGCTGTATTTTTTGAGAACAAAGTATTACTTTTTTTGTTAGCGGTGAAAATGAAGAATTGTAGGTTCTTTTAGAAGCTTGTTTGTCAAGAGGAATTATTTTGGAATAGTGAATTTCTTTTTGTTAGTTAAAAAAATTAGATCGAAAGTATGAGATTCATACTCTTTTACCTCTCAAAAGTGAAAGTAAGTATACTTTTCTTCAGTACGCCAAACACATAAGTATTTACTGGAAGGGTGAGTTTGCTCCTGTTCAGTTTACAGTTATACATCTATGGTGAAAGCTAATATTTTTTGTCAGTATTGTTAACTCGTTACTCATTATTGTTTTTACAATTATATGCCGTCATTTTTCCTTGCATGTATGCCAAACCTCTGACGTTCCTTGAAACTTCATAGTTATTACTTGTACATCTTGTTTTGCATTTATTGCTTATGCATATCTCTTACTCGTGTGCACCCATGATCGACAGTGGAGGAAGAGATCTTAGTGGCAACAAAAGGACAAATAAGTTGCAGTCATTTGATCAGAAGTTTACTAAATCCAATGAAGCATTGCGAGAAAGCTGCCGAAAAGGTTATCCGGTTCGAGTTGTGAGGTGATTTGTTTAATTAAATTACATGGACTTTAATTTTTAGCCTTTTGCTTATATAAATAATAGTGATGTTGTAGTTCTTGTGAGGCGGTTGTTAAGATGTTGATTGATGAACCAAGTGAAATACTTTTGGCTTTATCTGTTTGTGAACATGGGCAATTGCAAATATTACTATTCTTTACTTGCAGTGAATATAATCCACTTTATATATCATATACGTGTTGCCTTTTCATGTGTTTCTATGAGGAAGAGCTTACTCGGTTGCACATTATGAGCTTGAAACTTTACTTTTGAAGAAGTTACAAGTTTTTGCACTGAATGATAGATGAACTAGATGTCCTCATTCTTTTTTGTCTATCGTAAAAGTAAGACCGAGTACAATAGGTAACATATTTGTATTGATTTCCCTTTTAAAACTTATAGTTAGACAAGTAAACAAAAATTAAGCTAGCGATGTCATTATTTACCTTGAAGAAGCGTCAACGTTAAATATGATATTGATATAAAGTGTGATGGAGTGTAAAAGTTTAGCACCTCTAACAGAAGAGTTTGGTCGGCTTGAGACAAATGACAGTTATAAAAGTTTTGATATGGCAGTGACTAGTCGTTGAATAGTCGTTATTTTAGAATTTCAAGAGTCTGTAAGAAATGTTTGCTTGTTACATTTAAAAATGAGCATGAACTTGAGAAGAAAATTTTTCAATAATAAAGGGATGTACATTCTTTAACATCCCACCTTTTCAATTGGGTAACACATTTTCCTACATATCTATTCCAAAGTAAATATTTTGCTTGATGCTGAAAACACCCAGATCTCTTACTCTATAGTTATCTCCCTTTTTAAAACTTGTACTTAGATAAAGTAAATAAAAAATAAACTAGCATAGTGATTTAATGGTGTAGCATGAACGATGTAAAAGCTTGATCGGCTTGAGGAAAGCAAAGTTATAAAATTCGTAACAAGGCAGTTACCAGTCATTAAATAGACGGAGGTTTATTTTTATTATGGGATTTAGGGCAGTCCGTAAGGGATATACATGTGTTATTTGCATCTAATGAGCATGAAATTTATAACGGAGTCTACAAAAAAAAACATTTTCTCTTATGTGCCACTTTTCTGATAAGGGGACACATCCTATAAGCTTTTTGCCTAAAACATCTAGATCTTTCAAATTATTTTTTGTGCAAGAGACTTGTAGAATATTTTTCCAAAACCGTGTTCTTGCTCCCTCAGAAGCAAAATTTCAGATTAGGTCAAGTATTGGCATATGCCGGGATGTTGCGATGGCGACACATATACTCCCCTCAATTTAGTTGTCCCTACAATCAAACAAGCCACAGCTATGCTTTTAAGTCCACGTGCCTCATGACCTGCTTTTTTTAAATCTTTGATGTGTCGTTTTCTTTAGTTGTCGTCTTGTATTAAATATGCAATTGGTATTAATATTGGACTCTGTTTTGCTAACAGGTCTTTTAAGGAAAAACGCTCCTCTTATGCGCCAGAAAAGGGAGTGAGATATGACGGGATTTACCGAATTGAGAAATGCTGGCGTAAACCCGGAATTCAAGTAAGATCATATAAACTCATAAGCAGTTAATTAATAATTAAGTATCGCATCTCAGAATTCATTTTTGACATTATTACTATACCAGGGTTTCAAAGTGTGCAGATACCTTTTTGTTCGATGTGACAATGCTCCTGCCCCTTGGACTAGGTTTGCCGTAAACATCCTCATATTTCCATTTTATATTTACATCCATTGTATGTTTTTGACTTATTTGCTCTATCTATAGTGATGAACAAGGTGACAGGCCAAGGCCTTTGCCTAGCATCAAAGAGTTGAAAGATGCAACGGATATTTCTGAGAGAAAGGTTACTGCTTCTTGGAATTTTGATGTAAGATGGATTTTGGACTTTTTCCATTTACTTATTACTGCTTTACTACTTAATCTTGTGGTCCTTATATGTTTGCGGTTTTGTATAGGCGGAAAAAAGTTGTTGGGGTTGGACAAAAGATCCTCCTGCTAGTAGGAAACAAATTGATCAGAATGGAAAGACATCCACTAATAAACGTAATAAACGAGCTCCTACCATACAAGAAAAGCTTCTCAAAGGTTAATTTTATCCCGCCTTGTTATGGTTTTGTCTGTTCTCGTTAAAATGTTTTGTTGTTCAATAAGCAACAGTAATTTGTAAAAAAATGCTAAAGTTATTGATCCTAGAAATATTCCCTTTCTCTTCAATTGGAAGTTTATCTTGAACTATATTATTAGTACCAAATATTAAATTAAGAAATAAGCAATTTAATTTTTTTATTCCAGTATTCCATTTCTGTTTGAATAATCTGGATATGGCTTTTTAAGCATATCTTACATATGTCTAATTTTACATTTGCAAACGCTTAAACATGAAGGTGCTTTATTTTGCAGAATTCAGCTGCCTCATCTGCAAAAAAGTTATGGATCAACCCCTTACTACTCCATGTGCTCATAATTTCTGCAAGGCCTGTTTTGAAGGGAAATTTACTGGCCAAAGTTTTATAAGGCAAACAAACTGTGAAGGCAGGCGGTCACTAAGAGCTCGAAAAAATGTAATGAAATGTCCATTCTGCACAAATGACGTCTCTGATTTCCTTCAAAATCCACAGGTAAGACAAGTTGCCATGTCAAAAATATGTTGACGACAATTAATGGAAAGTGAAAACCTTGTTTTGCTGAATGTGGGTTATTTTCAATACATGAGCAAGAAATAAGAAAATGCTCTAAAACATCCTTCTAAGCGATGCGTATCCTAGAAAGTGGAGAGTGATGAAGATTTGCAAATCATATTAAACTGCTATTTTTAAGATGATTTTTAGCAACCTTTTTAGTTTTGTAATTCATGTGGTCTGCTATGCATGCTGTCTTATCTGAAGGACCAACTGCATCTTTTTTCTCTAATTGATTTATATTGTGGAAATTTCTGACGATTTTTCTTGTGGTAAAAATGAAGGTGAACAGAGAGTTGATGGGTATGATTGAATCACTTCAGAAACAAATTAAAGAGGCAGAGGCTAAAGAAACAAGTGAAGAGATTGATGCTGCTGAAGAGCTGTCTGGCTCAGTTTCTGGTGAAGATGAACAAGATGTCGGAGATGAGATTCTAGAAAACGAACAAGATAGCGGAGAGGAGAATAATAAAAATGCTGACAATATTCAAAATTCACATTCTGGAACCATTTCGGCCGTAACTAACAACTCTAAGAAAGTTAGCGGATACGAACTTGAGAAAGCTGACATTGAACATGATGATGGCAAAGAAGGCAGCCAAGATTCTCTCTCTAAAAACACAGCTGCAGTGGTGGTGACTAGCAAAGTAAAGATAGCCGAGTCGGTTGTTGGTGAGAAGGTTAACGAGGTGGATAATGCTGTTAAAACAAAAGCTCCTGCTAAGCGTAAAAGATCTGCTGATGTTAAAGAGGAGTCAGAAGTTGCTGCGGTTGAAGTCGAAGGTAAGAGAAAGTCCAGACGACATAATGCAAATTAGTGCTAAACTGATGGAGGGGAGATAGTTCTGTAGTCAATAGTTTTATAAGAATTTGGCTGGCCATGTGGTACTTTCTCTATGGCCTTTTAGTATTTTGGTTTTATGTAATTTGGTATTTTGGCAAAACTTATGTGGCTTTTGGATGTTGGTTGGAATGCTTTGAACAACAGTATTTTGATATAGATTTTGCCGTAGCCTATACATGCTATGTGCACTATATCTTTTAGTAATATGCAAAGCTTCATTTGTGTAAATGGCGGTCTTTCTAATTTTGTTTTCAGAACTTGATCTTTCTGATCAGTTTCTGCTGTATTTTAGACAGGGCAAAGCTCGATATCATGTTGGGTTTCAGTCGGTGTAAATGGTGGTCTTTATAGTTTTGTTTTCAAAATCTGATCTTAGGGACTTTTGGTAATCAGGGGTGGTAACATTTTGGGGTTGCAAATAACAAATGACATTTTACATGGTTGCAAAACTCTTAAATAACATTTTCGTAAATTGTGGTGTCGTGAATGCACCTCTTTGTTTATCAGTAGGGGCAACTGAAATTCCTATCCGCTGTTCTAGTTGTAGTTTTGCAGTTAGGTTCCAAGTGATGTTGCAACCACAGTTGGAACCTAAGTAAAAATAATGGACAGAACTGAAATAAAATTAAATGTACTTGAAATAAATCACACGCACGTTTAACAACGGAGTTCACCTAACTAAGCTACGTCTCCGGGGGACTTATCCACATTATGATATTATAAAAAGCTTACAATATAGGATTCAAGTCTTAATGAAAAACTCTCAGACTCTCTCTAGGTTTTTCTGCCTATCTCTATATTGCTCCTACCTTATAACTATCAATTATAAATCAATGACATCCCACTATTGTTTTCTTTTAAAAGCTCTTTGTGTATTCTCTCTAGAATGAGTTCTTTATAATTTAGAACGCACACTTTTTACAAGCTAAGTTATCAACTATATAAGCATGTAAAAACAATCTTCTATTTTCAATGACTTTTGTGATTGCTTTTGACTTTATTGATTGACTTCAATCTTTCCAAACATTACATGATTCTTCAGCGTGGATTGACTCCAATCATCATTGGTTAATACCTGTTTAATATCTAGCTTGAAAATAGGAGTTAGTCTTTTACTATAACAAGGAAACATATAGGATAATATTTTTTAGAGATAATATCTTTTAAATATACATATGAAACATTAAGTCCATATTTCATTCAATCTTAAACATATCATACTGAATTGATAAGAAACAAAGATTGAAACAAGTGATAAAGATTTGCATAAGAATAGAGATATAGATTTATCTATGTAAAGGAAACATAACTTTATAAACTAATCTCTTTATATTTTTTAGGAAATCTTTCCATACCACTTTGATATTCTCAATATAGACGAACTGAACCTTTAAGAGCATATGAGAATATATCCTGCATACTTTAGAACAAATAATTACCATTAAAGAATACTTATGCAGACTTACAAAACTAGACAGAATCCTGCAGGACAGCAGGTTGGAACTGTGGTTGCAACTGAGGTTGCAGCATTACTTGAAACCACCAACGTTGTCTTAGCATGTTGTAACTGAGGTTGCAACATTGCTTGAAACCTATCAACACTTGTCTTAGTAGGTTGTAACTGAGGTTGCAACATTGCTTGAAACCTAACAACACTGTATTAGTTCATAATAAACAGATATGATTATTTAGTGAAAACCAATACACAACAAATAGAATTTAGACAAGAAATCTGGTCCTAACAATCTCCCCCTTTGTCATTGGTTTTGACAAATCATCTAAGTTTATAATCACATCAATCCACGTATAAATACAATTCAACACAGTCTTTTACTGTGTATCTTTTATCAATGCTTTTGTTACAACTATTTAAGCTCCCTCTGCAAGTTAAAATAGCCAGCATCATATAAACACAAAATATATCCATTCATAGAGTTTTAGAACAGATTCAATTTCAAAGACAGTCATACTTCAAAAAGAAATTTCAAAAGAAAATTGCAAGGCCAAACAATGCTGGCACAGAATAGTCTTAATACAACAATTGTGACTGAAATTTAAAAACAACAACATAAAGTCTTGAAATTGAAATTAAAGCTTGAAACTGAAAACATTAAACTGAACATAAACTTCGTCTCCCCCTATTTGTCATAAGCCAGACAAACTAGTCACGAGGTATGTCTGAGTAAGGTGCCTTTTCCCTTAGAGGTGGATCTCTGACCACCTCTTCATCTTCTTCCTCACTACTTATGGAGAAGCCATCATCACTGTGAGTAGCATCACTATCACCATCATCCTCACTCTCTATGAGATTCACCAGTAGCTTCTTGATTTGATAGTCATCAGCATCCAGTTGAGCTCTTTTTTCTTGATTGTAAGCCAACTTTTGTTGCAGATACCACCTCACACCTTTCTTCTTTTCTGAAGGAGCACTAGAGGTCTCCTTTTCTTTTCCTTTTTCTCCAGAAATGTCATTGACATGCCCTTCCTTTAGCAGTTTTGCAGAAATATACAGGGCAGAGGGACAATATGTGATTGGTTCAGTGGAGATTCTAATAGGAGAAGTTCTAGATAAATGTGAGACTTGAGACAGAATCACTCCAGTGATTAAACAGGGAAAAGGTAGCAGAATGGAAGGTGAATTAGTATCACTGAAATCTCTCATGAGATTGAAAACATGATTACCAAAGTTAATTGGCAATGAAGACATGATCTTATAGAGAAAAATGGCCATTTCTTTGTTCACTTTAGAGGGTTGTTTGGTAGAAGTCCAGTTAAACCTAGCAATTTTGTGTAGCACAGCAGCACACAATGTGAGAGAGGATGTTTTGATGGAAGTTCCATCAAATCTGTTATTCTTTCCAGTAAGAACAAGAGCAATGACTTCCATGTCATAATCAACATTATTCACAGAAGGATTGGGAGCACTTAGAAATTCATTGATTAACTTAGGGGTAAAATCTAAAGTTACACCCCTCAAAAATACTCTACCATATGCATGGTTACCCTCATCAAAGACATTGCTACTTAGATTAGCATAGAACTCCTTAACAACAGCAGGGTAAAAAGAATCAGCATAGCAAATAGTTCTACCTAAGCCAACAGCAGACAACAATTTTTCAACATGCACCTGTATATGTGGATAACTGACCAAATTAAGCCTCATTTCACAGTGAATTTCCCTACTAGCCAAAGCCCTAAACCTCCTATACATTTTCCTACTCCAGAATCTAGGATCAACCTCATTAAACTTAGGAGTATAAGTAAAACCAACAGAGATAGGATCATCCTCTAAGTTTCTCCTAGCACGTTTCTTAGTTCTCTGTTTTTTTGATGAGGAAGACTCACTTACCTTAGCTTTTGAGCCTGGACTGGTTGTAGATTTATTCAAGAAATCCCTAAGAGTACAATCATCATCAATGTTGAGATTTGGGTTATTAGGTGAGTTGGAAGACATGGTTTCAACTAAGGTTGCAACTGGACTTAGAACACCGCAGTGGGTTTTACAGAGAACTTAGGGTTTTTGTTTAATAGAAAGAGAGAGAGAATAATTCTGATAATTGTGTTTGATTTGGGTTATTTAAAAGAGGTTTGTATAAATAGTAATAAAGTCCAAATCTTTTTGTAATTAGAAACAGATATACTCAAATCAATTTTGAAACAGATTTTGCTAAAATAAAGGAAGTAATTTTGCAACAGAAATTTGAAAATATAAATCACAATGAAATCACAAAGGAAACAGATTTCAGTAAGATAAATTCAGCAAATTATATAGATAAACATTCCTTGTAAACAGATTTATCCAAAATTTGAATATTAAGAAGTTGAAGTTCTTAAGGAAACTTGACTTGTTTTAACAAAAATATAGCAGTTAAATAAAATATAGGACGTTAAAAAAAACAAGAATCTAGCCATTTACTCAAGAAGTTACATTTATCATTGAATAACTTTAATAGAAATTAGATTTTAAGAGCTTAAATTGAGCAAATTCATTTTCACCTCTACACAAAAACTAGTTTAATGATATCAGCAAGGAAAGAGTATAACTGATGTCAAAAACAAATAAGACTTAGTCTTGTCTTTTTCATTTTAGTAGATGACTATGATGTGAATCATAGATGGTATAACAACCTTTGGACAATCACTGAATTTTCAGTATTATGAGCATGTGGTTTCAATTGGTGTTGCAACTGAGCTTACAACCAGTATTATAAGCATGTGGTTTTAACTGGTGTTGCAACTGAGCTTGCAACCAGTATGTAAAATATGCACTTTGTGCTTGCAACTCTATTACCAGAGAGGTTTTAAGACAAGGTACCTCACATCTGTTTTTGAGACACCAAATAACGGCTTTTTCAAGATAAAAATTTCAAACCTCAATCAAGACTTACCTCTAGAATAAAAAGTATTAAGGGTACTCAAAACAGACATACATAGCAAGAGTATTCAATTAGATCCATAGTGACATACCCCTATGTCACTTCGTAAAGATTCAAATTTATTAGTATCAAGGGGTTTTGTGAAAATATCAGCTAATTGTTTTTCAGTTGAAACATGTTCTAAAATTAAGCTTTTGCCTTCAACCAGTGCTCTGATACCAATTGAAATTCCTATCCGCTGTTGTAGTTGTAGTTTTGCAGTTAGGTTCCAAGTGATGTTGCAACCACAGTTGGAACTTAAGTAAAATTAATGGACAAAACTGAAATAAAGTTAAATGTACTTGAAATAAATCACACGCACATTTAACAATGGAGTTCACCTAACTAGGCTACGTCTCCGGGGCACTTACCCAGATTATGATATTATAAAAAGGTTACAATATAGGATTCAAGTCTTAATGAAAAACTCTCAGACTCGCTCTAGGTTTTTCTGCCTATCTCTATATTGCTCCTACCTTATAACTATCAATTATAAATCAATGACATCCCACCATTGTTTTCTTTTAAAAGCTCTTTGTGTATTCCCTCTAGAATGAGTTCTTTATAATTTAGAACACACATTTTTTACAAGCTAAGTTATCAACTATATAAGCAAGTAAAAACAATCTTCTATCTTCAATAACTTTTGTGATTGCTTTTGACTTTATTGATTGGCTTCAATCTTTCCAAACATTACGTGATTCTTCAGCGTGGATTGACTCCAATCATCATTGGTTAATACCTGTTTAATACTTAGCTTGAAAATAGGAGTTAGTCTTTTCCTATAACAAGGAAACATATAGGATAATATCTTTTAGAGATAATATTTTTTAAATATACATATGAAACATTAAGTCCATATTTCATTCAATTTTAAACATATCATACTAAATTGATAAGGAACAAAGATTGAAACAAGTGATAAAGATTTGCATAAGAATAGAGATATAGATTTATCTATGTAAAGGAAACATAACTTTATAAACTAATCTCTTTATATTTTTTAGTAAATCTTTTCATACCACTTTGATATTTTCAATATAGACGAACTGAACTTTTAAGAGCATATGAGAATATATCCTGCATATTTTAGAACAAATAATTACCATTAAAGAATACTTATGCATACTTACAAAACTAGACAGAATCCTGCAGGACAGCAGGTTAGAACTGTGGTTGCAACTGAGGTTGCAACATTACTTGAAACCACCAACGCTGTCTTAGCATGTTGTAACTGAGGTTGCAACATTACTTGAAACCTATCAACACTTGTCTTAGTAGGCTGTAACTGAGGTTGCAACATTGTTTGAAATCTAACAACACTGTCTTAGTTCATAATAAACAGATAGGATTATTTAGTGAAAACCAATACACAACAAATATAATTTAGATAAGAAATCTAGTCCTAACAGCAACCATGTTGGTAATTGATAAAGCTTCATTTGTGTAAATGGTGGTCTTTATAGTTTTATTTTCAAAATATGGTCTTAAAAGAGTCTTCTGGTAAAAGAGAGCTTCATTTGTGTAAATGGTGGTTTTTAGAGTCTGCTTATTTTTAGAGTCTACATGACAAAGCTAGCTACCATGTTGGGTTGTTATGTATTTCGGTTGGTGTTTTAACAAGTGAAAACTTGTCTCGAAACGTTTTTGCAAGAACTATGTTAAAAACGTAAAAGACAGTTAAAATCTTACTATTCATTTTTAAAAGAATATGGGCAAGTGTGTGATTCTTTGCAACATTTGACCTAATTAATTAATCCAGATGGTTAAAGTTAAACACAGTTTTAAAGAAGGTGGATTAGTTCAGTAAGTTTATTTTATTCACACATTAGTCCCTGCATCCTTTAAATTTACAAAAACAAGTCCTCCTCCCCCAGCAGCAGCAGCCGATCCTCCGCCCCCAGCCACAGGTTGCCGCCTTCGTCGGAGGTGAAATAGGAAACAGGAAAGAGAGAACGAGAGAGATGAGAGGGAGACACTAACGATAACGACAGAGATATTTTGAGAGAGAGTAAGAATTTGGGAAATCTCTTTCGCTGCGTGGGGTAAGTGGCGGAATCACGTGCTGCGTAGCATAAACTAATAGAAAAACGATATTTTTGCATTTCGTTTGTGTGTATATATGTTGATTGTAGATATTTATGGAAGTATGAGTCCTCTAATTTATAAAACTTATGCTTATATATTTATTAAGAATTTTTAAAAATAAAAGAGCTAAAATACACTTATTAAAGTGGAAATCAAACATTTGAAATTAAATATTAACAAAAATATATGTAATTTTACTTTTTGTTTGGTTTCACCACACAATTTGAATAACATAATTACCTTAACATTTAAAAATATTCAAATCCTTTTTTTAGCTAAAACGTAACATTTTTAATTATGCGATATATATATGGTGGAGCAACCTACCCATGCGGTACCAAAGTGGTGCCTTGAGATTTGGACAAATAAACAAAAATAGATTTTAAAGAGTTTATATAATGGCCTAAAACTTAATAACATTTGCAAAAAAGAGACTAAAAACTTAAATGTGTTTTAAGAGGGGGTCTAAAGTTAGATAATTTGATAAAAAAAAGCATGCATCTTAATTTACCCTTCTAAGTTTTAAATCCAACAACTAATCCATAAGATATGTATATTTTCTGCTATCGCCGTTAGCCAATCAACCCCAATTTTCATTTTATTAGAAGGCACATCCTTGTGTTTGATGGTCTGTTTTTGACAAATTTTCATTTATTCCTTGTAGTATCTTTTTTTACGTTTATGCAAGTAATCAAGAAAGCCTATGTAGGTTTGATTACATCCAATATTTTTTGGGGTCTTAATAATAATTATTAAGAACTTAATCTAAAATAAAGGTATTTGAGACAAGTTAAAGAGAAACAAAGAAAAGGCACACTAAAATATAAGAAGCACAACACGTGTTAACAAGAGAAGCAAACTAAAAAGTATTGCGCCAGATACAAAAATGATATGGAATTCAAACGTGGAGGGGAACGAGGAGTGAATTCAAACATGGAGCGGAACGAGGAGTGAATTCAAACATGGAGCGGAACGAGGAGTGAATTCAAACATGGAGCGGAACGAGGAGTGAATTCAAATGAAGGAGAAACTGTTAGTAGTTATCAATTTTTCCTAATCAACATTTACATATTCAACAAATTTACAGTCAGTGTTCGGTTCATGTTAGTGTTTGTGTTCATGTTTGAATTCAATCCTCGTTCATGTTAGATAGTTTTTGAGCGTTAGTTACAAATAAGAAAAATAAAAAAGGTTTGAGCGTTAGTCCATGCCAATGTGGGTTATTTCATTAAAAAAAAAAAGAACTACATTATAATAGTTTCAACACACTTTAAGTACCTCTTTTTTAATTTATTACAAGTGCATTGCTCCACATAATTTAAATTACATGCAGATAATAACTTGGAGTTTGGATTTAAGGGCGACCAGGACAAGGAGGGATTAGAGTTACTATCGGGTAGGGTCGACATTACGTTTTGGATTATTCTAATCGAGTTTTTTTATATGTGTTCCCTCTCTAGATGACCACCAAGGAATATAATGAATATGTCTATCAGTAATTACTTCGAATAAGCGGCTGATTAATCTAACAAAAACAAATGGTAAAACAAATCTATACAATTTGCTGAAAGGACGAGAAATGCACATATCTACACAACATGTAATCGAACGGTTTGTGTTATTCAATGCGTGCACGGTGAATGGAATGGATACAAGATCTCTACACTCTCAAACATACAAGGTGACCAAGCAAACAACTTTTTAGGGAATTCACTTTAATGTTTTATTCTATTTGAATTAGATGGAACTTCCTATTGTCATGAAGAATGAAACACTAACTAGAATTTTACTAGAAATAGTATCAAATTTTTTCATATAAACTCATTCATTTATACATATGTTAGAGATCACTCATATCTCAACAAATTAAGAATGTTGAAGTCAACTTAAATAGCATTTCAGGTCATCAAAAGTTAGTTATAAAACCTTATGATGCCAGGAAGGCACCAATAATAGATCTCACCCAGTTTATGAACTAATATCAGCATAAATGCTTTCAAGTTTATGTATCATGAAGATTTGTGGAAACAATTTTCCATAAACAATCACATATCCAGTTACTATCAATTCTTAATATACAACCATCAACATCTCTAGGCGTGCGACACGTCCATTAATTAGTATATATCATTTAAAGAAATCTAAAAAAAGAAATGGAAACGTTCCGGTATAGATAATTCTAGAACTAACATTTGTCACAAAACACTAACAGATCCAAGCCAAAGACCGAATAACCCCAACTCGAGAAAATCGGCCCAAGTTTGAAAAGGATAAAAGGGTTTGACCTAATTTGTCTTCCGCGATTTTCGCTTCAGTTATTATAAAAATGCCCTAAGTCTTCTTAATTGTTTCACTCCAAATGTCAAAACAAATCATAATAATCGCTGCGCCGCCCTTAGCTTTCTTTGCCGTAGTTCTTCTCCAATGGCTTCACATTCTTGATCTTCCCGGTAGATATTCATTCTCTTTTTACCTTTTCCAGTATAAAATCTAATCATCTGATTTAGATTTGTTCTCTGTATTTGGTTTTCGTAATGTGTTCCTCATAAACATAAAATCTCAAGATACCATTATAGTAGTTCAAGACTTCAAGAAATGAATGATATATTTTCATATTTTGCTTGAATATGACAGACTTTGTATCATACTGATAACTTCTATGTACACCTTTAATTCAATTCATTCCCTTGTGGAAGTTCTTAATGGTTATTAGATTTCTTTGGCATATTATAAATTGTTCATACTTTGAAGATGTAAAGTCGAATCCAAAACTACCCATTAATTTGGAAATTAATATTACAATCTTCTACCTATCATTTTACCGGCGGATTCCTTTTAATCAATTGATAAACTTTGGGCATACCATCCATTGCACATGATTTGGTGAAGAAAAAATCATTATTACGATATTGGGTTGGGTTATACAAGATCAATCCTTTAAGAAAATGGAAATGTGACGATACTCGGTTATTGAAATATGCTCAAGTTATAAATCAAAAATCTTAACTTGTAATATATTCTTTTCATTGTCCATGCAGTTAACAAGAGAATTGCTGTCTTACAAGGTAGACACCCGATCGTTGTTCATTGCATTTCATATATAGCCCTATCCATGGCCTTTTTATCGAGGTAAGGATTGTATGTTGGCAAAATTGCATATGTTTTTTTTCTTTTTTGTTTGAGTTTGACTTCATCATTCGGCTCAATCAAAGAATACAACTTTTCTCATTCTTATTGTTGGATCTCATCATCTCATATATAAGTTTCCCGTTTCAAGAGCATATACGCGCAACATATACAAATATACGTTGTTCTTTTCTCTTTCTTTATAAATTATTTAGTATCAAAATTTAATAGACGCTCAAGCTTCAGATAGATGATAAAACTCGTAGGGTTTAGGGAAATTAAGACAAGAAACAGAGAAAACCCACGCAAGAATTAGAGAAATTTAGGAGCGATAAAAACTAGGGGTTGCAATATGTTTGGATTAGTCACTGTCTGGACATTAGTATTAGTACTATGTTATAAATGGGTGAATCTTGAATCTTGGGTATTTATATAGCTATAGAGAAAAAACCCTTTTCTTGAATCTTGGGTATCTGCATATTGCTTACGTTTGGGTGAAAAAGGCTGTAGCCATGGAATGCAACAAAGACGAGGCTAGCAGGGCGAAAGAAATTGCCGAGCGGAAATTGGCCGAGAAAGATTTTGCGGGTGCCAAGAGATTTGCCTTAAAGGCAGAATCTCTTTATCCAGGAACCGAGCGTCTCTCCCAACTAATGATGACAATAGATGTATACGTATTTGCAGAAAAAAAGGTTAATGGGGTAGTTGATTGGTATGCAGTACTTGGTGTAACCCCAAATGTGGATGATGAAACTATTAAGAAACAATTTCGGAAACTTGCTCTATTGCTTCATCCTGATAAAAACAAATGTATTGGCGCTGATGGTGCTTTTAAGCTTATCTCAGAAGCCTGCAGTTTATTATCTGATAAAACTAAAAGAATAGCATATAATCAAAAGAGAAGTTTAGATAGGTCTCATAGTTCAAACGTAAAACCACCGAATACTATGCCTCAGGTAAATCCCAATTCTACCCCTCGCCCTTCTGTTCAAAGAAATGCTAATAGTTTTTGAACTACATGTCAAACCTGAAAAATGCATTACGAGTATCTTAGGATCTATCTCGATAGTAACCTTGTTTGCGCTAAATGTCGCACACCTTTTAAGGCGGTAGAGATGACTCCACCTTCAAAATATTGCCAGCAACCAAATTCGACAGCAAATCAGAGCCATCGAAAGCCTAAGCCTCCTAATTTGTTTCCACAAAAAAGTAATGCACCCAATATTCGGAACCCTGTGCCTGTTCCAAACACAGGATCAGGAGGGGTTTGTGGTGCTAAATTTCCGCAAAGTAATTATGCCAATATTCGTAATCCTGCACCTGTTCCAAACCCTGGATCAGGAGGGTCTGGTGATGCTAATTTCCCCCATTTTCAATTTGGTAAAATGGCTTTGGTAGGTCCCATGGTTTCCTCCGCTTCTGTAGCTGCTAAAGCTGCAAATGTCGTAAAGCAGGCTAGTGAAAGAATGAAGAGAGCTAGAGAGGAGGTTCAAGGTGTATTTGGATGGGAACAAAAAGTTAAGTATGCTAACATGAGTACCAGAGAGTTATCTCCACTTAAAACTCATAACATGTTGATGAAAAGAGCCAGAACTGAAATTCTCCAGAAAATGAGGCAATTGGACTCGAAGGCTTTAACTAAGGGTGTTGACTTAAAGAAAGGGAGTAGTGCGAGTAATGTGAAGCAGAAAAACTCTGTAAAATCAGACACCAGCAAACCAAAAAAAAACGGAGTTTCTAAGAGTATTAAGGGAGGAGTTGAAGCTAAAAATTCTGCTAATAAAACTTCTAACGATGCTGAAAAAGTTGATGAGGAGATTAATGTACCAGATCCGGATTTCTACGAATTCGATCAGGAGTCAGGACCGTTTGGAAAGTTCTTTTGCAGAAAATCAAGTTTGGGCTGCTTATGATGACGATGATGGGAGTTAGATAGGAGTGTTAAGTGTTGCTGGAAGTTGATTACTTTTTGCTGTGGTATCTTCTTTTGTGGTGTATTTATAAAAATAGATATATTTACAGGTTGTCAAAGTTGAAATCAGTTTACATTTTGCAAATTAACTTGAGGTCAGAAACAGTTTTTGTTTGTCCAAATGGGATTATAGGGTACATGATTCAGTATCTCATTTGTTGCCAGTTTATTTCATTGATCTGACTCATGGATATCTGATAATACGGCATCTAATAGTGGTGGTTTTAGTTAACAAAAATGTTATGAATGGGTGATTAGAGTATTGTCCTTTAATTTGATCAGAACAAGCTCCTACCAGCTAGTAGGAAACAAATTGATCAGAATGGAAACACAATTTAATTTTCTTATTCCAGTATTCCGCTTCTGTTTGAATTATCCTGAAATGCTTTTTCATCTTCTGAAAGGTTAATTTTATCCCTCAGCCTTTTTTGTGGTTCTGAGTCTGTTCACATAAAAATGTTCTGTTCTCTTTAATTGGAAGTTTAATCGAAACTATATTAATTAGTGCCAACCATTTAATTAAGAAATACGCAAATTAATGTTATTATTCCAGTATTCCGCTTCTGTTTGAATAATCTTGAAATGCTTTTTCGCCTTATTCTTATATATGTCTAATTTTACATTTGCAGACGGTCAAACATGAAGTTACTACTACTCCATGTGCTCATAATTTCTGCAAGGCCTGTTTGGAAGGGGCATTTACTGGCCAATCTTTTATAAGGCAGACAAACTGTGAAGGCAGACGGTCACTAAGAGCTCGAAAAAATGTAATGAAGTGTCCATCCTGCACAAATGACGTCTCTGACTTCCTTCAAAATCCACAGGTAAGACTAGTTGCTATGTCAAAAAAATATCGACGTTAACAACTATTGGAAAGTGAATAGCTTGTTTTGCGGAGTGTGGGGTATTTTTAATACATGAAGCACTCATCGTATCATATTGTGAGCAAGAAACAAGAAAATGCCCTTAACTTCCTTTTGCACGCGATTTTGTATTCTAGAAAGTAGAGTAATGAAGATTTGCAATTGCTATCAAATTGCTACTTTTATGATGAATTTGAGCAACTTTCTAGTTTTGTAATTCATGTCATCTGCTTCACATGTTGCGTACTTTATTTTTCTGAAAGGCGAACTGCAACTTTTTCTCTAAAATTGATTTATATTGTGGAATTTTTTGACGGTTTTTCTTGTGGTAAAAATGAAGGTGAACAGAGAGTTGAAGAGGTTGATGCTACTGATGAGAAGTCTGGCTCAGTTTCTAGTGAGGAGGAACAAGACGACGGAGATGAGAATCCAGATGATGAACAGGATGACGGAGAGGAAAATAATAAAAATGCTGAAAATATTCGAAATGCACCTGCTAAAAAAGTAAGCAGGGACGAACTTGAGAAGGCTGACATGGAACATGATGATGGCAAAGAAGGAAGCCAAGATTCTCCCACTAAAAAACACAGCTGCAAAGGTGGTGACTAGCAAACTAAAGATAGCCGGGTCGGTTGTTGATGAGAAGGCTAACGAGGAGGTTAATGATGTTAAAACAAAAGCTCCTGCGAAGCATAAAAGATCTGCTGATGTTAAAGAGGAGGCAGAAGTTGCTGTGGTTGAAATTGAAGGCAAGAGAAAGTCCAGACGACATAATGAAAATTAGTGCGAAACTGATGGAGGGGAGATAGTTCTGTAATCAAAAGTTTTTATATATATTGTCAGCCTTTTCTTTCTATTTATACAAGGTAAACCTCAAATCAGGTTTAGCTTTTGCTGTGTTACAGTTGATGAGTTAAGCGATAAGATAACAACCAGGAAAATGGGCTTCAAACAATTGCACCAACACCTTTAACAATAGTATTTTACAACATACATTATAGATCATATAGAAGACTATATGAGTATATCCCAGATGACATTTTTGTGTATACACTAATTTCTCTTCAAACTAACAAAAGCTAATCAAACAATTCATTCTTGGGTTTGTATCCTGTCTAATTAGACTCTTCCATGAACTTCTCTTTCTCTAATTTCTGAATCAAAGCCTTCTTTTGTTCCTCCGGCAGAGCTTGAAAAATGAACACGGACTTGTCTCCAATATCATCCTGCAAAATTACCAATATCAAGACCCAAAGAAGACCCCTTAGAAACTCGATCATTATTACAACGTCATTACATGAGAATGAAAAAATAACTATATGAACAAATGCGTACCTTGATAGGTTGAGTGAACTTCCTCCCAGCAAAAATTACAAAAAGTGCCATCCATAGTCCCAACAGGGTGACCTTTACTCCATCGTCCATTAAACCACTCTGTCAAGCCAATTATCATATAAAACAGACGAGGTTCCAAAACGCAACATAAACAATTAAGCAACAAAAAGACAGAATCTATATGACTGAAACGAAAACCGTCGTTTTTACTTAATAAGACAAGACAAAACAAATGTTATATTAGTTCAGAGAATAATGTACCAGATGGCCAAGAAGAACCGAAGGAATGACAAAAGTTAGGATACCAGCTTCCAACTTGCCATAGCAGAGTCCTGCCATCACAAGATTAATTACTTGTAAATTTTTCAAAAAATTATATTCTATCAATTGCAACTCAACTACCATTCTTAGGGTTAATTATGGTTTAGCGAGCTGTGTTTTGGCCACTTTTAGGATTGGTGACCCAACTTTTAACAATTCCGTTTTAATGACCTAAATTTATAGTTTTGGTTGTTTTAGTGACCCGCCGTTACATTTCTTGGATGAAAACCGTTTTGAAGTTTCAATTTAGTCCGTATAGTTTAAAACTTAACGATAAATGCTTAAAAATTATAAAAATTACACTCATATAAGCCCACTTAAATTACACACTTATATAAAACATGTGTTTAAGTGAGTTGCACAATTAGCAAATAAAATGAATACAAGTATCAAACACCATATGAACTCTATTAGTTGGGATGATATAAATATATCGTTACAAAGATAATTAATTGAAAGGATACTTACTAACAACTCAATTTTAATAATTTTTCATTTTTTTTCATTTCTTCAAGTATAATTAAATATATAGAATAAAGTAAAAACTTGTTAATATCATCCTACATGAATAAATTTGGATATAATAAAACCAAATATGTATGGGTTACAATCTAATTAATAAGACTCTTATTTTATTTTAGCATAAGACTAATCACTCAAAAAATTCATACGTCTTTAATAAGTTTAACAATTAACTTACATAGCAGAAAAAAGAACGATTTAGCTTATATTTATTAATTTGTATCACACTGTTTGATAGTTTTATATCATTTTTAAATTTGCATTAACAAAACTTGTTTTTTTTTATCAATTTACATATGAAATTGTAACTTGCATTCGATAGTTTTATAAGATTTCGTATAAGTGTTTTTATGTGTAAATTTTATAATTTTTAAGCGTTTATCGTAAACTTTTAAACTATCCGGACTAAATTGAAACTTCAAAACGGTTTTCATCAAAAAAATGTAACGACAGGTCACTAAATCAACCCAAACTATAAATTTAGGTCACTAAAACGGGATTGTTAAAAGTTGGGTCACCAATCCTAAAATTAGCCAAAACACAGGTCACCAAAGCATAATTAACCCCCATTCTTATTCTATTATGGTTTAGCACTCTAAAATTCAGTTATCAATTCTGTAAGACACATAGGGGATGAATCAAATGGCCCATTTTTCTCAGATATTACATTGATTTGTGTGAACTTATCAATAATGCAAATCATCCGAGTTAAGTACAAGACAATCTAGTAATACTTTTACTTACCTTCCTTAAAGACGAGCCCAGTCAAAGCCGCAAATAGCGGGCCCACAAACCAGACAGCTATAGGATTATCAACCACATATTGTACTAAGTTGTCACCTGCTGGTTGAGCAAGGCTAAAATATGCCGCTAATGATCCTAAAACACCAAGTGCCCATAAAGCTTGCAAAGTTCGCTTAATTTCGGTAACATAGATGTGGATCAAAAACAGTGATAATCCTAGCCCACCAGCTCCAAGGGCATAAAAGATATCGATGTTGCTCTTTAGTAAGTTGGAAAATGAAGACGAGTTATCTGGAAGGAAAGTTGTAGAAGCAGCAATAACGAATGAGGTCGCTGCAGTAACCAATCCTGATCTGTATAAAATCACCTGTGATTATATATGTTTATATCTGAGCAAGCATATAGACTCATAGTAATTGGTAACTCTGGGTACTCATAGAAGAGAACAGAAAAGAATTTTAGACTAACCAAGAGACTATAAGGTGCCATTCATGGAATTCAGTAAATTGCGGATTGTGATTTCTCTTACCTAAGGGTTTATTTAGTTGCATGATCACAGCATCAGTTTTAAATACAACTTTTTTTTTTGTAAAACTTGCACGACATTTGGTTGTCCAGCTTAAATACTGAGATTTTATGTTGTTTCCTTCTGGCATGAAGATATGTAGCCTAATGAACCCAATTCTCAGTCTCAAAAAAGCCAGTTTGTTTGCATAAAAGTAAGAAGCTGCAACCATATAACTCCTCATTTCAACGCAACCAATTTGAATCAGTAAATAAATAGCTCAAAACATAGCACGGCAAGTTGAATAGCAAAACAATATCATAATTCACTATAACTACAAACATTATTATCCTAGTAATATTAGTGCAATTGTAAAATCATAGCCGATTGACCCACCCTTATATGTTAAGAAGAGTTTCAACCTCAACGACAAATGCTAAACAACAAGTTTCAAACTTTATTACTTTCTGACAAAACGCACACACTTGCCGACTTAAGCCCCAACGGAACCCAGGCTACATATCATTCAACTAACAGATTACATATACTTACATACATATACTCTCTCCGTCTCCTTCTCCGAACCTAAAAATTAAAAAATAGTTTACTTTCATACCGTTATCTAGTCTTAAATTTCTCGACAAATATAACTTTTCATATCCTAAATGAAGGGTATATTAAAGTTTTATGATATAACCTGTGATGGAACCGGGATCCTGTATGGGAAGGGCTGAATTCCATGTGGATATTTTCATCAATATTATACGGGGTGCTTAACGCCCGAAAGCATAAAAGGGACAATATTTTGTTAAAACACAATATATGGTAAAAAAAGATCATATTTTTCTTAATATGCGATGTGTTATACGCCCTTTAGCTACTCCCAATACACATCATCGTAATCTTTGTCAATCCCTACAGAAAAATAACAAGGGCAAACCCAGTGCTAAACCTCCTGCAAGAGGCTTTTGTACCCCTTTTAGCTACTCCTAATTCAACCCATCGTAATCTTTCTCAATACCTATGAAAATACAAACTCATTGCTAAAGCTCTCGTTATGAGCGGGTCCGGAAAGATATCATGCCACTTCGGGTTTAATGTAGTCAAACTTCCTTTTCAGCAATAGGGTGATTCCACGACTCGAACCCGTAACATCCATGTCAAATGACAACAACTTTACCATTGCAACAAGGCTACCCCCTTATAAAAAAACTAACAAGGAAGATATGCACGGGATTGGGTCTAATGTGGATCGCCTCCTCTTGCATTTATGCAATAAGACTCCACAACTCAAACATGACACCTTACTTTATCGTTGCGCCAAACTCCAACCTCTTATAAAAAGACCAACAAGCTTATACAAAATACATTGATATAGACGCACTGTTTTAAAAAGCGAAATCTTAGCTAAACCATTTTTGCAAGAGCTAGCCTAAAAGCGTAATAAGTGCAAGCTTTTATCGGCCTAAAAAGAAAAAGAAAAAAAACCATTTTGTAAGCTTTGAATCGAGCTTTTATCAAGCTTTTTTACTACAAAGCATGCTTTTCTAAAACAATAATTATAGAGGAATTACACGTATGACATACCTGAGAAACATCATTAAAATCAACAGACCAAGGACTATAAATCTTACCTATAGCGTTTTTGCAAGAACTAGCCTAAAAGCGTAAAAGTGTAAGCTTTTAGCAGGTTAAAAAGCAAAAAAATCAATATTTTAAAGCTTTTTGCAACCATTGAATCGAGATTTTTAACTACAAAATGCGCAATTCAAAACAGTAAAAATAGTAATTATAGAATAATTACACAAACCTCAGTAACATCATTGGAATCAACAGACCAAGGACCATAAATCCCTTGAAAAACTACAGATGAAGAAGAACCACTATCAGAGCTGCTGTTACATCTTATATTTCTCCTTTTTTTGCTGATAATAATTTTCTTGTTACAATTCCCATTACCAAACCCATAAACAGTTTTTAATGAATTTTGATATTTAGCTGTTTTTTGAGCTAAAAGCTTATGTTTTTGATGATGACCCATGAACAATATGGCAGAAGTTGATAACATGCCACGTGTCAATGCCATTTTTGCTGTTTATTATTTTTTTTATTTTGTTTGTCTGATAATTTCTGATTGAAATAAAATGGATGAAGAAGAAACAGCCTCTCGTTTTTTTGTTTTCTTTTTTTACATTTGGTAAATTAAGTTTTATATGGTCCTTATAGTTCGAATTTTAAAACTTTAAGGTCGGTGGATTTACGTAGTTATATATATGGTCCGTAAGTTATAATACCGATATGTAGGGCTGGGTGAAAACCCGAAAAAACCGAACCCAAAAACCGAAACTTGTTCGGGTTGTTTTCGGTTTACAATAAAACCGGACCGAAAAAAATCAAAAAACCGAAAAAACCCGAAAGAAAAACCGAAAGACCGAAACTGGACCGAAACAAACCGGTTCAGTTCGGTTCGGTCCAAAAAATAAAAAGACCGAAAACAGAAAAAAACCGAACCGAAAAATCTGTTCGGTTTCGGCTTTGCCAAAAACAGAACCGAGCCGGACCCCGCCGGACCGATATGGAGCATATTTGTTTTGTATTCCTAATATTTTCTTTTTTCTATTTTTTTTAATCCAACATGTATTTTTTTTTCTGGGTGAATTAGACTATTGGCAAAACAAGTTCTATATGGTGCACTTGATTTTATATAATTACACCCTACGTTTTAAAATATCTTTATTTTTTTAATCCAATCTCAACATATGATGAGGAAGATTCAGTTTCTCAAAATTCTATGTTCCTTTTTTGTTTTGGGTGAGCTAGACTTTTGGCAAAAAGTTCTATACGGCCCTATAGTTCTATAATAACACACGCGGTTCACATTATTTATAGAATTACATTGTTGGTTCCTAAGTTTTAAAACGGATAAAGGTAATTGGATGGCGATGAACGCATATGGTTGAATGAAATTTATATTATGCCCCTAATTTATTTTAGCAAAGACGTTAGCTGAACCACATAAATTTAGAATTTGATTTGACCCTCTTGTCGTATATGAAATATGCTTTGCAATACTGTAAGAAAATAAACTCAGAGTAAATTTAGGTCTCGTTTGGTTGGGACAGTAGATAGGTGGGATTGGATTACAAATGATGTGCGACCATAAATGTTATGTTTATTTGTATAAAACCAATCCAAATGATGTGCGACCATAAATGTTATGTTTATTTGTATAAAAATTAATAGGATTATAAAATGGTGGGATTTCTAATGACCCAAAATCGGATCATTTGCAATACCTAGAGTAGGTGATATTACATCAATGGGATTAATATTCCTACTTTCTTTTACAATCTTCATGAATTCATAATCACGGGATTATGAGTCCCGCAACCAAATAAGGTCTTAAGAAATTATGTTGAGTCAAACTATTGAGTGAGTAGTTAGAACTTTGAAGACCAAGTGGAGTTTTGTTCAGTTAATCTTTTCTAGGAAATGAAAACCATTAGACTGAAATGAAAGGTAAAGGTGTATTTGGGCTTTCCTCAATTTCAAATGGAGTTTGTCATTTGTCATGCTGGGGCTTGAATTTAATCTGTACTTTTGTCTTTGAGCCATCACCTAATTAAGCCCTATGTCAATTTATATTGAAATTAACTTTATTGTTTAGAATAAATTTCCAGTGTATGTTTTTCTCTTTTTTTATTTTTTTTTTATTAAAGAGTATCAATAGATTTCACACATACATCTGTTAACAAGAGTCGAATCCTGCACCTCCTATTTTATAGTACGTGCGGGCTCTAACTCACTAGCCTATTCTTAGTGGGTTTACGTGTATGTTTCTCACCTATACAAAATTTAAATTTTCATTGCAGCATTGAAAAAAAAGGTTATTTTCAATTGTGTTGCATCATGGTGGGATTTTTAGATGGGGCGGAGATACTCACTACGATGGAGGTAAGATAAGTTACATTGATAATTGTGTTGACTCTGACTTAACGTATTTGGAACCGGTAACAATGGGTGGGTTGTACTACAGTGAAATGGGTGGGTTGTACTACAGTGAAACAAATATTTTATAAGAGTTGTGGTTCTATGCTTTCCACCGATTCTTTAACGGAGATAAAAGTATGATAGTGAAGTAGCTAATTTATGCAACTCTGTATATCTAAATAGGCATGTATAAGTGTATTTTGACTCTATAGGTTATGTATTTGGTGAAATTAAATAGTACTAGTACTTAGAATTAAACAAGTATAAAAAAAAAGTCATTTTTCCTCTTCTTCTGCTAGGGAATAGTTGATCCAGCTCTATTAGTAAAAGAGTTAGATCAACATAGCAGAATAGCGGATTTTTAGTATTTTGTTGATCAGGCGACACCCAGATTTGAACTGGGGAATAAATGAAATGTTTAAATATTTTACTTTGACGCGCTTGAGAGTTATCGAACTTGAGTTATGAGTACAAATGGTTTTTTTAAGGAAGAAAAAAAAAAGGGGGTGGATTTAAATCAGAATCTAGTTTTGGTTTGTATATTCGTAATGATACCATGAGCGCTTTAGGGCGTCCCCAAGATATGTTTTCAGATACCGCTATCCAATGAGATGATTCATATGATTTAGATTATGTTTGTGAGGAGTCTGATTTGGAATCACTTCATTGTAGTGATGATGACCTAGGTACATATTAGAGTCCATCCATTCCCACCAAAAGGCCTTGTGATAGGAAGGAGAGGAACTCATATATAAACATAGAGTAGGATCAATAACCCATCAATGTGGGGCAATATTCAACACTCCCCCTCACTTGTGGGCCGAGTTAAACAAACGCCTAATGGGCCAAATGCCCACAAGTGTAAACAACGAGACAATGGGGGAGCCCAACAAACAAGAAACAAAGAAAGCCCGCTCTAATACCATATTAGAGTCCATCCATTCCCACCAAAAGGCCTTGTGATAGGAAGGAGAGGAACTCATATATAAGCATAGAGTAGGATCAATAACCCATCAATGTGGTACAATATTCAACAATACAAATGATGACGATATAGTGGTTGAGGAAAATGTAGGTACAAGCAAAAGAAAACAACGAAATATTGAGAAACCTTAACGTATTGACCTTAGTCTAGTTAATGAAGGCTTTATATCATTTGATAATCTTGATAGTGAGTGTGATTCTGGTGAAGAAAATGGTGTAATACCACATAAACATATTGTCTTCAATAGGATTGACGTTGTTAATGTGCAATTCAAGCTAGGAATGATGTTTAGCACTTATAAGGAACTGCAATTGGCAATTAAAGAGTATACTATTCAACAGGGTAAGGACTTAAGGTATGAAAAAAATGGTTCTGACAAAATGATTATACTTTGTGAAGAAACATGTCCTTGGTACATGTATGCCTCTAGGGTCCCGGGTGAACAAACAATACAAATAAAAATTCTAATTGATATGCATGATTATAGTAGAGCATTAAAGAATAGGAGTGCTAATCCAGCTTTTATTTCTTATAAATACCTTGATCAAATTCAGAGGAACCCCACATGGAATAGAACGGCTTTTAGAGATGAGATAGCTTTTGATTTTCAATGTGATAGACACCCCTCCACTACATATAAAGCTTTTCACATAGCACTACAGTAGATAGAAGGGTCAAGTGTAGAACAATATAGTCTTTTTTCAGACTATTGATAGAACATGAAAATCAAACCCGAATATATCTATACGGGTACGAACCGACCCATGCATTATTAACGGGTACCCAAAGCAATTATAAAAGGACCCGAGGTATAATGGTCTTTTCCCTACTTAAAGATAAGGGTAATTATCCATTAACATCGTCGGATTGGTGGTCGGATTGTTTGTTCCGGTACATCGTCCCTTGGCATACCATATTGGGGTGCCGAGACGTTTGATGGTCGGTGTTGGGCTCCTTCTCGGCATAGTTATCCTTGGAGTGGAGCTCTCTATCGTTGTCCTCATTTGTTCGGAAACGAATTATTCTACCCTGATGAGAACTGGAGTTTGCTGAAGCAGTTGGGAAGTCGGCCCTTGAACTTGGCCTTGCGTTTGTTGTGGGCGCTGCGTCGTTTAGGTGTCGGGTTACTGTCTGGTGTCTCCTTGTTCTCCTTATTGCGGATATAGCTCGTTTTTCGTCTGAGTCCGTCGGGTTTTCGTCTACTATTCCGTCGATTAGGTATAATGGTCTTTACGGGTACGAACCGACCCATGCGTTATTAACGGGTATCCAACGCAATTATAATAGGACCCGCGGTATAATGGTCTTTTCCCTACTTAAAGATAAGAGCAATTATCCATTAACATCCAAGCCTAATTAGTAAAGGCCCAACAGTTAAAAGGCTCATGAGTTGACAAATGAGATTGACACCTGTCAACATCCTATGGCGCACGGAAAAATGTACCAGTACTGGAAAAAAGGCCTGAGATCTGAGCAAAAAAGAATACAATACAGAGATATTTTAGAGCTTATCTCACTAGAAAGTACGCGGATTGAAGTCAAGTCAAAGAACGAGCATCAAGGCTAAGTTAAAGACCAATATTAAGATTAAATTAACAGACCGAGCATAAGTATAATAAGAATTGTAATCCCGATCAAGAAGATTTACCGAGCAATAAAGAAAGAATACTAACTCGTCTAATATTTACTATCGTCAATTTATCTCATTATTGTTGAGAAGCTTAACTTAACCGACCAGGGTTAATGCTTTATTTAGCTTAATTTACCCTCAAAGTTAATGCTTTATCAACTATATAGGAGAGAAAAAAAAGAAATCCAGGTACCACTGCAGTGATGAAAGTTGAAAAATGCAGGGCCAAATGGAGAGTCTAGATTCAAAATAATGTACATTTGTTGGGCTGCTCTTAAAAGAGGTTTTATAGAGGGGTGTAGGCCACTTATTGGATTGGATGGGTGCCACTTGACAGGTCCTCATAAAGGTCTCTTACTAGCTGCTGTATCTATAGATGCTAATAATTGTATGTATCCGTTTGCTTACGGTGTTGTTGACATAGAAAAATACGCAACTTGGAAATGATTTTTGAAACTGATTAGGAGTGATTTGAGTATTCTAAGGGCATGGGACTACACTATAATGTCAGATAAACAGAAAGGTTTGATAAAACCTGTGGAGGAGGTATTTCCAATGTGATATCACATAGGTTTTGTGTTCGACACTTGTACAATAATTTTAAAAGTCAACACAAATGGCTGGTATTGAAAAATCTATTATGGAAAGCAGCCAGAGCAGCCACAAAACCACATTTTGTAAAAGCTTTAGATGAAATGAGAAGATTAGATAGTGCAGCATATGATTGGTTGAGTACTAAACCAGTGGAAAATTAGAGTAGGTCACATTTTGACACTAAACCAAAGTGTGATTTGCTCCTCAATAACGTTTGTGAAAGTTTTAATGCAGCAATCAAAATTGCAAGAGGAAAGCTATACTAAGTATGCTTGAAACAATGAGAGTGTATTTAATGGGTTTAGTAATGAGGAAGCATACTACAATGATGAGGTATGATGGTCAGATATGTCCTAAGTTAATTAAAAAGCTTAAGGAGACGAGAAAGTATGTTAATGAGTGGAGTATTATGTATAATGGGAGTTCACAATTTGAAATAGATGATCAACTCTACAAGTACCAAACTGATATTGAAAAAAAGATGTGTGGTTGCAACAAATGGCAACTAAGTGGTATTCCTTGTGCTCATGGTGTGGCATCCATATAACACTTAGGGAAAGATCCTATCACCTTTGTTCATGAGTGTTATATTAGGGAGATCTACTTGAAAACATACTCTTAACTTTTTAATGCCAATAAATGGGAGAGAACTGTGGGAGAAGACAAATGAACCTAAGGTTCTACCTCATATTGTGAAAGCGAGTAGGGAAACACCTCAAAAAGCTAGAAGAGAGGAGGTTGACGAGGCTAAGCAAGTTGCTGAGTCTAAGAAAGCTGCTGAAAGTAAAAGATTTAAGCTTCCAAGAAAAGGAGTTAAAATGACATGCAGTAAATGTAAACAACAAGGTCATAATAGCAAGGGATGTGGCAAACCAAAAGTGGCTAAGGTGTACAAGTATAAGGCATGGAAAAAGAAGAAAAAGGCTCAAGAACCTATTATTCCTCCAGGAGATAGCAGCAGTTCAGATGAGAGTGTGGATGGTTGGGTGAATGAAGGAAATTTGGTTAATGACCATGTGAATGAAGAAAATTTGGTTAATGTGATGGTTAATGACCAGATGAATGTGAGAGTTGATGAGAGGGTTAGTGAGCAAGAGCAGATGAATGGGGAAAATTTTGGTAATTTTGTGGTTAGTGAGCAAGAAAATACAGAAATGAATGAAGAATGGTGTGAAACAGAAAATACATGGGTTAAAGCTATGAGAAATGATGGCATGGGTATACCCGAGAGTGTGGATTTTTATAATGATCAAGATGTGAGTGTTCAAGACCATTTTAGGAATGTGAAACCTGGAAAAAAATCACGTGCTACCACTGTAAGTGTGTAATAAATTATTACTTTGAACGAACAAACTTTTTTTTTTTTTTAGTGTTAGTTTTTTTGTTACTTATATGTTACTTTTTAAAATATAGGCTACAAGAAACTATGGAAAAAAAATCATGTGCTACCACTACTAGGGTGGATTATTCTAATGAGTATGAAGTTAGTGTTCAAGAGCATATTAATAAAACCAGGAAAGTTGGAGAAAAAACATGTGACACCACTGTAAGTATTACTTTGAGTCAATGCACCTTTTACTTTAAAAATGTTAGTTCATTTTTACTTCTTTTTTTAAATTTAATATAGGTTAAAAGTCGTGGAAGTTCTAAAGGACAAAAGAAGACACTTAAGAGAGACATACCAGTAAGTTAACATAAGTGATACTTTTGTTTAACTCAAATATATTTAGCTTTTTGTGCAATGCACATATATACTTTTGTTCAATGCACATATATTTAGTTTTTTTTGCTATTTTTAAATGCAGGTGGAAAGTTGTCCAAGTCCAAAAAGAACAAAGGCCAGCCAATCACTTTCTAACACCACACCAGTAAGAATACTATTTTTCACTTGCTATAGACTTAGAATTTATTATTCACTTGCTAATTTTTTTTTATTGATTTGATTTGTTTATGTTAGGTGAAAAGGAGTAGTAGAATTAGAAATGAATCTAAAAAAGGGCCACCACAAGACCCAATACACATTGACTTGGCAAATGAAGAAAAGATTCCAACTCAAGAGAGTGTAGTTAGGCATGGAGGCACTTTTAGGCCAAAAACATAACAAGTTGCTTCAATTGGGATCCTTCATGCTGGAGTAGTGATGCCAATGGAAAAGCAGCAGCCAACATGTCATTACTTAAGGAATGGTGTAATGTATGTGAGTCGTGATGCACTAAAAGCAAATATGGAGAAGAAAATGGCAGCAAAGAAAGACAAAAAAGCGAGCAAGAAGCCTCTTTGGTTGCCTTAAATGGCTTTACAATGTTAATTTGGTTACCTTTAATGGTTTAAGACAGTGTTATTTTGATTGCCTTAAGTGGCTTTAAGAATGCATTAATACAATGTATATGTATATACTTTGATTTTGTTGCCTAAAATGCTACGACATTTGTTTGGGTTTAATTTGTTCCTATTTTTTTTTGCATATTTTTATGTATCTAAGCGGTATTGTTTGTGTGTGTTGATAATTTTTTCTAATGGTCATGATGTTCATCTTAATTAGCCTAAATATGATCAGAATGACCATATTCTGAGATTTGATCATGTTGGCTTTCGATGACCTGAACCAACCCATTTATAATGACTAAATATGATCAGAAATGACAATATTCTGAGATTTGATCATGTTGGCTTTGGATGACCTGAACCAACCCATTTATAATGACTAAATATGATCAGAAATGATCATGTTATGAGATTTGATCATGTTGGCTATGTGTGATTTAGTATGGTGAAATAGGCCTTATTTGGTCTAATCTGGTCTTACCTAAATAAGCCCTTTTATTTTGATCAGAAATTGGTCTAAGTTAGGAGCTAATGGTGCAAATTTTAGAAGGGCTTATTAGGCATTTTCAGAAAATAATTTTTGAAGTGAGTTTGAGATGCTAGAGGATGTTGTAAAGCAGTTAAAGGGTTAAATTCCTTTAATTTGCTGCTTGGTTTAAGTTGTTTTTTTTGTTTTTGTTTTTCCTTTTCAAAAAGTATGTGTTTGTGTGATGGTTTTGTGGATGTTTGCTGGTTTGGTCAACTTTCTGTAATGAAATAAAAGTGTGTGTTTGTTGGAATTGTGTGAGTTTGTGTGCTAAAAATGGCCTACTTTTTCCACTGAATTTTTTTATCTGCAAAATTTGATCAAAATTGGTGAGCTTGCCTTTAAGTTTGTTTGGTTTGTTTGGGTTTGGTTATTTGATCAGAAATGTGTGAACTTTGTCTGCTCATAGTTGCCTTACTTTTTGCTGCATTTTTTTTATCAGAATTGGTCAATTGGTCATACTGAAATCAGAATTTTGATCAGAATTTTTGAATGTTCATAAATTAGCATAACAAACACATGAAAAATGGCATAAGAAATCATTTTTCATTGATCATTAACAAACAATACAACATTGTGAGCATTCATATTTTTCATTTCAACATTACAACATTACAACATTACAACATTGCAATTAACACATGTAGAGCAACTGTAAAACTGAAATTTTCAGGTTTGGCTTCTCCTTATCATCAGAATAGGACCACACACCAAGTATGAAAAGGAAAAATAAAAACAAACATCCATATTTCACCATAATTTTGTTCCTTTTGCTTAATATCGCCACCTGTTTCTCCAAACAAGTTATTTTTGCCTTTAATTTTTCCCCAATTGCTTGTGATTCAATTTGCAGAGCAGATATATCATTTTTCAGATATATCATTTTTCAGATCTTTCACTTCAGCAACCAAGTTGTTCTTACTTCTTAGTAACCCAGGTATTATTTCCATTCCCCTACGACAAATGGGAGAATCAATCCATTCAAAAAAAGAACACGCGTCCTGTTTACAAGTATGGAAACGACGACCGGGATTGTATCGAGTCCATGATGTTAACAGCTTAGCTCTGACCTGGCACTTGCAAAGAAAATCCATCTTTGCAGAGAAAAATAGAGGTTTTCAAATTTGTATGTATATATATGTCTGTATATATAAAAGTCTTAAATATGTAACGACTTTATTTTGAGAAGATAGGTTTTCAAATTTGGGAAGTAAGGGTACAAACATCTTTTGACAGAATTTAAAATCACGTGACTGCACGTGTTACCCGCCAGATGTTTAATTTAACGGAATTGCATTAGATGGAAAATATATAGTTAGTTAATAGCATAAATTTAGAAAATACATAATTCAGTACACTAAACGGGAATTGGAAGAAAGTTGAGTACATTAAACATCATTTTTCTCTGTTCCGTTCTGTTTTCCTTATTTTCACATATAAATCTTTGATATTATGAAACGACGTTTCACATTTCCCTTCGTCATACATCTTTTCCTGCTCGCCTTGTGGTGATATTCTTAAACTGGGAGGTGGTTCAGATGTACAAACACTGGTTTACTATATACTTTTGAACTTATATCCACATCGTTTTTTTTAATATGTTGAGTCATTAGTGTATATCAAGCGAGTTCACTTTACACATACTACTAGTACGGGATTCACCTATGCACCTAAGACGACTCTCATTTAACCCGTCGTGTTTATGTTCTTCACTCTTGGTCAGTTAAGTGAGTTTATTTTCTTTTGGTTTTGAAGCTCAATATGCTTGTATTTCACTCATATGTTTCAACTTATTTAAGCAGTACATCTTTTACATTTATTTATTTGGTGTTCTCAAAAAAAAATTTAGTATATAATTGGTGCAGAAAACCCGCCTTAAATTTGCAGTGAACCAAATACTGGGTGACCCTTGAACGTCTTTATATATATAACTCCACTAATCATTAGAGACTAGAGAGCATTGATCGTAACCCCAGTTAGCAAGGAGATCCGCAATCTTGTTGCCTTCTCTCTCAATATTACTGGATAAGTATTATTTTTTTGCCGATTTTTAATCTTATTTATTATTTGTTCGATGCCAATGATTTTTAAAATTAAATTATCTTCAAAATATTTTACTAATGTAGTGAGTCTGTTTAAAAATAATGTGATTCATTCTCAACACTTGAATTGTAAATCCAATGATTTTTTAAATTAAATTATCTTCAAAATATTTTACTAATGTAGTGAGTCTGTTTAAAAATAATGTGATTCATTCTCAACACTTGAATTGTAAATCCTGTACGAGGCTGGATTTTCCACTGCAATTTAATTTATCTGTTTCCACGTTTAAACCGTAATTTTTATTTACGGTTTAACTTTTAGTCAAACCGTAATTTTGACTTACGGTTCGTAAGTCAGATTTACGGTTTTGACTGTAAAATTACCAAATTGCCCCTGCATTGAAAATTTGAAAATTTTTCAAAGGGCTTGGCCGATCGATCGGAGTTGACAGTCGATTGATCGGTCAAGCCCTCTGGAAAATTTTCCAGAGGCATGAGTACCGTAAATTTGTCTAATTAACTCAAAAAAAACATTTACGGACAGTAATCGTGACTTACGGTTTGACTTATTCATATATTTTTTTCGATATCATATATTGTGAAACTATAACTTATTCGTTCGCACTCACTCCAAATTTAGTTCCATTTCAACCGATATGTTCGTTATTGAATCGTCTATCATTTTTAAACAAATTAACCAATTAGTACTCGAAACGATATTTTATCATGTCACTTGAAACAAATTAACTTATCGACCTTTTTATTAAACTGTAAGTCACGATTACGATCCGTAAATATTTTTTTTAGTTAAGTAGGCAAATGTCATTTTAAACAAATTAACCATTTTTTTAAATGATTAGTACTCGAAACGATATTTTATCATGTTACTCGAAACAAATTAACTTATTGATGTTTTATCAAACCGTAAGTCACGATTACGATCCGTAAATATTTTTTTGAGTTAAGTAGGCAAATTTACATTACAAATGCCTCTGAATTTTTTTCCAGAGGGTTTGGCCGATCGGCTGTCAACTCCGATCGATCGGCCAAGGCCTTTGGAAAATTTTCAAATTTTCAACGCAGGGTCAATTTTGTAATTTTATAGTCAAAACCGTAATTTTGACTTACGGTTCGTAAGTCAAGATTACGGTTTGATCAAAAGTCAAACCGTAAATCTGACTTACGGTTCGTAAGTCAGATTTACGGTTCGTAAAAAAAATCACCGTTTGAACGTTGGAAACAGATAAACTGCAGTCGAAAAATCCAGCGTATGAACTCACCATCACTATCTCTTGAAATAATCCCAACACTGCTCTTACTAGAATAGGCACTATAACATTTGCTTTTGAAATAGGGGAAATAATCATTCAGAGGATGCATCCATTTAATAACTTTAATTCTTTTAGCGCAATCTTTTGGGGCAAATTCCATATTAATACGTCAAAGGAAGTGAAAAACAAAATATCTTTATTCGCATTAAGATTCACCTGTTTTGTAACTTCCCTACAATCAATTTTCGTTTTTTATTTTTATTATAAATATTGAGCTTTCCAAAAATTCCAAACAGTAAAAGCATAAAGAAACTTACAAAGCTTTCACTGAAAAAATGTATTTGTGATTCCAAATTGAAGCACAAGTAAGAATAATGCTTATGAAAATTATACCGTCTTTAACATAAAATTTCCCATCGATTTTGTGTTCTTTTTCCTCCACATAACAAATAATTCAAAATTTCCCTTTCTTTATTGCAACCTTCACATGTGGAAGCTAATTGCACCCGAAACTTCTGAACTTTACGATCGATTCAAAGGCAGATATTGTAATTAAAAACTAAATTCTCGCATGAAATAAGAAATGTTTGAGGTAAAAAATCTAATCGCATCATAACTTTTTCACCCAACTTCTTCCAAAATTTATCTTAATTCCTCATATGTTATTGAAGCTGAAGGTTTTTCATCAGATAATTATGGGGTAAACTTTGATCATGGTAGCATGAACAAAATGGGTCGAAGGTATAAAAAACATCCTAATTAATGGTTACCCGAGGCATCAAAGTTAAAACTAAATGGTGATGAATACTTGTTTTGATGTTACAAATTCTCTATATAGCGTTTCTTTGAAGAGTTTTTGAGCCTACGAAGATAGTAAAGCAACTAACGGTTGATTACGCGACTGGTTTGTTGAAGATATGTTTAAAAGTTTTGTTTCGAGGGAAGCTGATATGTTTTTTACTTGGGTTCCATTGTTGTTTTTCCGGCCGGAGCGTGTGTGCTCACTACTGGTCTTGTTACTGCTTTTTCTTTGTATTCTTTCCTTTTGTTTAATAAAACTAGTATGTTGTGATAAAAATAAAAATTCTAAGATGATTATTTATCCTACTTTCATTCCACACCACTTTATTTATCCTCTAGAAATTGATTGACATCTACTTTATATGAGTTGAAAAGATGCCTAAGATAGATAGGAATATTAGTAGCCACTTTACTGTAATCCTAATTGTTGTTTGAAATCAAATCCTTAATATTCAAGAGTGACATCTAAGCCGTACCCTTCCAAATAACTTATTTAAGGATTGGAACGTTTAGAGAAATTTATTAGAAAATGACAGTCGTTTACCCATGACTGACCAAACATTTTTTTTTTCTAAACAAGTTTGACCGACCCACGATGTAATAATTATATTTTGGTGTTTCGAACTTGTAAAACGTGTGTTTGCTTAAACTCTACATGAATCAAGAAGAGCTCTAGCACGAGTTTTGATGCTCAAGTACGTTTGTGAGTGTCCAATGATGCACACACGATGTCATAATTATCAGTGGACATTGCATATTGAATTCCATCTACTATCATATATTCATATGTGCGTGCACAATAGTCACGAAATAGTAGTGAAATTAGATACTTGTGCATCCCAATTATGCTTCTTGTTCATTCTATCAACACTTTATTCAACCGAAAGGGATACTGATTAGTGACTAGTTTACTGACCATTGTACTTGCTGATTATAGTAAATTAAAAAAAATGATCCTTTTGTTCTCATTGAGGATATATTATATTCGTATTAGATTTCATTGCATGTGAGTTCAGTTTACAAAGTAAAAGTGAAAAAAGTTGCAGGAAATGCATGCGTGGCCCATCATTGTATATAGTCACTATATTTGTTGATAAAGTGAAATGAAAAAGGGTACTTCTGATCACTCATGATGAGATCAGAAGATGCTTTGAATATTTTAAGGTATTATTGGTACTTCCCATAGCCGCAATTTTTGACGAGATGAATCTGGATAAAAAAATCATGCACACACAAACATGATAAACTCAGTCATATATGTCATAAACCAAACTTTGTATATATTTATTTATTTATATGTTGAGGTATTGTAGCCATAAAAAAGTACCACAAGTCTACACTTGACTTTATCGTGCAAAATTGCAAATGTTGGAGTAATAGTTATCCAGATTGGTTCAGCAATGGGCCATGTGAAGCCATGTTTCACCGTACAATTTTTAGACACAGAACATTGTTACCGCATCCTGTTTGCGACTCCGTGCTATTCCATGCGTCCGAAATAAAAGTTTTGTATTCTTTATAGACACGTCACAAAATAAGTGTCTTGTTTTTATTTTTTAGTTATTTTTTTTAAAATTTTTTTTTTTTAACTTTTTGTTAGTTTAAACATAATAAAATTATATTCAAAACCTCACATTTTTATTAAAAAGTAGTTTTTGTTTGAAAATTTTGATTTTTAACTTTTTTTTATTGAGTTTTTACTGAAATTTGTTCAAATTCTTAAATAACAAAGTTTTTTAAGCAGAACACTTATTTTGGGATGGAATATATATATATATATATATATATATATATATATATATATATATATATATCATGTGTTTAGAAAAAAGATAGATTAAATTAATATTTGTCACATGGATAGAAAGAATAGATTTACATTTTTCATGTGTAATGAAAAAGATAGATTAATTAGTGATGACCAAATGACCTCATTTATTGGCAAAACGTAATAGTGTTGATTTAGTGAGATCTAAAATATGTCATAAACTGTCATTAATTAGAAAAATTATCACAAATCCTTCATAAAAAAATATTGTTACTATTTAGACAATTTTTTTATAATACTGTCGTAACATTTGTTAATCGATAAAGCACTACAAGAAACTAGATAGGAAACTAGTGGTACGCAATTTATCTGTAACTGGCAGATTTAAAAACCAATTTTTTTTTTTTTGTGCTTAAATTAGATATTTCAATCAAATTTAAATCAAATTTGTTCGATAATGTCATACCAAGGGTTCTGAGGCAAAATTTAGATCGTCATCTTATATGTTGCTACGAAATTGTATTAGATTACCCATCTTATCTTTTTTGTTCCCTAAACCTTAATATTTGATGGTGAAATTCTACTTTGGTGCTTAATTATATTCACTCAAGAGACATATTTCAATTTCAGGTTGGTTTCATTTACATAATTAGTTGCCATCTCATGAAATTTATTATAGTTAAACAAGGTGATAACAAAAATTAATCGTCATAACCCCACTGACGTTCTTAATATTTTTTGTAGTATTATTATAGGGATGAACATGATCGAACCAATCATAAAGGCTATGACCATGAGAATTATTCGTCGAGTGTTGCTATAGGCATTTAAATTTTCAACTCAAAATTTTTACTGATATTATGACATTAGGTATACCAATCATCTATTAAATTAAAATTATTTTTTAAAATTATAAATAAAATTATTGATACAGCTAAACTGACACACTAACGAATAAAGTTTTTGGCTTAAAAATTTGATCATAAAAAATATTTTTCTTATTTTTAAAGTCACTCGTGTAAGATGATGGACCCCAACATAGGGATTATCATTCATTCATTTTTCACGCCAGAAGACTTTTTGCCTTTTACTTTATAATATCTACCTTACCGTTTACATGTGCACTGCTAAATCACTTACAAATTTTATCGATTTATAAATTATATTAAAATTATCAAAATGATATTTTTTAAAATATAATCATAAAATTTAACAATTAAACTATATGATTAACTTTTAAAAAATTTCATTTCGATAATTTTGATACAAATTATTAACCGGTTAAAATTGCACGTAATTTCGTAATGAACAATTAAAAAGGAACGGATGTATATATAAAAAAACTTGTGAGTTTCTTCCTAATTATTTTTATAAGTATTTTGTTGTTTTGCCATGTCTTAGTATAGATTTTCACATCTCATGTCAAAAATGATTTTGAAGAACTTTTAATATTTCTTTTTTGTTTTGGGTATTATGGTGCCCCAACAGGGTTTTTGGATATCCTGAGTCCTATACTAAGTAACAAAAACATTCACAACTGGCTCTTCACAATTCACTTTTTTTAAAAAAATTTGAACAGTCTAGTTATAAAAAATCATTCATATCAAATTTATAATTCACTCTCTATTGTTAAAGATAAAGAGAACAATGACATCTCTATTGAGAACAATGTCTTCTCTTTAAAGTCTAAAAAACAAATGATTGGATCCCACTTAATTTATTTGTTACTTTGTACTTAAGAAAAGATTAATAATTAATATATAAATAGAGATATTAATGTGAATGCTCTATATATGTAGCTACTTTCAAAAAATAACAGAGTGTTTGGGGAAGTAATTTACCTATTAGGGGAATTGAGGATTTAATCAGAGAGTTAGTTTGCTAAACAATCCATGTAGGATTGGCAATTATACAATTACTTTATTTTATATACTGTATCAAGCTTAATTTTACTGGGATTATTATGGCATACATAACATACGTAACATACCTTTTGAATGTACCGAAGATATAAAAAGAGAAATTCGGCCAATTTATTTAATCCAATTAACCGATTACTATGAAACATGCATGTTTTTGGTCCACCATAACATCTCGTGCATTTTATTGCATGCGTAAACTCTACTTTGGTGACTAAATAAATCATTAGCTACCTTTTTATCAGTACCTATTATGTTCCCAGTTTTCATTTTATAAATAATTAGTTTGAGATCACACTAATCTTTTTGTCACACGCACATAGCAATGCAAGTAATTACAGCAATTCTACCAAAACCAAGAATACTACAGTATTATGTACATTTGGATATTTATTCATAAAAAAATTAGGCTATATTAAGGAACTGTATAGAAAAGATAGGGTCCGTTATATGAATTTATGTCTGTATAACTGTATTGTGTTGCATAATATTATACTTCATTCGTTTCAAATTGTTGAGGCTATACGAAACAACGTACAATTTTGACCAACAAATAACTCATATCTAATTTGTCCAAACCGAATTTTTCAAAAGTTAATTAAATAGTTCAAATGTTAAACTATACGAACAAATTTTAAAATTTTACATTTCAACAATTTAAAGATGAGATATTGACCGGTCAAAATTACACGTAGATACATAGAGCCCCAAATATTTTGGGACGGAGGGAGTATATGTTGATGATCAATTTTCATTGTCAAAAGATCTACTTTCGGATTCCGGAATTTGTTTAACGAATCTTATAGAGGCTAGTATAGGCAGATCGTTCTTAATCACCTCGGTATGGATGAATAACTAATTACTGAATACCAAGTTCTAAGCTTGCTTATAACATAGGTTTGCTCTCAAGTTCTAAGCTTGCTTATAACATAGGTTTGCTCTCTTTCCCTAAAGTGACGATTCACTCTGTTTCTATTCTGATGCTAAAATGAATGTCGCAAAATTTAAAAACGTCGTAGCAACAAAAAATGTTATTAACTTATTACTGTGTTGTTGTCATGTTTAGCAACACGCACTTTAAAAACATATATTCTGATGATATATTGACATTTTCTTGTAATGCTCTCGTAATCATGCTGAAAATTTTCGAAAGTAAATAAGTATTAATATCGTAACCGAGGTGTTATCACATAAAAAATGTGACACGAAAAAGTAAAATATTTGGGCGGCATTCCACGTACCATTGCTGATTAAACACGAAAATGAAAGCTTAATTTATATTTCACAATACTTGTTGAGAAACTTAAATGTCTTTGTTGGAGAAATTATCAATACATACAATTTTACAACTTTACAAACCTAATTATCAAAACATATTATTCTAAACATTTCTTCTCAAAAGGTAGAACGAGTGACGGAATCAGAATTGCGAAATGTGGAGGCTGATTTTCTATTTTTTTTATGCCTTATATGAAATTATTTTACGGAATGCGGGGCTGAAACACTAAAATTTAAAGCTTTTGATAAAAATATACAAAAAAAATCTATTTTTCAGCATTTTTTTTTAAAATAGGGGGTTGTAGCCATTGACTGTACTTACCTAGTTCCTTCCCTGGGTACAACTAACTGACAAACTCATAAGAGGGAAATTTTCAAATTTCAAAAATATTAATAACAATTTTTTTTAAATAACGTTTTTTAAAAAATTTAACTTTTTTTTTTTTTTTAATAAAATTTTTTTCATAATTTTTTTTTTCAAAAAATGCGGGTATATCTGTAGGTATGCGCACTTCAAAAAGTGCGCATACATATAGGTATGCACGCTTCAAAAAAAGTGTTATATTTTTTTATAAAAATTTAAAAAAGTGCACATAGTTTTAGGTATGCATATTTTGGTATTTTTCTAAAAGAAATATTTTTAAGTTTTTTTTTTACTTTTTTTCAAAAAATATTTTTTTTTGAAAAATTTATTATTTTATTTGAAAAAATTATTATTTTTTTAAAAAATACGTTTTTTAAATAAAATATCTATATTTTTTGATTTTTAATTTTTTTTAAAAATTGTTAGTTAGTTAGTTAGTTGTACCTTTTGATAAGAAAGGTTTGAGTTTGTATGTTTTTGTAATTAGATTTGGTCAATTGTATGTTTTCCATTGCCCCGTCTTTGTTTGGTTACTTCAACCTTGCGTAGTTAAGCACATAGATCAGATCAAAGAAATTGAGCTCAAGAAATATAAATTTAACACATCCGATTTTCAACTTTATCACACAGCATAATTCAAATTTCGAAACATACAACAACTTGATCTTGCGTCGAACTATGAAAATCCAAAAAATATATACTAGAGGTCATTTCGAGTTGCCGCTAGTACTAACAAATTGGTTGCATGCATAGTCGGGACTAGAGGAACCCTGATCACGAAACTGCGATGAAGAGACAGCATTAAACGGATCATTACTATTCTGAAAAGACTGCGAAACAAATGGGTGTTGATTATACAATGAAGAGCTAAAATAATTAAACTCTTCATCACTGCTAGATAAGATTTGTGCATATTGCAAAAGGTCTGGGTAACTTTCTTGCGACGATGACGTGGCAATCGGAGGACCAGACGGAAGTTCTGGAGTTACATATCGTTGTTGTTGTTGATAATCATTTGGATTTTGATAGTACGTGCTGCCTTGAACTCTTTCGGGGAAATTTAGTTTAGCTTTCGTGCCTTTATATTTCAAAGCGGCTTTGTCATATGCTAGAGCTGCATCTTCCGCAGTTTGGAATGTTCCGAGCCATACTCGGGCAGCTTTTTTTGGGTCCCGTATTTCAGCAGCCCATTTGCCCCATGGCCTCTGCCTTACTCCTCTGTAGTGTCTTCCCCTAACATCATTTCCTTTCAAGATAAAAAAAAATTATTTCTCAAGTCACTACTATATTCATATACTTTCTTTCAAAATACAAAAGAACCTATTTATTAAGCCACTTCTATATTCATATTCTAGTTAAATTAGTAATAATTCAATTCACTTGGGTGTGTCTCAAGACCAGTTTTGGCAAGTTAGTGCGACTTCATAGAGACTCAAGTTGCACCCTTATCATGATGCAAAATTTATGAAGTTGATTAGAAACTCTAAAAAATGTAAAATGGTGAACAAAGATCAACCAATACACTATATATGCATGCATCAATAAGCAAAAACTATACCAGTGCAAAAATAATTTTGTGGTACAGTAATATTTCTTCTTCTTCTTCTTCTTCTTCTTAATATTTTAACAGATCAATACTCATGACATCGGAGCAATCGCAGATGATAGTGTTTTATGAAGAAAAGAGTTAAAAAAAACATATCTCAAAGTATAATTCAAAGTAATTGTATTATCTTATGAATAGATCAAATTTACTATTGATATAAGTTTGTGTGTGGCTTGTACTTATATATATATATATATATATATATATATATATATATATATATATTACAGAGTTGTAATTCAAGTTCCATGAAGTGGAAACTTTAGCCACTAAATAGGCAAATATATACCACTCTTAAACTCAATATTCAATGAGTCATTAAAGCAGAAATGAAAATTTTATTTGCTGATTAAAACTATGATTGCCGTTTGCTGAAAGTTGAATTAGCTGACCACATCCTTAATTGCTTTATTAGCATGTCAAAAACATTATACTTAACTTTTGGAACACATGATCAAACAATATTGCATTGACCAGCCACAAACCTTACCATTCATGCTATAAGGAGAGAAAAAGAGACCAACATCACATTACGGAAGAAAAACATGTATATATAATAATTTCGATAGGCTGAAAAGCTAGAACATAACAAAAGATTTATTTATATATCATATCACTTGTCTGTAAGGGAAAAACTACGGAGAATATCGGTCATAAGTAATCTTTTACGGGATTTTTTAAATGGAGATTCTGGGCCGAAACTTTTTTAAGTTTCAGTTACCCGGCCCAATAAAAAAGAGTTTAAAAGCTGTTTTTAAGTTTAAAAAATAATTTATAATCTATACGCGAAAGATATTAAAATGTAAAAAAAAAGGTTAAAAATTATTTTTAAGCTTAAAAAAGATGTTATAATTTACACGAGAAAGATATAAAAGTGTAATAAAATAACTTAAAAGCTGTTTTTTAAGGTTTTTTTTTTAGTTTTTTTAGTGTTTGTTTGAATTATTAAGTAAAAAAAAAGATACTAAAAAGTTACGAAAATAATTTTTTTTTTATCACTTGTAAGGTGACCTATGCTTAAAAATGTTATGATAGCAGTGACGTATAAACAAAAATATGACCTCTCATCAATGAGCCAAAAATACGTACAAACAAATGAGCATCCGCCCATGTGAGTGTTTTGAGATAAGACGGAAACAAAATTTGCCACGTCTTATCGAGGTGAGAAAAAACAAAACTAGAGTGCAAAAATCATAAGAAAATATTAGACGTTTTGGAGAGAATAAAATAAAATAGAAGTCGTGATAAAAATGAAGACTCGAGATAGTGAGATATCACCTCTACTTTGTTTGAAAACTCAATGTATTCTGAATGTTCAGCTAATAGTAGGGTAGATGAGGACATTTGACTAATGAAAGTTTTGTGATTGTAACTTTTAAACAAAAGAAATTAAGTTTTTGAGACAAAAAGAACACTGAGCTAGCTAAAGAAATAGCTTAAAACAAAAAGCCAAGTATGTTAATCCATCAAAGTTTTATTTTACACCCAATACTAGAAGAAAACGTCGAGATAGCAACAATTAACTTCTTAAAAACTTTATAAAAAATGTTGGTGCAATACCATCCTTTAAGAATAAATGTGAAATGGATACAAGACCTAGCACACCATACATGTTTGACTAAAACATCCAGTAAAATTTGCAATAATGAATAATAAATGGCCAAATATGAAAGGCTAAGTATTCCTAACCATATCCCAACATCTAGGAAAATATAAAAAGTATTGAATTAAGTCAGCATATGAAAATTTTACAATTAAAATCGTGTTGCTCTTGATGACCAGTGATTAAATTTGTGTGGGAACTTAGATCGATCCCACTGTTTCTATGACTGAAATTTCTGTTTGCTTAAAAAAAATGATAGGCTTTCAAACTGCATGTATGTGTTTTTTCTTCTTTTGAGGTGAAAATAAAGCTAGTTATTTTCTTTCCAAATATTAACTAAATTAAATATATTATTCTATATAGTTCAAAAACGAAAAATAAGTAGATTTTCTTAACTAAATGGTCACAAAGAAGCAAACCACACATCTCATGGCGGTCAAGAATCATAGAATTGCAAGGAAAGTATTTGTTTTTTTTTTATAAAACAAATAAAAAATAAGATTTGTTGACATATTATTTACCTTGTTCTGGTTGTGTCTCGGCGGCCTGATGAGACGGCATGTACACCGAGGTAGAAGGAGGATTCATATTGTAGATGTTGTCTGAAACCATTGTACCATGATAGTTATAATTAATATATGGATTTTGATAATTTTCTTCTAAAAATTTAGCTTGTTGCTCCTCCTCCTGTGGTGCTTCCATATGATGAAGTGGCAATTGTCCATATCTTGGATCCACAATTGTAGTTTTCTCTAACTTTTTATAATAAGTGCTAGCTAGCTATAAGCGCTTTTATAAGAGAATTTTTACCAAAATAATAGTCAACCAATATGTATATATGATCAAACTTTAGCACTTACTCGTTGTGTGCTTAGTTTCACATGGTACTCACAATATATATATATATATATATATAGAGGAATAAAAGTAGATATTTTGTCTTCTTAAGGGAGGGAAAAGCCAAAAACAAATATCCTAGCACTTATTCGAGATCTGAATGAGATTATTTACACACATACATATGTTATATAGTAGCATAAAAGAGAAAAGGAGGGAGAGAGAGGAGAACTAAGAATTAGATGGCAATCATGGACTTATTGGCTAGGGTTTGAGTTTATCTTCTCTTTATGTATTTTTCCATTTCTTTATAACAAAGCAAAAAACAAAAAAGGGAAGTACTATAGTACTCCATCCCTCTAAGTTGGGTAATTTTGAAATGCAAAATTGTTACGCTTAAAATGTCCTAATTGTAATTTTAAAAATAATTTCAATTTCGAGTATCAATTTTGCATTGCAAAATTTCTAATTCCTAAACTTGCTATTATATTGGCACACATGGAGTATGAATTACAAAAATAGCTTAGAAAAGACATGGGAGTTATTATAAAAATGAAATTTTATCCTAATAGAGATTCTACTTTTTTTTGGGTCTTTTATGCAAGAATCATGATGAGGATCTTGATCACTTATTCTTTAATTGTATTGTTACTAACAATCTTTTTAAGAAAATGCTTTTCAAAGCTGGATTAAAAAAATGTACAACTAACAAAATAACTAACAAACAAATTAAAAAAATATAAAAATATAAATATTTTTTAAAAAAAAACTGTATTTTTATCAAAAAAAATAAAATTTTTAAAAACAATTTTTTGAATAAAATTCAATTTTTTTTATAAATATTTCTTTTAGAAAAATACCAAATATGCATACCTAAAGTTATGCGCACTTTTTAAAGTTTTTATAAAAAACAATATTTTTTTATAAAAAATAACACTTTTTGAAATATGCATACCTACAGGTATTCACGCACTTTTTGAAATTTTTATAAAAATAAATTAAAACTTTTTGAAGTGTGCATAGGTGTATGCACGCACTTTTTTAAGTTTTAAAAAAAAATCTTTATAAAAAAATACGTATAATATAGATTTGTAGTTTGAATATATGAAACTATTAAAATAAAAAATATATTTAAATTAAAAAGTTATATTGTTACTTTAAAAAAGATAAATGATCATTATTTTTCGATTATAAAAATTATAATGATAATTTATCTCATTTAGTATGATAATTGTTGCTTGTGTGAATAAAACTAAATATTAAAAAAATCTGATAAAAAACGTATCAATTTTTTTATTTACTCAATTATTTGTAGTTTCACACTATTTTTTCTACTATATATTAATTTTCTTTTGCATTTATTAGGAGTACTATTTTTAAACTAGGATTATGTTTCGTGTTAATAATATGATTAAATTTCTCAGATGAAACTTATTAATAAAAAATGACCTTGCCGTAAAATAAAAAAAATATGTCCGGAAATTCGTGATAAACCTATCCCGACCCTACGGGATCCCGAAAATTCGGGTCCCGAAAAAGTCGGGTCCCGACTTTTGTCTTTGTGTTTTTTTAAAGTTGGGAATTAAGTAAATTATTCATGTTAAATTGAAACACGGACTAAGTAAAATATTATTAAATAGATATGGACTAAATAGGCCATATATAAATTTTAGTTCCGCCACTCAGTAAAATAATGTTTAATCTCTGTATTTATTTAAATTAGGGTAACCAAATTGAAATAAGGACTAAATTAAATACTATTTGATAGATTCGAATCAAATAGGCCCATATATAAAATATAAATCCTAGTTCCGCCACTGAGTAAAACAATGTTTAATATTTGTGTTTCTTTAAATTAGGTTGACCAAATTGAACCATCGACTAAGTGTTAAATAGATACGGACCAGATATGCGTATATATAAATCTTAGTTCCGCCATTGAGTAAAACAAAATTAATCATCATGCTTCTTTAGATCAAGGGTAATCAAAATTGAAACATAGGGAGTAAGTAAAATAATATTAAATAGATACGGACCAAATAGATCTGGTTTCTAAACCTCCAGGTACCTTCTCTATATAAACTAGCGGATATGCCCATCATCGATGGGTGTGAATCCAAAAAAATATATGCATAGATACGTGTAATAACAAAATACGTTGGATTCTATATTTTAATTTGAATAATAAATGGGATAAAGATGTGAAGTAAAAAGTAGAATAAATTGGAAGAAATGATATTTACCTGTATTTTCAATTCTTTTCTGCTTTTTGTAGAAAGAGTGAGACAAAGAGGTAAAATGGAAAATAAATAAAGAGACAGTTATAAAATAAATTTTGAAATGAAACATGTCAGTTTTTTTTTTACTTGCTGCTGCTGTAACTTCTTTTTTCTTAAAGAAAAGTTTTTGAAGGTTCATAAGCAAGAAAAGTGTTTCAAGGTTCATAAGCCCACACATATAATAATATAATAATAGTATAGATACATACATATATATTAAAGAAAATGCTATCTTTAAAGGCCAACGAAGAAGACGATAAATCACCCGATCAAACCACGTCACCAAAGCCCAGGTTATCAATTATCTGCAATTATATTTACTTATAATTAAATTTTAATTATATTCTGCGATTTTATACCTATGTGTTGAGTTCTTCGGTTTTCCGTCTTTTAAATTTTAAGATTCTTGGTTAATTGTAGTAGAGATCGTTACCTGACCCGATTTAATTAGTAGAAGATTCCGTTACACTGTTGATTGGCTTTACATCAGTGTTGTTAATTTTCACAAGTTTTCGCTAATTTTCATCCAGGATTTTATATGTATTTGTTGAGACGTTCGGTTTTCGAAATTTCTTAATTTTCAATTGTATTTATTCTGTGGATTGTGCTTAGTTTTCACAAGTTCTCGCTAATTTTCATCCAGGATTTTTATATGTATTTGTTGAGATGTTTTTTTTTTTTTATTTTTTAAGATTCTTGATTAATTCTAGTAGAGATCGTTAGATGACTCGATTAAATTTCATCATTAAATGACTTGTTATCAATTATCCGCAATTGTATTTATAATAAAATGTTAATGGGTGGATTGTGCTTAATTTTTACAAGTTCTTGCTGATTTTATATGTATTTGTTTAGATTTTCAGTCTTCGGGCTTTAAAATATTAAGATTTTTGATTAACTGTAGTAGAGATCGTTAACTGACACGATTTAATTTCATCGTTAAAGGCCAAGTTATCAATTACCTGCAATTTTTGTATAATAAAATTTATGTTAGGTGAATTTTTCTTAATGTACACAAGTTCTTTCTGATTATACTCTGGGATTTTATATTGTGTTTGTTGAGATCTTCGGTTTTTGGGCATTTAAATATTTAGATTTTTGATTAACTGTAGTAGAGATCGTTAACTGACACGATTTAATTTCATCGTTAATGGCCAGGTTATCAATTACCTGTAATTTTTTTATAATAAAATTTATGTTTGGTGAATTTTTCTTAATATACACAAGTTCTTGCTGATTATACTCTGGGATTTTATATGTATTTATTGAGATCTTCGGCTATTGTGGTTTTAAAGTTTAAATTTTTTGATTAACTGTAGTAGAGATCGTTAACTGACACAATAAAATTTATGTTAGGTGAAATTTTCTTAATTTTTCTGGTTAGCGATTTTATACGTGTTTGTTGAGACCTTCGTTTTTCTTGATTAATTGTGGTACAGATGGTTACCGACCAGATTTGATTAGTAGACGAATTTGTTGCTAACAGAAAAGGAAAAGAAATAATATTAGGCTCACATTGTTGTTTGACTTTATTATTTTCATTATCCTTATTTGGTGGATCTTTTAGGCTAAAAATAGGCCTTGTTTGGTTACAGATCTTGAGAAAATACCCTTTTTCTCTAGCAAAGCAAAAAAGCTGCAATATACTTATTATTTGTATTTGTTGTAAATAAGTCATTGACACTAGTGGTGTTATTTCTTGCCCTAGAAACATTTAGGAATTTAGGCTAAAAAACAAGTAGGAAGGTTTGGTGGATTTTTAGGTTAAAAACCCACAGATTTTAGGAAAATAAAAGCTGTTTTTTTTTTTACCAAAACAAAAGTATAAAGGTTAGTATTTCAACATTGGAGAAATAATGGCACGAATCAGTTTAATATGGTTAATTGTTGTATATCTGTATCATTTGATTCTCAAGATTTTGGCTCGTATTGATTTTCCTAGAATTTTTCTATCTTCTTTGTTGAAATCAAGAAAGATAACCTTGGGGTTCTTGAACGTTTATGTTATTTCATATTCTGGTAGATTGAAGTAGAAAACATAATTTTGGCATATTGTTTAAAGAAGATGATTTTGTTGTTTGGTGGATGGAAAAAGAAAAGGGACGAAAGAAAAAAACAGAATTAAGGAACCAATGTCGCTAAATTTCTTGACTAATTTCATGGGAATTGGAGGTTTTAATCTTTTATACTATTATGTTTTCCATTATCTGATTTGTTGGAGTAAAAGAAAACAGTGGTGGATTCTTAAAGTTATTGTTAGTTTGCTGGCATTAAGGGAATTGAGGTGAATCATAAAGAATATATATGGAAACGAGATATCAAGCAAAATGTATTTTCATTTATGATTCAAGGATGAACTGAAAAAGTTGTCAAATTATTAGTTCCAGAACTAAAATGTAATTGTGAATTAGCCGAAAGAGCAAAGAACAAAATGAAAATAACAACTTCTTTGGTTCTTCCTTGAATCTGAGAGATCAAAGAAAATAAAGCCCCTGGCATGAATGAAGAATCTCTAAAATCAATATCTTACTTTTGTATAAATATATGTATATCTGCATGATGTCTTGTATGCACCTACAATCTTCAAAGCCTTGATGTTAATTACTTTCCCCTCTTGAGTACCATCTGGAATTTACTTTAAAAGAATTAATACCTTTCTCAACTCTTATAACGAGTTGATGCATATAATTATAAAAGTATGGAGTAAATTTCAGGAGGGAGACTGTTTGTTCAGGTTGAAAACTCGGAATATCAGAATGAAATGATAAACTGGGCAAATCATGCCAAAAATCCAAAGGGGCATATGAGTCTTTGGGAACTCCCATGATCTTGATTATGTTTATTTAGTGTATACAAAATCTAACATTTTACTTTCCTTTTTTCTTTTACGACCAGTGAGATCATAGAAAATAAAGAAATGCAAGGCTCGACATCTGCTTCTGACCCTTCTAACCCTTTGCCGCTCTCCCCGAAATCTTCAGGGTATATTATGCTTCTCACTTTCTTTATTAGGAGCTTATAATCGATGAATATTTTCACTTATTTGTCACTTGAAAAATATCTGGATATTTTTCCCGGAAAAAGTAATACTGATGAAAGGGAGCTCAAGAACAATGCTGTTTTACACAAATTTTCAGCAAGTGCTGAAGACAGGAAAAATGAATGCGAAGCAAAGTAAACTTTATTTATCAATTAATTTGCGGATACAATCTCTGATAATTTCTAAAAGAAAATATAGAAATGAAGTCCTTTGATTCTCCTCTTCGAACAATTTGTAATGGCTCGAAATGCTGTTGTAGACTCTTTGTTGAATTTGCTGAACTTGAGTAGAATTCTTCAGATTTGATGAAGAAATTTGTAGTTTTGTTGATTTCGTTGATGATCTTGACGCTCTTCAGATTTGGTGAAGAACTTGGAGATTTTGGATCTAAAGAAACGTGTTTTTGCCTTTGTGTAGTCGTTCCTGAAGATCGAATGCCGGTTTGTTGTACATTTATTGGGTGGAGTTCTTCGGATTTGTTGATGAACTTTGAAGATTTTGATTTGCATAAACGTCGCGCTTATTGCTTGTAGTCGTTCCTGAAGATCGATTGCAGATTTGTTGCAGAACTTCTTTAGATTTGGGGAAGAACTTTGAAGACTTTGATTTGCAGAAACGTCTTGCTTATTGCTTGTAGTCGTTCCTGAAGATCGAATGCAGATTTGTTGTATGAGTTCTTCAGATTTGGGGAAGAACTTGAAGATTTTGATCCGTAGAAACGCCTTGCTTGCTGCTTTTAGACGTCCTTGAAGATCGAATGCCAAGTTTATTGCAGATTTGTTGCAGACTTTGAAGGCGTTCGTTGAGGCCGGAGTGTGCAGAGCTTCTTTAGATTTGATGAAGAACTTTGAAGACTTTGATTTGCAGAAACGTCTTGCTTATTGCTTGTAGTCGTTCCTGAAGATCGAAGGCAGATTTGTTGTATGAGTTCTTCAGATTTGGGGAAGAACTTGAAGATTTTGATCCGTAGAAACGCCTTGCTTGCTGCTTTTAGACGTTCTTGAAGATCGAATGCAGATTTGTTGCAGACACGTGGCGTATTTTTAATAACCGTAAATTTTACATGTCAACAAATGCCCCCTCGAGACTTGTTTAGTTGTATTTATTTTGTAAAATGAACGAGTCTCGATTTTTTTTTTTGAAAGGAGTCAAATCTCTTCTTTTTTTTTTCTTCTAAATTTGAAAGAAAATTTGAAGTCTTTTTTTTGTAGAGCAAAATTTTTTTTAATTGACAAGATTTAGTTAGTGAGCTCTATTTTTTCCTTTTTTTTTTAGATAAATAAATTAAGTTTGAATCAAATCCAACCAAGCGAACCAGGAAACTTATCTGTACATATCAAAATATCTTGATTTGACTTTTTGTTTGAAAAGAATTAGATTACTATAAGAGTTTTGTTTTTATGAAAATAAAAAAAAAGATTAGATTACTCCAATATCACACGTTTATAGAGTCCTTGTGCCAAAAGGTTTTGAAGTGTTTGAGTCCATGTCAAACAAGAATTCTTCTTTTTTTTTTTTTATATAAATAGTAGCCCAACCATACTATTTTTTTTAGCAAAACTTTGAAGCTGCAGTACCAATTTCTGACTTCAACGAAGCAAAGGTAAAATTCCTCTTCTTTTTTTTTGTCACGTCCAAAAATTTTTCTTTAAAAAAAACAATTTATTGCCTCTGTACTATTGCTTATAAATAGTAATGTCCATATTGATTTTATGCACCATTGACAGTAATCTCCAGACTCCAACAGTATGTGAGAAAATTTAATCGAAGCTTATTTGTTGTTGATAGTTGGTGATCTTTGGAGCACACAGGAGTCTCGGTTATTCTGTAAGTGCCGACCAGACCCATTCAGCGTTGATGTGGCACCACCGGGGTGATTTTTCACGAATACGCATGACTACTTGTAGCCGTTTTCGGGTCTGAACATATGAGCGAAGGAGCGGGACAGTCTTGGTTGAACTTCTTTGGCTAGACAGAGACAAGCTGCATGACTCTGACGACTACCTAGAGCTCGTATATTCGTCCTGGACACCGACAGCTACCATCGGTTATTTCTTTTATAAGATTCTTAACCTTTGTAATTTTTTTTTTTTTGACTTTTCTTTGGTTTGGTGTTTTTGCAACAGGTCAATTTTTTTTTTGAGACCTTGAGAAACACATCATCTATTCTTGTTCAACAGTATTGAAGAGACGGTTCATCATATAGGTGGCTACGAAGCTTTGGTGAATAAGCAACCGGTGACACGCTTCTTTTGAGTCCTTTGCTGGCTTGGTGCAGAATTCTGTCGAAATATTGATCATCCAGTGACCTCCTCTATATGTTTGTTGGTATCGAACCTGAATGCGTAGCTCGTCCATCCTCCGTGACGTCTCCGACAATCTTCTACGACGACTACAATCTTCTTCGGCGAATAAGCAACCGGTGACACGCTTCTTTTGCGATTTTGACAAGCTTCTTCGGCGATTTCGATAATCACAACATAAGGTTCTGACTCGGTCCTCCACTTCATCCTCAGGAGTTATTTTTTTCGCGACTTCCATTACGCCGACGCTACCTGTTTTCGGCTGGAGAAAAGAAAAACTGCAACAAAGGTTCTTGATCTTGGCGATGCGCGTGTCGACGATCTACATCCTCATGAAAATATTGAAGTTCCCTGGCGTGAGGCATTTTACGGACCTCATTCGACTTGGTGGCGAACTCACGAAGCTCTTTTGAAACAAGGATCATCTTGTGACCCGTCTACGTGTTTGTTGGTGAATGACCTGAATACTTGCTCATGTAAGTCCTTCACGATGTCTTCAGGAATGTTCTTCTTGGCCAGAGACTAACTTGACCGAAGCGACAAAAGCTTGCTGGAAAGTGATGTGTTCTACGGCTGAGACTTTGTAATGGTGAATAAATTTTAGAAGGGCAATCATGTTTCGGAGATTTCATTGTTTAATATAGAAGTATGATGGCAGTACTAAAGGCGGACCTTTTCCGGATTTATTCTCGGCACGCTGAGCAGCTCATGGACGGAAAATTTCAGCAGAAAGATTCGAGGAATTTGGCGATACTTGGTTCTAAAAGAGCATGACAGTGACATGGACTTCCCATGGTGGCGTGTGTTGCTTCAAAGCTCAGGCCGACTCTTGTGTTTAAACAGCGGCGACGGTGTATTGAACAATTTACAATCCCTTGGATCATGCAACATCTTACTCAATTTTTTTTTAGCATCTTTACCACGAGGTGGTGACTATGAAGTGAGGTTCTGGATCATAGCCATTGGCAGAGGCACAATTTTCTGAAGTACAAGTTGTTTAGAAGCGCCAACAATTCAAGGAGACACTACGGTTTCTAAGAGTTTTTGAAGGATGTGGCAAGGATTTCCTTATCTCCAAGGTTGAAGAAACCCATATCCTTGTTTCATGAAGAGTGATAGTCACATGGAGGAGCTAGGCGAAGGCAGAATGATCAAACACCAGAATTATCATGCTATAACAGAGGTTCTTCTTCTTGGCGTCTCAATCTCCTCGAAAACTTGAAGTTTTTTAACATGGTCATCTCTACGCGAGTCTTTGGTAATGACGGGCAAAGAGACAAAGCGAGGAGCCTACTGATAACGTGTCACTTGGCATCTCAATCTCTACGAAAACTTGAAGTTCTCTGACACGGTCATCTCAGCTAAAGGAACGATTATAAGAGCTCCAACGATATTAGTTGACAACACACGTTATTAGTTTCTTGCTCTAGTTGTTTAGTCTTCATTTTGCCATATATTTATGTACTCTTTTGTCTTTTGGAGCTTTCATTAAACTTGTGGGATATTTTTTTTTTGTTATGGTATGACTGATCTTGAAATAAATTCCAAGATGCCTACGTACCCGTTAAGGATCAAGCTAAACGTAGTTCATTTTTTTTTGGATTTTTTTTTTTTTTTTTTATAATTTATATTTTTTTTTTGGTTTTTTTTTTTTTTTTTTGGTTGTTGGTATGACTGAACTTGAAGCAAGCCTCAAGATGCCTACGTACCCGTGAAGGATCAAGTCAAACGTAGTTCATTTTTGTTGCCTCAATATTTATACTCATTTGGGCGACGAGTAACATGCACTTTATACTCTTGAGTCAAAGAGTGTCTTCACTTCTTCTTTATGGGTAGTAACGCTTCAAAAATCTGCCATTGATGGGGCCAATCTTTAAACCGTCTTCGCTTTGCAACTTGTAGGCGCCATTTGTGTAAACTTCTATCACTGTATGCGGTCCATCCCACTTGGAGAGAAATTTGTTCCCAGTGCGTCGTGTTGTGATGATAGGCCTTCTAACTGCTAACACCAAGTCTGCTTTTTGGAACGATCTTTGTTTAACCTTCTTGTTGAATGATTTCGACATCCGTGCTTGGTAACATTCCAACCTTTGTTGCGCTTCAAGTCTTTTTTCATCGAGTGCTTCAAGTTCTTCGAGGTGAAGGCGATCCTCAAGTGTCAATCCTTCTTGGAGGGCGATTCTAAGCGACGGGATTTGCGTTTCCGGTGGCAGGACAGCTTCTACTCCGTACACCAACAAATATGGGGTGGCTTGAGTTGATGTTCGATATGTCGTTCGATATGCCCAAAGAGCTTCTTTGATCCTTTCGTGCCAGTCCCTTCTTGATTTTGCCACAACTTTCTTTAGCAAGTTTCCAAGTGTTTTGTTGAAAGCTTCTGCGAGTCCGTTAGCTGGCGCATTATACATTGAAGAGTTATGCTGCTTGAAGCCGAATTTCTCGCATAGATTTGTCACTAACTTATTGTAGAAAGGCGTTCCGTTGTCGTTGATGATGTAGCGTGGAACCCCATACCGAAATATGATATTTGATTTGATGAAGTCTACCACAGTTTCCTTCTTCACAGCTTTCAAAGGCACCGCTTCTGCCCATTTTGAGAAATAATCGGTTGCTGCAAGTATGTAAAGATGCCCCCCAGAGGACTTAGGGAGTGGTCCTATTGCATCCAATCCCCATGTTTCAAATGGCCAAGACGCAACCGTAGGGTGTAACAGCTGAGGCGGTTGATGAATAAAATTTGCGTGGAATTGACAAGGCTGACATCTTTTGGCAAAATCTATGCAATCTTTGACCATAGTTGGCCAGTAGTATCCCATTCTTTTGACTCGGAAGTGAAGCTTTGGACCTGACTGATGAGCGCCGCAAATTCCAGAATGAGCTTCCTCCATTGCCTTTATTCCTTCTTCTTCATTTAGACATCGTAGAAATAAACCTTCGAAAGATCGACGGTAGAGAGTATCCTTAAAGAAAATGAACCTAGCAGCTCTTCGCCTAGTATCTATCTTTTTGTGTTTATCATCGGGCAATTTTCCATGCTGCAAGTAGTGGATGATAGGCTGCCTCCAATCTTCTTTCTCAATTTTAAAGACGGAAATCGTGGTAACTTCTTCGACAATCCTATTTTCATTTTCAAATTCTAGAGGAATTATCCAGCGTTGACATACGGGAATCTTTATATCTCTGTTGGGCATTGCGACGGTGGATGCCAATTTTGCCAACGCGTCAGCTTGTTTATTCTCTTTCCTTGGAACATGATCTAGCGTCACATCTCCAATTTTGGCAACAAGTCTCGCGGCATAGTCACGATATGGTGCCAACTCCATTTTCTTAACTTCATATTCATTTGTAACTTGATTTATGACCAACTCAGAATCTCCAAAAACTTTGAGATGTTGATAGTTTGCACCAAAAGCCATCTCGAGTCCCAATATTAGAGCTTGATATTCAGCAACATTGTTGGAGCATTGTTGCGTAAGGGTGAAAGCATAAGGTAGAACATCTCCTTCAGGACTTAGGAACACTACTCCAGCTCCGGTGCCTTCACTGTTCGCTGCTCCGTCAAAGTACATTGTCCATGGCGGAGATACTTCCACCCACATGACGTCTTCATCTGGAAGATCTTCGGAGAGCTCCCATTCAGCGGGCATTGGATGGTCGGCTAGGAAATCTGCAAGCATTTGACCTTTGACAGTCTTTTGAGGAACATATATGATTTCGAATTCTTGGAAGAGAAGTGCCCATCTTGCTAAACGATCAGACCATACGGGTTTTGACATGACGTATTTAACAGGATTTGCTTTTGAGATTAACCGAATTGTGTGAGCTTGAAAATAGTGCCTTAATTTTGTAATTGCAAACACCAAGGCGAGACACATCTTCTCAATGGGCGTATAGTTCACTTCACATGGTGTCATAGTTTTACTCAAGTAGTATAGTGCATTTTCTTTCCCATTATCATTTTCTTGAGCAAGTAGACATCCGATTGAACGTTCTTGTGCTGTAAGGTATAATATCAATGGCATTCCCAAAACAGGAGCGGCTAGGACAGGAGGCTTTGTCAGATAAGATTTAATGATTTCAAAAGCATTTTCGCAGGCGTCATCCCATTTGAACGGCGTGCCCTTTTTCAGAAGTCGACTAAATGGTTGACAACGGCCAGATAGGTTGGATATGAATCTTCGGATGTATGCTAACTTCCCATGTAGACTTCGAAGCTCGTGGATATTCTTTGGTGCTTGAATCTTAATGATTGCCTCAATTTTTGATTGATCAATTTCGATTCCTTGATGGCGGACGATGAACCCAAGGAACTTTCCAGAAGTGACTCCAAATGCGCATTTTAGTGGATTCATCTTTAGTTGATATCGGCGGAGACGTTTAAACACAACTTCAAGGTCCTTTAGATGTTCGTGACGCTCTTTTGTCTTCACAACTATATCGTCGACGTAGCATTCAATATTCTTGTGAAGCATGTCATCGAAAATCCTTTGCATTGCCCTTTGATATGTTGCTCCAGCATTCTTCAATCCAAATGGCATGACTTTGTAGCAATAAATCCCTTTTGGCGTTCTGAAAGCAGTCATCTCTTCATCCTTTGGATCCATGCGAATTTGGTTGTAGCCTGAGGATCCATCCATGAATGACAAGGCTTCATGTCCGGTAGTAGAATCAATCATGAGCTTAGTTATTGGGAGTGGAAATTCATCTTTGGGGCATGCGCTGTTCAGGTCTCGAAAGTTTACGCAAACTCGTATTTGTCCATTTTTCTTCTTGACTGGAACTATGCTCGAAATCCACGTTGGATATTTGACTTCCCTTATGAAACCTGCATCGATAAGTTTGTTGACTTCCACTTCAATCTGTTGAACCAACTCTGCTCGGAATCGTCGTTGAGCTTGCTTTACTGGTTTAGATTCTCGTTTTACTGCAAGATGATGAACTGCTATTTTGGGATCAAGTCCTGGCATCTCCTCGTAACTCCATGCGAACACGTCTTTGTAGTCCCTAAGAAGCTTGATGTAATCTTTTTGGTCTTCTTCGCTTAAAAGTGCACTTAGGTATGTAGGTCGCGGAGCATCCGTCGTGCCAATGTTGACTTCTTTCAATTCATCCATAGTAGATTTAACACCTTCTTCAAGTTCTTCAGGAGCATCTTCTACCTCTTCTTCAATATGATCTTCCTCGTCGATCCCCGTGATGTGGTAAGACGTTGTGACTTGCAAGGTTTTCGTCTGTGTGGTACCTTGGACAATAACGACTAATTGGACCTTTCTTGCGAGACGCCTTTGAGAAGCTAATGTATTCGTTGTCGTGCCAAGCCTGTCAAAAATAGATCTTCTTCTACCAAGTCATCTAAATACTGATGGTCGCCTACTTGATAATCTTTTAAATACAGATTGTGAAATTACATTTGCCCCCATTCCTTCAAGAACCAATTTCCTTTCAAATGACCGTTGGCGAGTCATTGGTGGCAAGTTTTGTAATCCCTGGTGATCTATGACAGGAACATCGTTTTCTCCTATCGATTCAGCATCCTCGAATGTAATATAACAGTTATTTGACTTCTTTATGATGATACGAGCTGGAACATGCATCTTGTAGCCAATTCCGACACGAGATTTTTTTACAGCGAAGCCCTTTTGCTTAAGCATATTTTGTGTTGGATTTAAACCGTGAACCTTTTCTCCAGTTACTTCTGGGACAAGCTTTCCAAGCAGATTCGAACTTTCCTTGGAGTATCCACAATTTGTAAGTATCTTGCAGGTTTTTTCGCAAAAAGATTGAGTGCTTGAAGTCTCTCCATGTTCACTAACAGGGCCATGTGTTGGTCGCATAAAACCTTTGAGTATTGTTGTTCGTTCGATCGTAGTGACAGGAATTGTTAAGTCTTTGAAATTCAGATCATCGATGTTACTTGACTTGGGAGCGTAGCAAACCACTGGAGTTTCTTTCTTGTTTGTTAGCAAACTCTTACTTTTCGTACTCTTGCCTCCTTGGCCTTTTTTAGTTTTCGTTTCCACAACAGCTGGTGAAAGAGATTCAATGGCATCTTCCTTCTTTGGTTTATCCACATAGAACTTGGCGTCGGCGAAGTAAGCTTCCACTCCGTTGAAGGGATTGTTATCAGCTTCAACTTTCTTCACGACATCATTTTGGCAATACTTAAAACATTGGTGAAGAGTTGATGGGACGACTCTATTCTCGTGAATCCAAGGCCGACCAAGAAGCATGTTATATGAAGTCTTCGCATTGAGGACGTGAAACAAAGCAGTTGATGTAAGGTCGCCGATGACAAGCTCTAGACGTATTGTGCCAATCGCTCTTTGTCCATCTTGGTTAAATCCTTGAATCATTAGGCGGCTGGGAGATAGCTCATCAATCGTGATCCCAAGATCATTAACAATTCGTAGTGGTAAAATATTGACGGCAGATCCTCCATCTAGTAAGATCCTCTTCACTTTCTTCTCTCGTGCGTAGCCAGAAACGAACAATGGACGATTATGGGGTTTTGCATCAAGTAACAAGTCTTCGTCGGAGAAGTTGATAGTCGTCACGTTTGTTACTTCATTTACTTCTTCAGATTGAGTGGGTGTTGCTGAGAGTGTAGTGGACTCATCCTCATTTTCTTTGGGGAGCTCTTCGGTAGCTGTGACGTTACATGAGATAGCATACCAGTCATCTTTATCTTCTTCTTCAGAGTATCTATCATTTATGCAACCATCACATTCACAAACATCCCAGAAGCAGTGACCGTCATCATCTTTGAACTTGTAAATAGGATTTCCTCGATAGTAGTAGGCGATTGGAACCTCCATGCTTGGTCTTTTCAGGGTGGATTCTTCAATCACTCGCTCTTTGTAACGTAGAACGTAGTAGTCCCCATCAGTTTCCTTAAGCTTCCCAACTTGTTTATCATTGGCTTCATATCTTTCTTTAAGAGCTTGTTGGCATTCTTGACAAAGATCTTTGCAAGGCTCAGACGTATGCGGAATCTGGCTGATTTCTTCTATTTTGCACACTTCATCAGGAACTTCAGAGGCACTGTCAAAACTTGAGGATTTCCCAACTTCGTTTGCATTCGATTCCTCACCAAATTCGTTGTTAGGGTGCTTTTTAGATAAAAATGGATTCACTTCTTGTGCTTTGCCATACTGGACGTAGTAATCGAACTTTCCAGACGATTCTCCAAGGAGGCCAATTTTCGAGTCTCCAGCTTCGTACCTTTCCTTGAACAATTGCTGAGTATTTTTCTTCTTATTTTTCTTCTTCCTATTTTTTGGCTCTTCATCTTCGTCACACCATACCTCCTATTGGTACTCTATGCAGTCCTCACAATTGCAGACATCGAAGAAACAATGGCCGTTCTCACTGAATTTGTATCTTGCCCCCTCTTGTTGATGCTGGTGGATTTGATTATTTTCCAAGGACATGAGTTCAGATTGTTGATGTTGATCTTCGAGAAGGTTTTCTAGAATCGCGTCCCCATTAGTTTCGTAGTCTTCATTTTGTGTTGAGTTTACAAAGGCATGTTCTTCAATTATGAATTCCGTTGGTGGGAAGGAGCCAAATTGGATGAGCATTGTTGTTGGGTTGCGTACACTTTCAACCGGAGAATCACTAATGAAGGTTGCATAATGAGCTTTTGCTTCATCTTCTTCTTCCAACAAAATCTTTCCTTGGCTGGCTAGCTGGACGATCTTTTCTTTCAGCACGAAACATCGATGAGTTGGATGGCTGAGTAGACGATGGAACTTGCAGTAATTTGTGTCGTTCACTTTATCAGCCTCTTCTGGACGCTTCATTTCTGGGAGTTCAATCAAGTTGAGGGCCAAGTTCGTCTAGTATTCTTGGTACTTCGGTATCTGGAAACGAATATTCCTTCTCTTGCACCTCTTTCAGGGTGAGCCTTCTATTTCCATTCCATTGATTGTCAAACTTTTCAACTTCGACCTTCTTCATGCTTGTGTTAATCTTGGAAGCTGAAGAGGCCTTTGGTAGACTAGCAGAAACAACGAATGACTCTTTTTTGTCAGTGTTTGAACGAGCCCTGCCCCATCTCGTGCTTTCGGGTTCACTTTTTGTTTTATGTGACATTTGAATCGGCAAAGCTTGATCTCCGCATGTTGAAATGCTGAACTCCATGTCATGAGCTTGACTTGCTAGTTCTCCGAAGGACTTCGGCTTTATTCCTTGAAGAATGTATCTCAATCCCCAATGCATGCCTTGGATACACATTTCGATGCCAGATGACTCACACAATCTATCTTTGCAGTTGAGGATCAATTCCCTCCATCTGTTGATGTAATCGGTGACAGGCTCATCATTCCATTGGCGAGTGTTGGTTATTTCGATCATGCTCACTGTCCGGCGAGTGCTGTAGAAGCGATTGAGAAATTCATCCTCGAGTTGTTCCCAGCTGTCAATTGATCCAGGTGCTAAGTCGCAGTACCAATCAAATGCGTTGTCCTTCAATGTCCGGACGAATTGCTTTACGATGAGGTCTCCTTCTGTTCCAGCGTTGCTGCACGTTTCCACGAAATGAGCTACATGTTGCTTTGGATTTCCTTTACCATCGAATTGCTGAAATCTTGGGGGTTGATATCCTGCAGGCATTTTCAAGCGCTCTATCCTCCTGCTGTAAGACTTAACATAGCTTAATGAGGAATGTGTCACTTCTTCGTAGCGTCCCTTAACGGTGCCAAGTATGAAATCCTTCAATTGATCAACATGAATTGAACCATCAGGAAGAACCTCTATGTTTTTTCTCTTCCCTTTGTCTTTGCTTGAAGATCCTTCGACTTCGAATGGTTTCTCTTCATTTACAACGGTTTCACTAGTCTGTGCCAGGAATTCCACCTTATTCATTAACATTGCAAATTGGGTATCTCGCTCTGTTGTTGCCTTCATGAGACCTTCTAGAGTTTTTGTTAGGATGGAAACTTGTTCTTCCAATGCCAATGTATTTGTAGTCATGGCCGGCATAATAGTTGAGTCAGAAGATCGCGGGCTGTGAATTGGAGACTCCGAGTCTGAAGCAGTGACCCCATCTTTTTCATCGCCCCCTTGTTCACCTTTGCCTAGTAGTTCATATATGAATTTCGCAGCACATTTTCCATCATGAGTGAGAGCCTCTTGAGGTCGTATGCGCAGGTACTCTGCTGAGTTTAAGTTGCCCCCAAGTTCGATGCCTTCCGCGTGAGTTGGAATTTCCATTGGTTGATCTAATGCTTGAGTGTCGGAAGACTTGTTGCTTCGAGTTCTGGTGTAAACGTTTGAAATCGTCCTCTTCTCGCCGATTAAGGAAGAATCTTCAATTACTTTGGAGGAGTCTTTCTTTAGAGCCATCAAATTGTTGCTTGATTTGATGAAGAGAAGAGATGAAAGGCAGAGAAGTCCCACCGGGTGTGCCAAAATTTGTTTCACACAAATTTTCACCAAGTGCTGAAGACAGGAAAAATGAATGCGAAGCAAAGTAAACTTTATTTATCAATTAATTTGCGGGTACAATCTCTGATAATTTCTAAAAGAAAATATAGAAATGAAGTCCTTTGATTCTCCTCTTCGAACAATTTGCAATGGCTCGAAATGCTGTTGTAGACTCTTTGTTGAATTTGCTGAACTTGAGTAGAATTCTTCAGATTTGATGAAGAACTTTGTAGTTTTGTTGATTTCGTTGATGATCTTGACGCTCTTCAGATTTGGTGAAGAACTTGGAGATTTTGGATCTAGAGAAACGCGTTTTTGCCTTTGTGTAGTCGTTCCTGAAGATCGAATGCCGGTTTGTTGTAGATTTCTTGGGTGGAGTTCTTCGGATTTGTTGATGAACTTTGAAGATTTTGATTTGCAGAAACGTCGCACTTATTGCTTGTAGTCGTTCCTGAAGATCGAATGCAGATTTGTTGCAGAACTTCTTTAGATTTGGGGAAGAACTTTGAAGACTTTGATTTGCAGAAACGTCTTGCTTATTGCTTGTAGTCGTTCCTGAAGATCGAATGCAGATTTGTTGTATAAGTTCTTCAGATTTGGGGAAGAACTTGAAGATTTTGATCCGTAGAAACGCCTTGCTTGCTGCTTTTAGACGTCCTTGAAGATCGAATGCCAAGTTTATTGCAGATTTGTTGCAGACTTTGAAGGCGTTCGTTGAGGCCGGAGTGTGCAGAGCTTCTTTAGATTTGATGAAGAACTTTGAAGACTTTGATTTGCAGAAACGTCTTGCTTATTGTTTGTAGTTGTTCCTGAAGATCGAATGCAGATTTGTTGTATGAGTTCTTCAGATTTGGGGAAGAACTTGAAGATTTTGATCCGTAGAAACGCCTTGCTTGCTGCTTTTAGACGTTCTTGAAGATCGAATGCAGATTTGTTGCAGACTTTGAAGGCGTTCGTTGAGGCCGGAGTGTGCAGAGCTTCCCCTAGGAGTTGATCCCCTGACGTTTGTGGAGGAGCGGAGCTGATTCCTTGGCGGCCGTGGAGGAGCGGAGCTGATTTCCTGGCGTCTGTGGATGAGCTTCTCTCTCTCTAGTCTTCAAGACTCTTTGATTATTTGATTGTGAGAATTATGGCACCCCCACCCCTCTATTTATAGCTTTTGGGGTGGGCTTTTAATTTAATTGCAAGGCCACCTCCTTAAGTTTGGGCCCATTATCATATATGACCAACACTTGTCATTTGATTTAAATTTAGTATTTGTGGTTTAGAAACATTTTAATGAGTTCTATAATTTTAAGAAACTCTTTGTTTGCTCCATACTAAATGACGTTTAACAAAATAAATACTTTTATTTTATTTTAATTTACTATCTTAATTTTATGTGATAATAAATTATAATTTCTTTTCTTTTAAATTACTAATAACTTCTTTTTTATTTAAATTTAGAGATTAGTAATCAATTTAATTTTGTTTAAAAGACACGTGGCGTATTTTTAATAACCGTAAATTTTACATGTCAACAAATGCTTCTAAGACCTGTTGAAGAATTAGTTTTACATATTGTTAGTTACAATTTTGAGTCAAAGAACAAGCAATAGCCATACCTGAAAAATTTGTATAAGCCAGATTAAAAGAACCACCATATGGTGTAGAAGAACCATTATAAACCTCAGAAGGAGTAGACCCATTTGAACCAGCAATAGTCTTCAAATTTCCACCATTAGAACCATTTTCCAAATTCATTTTTCCTTGTACATAGCTACAAAGTTGCTGCAGCTGTTTATCTGACAAATTTTTCTCATTCTCTTTTATCAAATTGTTACCACCAAACACTCCTTCCTCAAAATCAACATCATTACCAGAAACTTGATGTGCAAAACCCATAGCTGGCCTTTTTCCCCATCCTGGTGGGAATCCATGCAATTTATAACATTTTTGTTTTGTATGTCCAGTTCTGTTACAGTGAGTGCAATGGATGGTTGCTCTGGACCTAAAGAAAGATGGTTTTGCAGGAGGAAAGGTATTTGGTCCACCATGATTAACAGCAAAAGCCATGTTATCATGTGACCTAACAGCATTTGGCTTAATTCCCTTTTGTCTCTCTTCTTGAGCAACTAGATTGAATGCCTCACTCAAAGAAGGACTAGGTTTCATCATTAAAACTTGTCCTCTTACTGAAGAATAACTATCAGATAACCCCATTAGAAACTGCATTTTATGTTCCCTCTCATTTCTAGCAGCAATTTCTTTTATAAAAGTACAACTACAAGTACTAATAACCCCACAAGAGCACCTAGGAAAAGGATTTAACATTCTCAGCTCACTCCACTTAATTTCTAATTTGGTAAAGTATCCCGTCACAGTTGAATTTCCTTGAACACAAGCATTAATCTCTTGTTTAAGCTCATAAATCCTAGGTTCATTGCTATGTGAAAATCTATTATCAAGAATCTCCCACATATTCTCAGTTGTAGCCTCATATAAAATAGATTGTGCAATTTCAGCACTCACAGAATTCAAAATGCAGGATTGAATTACAAGATTACACCTATTCCAGGCATTCACTTTATCTTCATTTTCACCAGGGCACTTGATTTTCCCATTTACAAACCCTAATTTTGATTTTGCACCCAGTGCTATCTCCATTGATCTCTTCCAAGAATGAAAATTCATACCACTCAAAATAGGATTAACAAGTCCATTATTCGTATTTTCATTTGGATTGATATAATAAGGGTCTGAATAATCAATGGATCCATTATTATTTCGATTCAATCCATTAGCCACTTCAGCATAAGTTCCTATTGCAATTTAGTTACACTAAACAATCTCAGTATACAGCGGAAAAGAAATTGTCGAAAAATCACAGAAAATATTCCTTAGAACCCTAATTTGAATCGATTCGATTTAGGGAAGGAAACAAACAAAATTTCGCAAAAAAATAAACGAAATTAAAGTAAGAATATCTAACCCAATGTAGATGAAAAACCATAGAAGAGCTATCTATTGCTCTGATACCATGTTAAACTCAGCTATATTAGCGAGAAAACAGCAATTCGCCATTGCTGAAAGAGAGATAAACTGGGAATCAAACTGAATTTTTATTAATTGGAATTAGAATGTTTACAACGCAGCTTATTTCACTATTTAGTCTCTCAGTATCTTTAACGGTTCTCGATATTATTCAAAATAAAAGTTATCCTCCATTTTTTTATTATTCAAAATAAAAGTTCTATTGACTTTTGAATGTTAGTTTGTTAAGTCTTCATTGTGGCATACATTTAGTTGAGTACTGCAATTTCTCTTTTCTTTAGAGACTTGACTTTCTTTGGTCACCAGATTTTAGGATTTCCGTTTCCTATGGATTGAATTTAATACCCCGATGCTTAAGTTTTTGGAAATAACTAAATTGGGGAGGGGGGTAGGAAATGCCCCGAGTCTCTGTCTTAGGAGTTGGACCTTTGGTGCTTTCAATCCCGTAAACGATACTTCGAAGTCAGAATCAAGCAAATCGATTAGCTACTGCAAATTTTATACATATAGTTGATTTGTTATATGGTAAGCATGCATACCGTTGATAGCATGCTGCATCAGGTATCATATATGCAAGGTTTCAAAAGGTTTTGGGTGGGGTCTAGTGTGGAAGGGCCCGTCTGGGGGCTGGCCATCAGGTATCTTCCTCTTTTTTCTTTTTCAAAAAAACCAAAACTAATTCTTTTAACTTTAAATCTTGTTAACATAATTAGTATGAATTGGATGACTATAGTGCTAATGCTATATTGTTATATATTTAGGCAAAAAAAATACACCGCAAAACGCTACGTTACTACGCTATTTGCGCTTTTAGCGTTTCTCTCGAAAAAACGCTATAGTAGCGATAACGCTATTTAAAACATTGCTTCAAATGGAGTAACAATGGTAAAAAGAATGACCATGAAAGGAAAACATGATGTTTCGCCTTTCTAACCTAACACATGCTTCTCAGAATTGGTGATCTATGAAGGAAGAATAAATTGAATTTTTACCTTTTATTTGTTGCTTATTTCTCTCTTGAATCTCGACTCAAGTTATTGGTAGCCCACAAAAAGTATTGGAAGTGTTCGACTTGACTCTCGAGTCTCGAGTGTTTACAGTTTACAACCATGACAATGTGCTATGGGTAGTGCTTATGTTGAAGGCAATGTAGAAAATAATAGAGGTAGAACTTGTTCGCTTAGCTTAGACAGACAGTAAGGATCAGTTTTAAACTTTGAATCACTTAATGCACAAAACTTAAAAAAGAATGCTTGAAGGTTGCAATCAGGCAAGAACAGTGTTTCCATCTTATTTCAGTTCATCATAGTCGGTAGATGATCAAGAAAAGGACATAAAAATCATAGCATATCATATATGAGAAAATAATATTGAAAATTTAAAATTTGAACTTCATACAACAGCAAACAGGAATAGACTCATAGAGACCATCCACTAACAGACACTCACATCACCTTACTTAGAAATACATCAAATCAAGTAATCCCCAATAAATGAAACTATTTTCTTCTTATTCCATAGCAAAAGATGCAAAATGATTCGTATTCCTTTAAGATATCTTAAGCAAATTGACCAAGATATTCATCCACTGTTGTGTAATTCACATCTGGATAAAGTTCAGAGGCCTCAACCCCAAATGAGGGATCAATTTCGAAGTTGGTTTGATCTCCCTTCACAAACACCGAGTGGTTGATGGACAAAATGATATTGAACGGGACCGGGGACTCTGCAAAATATAAACATAAATTTTTTGATCAACATATACTACAAAAACATGGACATATTTATTTTGCTTGTGTACCACCGGCAGTATGAATCTCTTCAAACTTCTGAAGGCTTGTTTGGTAAGTGGAAAGAAAGCTTACTTCCGTATGCTAATAAGTTGTCATATTCATAAACATCCGGGATGTTTCCAGTTTGACAACTTCAGTAGTTAAGTTTCAACCTTACGGTTACTGTCTACCTTTATCGTAAAACGAAATCGTAAAAAAGCGAGAATATGTATGTCCTCACACCCGGAGTTTCAGAAACTATCCAAGTAAAATGCGTGTTTGGGGAATTAGGAAACTATACCTTTCTATACTTTTGAAGGAAGAAATATACTACTCTTTTACGTATTTTCATCCATACTTTCATCGCTACATTGTATCTTTTAGCACTACTATCAATAAATTTCACTACTTCCAAGCACTGTTTTAAAAAGCGCGCTATATTGCGTAACATTTCGCGATATAGCGCTTTTCGAAAAAAATTTGCCTACGCTAAAACGCTATTTTGGTGGAAATCGCTAAATTCACGCTATTGGGACCAAAAGCGCAAAAAGTACGAAATTTTGGACCAACGGCGTAAATAGCGAGTTAGGAAAAAAAACAACGGATTTAAATAATTAATATATGTTGTGTAATTTTCATAAATATGTGTGTAGTCTAGATGGTTGTGACAGTACATTATGTTCCGAGAGACCCAAGTTTAAAACTCACCAACAGCAACATTTTTTTTTCGAATTTTTTTTATTATTACCCAATATAACTATACATTTTATCTTTTGTTGTTATGTATTCTAAAGTTTAGTGCATATTTAGGCAAAAAAAAAGTACACCGCAATGCGCTATGTAGCAACGCTATTTGTACTTTTAGCGTTTCTCTCGAAAAAACGTTACGCTAGCGATAATGCTATTTAAAACATTGTTTCCAAGAGAAAGGGTCTCAAATCTCTTGTTTACTATACATACTTCTGATAATACTTGAAATAACATTTTTCCGCATCCACCAAAAGTTTAGGCTTTATAGTTATAAGATGCAATCAAACGAGACTTTACCTTGAATTTGCTTCAAGAGTTGCTCCTCTGAGACATACGTCTTCTCAACGGTGTTGCCAATCTTTTTCTCCCACAACGAAACAAGATTGTTGAAGGTGTATGTGTTTTTAGAGGGCCTGACATAAAGGATCTTGTTCAATGTCCTTGGGTCATCCACGGCTTTAATGGTGAAAGTACCGATATCCTCCTCCTTATTGAACACAGCTTTGTGGGAAAAAAGACAAAAATGATACATAAATAAGAAAAAGAAAAAAACCTAACCCATGGACCATATGTTGTCTAGGTTGTTTTTATAGAACCTGCAGAAACTAATTCAAGATAATTTTAACAGTATATGGTAAGTCTGTTTTACCAATTTAAGTAATCTTTGTCCCTTAACAACCCATTTTATCAAATACAAAGTTCCCTCGCACCACCAGATTCTCAACTTCCCATATATGTAAATCCGGGTATGAGTCTACGTACGGAACAAAAGTAGTCGTGAGTTATGATATATACCTTTCACATTTCCATCTCCAAGGATGACCAATTTATCTTTTGGGGGAGGTGGGGCAAAGAGACCGGGCTGAACTAGTGTTGGGAGAAAATATCCAGCAAAATAATTCGAAGATACGTATGTATGTGGAATTCCCTCGGCCTCGATGGTTCTACGAATTTGAGCCTTTGCTGCAAAAGTAAATTTTGCTGGCTCAACCGCGTTGGTACGATCCACGTCAGTCCCAAACTCCGAAGGAAAAAATCTCTATACAGTACAAGTGGATGATGTTAGTACACATGCACAGAAAATGTTATTTACATTGATTCTACACATGTTAGTGATATTGTCACAACCATTTTAAAATTTCTAAAACAAAGGCACAAACCTTGACATTTCCGGCTTCTTTAATAGCTTCAATAATCTTAGTTTGATCCGCCAGCTGCAACGATCCGACGGTGGAGATCACCACATCAACCTGCTTAATCGCCTTCACCAAACTCCCATGGTCATTCAAATCACCCTGCAATTCATTACAACCAAACTCATCATCATAAGCATTCTAAAAAGAAAAATCGGTGTTAGTAACTTAGTACCACTTTCATACTAATCAAGTTTTTTGTATTATTTCAGCCGAGACTAAAATTTTATAATCATTAACATAAAATGGAACAAGGATTGAGCCTAATTCTCTAACAGTTTCCATCAAGATTTTTTTTTAAGTGACAGGGTCTTCGGATTTATATGATTTACACCCTACTGACCATTCCATATTAAGGATCCGGATCCATAAATGATAGTACTACAGGAAAATATCAGGATAAATAACCAGAAATTAAAAAAAGTTTACTTATTCCGGTAATTCACAAAATCATGGATGAATGTGATATTCATCATTTTATAGAAATTTTTTTCAATGATTACAAAAAAATAAAAATAAAAATAAATACTATTCAACAATATGGATTTTTCAGTCCAAAAAAACTCAGCTTTTTAGCTGATCAACCAAATAAGTACAAATAAACTATTTATGGAAAGAAAATATCTTAAAAAGATGCAAACAAATGTGACCCATAAATAAAACATATATACATACATAAACCAAAGTAGCACCAAGGCTTTTGAAATTTTCAACAAAAGTGGCCTTTGTCGGGTCGGAGAGAGAACTTTCCCTCACTAAAACAAATGTCGGGTGTTCGCTCTTAGCGCTTGCCTCCACAATGAACTTTCCAATGTATCCAGTTCCACCAATTATCAGGATTTTGCTATTTTCCGCCATTTTTGTTGAAAATGTTGAAATGTTCAGTTTTTTCTGTTGTGTGTGTAATGCAATGTTTCTGTTTTTGTGTGATGGTGGTTAAATCAACGGCATGTTTTTACAGGGTGAGTGATTTAAATGAAATTACTAAATTGGGGTACCATGTTATTGTCGGTAAAGGTTGTTTTTGTCTTGCAGATAATCCTCTCACCAATGTATAAAATACCCGAACCAATAATATTTTTTAGTTTTAATTTTAAATTAATATTAATGTGGTTATATTTAAGGTCATTAATAGTTGTTAGTTTTTTAATGGGTGACACACCCTAAACAATAGAGACCGGTTCACGGTAGTGTTACTCATCACATAGTGTCAAATATGAAAATACGTGCAACTTTGATCATCAAATTTTTCATATGTAAATTGCCGAAAAAAAATCAATCACATAGTTCGTAGTCAGAACTATATGATGGAATTTTTCGAATTTTCATTATAAGAATTTGGATATTTTAAATTCGATTATCAAAGTTGCACATATTTTTGTATGAGATACTTATTTAGAAACGGACGGAGTATAATAGAATAATTAAATAGTACATAAAAACAAGTATTTCAGTTTTTAAAAACACACATTCTCAACTTTCATATAAAATTTGGTACATATCAACGTAGCTAGCATTAATGAACATCAATGTTAAAAACTTAAATATAAAGAGTAAAAAAAGATAAGATCATTTATCATATGTACTTGATTTTGTTTTAAAATTTAATGATTAATTTTTGATAACAAGTCTCAAATGATGTAGTAAAATATATAATCATTTCTCATAAAACTACTCCATACCCATTGAGTAAAAGGAGGAATTCACTATAATTATCTCATAACAACTTATATTTTTCCTAGATATCTTGATAAGTTCATATTTCTCATAGTTAGCGTTTTTTAATTATTTAATTTATTTACTAAATGGTCATACAAAGCAAAATATAATAGACATATTTTATCTTTCTACAAATCCAAAAAAATAGTTTTAAATTACAACAAAATATAAAAAAAAACACAAAAAATTATAAAAAAATATAAAAAAATCACAAAAAAATAAAAAAAATCAAAAAAATCACAAAATATTATCAAAAAAATGAAAAAAATCATTAAAAAATCACAAAAAATCAAAAGAATTATAAAAAATGAAAAAATCATAAAAAATAAAAAAAATCACAAACTTCTTAAAAAATTACAAAAAAATATATAATTTTTTTTTGTGAATATAACACTTTTTATACTGAAATTTTTCATAAAAAACACATTTTCCATCAAAAAGTGAATTTTTTTATACAAAAAGTGGTTTTTACAAGAAAATGTGCATTTTTTTTAATCTAAATGAGCTGAAAGTGCATCTAGTTCAGTCGGAAGTACGTATAGTTTAGTCAAAAGCATATATAGTTCAATAAAAGTGCATATAATCCAGTCGAAAGTGCATATAATTAGTCAAAAGTGCATAAAATTGAGTCGAAATTGCATTCAATTCAGCTAAAAGTACATCTATTTCCGTTGAAAGTGCATACAATTCAGTCGAAACTAAACATAGTTCAATAAAAGTGAGTATGCATATAGTTCAGCTAAAAGTGCATTTGGTTCAGCCGAAAGTACATCTGATTCAGCTTAAATTGCATCTAATTTAGTCGAAAGTACATATACTTAAGTCAAAAGTGCATATAGTCCAGTCGAAAATGAATATAGTCCAGTCGAAAGTGCATGTAGTTCAATAAAAGTGCATATAGTTCTGTCAAAAATACATCTCATTCAGCTAAAAGTGCATCTGGTTCAGCTGAAAATGCATATAGTTCTGTAAAAGGTGCATCTAGTTCCGTCGGAAGTGCATATAGTACGGTTGAAAGTGCATAAAGTTCAATAAAAGTGTATATAGTCCATAACAAAAAGTGCATATATTTTACTTTAAAGTTAAAAAAAAAAACTGGGTGGATTCGAACCACCAACCTCTTGAACATTGGTGTTGAGTGCAAGCACTCTTACCAATTTGAGCTTACAGATCTAAAATTAGTTTCTAAAAAGGCAATTCAATCTTTAAGAAGCATTGAAATGAGTCAAACGAGAGTTAAATATATAAAATTCACTTTTTTGATGGAAAAGTGTTTTTTATGAAAAAACGTTTTTTCGGTGTAAAAAGTGTTATATTTTTTTTTGTAAATTTTTAATTTTTTTTGTGATTTTTATGATTTTTTATAATATTTTGTGATTTTGTGATTTTTTATAATTTTTTGTCATTTTTTAATGATATTTTCATTTCTTTATAATTTTTTTCATTTTTATAATTTTTTGCGATTTTTTTATATTTTTTATTTTTTTATAATTTTTTGTGATTTTTTGTGATTTTTTATATATTTTTTTGAATTTTTATATATTTTTTTTATTTTTTTTTGATTTTTTTTGATTTTTTTATAATTTTTTTCATTTACGAGGGAGGGAGAGAGACATATTTTTTTGTTTTTTTTATGAAATTATATATTTTTTAATTTATATAGTATGAAAAAGTGGTATATTTTTTTTAATTTATATAGTATGAAAAAATGGTATTTAAGAGAAATGCAAATTATAATAGGTATCTAGTGGGAATTAAAGTTCAAAAGTGATAACTATGAGTTATTAATCCAAGTAAAAATATAATGGGACGACGACAAGTCTACAAAGATAAAAAAAAAACAAATTGAGGAAAAAACGGGTTTTACAATGAAATTTTAAATCTATCACTATAGTGGAGAAATTGAATTTCAACACTAACATAACAACAATGTGACTGAATTACAACACTAGCATAACAATGTATCTAGCTAGGAAATCGCGGATGGTTCAGAGGTTGGTATTTAATTGTATCACCATACTTTCCAATAATACAAAATTATCGGATAATGTTTCAATAAACTGACAACAACTATCGAAAATATAATGTAGCATACTTCTGAATGAACTATATAAAGATCGAAAGTAATATTCCATCAAAGTTCCACATTTTCAAATCCATCTTTTTTTTTTTAATAATTGGTGGGGAAACCCCATATTTTTATTTTATTAATGAAGTGGAAAAAATAAAAATAGGCGGGGAAAACCCACAAAAGATAAGTAGCCAAAAATGCTCCAAATCGAAACCAATTACGTTTCAGAGTAACTTTTACAACTTGTGGGACTAAAAAGAAAATTCAAAACAAACTCGAAGTACTTCAGAGGTAATAAGACACATCCTGATTCAGATACAACACGTGTAGTAATCTCAAAAGCTGTATGCGAACCGTCCCAACTTAGAAAGAGAGAACTTGAAAAATTCAGTCATGGCGAACTTCGTCTTCTTTCATCTAAAATTTGAAAATAAGCCCAAATGCATCTTCAAAATCCCTAATAGATTAGGGTGAAAATCTCTTAGACCCAGGGAAGTGAGATTATAACCACTTTTCGCCAGCAAATCAGCAGCACAATTCGATTTTCTAAAGGTATGTCGAATCTCTATCTGTTTATATCTCATCTTGAATCGAATTTTATCAACAATAGAGTAGATTAACCACTGGCACTTTTCTTTATTCAGAAAAACATTAACCAGTTTCAAAGAATCAGATTCAATAATTGCGGGTTCATCTGTAATCATTTCTAAGCCTTGTAAAAAGGTCATAACCTCCACTTCAATACTACAATTAGCTTCTAAAATGATAGAGAATCCATTTAGGAAAATTCCATTATTGTCCCTCGTGAGTCTCCTAATACCGCTGAGACCTTTAATGTGATTGTAGCTCCCATTAACATTAATTTTTACTGTATATAAAGATGGTTTACTCCAATATATAGTTGTTTTCCTTTTTTTTTTTCATTTGAGAGCTATGTGAATCTTGAGTAAAATCAAAATTGTCCCCAAAATTCTTATCATTTTTAATATAAAGAGTCAGTTGATTTTTAACACTATTGATAATTAGATCACTGTTCATATCTGTATTTTGAAACTTAATCTTGCATCTAGCCCTAGCACCTAATTACCGCCTATGCGGATGCCTAAACCGTCTTTTGAAACACTGATATTATATGGCTTTGCATATTTTTATCACCATTCTCAAAATAGGTGTTATAAATACTTTTGCTTGGCTGATGGGATGTCGTTCATTTCTTGGTTTTAAATACATAGTAAGTGAAACCATTAAACTAGAGAAAAGCTTAAGATGAGTACAAGAATGCTGATCTGATTTCATACCCTTGTTTTGCAGACAAGTCAACTACCAAGAACCAGTAGCAGCACAAGTTAAATATGATTTTTTGTTCGAGAAGAAATTAAGTAAAACCGGTGTGAATTTCTAATTAGCGGTTCCAATCGCAGAAGTGGGAAAACATTTCTGTCAATTACAACCAGGACGTACTTTTAAATCTATAGAATTTCATGATTTAGATCAAGGGAAGATGAGGGAATTTGAACTTACATTTAACCGCACTTATAATGTGCACTGGCTTACTAAGGGTTGGAAAGATTATTCAACTGAAAATCAATTACAGGAAGGAGACACTGTCATGTTTAGTAAAATTGTTACTGAGCAGCTACCACATTACGCTGTTCAAATCAAGAGGGGATCTAGGTATGGGCCAAATGCTTATTCTAATTTTCCTCCTGCAAATACCATGATCTGATCTAATCATGTTATAAATGTATATACGTTTTTACCGAATCTAATACTTTGTTGGTCATTCTAAGAGTTCTGCAGAGCAAGTATCTTACTCCGTAACTAGGTTAATAGTGGCCGTTACAAAACTATTATAGCTCATCTTCTATCTTACTTTCAGAAGAAAAAAAAATTGACATGCTTACCTGGAAAAGAAAATCCTATTCAAAAGGAACACAAGGCTAGTATGCTCCTAGTCTTCAGTTTCTCAGGTCTTTGGAGCGGTACACCATTAGTGTAGTTTCAATTTTACTTCTAAGACCTTGCTTTTTTGTGTTCCCCTTGATCTTCTGTCACTCTTTTCCTATTGGTTTGATCTTCTTTCAGACTGGGTAGTAGGATTATAAACTGGTTTCAACCACTTAAGTGCTGCTTTAGAGCCAGAATCAATTAGCTTGTTAATATAATTAATCTTCTAAATTATGATAATTTTGCATTTATTATTTTCTTGCTAATTGGAAAACCTTTCTGGTCCCTCTTGCTAGAACCACCTTTTTGTCCTAATTAGAGAACTTCATTTTTAAATTAGCTACAAAACCTCTTCCCTCGTTAATTGTATTATTTCCATATGATGTACCATGTATGTACAATCATCAATATACTGTAGGTAACAGGCTTTTTCAGTTCTCATATATAGCTTTGTGCACAAATTTTATTAGCCATTTTGTGTTAGGATACCCATGTTTGACTTTGATAGAATGTCTTCCATTTCGTCATTCTAAAGTAAACACACAGTTAATGATACCATAAAACGAAAAACGATACTTAAGTTGAAGAATGCTGATTTGATCTTCTTACAATGCAGTCAAGTTGGCCATGAAGAAGCTGCAGGAGTCAAGTATAATTACGGATTCAAAAAGCAACTATGTTCTAGAGATGTGAATAGCTTCATGACTCTTCCAAAAGCAGAAGCAGATATACATTTTCGTCGTAATAATCTTCCCTTTCCTGATGGTGCTACTATGGTACACGTTTACGATATTAATCGTAAACGGACAATGAGATGGAAATTTGTTCGCAAATCTAGATCGTCCTAGTTCAATGGGGATTGGAAAGAGTATGTAAAGGATAATCAATTACAAAAAGGAGACACTGTTCTATTTTACAAGATTGGAAGTGGTCAAGGAATATATAATATGCTGCAACCGCCTTATGCTGTTCAATTCGAAAAGTCGGGGACACATGTCGATACGGTTAACGTGAACGTTGCATTTGAAAAGTTGGCTGTTTGAGAGGTTAATGTAAAATTGCTCTGTGATTAGCATTTGGAGTTGTATAAATAGCAGGGGGGAAATGGATTTTCTTGTAGATATCTGAGTGGGATAGGGAAACTTGTGATCTTTGTTTCGTTATTCGTTCGGTGCAGTTGAAACTTGATACTAGGGAATTGAGTTACTTTAGGATAATATTCCTGTCCCAGAATTGTAATATCTGTTTTCTGTGGGGCATTTTTTATCTTTGCATTTGTTGTTTGTTAGTAGAACTTGGAATACAGTTGAAAAGTAGAGAAATGAGTTGCCATTTCGCAAGGCTAATTTCTGTCCCAGAATTGTGGTTATCTCTTTGTTGTTAAGATTTACCATTAACTAGAAAGAGGATGTTTTACACACACATGTACATTTTCAATAGGAAAATACTACTCTATTTTTATGTGTTACTTTTACTTGCAGGTTAGATTCGTGACAAATGATTATTGAAATCTGATATCTGCCTCCACCTGAAATATATTTTTATGGCTAATCAGCATAATTTTTATGATTATTTAAAAAATTATGCTGATTAGCTATATTGAAACCAGTGTTTTAAATATCGTTATCGCTACCGTAGCGTTTTTTCGAGAGAAACGCTAAAAGCACAAATAGCGTTGCTACATAGCGCTTTGCGGTGTATTTTTTTGTGCCTAAATACATATAAATATAACATTAAATTCAAAACATCTAATAAAAATTAACTAAATATATATAAAAAATTATAACTAATAATCACAAAATGATTATACTTGAGATGCCAGAGTATTTATTTTGTTTGCAAGAGTTTTGGGGTTTAATTCTCTTTAACCTCCAATAATTTCATTAAAATTTTGATCAATTTTTTTTTTTTTGGACTGCAACCGCTATAGCATAAATAGCGTCCGCTATAGCGTAAATAGCGTTCCTATAGCGCGAATTTAGCGTTTTTCCATCCAAATACGCGTTTTAACGTTGCGTTTTTCTTTCAAAAACCACTATATCTCACAATGTTACGAGCTTTTTAAAACAGTGATTGAAACATGGTTGATAATATTCTAATAATATGATGTAATCATACTCGATGTGCCTTTTTCTCTTTTGTTGATAAAACGGTCGATAATTTATAATCAAGTAACCTCATAATTTTCTTTGTTGCTATTTATTTGGAACAAAAAAATTGGATTTGTCATATATTGTAGTAATCACACATGCTCACAATTTATTTATCACGTAGATAAAACTACATAACTAGCAAACTACATAATCTTGTAAAAATTATAATTTTTACAAGATTATCTATAGATTGGAAACCAAGATGACACTTTTAGAGAAACAGTTGATAAAATTACATATCTAGCAAATATCACAAATCTCAACGAGATTATATATAAATTGGTAAAAAAGATGACACTTTCGGAGAAATAGTATAAGATTTAGTTGTAGCTTTTGGCAATAAAAGTTTAACATTATATGTTTTGTTAATTAGCTTTGTAAAGTTGTATTTATTGGTAATTTTTATTTATTTTATTTTTTTTGAAGGAAATTTTATTTATTTATTGATAATTTAGCAGTGACTTATGTCTCATTGTGAAATTTAAGTTTGGTTAGCATTATGTGAATATTTCGAGAAACTTCCTATTTGACCAGTCAACGATACTTCCTATTTTGTTAGCCAACAATAATACTCCTTAAGCTTGGGATACACGGAAAAAGAAACAACAGAGAGTTATATAAATAAATCAAATTGGCATAACTTAATTATTACTATTAGTATAATTAAATTGACAAAAGTCTTATCTCTCTATCTCCTCTTTGTTTCATTGTCGTGATTAGTTAATTCTTTAAGCCTTTTTAAGGTATGTTACTTCTTTATTCGCCTGCTTATTTTGTTGTTGAATGAGTCATATTTTTTGTGATTAGTTATTTAACAACTTATTTTGGTGTTCAAAAATAAACAAGTACGATAGAAACTATTTCTACTAAAGATTACGTCTTTTGTTTTGCTTCTGCCATTCTGAAATTTAAGTTTGGTTAGGCTAAGTTTTTTTTTTTTAGTAACCCAACTAATTTGTTCAGTGTAATTTAATTTAATTTAATGACTCGACTTAATTTTACTGTAATCTTACTTCTTTATTTTATCCAGCTTATTTATCATTATTTCCCGCCTTTGTGAAATTTAAGTATATTTTTAATTTAATTTCGGTTTACAATAAATTTGTTCAGTGTAATTTAATTTAATGACTCAACTTAAGTTTTCTATAATCTAGCTTACTTCTTTATTTTACCCAGCTTATTTATCATTGCTTCCTGCCTTTGTGAAATTTAAGAATATTTTTAGTTTGATTTCGGTTTACAATTTTGAAACCGAAAAATAACCAATCCGAGCCGAAAAACAAGAACAAACTAGTTTATATATATAATGTTTTAAATTCTTTTGCTACATAGTTATTCAGAACCTAGTTTTTATAATGAAAAACATCAAAACCGAACTGAATAATTTTTCAGTTTTGGTTTCGGTTTAGCCCAAAAAGCATACCGAAATAATACTACCCCTATTGTGAAATTTAAGTTTGGTTAGCCTATAAATTTTTGAGAATATTAACTGGAGGAAAAAATTGAGGAATTATTTATCAAAATTAAAAATTTCCTATTTAGATCAGTCAAAAATACTTATAAATAAATTTGGGACTTTAGACTTAAACTTGGGATACACGGAAAAGGAAAGAACAGAGTAATACAAATAAATTGGCATAACTTATTAACTATTAGTAGAATTAAATTGACAAGAGTCTATCTCTCTATCTCCTCTTTGTTTCGGTCTCGTGATCAGTTAATTCTTTTAAGGTCAGTTGCTTTTTTATTGCTTATTTTGTTGTTGAATGAGTCATATTTGTTGTGATTAGTTATTTAATAACCCAGGTTATTTTGTTGGCTACCCATTGTTTATTTCGTGTTAAAAAAAAACAAGCACTGGTAGAAACTATTTTGTGATAAAAAGTCTGTAAGTTATGATTATTTGTTTTGCTTCTGCTATTGTGAAATTTAAGTTTGGAGGAAAAAATTGAGGATTTATTTATAAAAATTAGAAACTTCCTATTTGGTTAGCCAATTACAATGCTTATCAGATCCTAATTGGGCCTTAAATTTGAGTTAACGAAAACGGAAACAACAACTATAAATTGGGAGAAATAATTATTAGAATTAAATTGACCAGAGTGATATTGGGTTTAAGGTCTGTTGCTTTTATTCGCCTGCTTATTTTGTTGTTGAACGAGTTTTATTTATTTATTATTAGTTATTCAATAGTCCAGCTTATTTTTACTAACTATCCATTGTTTAGTTTGTGTTAAAAAAAAGCATGCAAACTCTTTTGATTTCAACGTGTTTATAGATTTGTGATAATATGTCTAATAGTTTATAAACCACTTTTTATTAAAGATTACGTCTTTTATTTTACTTCTGCCATTGTGAAATTTAATTTTGGTTAGGCTAAAGATTTAATTTTTTTATTAACCCAACTAATTTTGTCAGTGGGTCATCTGTAATTAAAATTTCCCCCATCAATTACTCAACTTATTTTTGTAGACTTAATAGCTTAGCTTGCTTATTTACTTTACCTATCTTATTTAACTTTGCTTTTAAGTCTTTGTGAAATTTAAGTTTGGTTAGGTTAAAAGTTATAACACTTTCTCGTGATTCTGATTTTTTTTGGTTGTTACTGTATAGAAACTCAACTTTCAAGTTATTGTGCTTTCATGCAAAAAGGAACACACTGATAATAGTTTTTAAGTTTATTAAAGACTATGTCTTTTGTTTTGCCTCTACCATTGTGAAATTTATGTTTGGTTAACTCAACTCATTCTTGTTCAGTTTGGTATTTTAATAACCTAGCTTATTTACTTACGCAGACGCCGCTTATTTAACGTTTTTCTCATGATTCTGATATTTTTTGGTTGTTACACTGTACATAAACTTGATTTTCACGTTATTGTGATTTGATGAAAAGAGAACACACTGATTATAGTACTTAAGTTTAACAAAAACTACGCTTAGTTTACTGATTTTAGAAAATTAACAAAAACTTCGGAATTATTTAGCAAAAACAAAAACTTCCTATTTTGAAAGACCATTTAAAGATACAATTGTCCCAAATTACGGGCACAAGATACAATTGGTTAACTTAACTCATTCTTATTCAGTGGGTATCTTTTTAATAACCTAGCTTGTTTTTTTTTTCTCGTACGCAGCTTATTAACTTTGTTCTCGTGATTCTGATTTTTTTGGTTGCTATTAAAGATTACTCTTTTGTTGCTTCTGCCATTGTGAAATTTAAATTTTGTTAGGCTGATGATTTAATTTTTTATTAAGTACCCAACTAATTTTGTTCGGCGGGTGGTCTGTAATTCGATTTTTTCTTAATTTTTTTATATCCTGGCGTACTTTTTTACTTTACCCAGGTTAATGACTTTGCTTCTGTCATTGTGAAACTTAAGTTTGGTTGACCTATGATTTTTTTTCAAGTGATTCTAATTTTTTGTTGTTGTTACTATACAGAAACTTGAATTTCACGTTATTGTGCTTTGATAAAAAAAAGAATACTAAAGTTTAATTTGTATAATTTGCAGATGGGTCGCGCGAAGAGAAGACTAGAACTATTGAGCAACGAGAAAGAGCATCTTCGAACTTTCGAGAGGAGGTCGAAAGGCTTGAAAAAGCAGCTTCACGAACTAAAGACATTATGCGATATCGACGTGTGTTTAATCGTCGATAAAGCTCCAAAGGGGGAGTTGCAAATTTGGCCACCGGATCGCGATCAAATTAATAAATTAATCGAATGTTACAAAAATCAAACTGCTCATGATTTTCCGACAGAATCGAATCTGTCCACTTTTTTCGAGGCTCAAAACCAGAAGCTTGAAAAAGAGATTATGGAGTTGAAGAAAATAGACGAAAACAATAAGTATCCTATGTTGGATAATGGATATAATATGTTGTCGAGAGAGCAACTCGAAGAATTTGGGGGACTACTTGGGCAAAAGCTTCAATATTTGACAACTAGGATGGAAGCTATGAGAAATAGTAGTCATATGAGTAGCTTTCAGAACGGAATAGCAGCTCAAAACGAGTTGTACTACTCTTCGCCAATTTCTTTCATGAAACCCGAAGTCAGAAACTCTTGTGATTCTTCACAAACTCAGGTTTATTTACAAAATTCTATGACAAATATGCCTAGTGAGAGTGACCTATGTTTCACCCAACTTGAAGATCTTTATAATTCCGATTTCATGAACTTCGACAATTTTGACAAGTTTGGCATTCCAGACGATTTTAAAACACAAGTAATATCCCAATGTTCTGATAACGCTAAGTTTGACTACGAGTATTTTGGAGAAAGCTTGCCAGTTAATTCGGATGAGTATTTTGAAGATTGGATTAATTAATTCGTACACAAGGCAAAGAAAAGTTTAGTGATGCAGCTTTTGAGTATCAGATGTTGGTATAATTATTTATGTCAGATTTGTAATGTAAAGTTTTAGTTCTAACTATTTACCCTTTATATAACTCTCTTTTATGTAGTTTATTTGGTGTCTCATCAATTTTGGAAGGACGATCAATTAATTTAATTTAAGATGGAAACGTTTGTTTTATCGCTATGGAAGTGTGACGTGGCCATAATTGTGTTTTTGTTTAGTAGTATTTCTTAATCTTTAGTGAGTCTTATTTTATTCTTTATTGCTAAGTAGATCTTTAAATAAAGAATTCCTCTCGTTACAAATTTCTTTTTTTATCGTCACATATTCCTATATAATTATTTAACAAAACATATAACAGTACTTGCTCAAAAAAGTATTAGAAGTATTGGCAGACAATTAACACATCTCGTTTATCTTTAAAATTGTAAAATTACGTCATTTTTTGATCGCTAATTCAAAATGTCTCAAGAGAAAAAATAACGTCGCATGACAAATCGTGAGAGTTTTCCTCCCATTACCTTCTCCCAAAATATGTTTCTCGGCTTACTCCTGCTCCGAATTGGGTTAGTATGAGCCTATGAGCCTGTGTTAAAAATCGAGACCAAGAGAGTACTAAAATGACCTCAAAAACTAACTCGTGATCGCTAATAGTTAGATTTGATCACTTATTTATTGCGCTACCATCTTTTCCGCATTCAGTGTGACTAATTAAATACATACCATCATGCTTCTAAATTTAGTTTACATTATCCTTTTATTCGTGTGGACCGTTTATCTCTATACTCGGATGACGTTTTCCTATATTTTAAGGAGTGTTGGATAAATCCATTATGTTTTAAGGAATTAGATGTTCGTGCACTATTTAGTACTACGTACTTGGGCAGCTTTCTCTCTTGTTGGTTAGAGACCTTTTGGTACAAGTCAATTGTCAATATTATCAATTTCATGTAGTGTACGTTTTGTCGTCGAAAATAATACTAAATATGTCTGCAATTTTGTATTTTTTCACCGGAGTGACATGCCCGTTTTCAGGCCAAGTTGGCCAAGACTCAATTCTTGTGCCCCTGAAAAATAAGCTTATTTTAGGCTTCTTAATTTTTGGTCTACTATATTAATATATATCATTAGCTATGTTATTTTATTCTCATTCTCAACACTCTGAACACATGCGGAACACACACGAAACACACACGAAACACACGCCTGTATTCATTATTTTCTTCTTTTTCATCTCAAATTTAAAACTGAATCTTTTTTATCTTTATATTCTAATCATTGTATATTACAAATAAAAACTTAAATTCATCTCCCACAATTATAATTAATATCTACTCCGAAAATTAAAAATCACCAATTCCCTGATAGGGCTCCGTTCACATCGGTAAAGTTCACGCAAAATCTGTTTGTGTTACCTTTTAAGTATTTAATTATTAAAAAAATAATTTTACTAAATATACAATTTTCCCACCCTTCAATTATAAAATCGATTTTTATGGGAGTATGTTTAATATGTAGCAATTTGAATAATTAGTTAGTAGATATCTATGCATTTGTTTAGTTATACTCCATAATGCATTTATTTAACATGTTTTTTTGTTTAGGAAATTTTTTTAGACAAAAAGCCCTTTAAATTTTTTATTTGTCTCGGCTCTATAAATTATTGGAGACGTCACTGCACATCATGGTACGACGATTTTGTACAACGTTGGTTTGCTTTTGTGGTTAAGGGATTAGGTTGTTGTGGACTACCCATTTTTACAACGTCGGCCAGTACATAGAGATCCCACAGGTTGATTCCAAGAACAAGGTTAAGTGTACTCAGAAGATGGTTCAGATACCCCCAACCACCATCAACTGTGTCTGCAATTGAAATATTATTTTCAGCCGTAACAGAATCACCGTGTATTAAAGATCGGTATACTTTACCTCCTGTTGTTCCAGATGACACAGACGAGTAACTTCCATAACCGGTATTTTCATTTTCCTTCTTGTATGTAGGCTTCCCAGATTCCGAAGAACTATATTCTGTGTCACTACGTCCGGCATAATGATAAAATGTTCAAAATTGATCGTCATTCAATTGCATCTAACGTAACATTTATAATTCGTCTGCGTATTTGTTATAGACACCATGTGATTATGCTATTGCTAACATATACAGATGAATATATATAAAAGCTTTAAATTATTTCCTAAAATATAAGGACATGTAAATGTATTGTTTTTTTTTTTTTAATCTAAGGAGCATAAGCAATATGAAAATAATTAAAACTTGGACATCAGATGAATGCACTTTGCCCTTCACCTCTAAACAAGCTTCACATTCTTTCTTGTATTTAATATATAAGGAAAGTTCAAAATTTGATCGTCATTCAACAACATTTAACGAAACTATTTGTTATAAGCACTATTTCTGTCTTCTGTTGCTAACATATTCAAATGAAAATATATAAATACTTTAAATTATTTCCTAAACGATAAAGTACTGTATTATTACTATTATTTTCATCCAAGAGGATTAGCTGGAAGATAATTAAAAGATGGATATAATAAAGGGATAATGCCTAAAATATACAATTAAACAAAACATATTACCAAAACATACAACGAACAACTAAAAGTTTCTTCACAAAACATACAAACATACATTTACACATATTTATTAGAGTTGTATTTTTGAGAATAAAAGTCTTGGTTTGTAGTTTTTGGTAATTAGACTTGAAAAATTGTATGTTTTTTTTTTATTTTTCCTATAAAAAGGGCATTTGCTTTTTAATCACTTGGCAGGACAAGAGGATTGTTAAATGGAAACTACAAGTATTACATTGCTTTTATTAGGTATGTATCTATCATATGTAACATTGTTCATGGTGTAATAATTAATTAAGTAATTAATGTTTGTTAAGTTGCATTAAAAAAATATAGTGATATGGCATGAACCATAATTGATTGTTTTCTTCTTTATAATAAAGTTTATATGGTGATGTTTGTAAAACTTTATACGGTTGGTTTATACGGAGAACAAAGAGAATGTTAAAAATGAAAAAAAAAAAGTTTGCAATACCATACCTTGGAATTTTTGAAATGAAATGAACAACGACCATTAAAATTTTATACATACTGGATCCAGGTGTTTTTCAAAGCAAACTCAGCCCTGAAATAAGAAATACAAAAAACCAAAACTAATGACATGAATACCAATTGCTTAAAGATTGTTGGACATTTTTATCTGAATGTAATAGATTAAGGGACAAAATATAATAGAAATGTTATATAGTTTTTTTATCTCAATATGTTTTGACCCTATCGTTATTAGAAATAAAAAAAAATGAAATAAAACTGTTTTGCAAGAAAGATATTAAAACTATCTTCGGTAGTTAAGTAGTAAATTATTTTAATGAAAGATACATGAAGAAGAAATTAAGACTATTATATGATCCTTTTGTTTGATCTCATTAACCACTATGTTCTCTTACTTTGGCTGAAAACCAGTAAGTTAAAGATTTCTATACGTTTCTGATAAAAAATGTAGAAAACACTGGTTTTCAAAATGTTATACCAAATATTATAGCACTATAAGTTATGAGAAAAATAATTAGATTTTAAACATCGACAAGATAAATCTTGTATGAGATTTTTAGCCTTTTTTTCTTTACTAATTTAATAACATTGACATTCATACAAAACAAAGTAAGTTATATTCCTTTTGGCTAGCTTATTGTGATGTGAGTTTATGACATATGAATAATTGTCAATAATTCAACTTTGTCTTGTGTAAAAGTCGACAAAAATTGTTATCTAAAAGTGGAAACAGATTAGTGTTTATTTCACATGATCAAGATCTAAGAAAAGAAAATGAAAGACATATATGTAAATGCTAGATAGAAGAATAACATAATCCATTCATAAATCTTATCCATATCGTCTTTCACCTTAGAAATCCTCTCATTTGAATGTGGAAGTAGTACTTCCAGAGACAACAAACAACAAAGGGATCACAATATCTACAATTTATTGAGGTTTAATTTAAGTCCATGTCGTCTTTACCGAATATTTGATTCTAATAAAAATTGGACATTACAACGACAGACTAGTGTTGTACTGGATAACAGAAAATAGAATATGAGAAGGAAAATTGAGGAGTGACGGCGAATGTGATTGAAAATAGTGTTTGTGAGAAAAGATTTTATAGAATAATATAGTAATATAAAGGTGTAAAAGCGGCGGCACGTTGCGAAATGATTTTAGGGTAATGCAAGCTATGTACGTTTGGGCCTACTAGATAAATCACACTCTTACCTTGATGAGGCCTACCAAGATCCAAAAGTCTCCAACCATACTCAAAGCTATTGAGTCATTGGTCCATGACTAAATATACGTTTTTGTTCATTTTAACAATCTTTTGACTTTCCATCGAAATATTAAACTTAAACTACAATGAAACTTGGATTAGATGGAATCGAATCAAAATGCTTTTGGAAAAATAAAAAGTAAACTTTCAAGGTGGTATTGATGTGTTATAACTAATAAGCTCGTCATTTTAAGCAGATTTTATCATTCTATTATAATAAGCCAACGCAAGACAAATGAGATTGTCCAATTTAGCCAATTTTTTTCAAAAATACCCTTACACCTTTATACTAATTGCAATAATACAATACTCATAAAAATATAAAAAGTAAAAACTAATAAAACTATTTATCACTCTTTAACAACCAAACATTCTTTTAAATCTTAAAGTATGTTTTTTTTGTATTATCCACATATTTATATCATAATTATACATATTTTCTATATTTTTATTGCATTACGTGCCACACACGCAACGCGTGAGGCACGATTACTAGTACATATATAAGAAAATACAAGAAAGCAATCACAATGTGCTATCGAATCCAAAACCCACAAACTTTTATAATCGAGACTAACAACTAATTGTTCTTTTTCTTATAACTCGGTACGAACTGTCATACTATTAATATAAGGGAACTCAAGAAATCTTGAGGCTACCCAATTTTACCCATTTTTTTCAAAAATGCCTTTATTCTAATTTACTAATTACTAAAATAATTTAATGCAATTTAAATAAATAAATAAATATTCTTTTTTTCCACACATATCAAATCATCTCCCAAACAAATCATTTGTCACGCCCCGAAATCCGAAAAATGGACATCAATGCATGACCTTTTGAACAATAGGAAAAAGAACTTGTTGGTACAAAATTTAACTTTTAAAAGAAAACGACTTGCGAGCTAAAGGAACAATTATACGAATGAAATAGAAATTTTTGCCAAATGCGGCTACAAGACAAGATGGTTTTAACAGATTTATAAAAGAAAAAGATACCAAACGAATGTAATTTGCCCGTAGGCTACAACCTCAAAATGGACTAAGTAAAAAGAAAGCGACTAAAAGAAGCCCCGAACCCATGCGATACATCGCTAATTCTCCTATCCAAATGCCTCAGCCTAAGTTGTACCTGAAAGACAAAACTATAACGGTGAGTCCCAGACACATACATAGACGGGGCGACACCACACAGGATACTGTCACTCCATCCAATAAATGTAAGAACTCACAAACGACAACTACAATAACAACGTATCAAAAGAAATGTAATAGCATCATACAACGAAATAAATTAAGTAACTTCAACACACATCTATAACATACATGGACCTCTCACGCCACCTACCCCAGTCCGTAAGGTAGGTCATTCCCTATACCCCTCGGCTCGTCTTATGCCCCCGGTATAGGGAGAGACATAGACCATTGCCAACATATAAATATTTAAAGTGCACACTTGGACCTCTCACGCCACTCGCCACAGTCCGTAAGACGAGTCATTCCCTATACCCCTCGGCTCGTCTTATGTCCCCGGTATAGGGAGAGACATAGATCCTTGCCAACATATAAATATTTAAAGTGCACACTTGGACCTCTCACGCCACTCGTCCCAGTCCGTAAGATGAGTCATTCCCTATATCCCTTGGCTCGTCTTATGCCCCCGGTATAGGGACATAAACCATTGCCAATAAATAAATCTCAAGGTCTCGGTCAATAATATTATACTATTTAATTATCACAATTCTCAAAATACTAGCATTCTCAAATGTCAAATTATCGCAATTCAACAAAACACATAAGCATAGGTACTAGAATCACAACTAGACAAACAAGTCCAACAACATAAAATCTCATTCAGACATTTTAACAAACACCTTGTATGCATAAACTACAATTTATCTTTATTCAACATAAATTTACCCAATTTCATCAACAACTATAATAACACATAACAACTCATAAAAACACACAAACCCATCTATATTCTCATTAATTCGAAATTCATATGTCTAAATTTCCAATTCTCAAATTCAAATAAGTGAACCAAAATAGCAACACATAAAACCCAATTACAATTTAATAGAATATAATTGAGATAAAAGAAAAACCCCCAAATTTTAAAAACGTAAGATCTAACCCTAACATACACCCCGTCCAGTCGCAATGGATAACCCCCGTTACCTTAGTTCGTAAAGGAGATGCTTCCGGTAAAAACTCGCTAATGCTGGTTTTTTCTTCTTTTTCCTAAACTTTAGAACCTCTCTTTTCTCTCTTTTAGGTTTTCTGTTTTGAAAAGTGGGATGAAAATTGTTTTATGTGAAACTGTTTTGAGAGAGTTTGAGTAGGCGAACTATTTGATCACAAAAGTTCTAAATGTTAACTCATAAACAAAACTATTATTTTACTGCTCCAAAATAATAAATGTTTATAAACAAAGCTATTGTGTCCTTTTTATTTATAAAATTAGTAACAGGTTTTAAAAATAAAGTTTTTCGGAAGAGTTTCGGTTTTTGGCTAAAAATTGTATAAAACGTTTTTTGGATAAATTTAATCGCAAATAAAACCATTTATAAAAATCCGGGATGTTACATCATGTATTTTTATATTAGTATAACAATAAAACATTATATTTTTACGATATTCATCCAATTATTTTTGTAAACTTTTTGAAAATGTTAAATTTATTTGTACCGGATCATATTTATGCAACTACGTGTCACACACGCAACGCGTGGGCTATGATTACTAGTATTCTATTAGATAAAGCGAAGAGTATTTACCAATAATCAACATTATATTTTATAATTTTTTACATATAAGCATGTTCGTCTGAACATAAGACAGAACCAGAGAATGTTTGTCGAATTTATATAAATGCTTAAATCATTTAGTGGAAAATATGGAAATGTTTAATTTCTTTTCAACTAGGCACATAAGAAATATTGGAAAATATGGCAATGTTTTATTTCTTTACAACTAGGAATATAAGCAATAGGAAGATCATTAATTTTGGAAATTAGACATTTGACTATTGCATATATAGCCACGTGATAGCCAGTTAGTGCTTCAATTTTTAGCCCTGATGTACTGATTGTACAGTGATTAGTGTCTATAATTGCGAACTTTCCTAGATTGGTACACCAATTATTCAAAGCCATATTTTTTACTTATTGAAATGAAAAGAAAAATACACACACACTTATAAAGACATAATTATTTTTCCAATATTGTTAATAGAGCGGAAAGGGAACTAGCAACCTCGCAGAGTACGCTGAACTCATGCATTTTTTTAATCAACCCTCTCTTTCTCTTTTTTAGAGAAGATTATCTTGCACTCTCATTTTGTATATATTCCATCTGAACTTTGGTTCTTGTCATTTTGATAATGAATTATGGAAGAAGAACAGTTGAATGGATGAATAGATTTAACAAGAAGTAAATGGATCTATAAATTATTTTGCATATTTCCCCAACATGCTGTGGTATTTATAGATAAAAAACAAAATAGTGGGAAGGATTACACTAATGATCCATGTAAATTATTAACTGGTACAAAATACGAAGGAAATGGTACAAAAGTTTACAAAATCTGTCCAAATGCGAAAGGGTTTGCCGTACTACTAGATTATAATTAACTTCTAGCTATCATGGTTATAGCTAACATTAAATTAATTAAAAATGATTATGACATTAAATAAATAACATGACTTAATATTAATACAGATTTTATCATATACGATGAATTCCATAAACTAATTAAGGAGTATCTCTGGAAGCTTTTTTTTTAACAATTTGGGATCATTTACATTTTTTCGAGTATAACTTGCACTAAAAATTATATCGAGTATTTCCATGATTAAACCGGTTTCACATTTTTTCTTGTATTTACATAGGAAAGTTCAAAATTAATCGTATTCAACTTCATTTAACGCAACATTTAATCAATCCTTATTTGCTATAAACACTATTTAAGTCGGCTATTGCTAGCTAACATATACAGATGAATATACATAAAGCTTTAAATTATTTCCTAAAAGATAAAGAATGTATGATTTGTTTTCATCTAAGGAATCATAAGCAATAGGAAGATAATTCAAAGTAGGATATCAGGTTAATGCATTTTCCCCCACATGCACCCCCAAACAAGTTTCAGAATATATCTTGTATATTTCTATAAGGGAAATGCTAACATAACATGTGTGACCCCATCCTACATGTTAAAATGTAAATGAATTACAAAAAAATGTGATCAATATACTTGTAAGTATCAAATGATCTTAAAATATGGTAAGTAATTGTGTGTGATATTAATTAAATACATATCACTTACTATTTATTAACATCATAAATGTTTATTTAAGATTATTTTAGGAAATAAAATGGATACAGATTAGCAAAATTGTTTACATATAAGCAGCATCGACCCATTACAGAGCCAAGCCAGACAGCCCGCTGCCCAGTAGAGATTCAATTTTATTATTTTTTATTATTAAAATGTAAACTATTGGAACTAAATGGAGGTGAGGGAATCAAACCACATACCTCTCACTTTCTAAGTGTGCGCTCTACCCTATGAGCTACACAACTTGCTTGTTACAAATGCTAGTTTTATTTATACAAGTATAATAATGGGTTATGTAGCCATTAGAAAAAAATAAAGAATACGAATATGACATATAATTGATTTTTTTGTTTCATAAAAACGGAAGAAGATGTCATTTACGATAATTATTTTGCTTTGCAATAAGTTTCAAATTCTTTTTAAAAAAATTTAGAGGTTTTTTTTTGCTAGACGGGAAAAAAAAATCGGGACGCAAAAAAAAGTTCCGCTGAGACACTTATAGACCTAGAACCGGCACTGCATATAAGGTTTGTAATTGATCGACGTTTAACTGCATTTAGCGCAACATTAAAGTGAGCTATTGCTAACACATACACATGAATATATATAAAGACTTCAAATTGGTGGAAAAGCCCTGAACACTCTCTTTCTCTAACAAAAGCCTAACCAATTCCACAAACCCTAGCCGCCACTGCTTGGGATGGGATCGGCGGCGCCATTCCCGCACCCGGGCATTCCACACCATTTTGCCTTATATTCTCTTCTGTCCGCTCATCATCTCCATCTATTCCCCTGTCTCCTCTCTCGTTTTCTCTTCTCATCCTTACCATCTTCTTCAACCACCTATAAGCCCTTTTAGACATGCTCTTTCAATCCCATCTCGTTTCCAATAATCCCTCTTTGGAATCTAATTGAGTACCGAATGTTTGTCTTTTTGGTTGTAGCGGTTTAACAAGATGAGTTTCGCTTGTGTCGGTGCGGGTAAAGCCACCATGAGTTTTGTTTAGTGATGTGGGTCGTTTCTCGGTTTTCTAATCTCATAGGACTGCATAGATCAGGTTATTAGTGTGTTGGCACCCCGATTGCAACTACAGCGCCAGACGGGTTGGATACCTTTTAATCTTCATTTGTCTTTCTTTACTCGTGGTTTGGTAAATCGCATGCCTCTTTTGCCTTGATGCTTGTTTTATCTGTTTATGTCAATCAAGCAGTTTGGTCAGCGTATTAGATTTAGCACAGACAGTTTTTTATACCTTTCTTGATGTTGTATATGATGTAAGTTAGTCTTGACTCTTGACTTTTTCAGTATTGACGGAGATTGTCCTATTTTAGTCGATTGATTATTTTGGTCTATTAGATAGTTGAGTTGTTGCCTTGGTTCTTATGACATGGTTGATCTTTTCTGATCTGTTTTATTTGTGTGCTGGCACCCCGATAGTATTTTCATTGAGCTAGTCCGTATTGAGTATTCAAAGGTCTTCTTATGCATCTTATGGTCCGAAAGTGCCTCTTCGATTGCCGTGCTTGACAATATTTCAGTGCATTTTCGTTGATTGACGGAGACTTTATTACTTTCTTATATTTTATATTTTTTTGTGTGTATTTTGACCCGTCTATACGAAGTAGGATTATTTGTTAGGTTTATTAAGTTAGCGGCCTTTTGGTGACTTGTGACTTTTATTATTGTATTTTACTTAGCAACTTGGAGTATGTTTCAGGGGGGCACTGAACTGTGTATTTTCGTCGTTATTAATAATAATAATGAACATGTTCCTTAAAGACTTCAAATTATTTCCTAAAAGATGAGGCAATGTCTTATTTCTTTTCATCTAAAGGAGCATAAGCAACAAGAAGATAATTCAAAGTTGCATATTAAATAAATTCATTTGGCCCCACCCCAAACAAGTTTCACATTCTTTCTTTTATTTACATAAGAAGGTTCAAAATAGATTGTCATTAATTCGATTCGCCATGTATAATTCATTTTAGTCGTCTATTCCAAACATATACGGTTTCACCCGCAAAATTTATAATTCATCTATGCATTTGTTAAAATCATTATTTAAGTCGGCTATTCCTAACATATACGGTTATACCGATTAATATATATTAATGCTTTAAATTTTTTCCTCAAAGATTAGGCCATGTATTACTTCTTTTTATCTATAAAAGATGATTATTAGATAAATTCATTTGGCTTTTCAAATACTAGTTTACAAAGTTTGGTGCATATCGATACACTGGCTGAAATTTTAAAAAAGTCAGAAAAATATAAAATAAATTAATTAAAAAAACAAATTTACCGGGTTTATATATATATACCATCTACTACAACCACAGTTATTCATCATCCCCACGATGATCCGATACAGTCCCCCTCCCCCAGAGGAAACCACATCCGCATCAGTCCGAGCTGGATCCGAATGAGTCTTGCTAGAATCACCGCTTTGATCTCCTTCATGTCGTTCTCTCTCCTCAGCGTTTTGGTTCTCATTTCCATCACCTAAACCTCAGGAGGAAAGGGGTTAACAGGTGATGAAACTGGATTGACCAAGTTGAGATCAAAAGGTGGAAATCTTTTTGCCTTCTTTTTCTTCTTTTTTATCAAAATCTTCGGCAGGTCTTTCGGCTGAGACAAAGGTGGGCCAGGGGAAGCGAAAGGGGGAATATATGCTGTGTCTTCCCCATATAACATTCGAACAGATTGAGCAATTGCAGTTACATTTGGTGGCAAATTAGGGTTTCGGGGCTCCAATGGAGGTGATGGACCATGGGGAGGGACATCAGCTTCCCTTAGCCAATGAGTTTGTTTGTTATTATTATTCGAAGAACTAGCTCTCCCTGTTACCCATTTTCTTTTAATATCCGCAATAAATTTCTCTTGGTTAAATTCTGGTATGAATGTATTAGATGCTTGACCGTTATTTCCGACGTTGGCATATGAATCGCCCAAAACATTGAGTGACCTGTCAAGAATGTTAGACAACTTTGAGGAGCTAAAACCTTGGCATATGAACCCATATTATTACTCATCCCTAATGAGTTCAGCATAAATGCTGTTCCATTTGTGGGTTTGAAGAAGTGCCTGGTCTTTCAGATAAATTCATGGGGAAATTTTGAAATAGATATTAATGTCAGCTAAGCTGCGTTAAATCATAGTAAGAAAAACCATAATTGATTGCGTCTTGCTTTATAATAAAGTTAATATGGTGATGTTTATAAAGCTCATATTTTGGTTTTTACACCGTAAGAAAATTAGGATTTAAAGAAAATCAAAATTTGTCGTTAAATATTACTTTTTGGGGACAATTTTTTATAAGGGACTTTAATTAGGGACCAAATTTTATATATAAAAAAATTGTTGCCACATACATTTCTATAATAAGGTAAGATTTAAGAGCACAATTAAATTTTGTATCAAAATAGATTTGTGGACAAATTTAAATTTTCTTTTTGTCCCTAAAAAATGGAGTACAAGATTGTTTTTAGACACAAGATTTTAAAAGTTTGGTCCTTCAAAATTAGATTCGAAGACAAAAATATTATTTTTGTCTCTAAAAAATGGAGTACTATTTATAGACAAATTTTAATTGTCTATAAACAATTTGTGTCTAAATATCATAATTTCCTTGTAGGGTTACCAAGAACAAATAAAAAGGTTAAAAATGCAAATATTAATAAGTTTGTAATCTCATACCTCGAAGTTTTTGAAATGAAATGAACAACGACCATATAAAATTTGTACATCTTAAATCCCCGTGTTTTCCAAAGCAACCACGACCCTGAAATAAGAAATATGCTAAAAATATAATGCAACTTTCTAAATAAATGGTAACAATTGTCGGTTTTGATCTTTCGTGTGTGTATATATATATATATATATATATATATGTATATTTGTATGTACGTATGTATATATGTGTAGTCGGCTAATGTCAATGGAAGATAATGAGAATGAATTTTAATTTTAGATTTTGAGACCTGCAATTGTTGGTGATCTTTTTGCATATATGAATTAGTTGATGGTTTACTAATTTTTTTTACTTGTGGTTTTTAATTTATTGTGTTTATTTAGTATATGCATTTGGTTGTCTTTACAAAATCAATACCATTGTTATGTACTAGTACAAGTATTTTTGTGTCAATTTTGTGTGGGTCTCGAGTCAGTTAGTATAAGATTAGTAAGCTCAAAATGCTAAGAGCGCTTGAACCCGATGATTCAAGAGGTTAGTTGGTGGTTCAAATCCACCCAGATCTTGAAAAATAGTTGACCCACATGCACTTTTTATTCACATTTATTGACTCGTATGCTTTTTTATGTACTTTTTATGACTCGTATGCACCGTTTATGCATTTTTTATTGATCCGTATGCAATTTATATGCACCGTGTATGCACTTTTTATGCACCCGTGTGCACTTTTTATGAACCCGTATGCACTTTTATACACTTTTTATTGATCTGTATGTACTTTTTATGCATTTTGATTGACTTTTATGCAGATTTATGCACTTATTATTCACTTTTATGCACTTTTTATATGTTTTATGCACTTGTTATTCAGTTTTATGCGTATTTATGTCCTATTATGCACTATTTATGCAACTTTATGCAATTTTTATGCACTTGTTATGCACATTTATGCACTTATTATGCATCTTAATGCACTTTTTATACATTTTTATGCACTTTTTATGCACATTTATACACTTTCTATGTATCTTTATGCACTTGTTATTCATATTTATGCACTTGTTATTCACATTTATGTAATTTTTACGCACATGTTATACACTTTTATGCCCTTTTTATATAGATATATGCATTTTTATGCAATTTCTATGCACATTTATGCCATTTATATGCACATTTATACACTTTTTATGCACTATTTATGTATTTTTTATGCATTTTTATACACTTTTATGAACATATATGCACTTTCTATGCACTTTCTATGCATTTTTATGCCATTTTATGCAGATTTATGCATTTGTTATGCAATTTTATGTACTTTTTATTCATTTTTTATGCACATGTATGCACTTATTATGAACTTTTATCGACCCGTATGCACTTTTTATGCACTTTTATTCACTTTTTAGACACTATTTTTATGCGATTTTTATACACTTATATGCGGTTTTTATGCAATTTTTATGTACTCTATTATGCATTTCATTATGAATTTTAGTGAACGTTATGCACTTTACTATGCATTTTAGTAAATTTTATTCACTATTATAAACTTTTGTGATTATATTTATTTTTGACTTTTTTTCGATATTTTGAATTTTTTTTGAGTTTTTTTTTCGAATTTTTGAGGTTTTTTTTTGTTTTCTTTCAAATTTTCGAGTTTTTTCCGTATGCACTTTTTAAAATTTGATATTTTTTTCAATTTTTCTTGGTTTTTTTTGAACATATTTCTTTTTTTTTTGTGAAAAACCTATTTTTTGTGTGGAAGAATCTATTTTTTTGTGTGAAAAAAGTAAGTTTATTTTTTTTGCATATGTGCACATTTTCCCTAATTTTTGTTATTTTGAAAATATTGTTAATTTTTTCGTATATATATATATATATATATATAGATTTTAAGAGAGAGAAATGATAATTTATAGGTTATGTTGATGACATTTTTGTAAATTGTTTGAATTTTTTTAAAAAATGTGACTTATTAGGGATGGAAACATTGATGTGTGATATTTTATGGATACAGTATCAAAAGTGTGACTAATTGAATAAGTCTGTTTTATTTATTTTTTATTTATTATGCAAGTCTTAGATTAATTCATGATTAAATACCATTAATTTCATTAAGACCGGTATGCATATGTAAATTTGAGATGTGAGTTTGTGGTGCAACAATGAGGCCTTTGCCTCTATTGCATTTTTTTTTTATATAAATAGTCGGTACACTTACTATTTCATAAAATAAACTCTACACATAAATATCTGCACTAAAATGATTTTATACACTTCACATACACTATTTTTCGAAAAAAACTAACCCCAACCCTATCCTAGTAAAATAATTTTATGCATAATAACTGTATTAAAAGTGTTTTTGTGCACTTCGCACAATAAACTCCAACCCTATCCAAGAACTGTTGCATAAAAAGTGTATTTATGCACTTCACATATATTACTTTTTAAAAAGGGCATAAAATAAAATTTTCGCACCTCAATTGGCTGATTGTCATTCATTTTTTTTGTTGTAAAACTACCAAATTACATGTGCATACCGGTTTTAATGAAATTAATGGTATTTAATCATGAATTAATCTAAGACTTGCATAAAAAATAAAAAATAAAGAAAACAGATTTATTCAATATATGAGTTTATTGCTATTAAGCCAGTGACATAAGTCCAACAACGTTCCAGTTTTTTTTTTTTTTTTTTTTTTTAGCCTTATTAACCAAAAATCTTCATTTTAAAAGCTATTTAAAAGTTCAGAAACCCAATGGTTTTAGAATCAAAAATCTAAAAATAATGCTAGAAAATATGTTATCGAACAGAGCCATACTTTCGAGTATGATAACGAGTTATATCAAGATTACAAACTTTTCAAGCCATCAGTATGATAACTAGTAATCTTAAATACCAATCGTTCAGATATAATTCAAAATTTCTCTCCGGATGATGTTTTAAGTACAAGATACTATAGAGATTTAATAATGTTTTGTACGTGTACCTAAATATTAATGTTTTGTCCATATCTAATATTTAATCAGGAATAAAAAATAAGTTAGTTTTCAAAAAGGCCAAGTAAATACTAGCATAAGATCATACAATCCTCTGTAGTTAAATAATTAAGCTATGTAAATTTTTGACGTAGACACTATTGCCCAATTCCCCATATGGATTGAATTCTGTTTAGGGGAAAAACAACAACTAATTTTTAAAATGAAAGCTTCATGAAGAAGAAATAAAGACTATTAATTCCTTGGTTTAATCTCATTAACACCTGTGCTGTCTTACATGGGACCAAAACCAAATAAGTATAAAATTCTATACATTTTTGATAAAAAAAAATGTACAAAATATTGCTTTTCAAACTGATCAACCAAGTATTATAGGACAATAAGTTATGGAAAAACTAATAAACTTCGAAACACTGACGAGACGAATCGTGTATGTTATCACTACCAGTTTTTTTCTTAACTCGGTTACTGAGACATTCATACAAAGTAAGTTATGTTCGTTATGTATAACGTAACATATAAACAAACGTCAATAATTTAATTTCCTCTCGTGTAAAAATAGACCAAAATTGTGATCTAAAAGTGGCAAGAATTTAGATTTTTTTTCCACACGAGCAAGATATAAGAAAATAAAACAAAAGATATACATGTGGATGCAAGATATAAAAACAACATAATGATCAATTCAGAAATCCGATAGATATTGTATTTGTACCTTGGGGATTCTTGTATTTTGATCATAGAAGTAGCAATTCCAGGAACAACAAACATTACAGAGATTCAAAGAGCTAAAAAACATTGAGGTTCAAATCAAGTTTATAACGCCGATGCAGAATATCTCATTCTAGAAAGAATGGACATTATAATGGCGGCTGGTGTTATATTGGATAAAAGAGGATAACATAAGAAAAAGGAAAAATTAGTAGCGGCGATAAATGTGAATGAAAATAGGGTTTGTAAGATTAGGTTTAATAGAATATTATGATAATATATAGATCTTAAAGCTACGCCTCGTCCTCGTCTCTAAATGATTTTAGGGTAATGCAATCTATGTTTTGTATTATTAAGACAAGTCCAACTTGCACCTGACGAGGCCTATCCAATGAGAAAGGAAAAATATGGAGGTATAACAAATGTGAATGAAATTGGGATTTTTAAGACCAACTTTTTATAGAAAAACATGATATAATAGAGGGGTAAGATCGGCGCCTCATCCCCAAATTATTTTTAGGGTAATGGAATCTATGTTTGAATCTATTAATATTAGTCACACTTGCACCTTGGCGAAGCCCTACACAAAATGTAAATATTAAGTCGTGAACCATACTCGAATTCATTGAGTACATTGTTCAATGCGCTAAATATTACTCTTTTGTTCATTTTAACAATTTATTCACATCCTGTCAAAATATCAAATTTGAACTACAATGGGATTTGCATTAAATGAGATCAAATCAAATGTAAATCACATCATAGGATAAAGAAAAATAATTATTAATCAACTACCCGGTAAAAAAACAGAGAGTAAATAATAAACGCCGATAATAACTGCTTATCTATGACAAACGATTGATTATGATCATGATAAACAAACTATTATGAATCTACGATTAAATTACCATTTAGATCAATATATTAAGCGATTTAACATTTTAAAATTGTATATGATGATTGATATGTTAAAAATAATTAAACTACTAAAACGGCAATTAAACTACTAGTTGTGATTAAACTAAAGATCAAGCTAATTCACGATGTAAATTTAACCAGACACGTATAACACGATAATAAAACTAAAAATGTAGTAAATAAAGGGTAAAAGAAGTTACTTTTAATTGTTAAAATGATATATTAAAAGACATGATTTATTATTACTTTTTATTATTTATTTATTAACAATGAATGATTTATTTGAGAATAAATGTGAGCATGTTGTACATATTATTTATCTCTACATGTGTCTTTATTTTGTATACTAAGTGATTTTGTGTGTAAATTACAGTTTACATACGAAAGATCAAATCATTGGTTCTTACAGAATATATATTTTATCGTTCAACAGTTTAGATGTAGTTGCCATTTCGCAAGGCTAATTTCTGTCCCAGAATTGTGGTTATCTCTTTATTGTTAAGATTTACCATTAACTAGAAAGAGGATGTTTTACACACACATGTACATTTTCAATAGGAAAATACTACTCTATTTTTATGTGTTACTTTTACTTGCAGGTTAGATTCATGACAAATGAATTTTGAAATATGATATCTGCCTCCACCTGAATATTATTAAAAAATTATGCTGATTAGCTATATTGAAACATGGTTGATAATATTCTAATAATGTGATGTAATCATACTCGATGTGCCCTTGTCTCTTTTGTTGATAAAACGGTCGATAATTTATAATCAAGTAAACTCATAATTTTCTTTGTTGCTATTTATTTGGAACAAAAAAATTGGATTTGTCATATACCGTAATAATCACACATGCTCACAATTTATTCATCACGTACTTGGTTTAAAGGCAATTAGAGATAAAACTACATAACTAGCAAACTACATAATCTTGTAATTTTTACAAGATTATCTATAGATTGGAAACCAAGATGATACTTTCAGAGAAACAATTGATAAAATTACATATCTAGCAAATATCACAAATCTCAACGAGATTATATATAAATTGGGAAAAAAGATGACACTTTCAGAGAAATAGTATAAGACTTAGTTGTAGCTTTTGAGAAGAAAGGTTTAACATTATATGTTTTGGTAATTAGTTTTGTAAAATTGTATTTATTGGTTTTTTTTTTTAAAGGAAATTTTATTTATTTATTGATAATTTAGCAAGTGACTTATGTCTCATTGTGAAATTTAAGTTTGATTAGCATTATGTGAATATTTCGAGAAACTTCCTATTTGACCAGTCAACGATGCTTCCTATTTTGTTAGCCAACAATAATACTCCTTAAGCTTGGGATACACGGAAAAAGAAAGAACAGAGTAATACAAATAAATTGGCATAACTTATTAACTATTAGTAGAATTAAATTGACAAGAGTCTATCTCTCTATCTCCTCTTTGTTTCGATCTCGTGATCAGTTAATTCTTTTAAGGTCAGTTGCTTTTTTATTGCTTATTTTGTTGTTGAATGAGTCATATTTTTTGTGATTAGTTATTTAATAACCCAGGTTATTAGTTATTTAAGTTTGGAAGAAAAAATTGAGGATTTATTTATCAAAATTAGAAACTTCCTGTTTGGTTAGCCAATTACAATTCTTATCAGATCCTAATTGGGCCTTAAATTTGAGTTAACGAAAACGGAAATAACAACTATAAATTGGGAGAAATAATTATTAGAATTAAATTGACCAGAGTGATATTGGGTTTAAGGTCTGTTGCTTTTATTCGCCTGCTTATTTTGTTGTTGAACGAGTTTTATTTATATATTATTAGTTATTCTACCATTGTGAAATTTAATTTGGTTAGGCTAAAGATTTAATTTTTTTTATTAACCCAACTAATTTTGTCAGTGGGTCATCTGTAATTAAAATTTCCCCCATCAATTACTCAACTTATTTTTGTAGACTTAATAGCTTAGCTTGCTTATTTACTTTACCTATCTTATTTAACTTTGCTTGGTTAGGTTAAAAGTTACAACACTTTCTCGTGATTCTGATTTTTTTTGGTTGTTACTGTATAGAAACTCAACTTTCAAGTTATTGTGCTTTCATGCAAAAAGGAACACACCGATAATAGTTTTTAAGTTTATTAAAGACTATGTCTTTTGTTTTGCCTCTACCATTGTGAAATTTATGTTTGGTTAACTCAACTCATTCTTGTTCAGTTTGGTATTTTAATAACCTAGCTTATTTACTTATGCAGACGCAGCTTATTTAACGTTTTTCTCATGATTCTGATATTTTTTGGTTGTTACACAGTACATAAACTTGATTTTCACGTTATTGTGATTTGATGAAAAAGGAACACACTGATTATAGTACTTAAGTTTAACAAAAACTACGCTTAGTTTACTGATTTTAGAAAATTAACAAAAACTTCGGAATTATATAGCAAAACCAAAAACTTCCTATTTAGAAAGACCATTTAAAGATACAATTGTCCTAAATTACGGGAACAAGATACAATTGGTTAACTCAACTCATTATTGTTCAGTGGGTATCTTTTTAATAACCTAGCTTGTTTTTTTTTCGTACGCAGCAGCTTATTAATTTTTTTCTCGTGATTCTGATTTTTTTGGTTGCTACTGTAAAGAAACTTGATTCTCACGTTATTGTACTAGTAACTCAACTAATTTTATCATTTAACCTCTTTACAGTATATTGAATATTACGCCTTTTCTTTTGATTCTGCCATTGTGATATCTAAATTTTATTAGGCTATAAATTTTTCTGGTGATTCTGATTTTTTTTGGTTGTTACTGTAAAGACACTTGATTCTCACGTTATTGTGCTTTGATGCAAAAAGGAACAAATTGAGTCACTGACTATAGTACTTGTTTAATTTTACAGTAGTAGTAACCCAATCAGTTTTAACCTTTATACTATTAAAGATTACTCTTTTGTTGCTTCTGCCATTGTGAAATTTAAATTTTGTTAGGCTGATGATTTAATGTTTTATTAAGTACCCAACTAATTTTGTTCGGCGGGTGGTCTGTAATTCGATTTTTTCTTAATTTTTTTATATCCTGGCGTACTTTTTTACTTTACCCAGGTTAATGACTTTGCTTCTGTCATTGTGAAACTTAAGTTTGGTTGACCTATGATTTTTTTTCAAGTGATTCTAATTTTTTGTTGTTGTTACTATACAGAAACTTGAATTTCACGTTATTGTGCTTTGATAAAAAAAAGAATACTAAAGTTTAATTTGTATAATTTGCAGATGGGTCGCGCGAAGAGAAGACTAGAACTATTGAGCAACGAGAAAGAGCGTCTTCGAACTTTCGAGAGGAGGTCGAAAGGCTTGAAAAAGCAGCTTCACGAACTAAAGACATTATGCGATATCGACGTGTGTTTAATCGTCGATAAAGCTCCAAAGGGGGAGTTGCAAATTTGGCCACCGGATCGCGATCAAATTAATAAATTAATCGAATGTTACAAAAATCAAACTGCTCATGATTTTCCGACAGAATCGAATCTGTCCACTTTTTTCGAGGCTCAAAACCAGAAGCTTGAAAAAGAGATTATGGAGTTGAAGAAAATAGACGAAAACAATAAGTATCCTATGTTGGATAATGGATATAATATGTTGTCGAGAGAGCAACTCGAAGAATTTGGGGGACTACTTGGGCAAAAGCTTCAATATTTGACAACTAGGATGGAAGCTATGAGAAATAGTAGTCATATGAGTAGCTTTCAGAACGGAATAGCAGCTCAAAACGAGTTGTACTACTCTTCGCCAATTTCTTTCATGAAACCCGAAGTCAGAAACTCTTGTGATTCTTCACAAACTCAGGTTTATTTACAAAATTCTATGACAAATATGCCTAGTGAGAGTGACCTATGTTTCACCCAACTTGAAGATCTTTATAATACCGATTTCATGAACTTCGACAATTTTGACAAGTTTGGCATTCCAGACGATTTTAAAACACAAGTAATATCCCAATGTTCTGATAACGCTAAGTTTGACTACGAGTATTTTGGAGAAAGCTTGCCAGTTAATTCGGATGAGTATTTTGAAGATTGGATTAATTAATTCGTACACAAGGCAAAGAAAAGTTTAGTGATGCAGCTTTTGAGTATCAGATGTTGGTATAATTATTTATGTCAGATTTGTAATGTAAAGTTTTAGTTCTAACTATTTACCCTTTATATAACTCTCTTTTATGTAGTTTATTTGGTGTCTCATCAATTTTGGAAGGACGATCAATTAATTTAATTTAAGATGGAAACGTTTGTTTTATCGCTATGGAAGTGTGACGTGGCCATAATTGTGTTTTTGTTTAGTAGTATTTCTTAATCTTTAGTGAGTCTTATTTTATTCTTTATTGCTAAGTAGATCTTTAAATAAAGAATTCCTCTCGTTACAAATTTCTTTTTTTATCGTCACATATTCCTATATAATTATTTAACAAAACATATAACAGTACTTGCTCAAAAAAGTATTAGAAGTATTGGCAGGCAATTAACACATCTCGTTTATCTTTAAAATTGTAAAATTACGTCATTTTTTGATCGCTAATTCAAAATGTCTCAAGAGAAAAAATAACGTCGCATGACAAATCGTGAGAGTTTTCCTCCCATTACCTTCTCCCAAAATATGTTTCTTGGCTTACTCCTGCTCCGAATTGGGTTAGTATGAGCCTATGAGCCTGTGTTAAAAATCGAGACCAAGAGAGTACTAAAATGACCTCAAAAACTAACTCGTGATCGCTAATAGTTAGATTTGATCACTTATTTATTGCGCTACCATCTTTTCCGCATTCAGTGTGACTAATTAAATACATACCATCATGCTTCTAAATTTAGTTTACATTATCCTTTTATTCGTGTGGACCGTTTATCTCTATACTCGGATGACGTTTTCCTATATTTTAAGGAGTGTTGGATAAATCCACTATGTTTTAAGGAATTAGATGTTCGTGCACTATTTAGTACTACGTACTTGGGCAGCTTTCTCTCTTGTTGGTTAGAGACCTTTTGGTACAAGTCAATTGTCAATATTATCAATTTCATGTAGTGTACGTTTTGTCGTCGAAAATAATACTAAATATGTCTGCAATTTTGTATTTTTTCACCGGAGTGACATGCCCGTTTTCAGGCCAAGTTGGCCAAGACTCAATTCTTGTGCCCCTGAAAAATAAGCTTATTTTAGGCTTCTTAATTTTTGGTCTACTATATTAATATATATCATTAGCTATGTTATTTTATTCTCATTCTCAACACTCTGAACACATGCGAAACACACACGAAACACACGCCTGTATTCATTATTTCCTTCTTTTTCATCTCAAATTTCAATCTCAGTCTTTTTTATCTTTATATTCTAATCATTGTATATTACAAATAAAAACTTAAATTCATCTCTCATAATTATAATTAATATCTACTCCGAAAATTAAAAATCACCAATTCCCTGATAGAGCTCCGTCAACATCGGTAAAGTTCATCTTGTGTTACCTTTTAGGTATTTAATTATTAAAAAAATAATTTTACTAATTATACAATTTTCTCACCCTTCAATTATAAAATCGATTTTTATGGGAGTATGTTTAATATGTAGCAATTTGAATAATTAGTTCGTAGATATTTATGCATTTGTTTAGTTATACTCCATATACTGCATTTATTTAATAAGTTTTTTTTGGTTAGGAATTTTTTTTAGTTAAGTGATTAGGTTGTTGTGGCCTACCCATTTTTACAACGTCGGCGAGTGATAGAGATCCCACAGGTTGATTCCAAGAACAAGGTTGAGTGTACTCAGAAGATGGTTCAGATACCTCTCAACCACCATCAACTGTGTCTGCAATTAAAATATTATTTTCAGCCGTAACAGAATCACCGTGTATTGAATGTCGGTATTTTTTTACTTCATGTTGTTCCAGATGACACAGACGAGTAACTTCCATAACTGGTATTTTCATTTTCCTTCTTGTATGTAGGCTTCCCAGATTCCGAAGAACTATACTCTGTGTCACTACGTCCGTCATAATGATCCGAAACCCCGAGCCCCTCGGCTCGATTGGGTTCCATGGGACTTTAGTCAACGTCTATCATAGTTATAATGATATACATTTAATATAACAAATTTTATGACACCACTAATTATTTGGAAATAAATCACAATGACTTAATTGATACAGACTTTGGCATATAAGATGAGTTTCATAAACTAATTACGGATCATTACTATATTACCAGCAAAATATAAGGATTAAAAAGAATATACACTAAATAATTTTATGGGTATTATCTCCACGATTAACCCCCCACCCTCCGAAAAGGTTAACAATCTTTCTTGTATGCATATAGGAATGTTCAAAATTGATCGTCATTCAATTGCATCTAACGTAACATTTATAATTCATCTGCATATTTGTTATAGACACCATGTGATTATGCTATTGCTAACATATACAGATGAATATATATATATAAAAGTTTTAAATTATTTCCTAAAATATAAGGACATGTAAATGTATTGTTTTTTTTTTTAATCTAAGGAGCATAAGCAATATGAAAATAATTAAAACTTGGACATCAGATGAATGCACTTGGCCCTTCACCTCTAAACAAGCTTCACATACTTTCTTGTATTTAATATATAAGGAAAGTTCAAAATTTGATCGTCATTCAACAACATTTAACGGAACTATTTGTTATAAGCACTATTTCAGTCGTCTGTTGCTAACATATTCAAATGAAAATATATAAATGCTTTAAATTATTTCCTAAAAGATAAAGTACTGTATTATTACTATTATTTTCATCCAAGAGGATAAGCCGGAAGATAATTAAAAGATGGATATAATAAAGGCACAATGCCTAAAACATATAATTAAACAAAACTTATTATGAAAACATATAACGAACAACTAAAAGTTTCTTCACCAAATATACAAACATACAATTACACATATTTATTAGAGTTGTATTTTTGGAAATAAAAGTTTTGGTTTGTAGTTTTTGGTAATTAGAGTTGAAAAATTGTATTTTTTTTTTAAATTTTTCCTATAAAAAGGGAGTCCAAATCTTCTACCCCTTCCGTGTCCCTTGATTATTTTCACTCAAATTTTAAATTTTCACAACTTATACCGCAAATTTATAAACTTTTATATTATATTGTATTCAAATTTTAAAACATTTGAACATAATATTGTTTTAGACAGTTTTTTTAATATTCAATGTTTAATTTACACTAATTTATACATTTATTCCAAAATAAATTTTGTGTGGATTTTCTTTTAAAAATAATTATTGGAATGCATTGATACATGCATTATAGTAATTGTACAATTTTTTTCAAGTTTTTTAGAATTTTTTTTGCATAAAATAAGAAAGTGGGCACAAAAGAGGATAGAGAAATGAGGTAGAAGATTTGGACTCATAAAAAGCGCATTTGCTTTTTAATCACTTGCCAGGACAAGAGGATTGTTAAATGGAAATTACAAGTATTACATTGCTTTTATTAGGTATGTATCTATCATATGTAACATTGTTCATGGTGTAATAATTAATTAAGTAATTAATGTTTGTTAAGTTGCATTAAAAAAATATAGTGATATGGCATGAACCATAATTGATTGTTTTCTTCTTTATAATAAAGTTTATACGGTGATGTTTGTAAAACTTTATCGGTTGGTTTATACGGAGAACAAAGAGAATGTTAAAAATGAAAAAATAAGTTTGCAATACCATACCTTGGAAATTTTGAAATGAAATGAACAACGTCCATCAGAATTTTGTGTATGCTTGATCCAAGTGTTTTTCAAAGCCAGTCCTGAAATAAGAAATACAAAAAACCAAAACAAATGACATGAATACCAATTGCTTAAAGATCGTTGGAAATTTTTATCTGAATGTAATAGATTAAGGGATAAAATATTATAGAAATGTAATATAGTTTTTTTAACCTCAATATGTTTTGACCCTATCTAAATTAGAAAAAAAAAAAAATGAAATAAAACAGTTTTGCAAGAAAGATATTAAATGCATAAGAAACTATCTTCGGTAGTTAAGTAGTAAATGTTCCATAAATGTACACACCATTGCCTCCATGGATTGAAAACACTGCTTTCAAAATTTGTAGATATAACTTTTTTAGAATAACTAATTATTTTAATGAAAGATACATGAAGAAGAAATTAAGACTATTATATGCTACTTTTGTTTGATCTCATTAACCACTATGTTGCCTTACTTTGGCAGAAAACCAGTTAAGATTTCTATACCTTTCTGATCAAAAATGTAGAAAACACTGGTTTTCAAAATGTTACACCAAATATTATAGCACTACAAGTTATGAGAAAAATAATTAGATTTTAAACATCGACAAGACAAATCTTGTATGAGATTTTTAGCCTTTTTTTCTTTACTAGTTTAATAACATTGACATTCATACAAAACAAAGTAAGTTATATTCCTTTTGGCTTATTGTGATGTGAGTTTATGACATATGAATAATTGTAAATAATTCAACTTTGTCTTGTGTAAAAGTCGACAAATTTTTTTTATCTAAAAGTGGAAACAAGTTACAGTTTATTTCACATGATCAAGATCTAATAAAAGAAAATGAAAGGCATATATGTAAATGCTAGATATAAGAATAACATAATTCATTCATAAATATGATCCATATCGTCTTTTTACCTTGAAAATCCTATCATTTGAATGTGGAAGTAGCACTTCCAGAGACAACAAACATCAAAGTGATCACAGTATCTATAATTTATTGAGGTTTAATTTAAGTCCACGTCGTCTTTATAGAATATTTGATTCTAATAAAAATTGGACATTACGATGATAGACTAGTGTTATACTGAATAACAAAGAATAGAATAAGAGAAGGAAAATTGATGAGTGACGGCGAATGTGATTGAAAATAGTGTTTGGGAGAAAAGATTTTATAGAATAATATGGTAATATAAAGGTGTAAAAGCGGCGGCGCGTTCCGAAATGATTTTAGGGTAATGCAAGCTAGGTACGTTTGGGCCTACCAGATAAGTCACACTCTTATCTTGATGAGGCCTACTGCAAAAGTCGCCAACCATACTCGAAGCCATTGAGTACATTGGTCCAGGACTAAATATACGTTTTTGTTCATTTTAACAATTTTTTGACTTTCCATCGAAATATTAAACTACAATGAAACTTGGATTAGATGGAATCAAATCAAAATGCTTTTGGAAAAATAAAATTAAACTTTCAAGGTGGTATTGATATGTGTTATAACTAATAAGCTCGTCATTTTAAGGAGATTTTATACATATATAAGAAAACACAAGAAAGCAATCACAATGTGCTATCGAATCCAAAACCCACAAACTTTCATAATCGAGGTAAAAAAATACAATTAGTGTACTGTACTACATGTGTTTAACGATTTAGATACCATACTATCACTCTGTTACAATTGAGTTACTGAACTATCATAATGTTCATAATTCAGGTACCGACATTAAATTAATTGGATGAAAATTTGTTTTATTTTTCATTTTGGTCATATTCTTTGTAATTTGTATAAATCTAAACTTTAATTTTCGAAAATGTTTCATTTTATTATAAATCTAGAAAAATCAGAATTTAAAAAAAAAAAATAAAAAAAAATACCAATTTTTTTTGAAAAAACCTTTAAAAAAGTAGGAAATCCGAAAAAACCACAAAAAAACGGTAAAAAAACCAAAAAAACCAAAAAAGTTTAAAAAAACCGGGAACCCGAAAAAACCCAAAATCAGTAAAAAAATAAAAAACAAACCCTAAAAATCAAAAAATCAAAAATCACAAAACAATGAAAAAACGTTTAAAAAAGTAGGAAACCCGTAAAAAACCTATTAAAAACCAAGAAAAATCAACAAATCCAAAATCACAAAAAAATAAAAAAAAGTTTGAAAAAGTGCAGAAAAGCCGGAAAGTAAAAAAAATATAAAAAACTTTTAAATAATTTGCAATTGTTTTCAAATGGCTAAAAACGATTTCAAATGACTTAAAAATGACTCCAAATGAAATGAATAAAAATGAATTCAAATGACTTACAAATGACTATAAACAATTGCAAGTTATTTTAAAGTTTTTTTTTTATATTTTTTTGACTTTTCGGCTTTTTTCGACTTTTTCGAACTTTTTTTTTTTTTGATTTTGGAATTTTGAATTTTTGGATTTTCTTGGGTTTTTAATATTTTTTTTTACTGTTTTTCGGGTTTTTTTTACGGATTCCCGACTTTTTTGTACGTTTTTTCATTGTTTTGTGATTTTTGATTTTTTGATTTTTAGGGTTTATTTTTTATTTTTTTACCGATTTTGGATTTTTTCGGGTTCCCGGTTTTTTTGAATTTTTTTATTTTTTTAGATTTTTCTTGGTTTTTTTACCATTTTTTTCGTGGTTTTTTCGGATTTTCTACTTTTTTAAAGGTTTTTTCAATTTTTTTTTGGTATTTTTTTTAAAAAAATCCGATTTTTCTGAATTTATACTAAAATAAGACATTTCCGAAAATTAAGGGTTAAATTTATACAAATTACAAAGAATATGAACAAAATAAAAAATGAAAAATGAAACTAATTTTTATTCAATTAATTTAATGTCGTACATGAATTGGGAACATTATGATAGTTCAGTAACTCAATTTTAACAGAGTGATTGTATGGTACATAAATCGTTAAACACAGGTAGTACAGTACATTAATTGTATTTTTTCTCCATAATCGAGAGTAACAACTAATTGTTCGTTTTCTTATAACTAGATACGAACTATATTCTATTAGATAAAGTGAAGAGTATATATCAATAATCAACATTATATTTTATAATTTTTATATATAAGCATGTTCGTCTGAACATAAGTGATAGAACATAAAAATTAGACCCGAATATTCTATTCGGGTAGCAATCGACCCACACTTCATAAATGGGTATCCAATGCTTGATGGGTCATCACATGCCTTTTCTAGAAAATAGAGGTAGATATTAATAAAAGCCAAAACCCACTTAACTAGTGACCCATATCTAAAAAAACCCATAAGATGGAGACACTTGTCAACATCCAAGGAGGCGTAGTTGCCTATAAATAGCCAACTACCCCTCCTAGAAAGCCCCCAAGAAAATCTATTCAAAAATTATAGAGAGAAGTTGAGAAAAGAGAGAAACTAGTCAAAGCCTAGCCTTTAAGAAGGAAACCGAACAGTGAAAGAGCCGAGTATCGAAGAAAAAGGAGATCGACCAAGATAAGAGATTAAATAGTCAAATCGAGCACAACTGTAATAAATAAGTAATAATCCGAGCAAGTGTAATAATCCGATCAATAATAAAGACCAAGAAGTGTTCATTATTTACATTTAATTTACCATTATATTATTGTTGAAAAGCCTAACGCGACCGACCAAAGTTATGGCTTTATCAAATGGCGCCGTCTCCGGGAATCATCTAGTCCCCAACTAGTTTAGAATTCGAATACCAATACTCTACCAGACGAGCGACAATGGTGACCAATGTAGAAGAAACCCATCCCGAGATAGTAGAAACCAATAACCAAAACGCACAAATCAGCCAACAAGACCTCGACGATCTACTCGCCATCCGGGACAGATATGACGCTATCCAGTCCGGAAACCAACCAACAACCTCCTATGTCAACCAAGAACAACCCCAACAACTTGAAGGGATTGTTGATGAACCCTCCTCGTCCTCGGATGACGAACAAGTCATGCCCGTATTAAGGCGTGCACGAAGACGCCTACCCGGATCCCAAGCAGGGCCGAGCTCAAGAGTCCATTTGCCAACAGCCTCGGTCAACTCCGGCGCTCGTTTACAAACGAACGAAGCTCACCAATATGGTATGCCCGGGGATCATGTACTCGAACAGTTGTCCCGACTACCGACTCATCCGTCGAGGATAATTACACCATCCACGGTGGAAGTACAACACGTTGTTCCATTAGCCGATGAAAGGAACTACGCCCAGCTACAAGCTCAACTGGCGGCATGCATGACGGCCATGACAGCAGCCGGCATCGCATTGCCAATTACCCAACTCGCCCATACAGACAAAGATCTACGCCGTGAAGCGGAAGATTCATGTTACAGGGCCGCCCTGGAAGCAGCAGGGCGACGAACCGATACAAGAGTGCCCCATCAAGGGGGCAATGTCCCAGAGATGATCCCTCCGATAATCGTCCACCCAAACACTCATAGGGAACGTGTCCTCGACACCCACACGAAGGACGATAGATATCCCGAACACATGACCAAGAAAGGATACGGCCCACCACCCCATCAGGGGGGATACCCCCCTACCAAGCCTCGGATGACGCGTTCCAACAGGCATGGAACGTATGCCAAGAAACCCCATGCGCCGAACAGATCACAAGATATCGCAATCCGGCGGGGTTCGTCATCCCTGAGTTCAGGCTTTATGATGGAAGGAGTTGTCCTATCGACCATCTAAGGCACTATAAGACGAAGATGGAATTGTGGAGTGATGACCAGACACTCATGTGCAAATTTTTCAAAAACAGCTTGGGCCAAGAGGCTTCGTCGTGGTATCACAACTTACCACGGGGCTCCATAAGAGACTGGACAGAGCTGTTAAGAGCGTACTCCACCCGATACGCTGCCCATAGGAAAAAGAAGGTTAGCATCGAAACCCTTCTGAAAATGACGATGATGCCGAATGAGAGGCTCAGCGACTATTGCATACGTTTCATCGACGTAGCAAACCAGATTCCACAATACGCCAATAATATAGCCATCCAGAACTTTATCAACTCCATCCCTAATGGCTATTGGGCGAGAAGGAAGTTCATAGGCAAAGACTTTCCGACCGCGGATTCTCTGCTAGCCTACTGTACCCACCTCACTGATAAAAATGATGAAATTCGTTTCCTCAACCGAACCCTACCAAGAAGAGAAACGGTTCGGGAAGCACAGGTGGGTCGCAAAAGAGCCAGGAACAACCAGGAAGAAGAATTCAAACCGACCAGGAAGGACAAAGGTCCCGAGGTCCATAGGAGGGTAGAGAGACAACGAGAACCTGAGCCCAAACCGCTCCAGATCGCATACCCAACACCGATCAACGAACATAAGCCGCTCCAGCTCACTTATCCAATGCCCCCCAAACCGCTCCAACAAGGTCGGTTCCAAGAGAGGGAACGCCGAAATATCTTCGAACCGGTCGAACTACGATACACTTTCAACATGTCCGCTGAAGATATCCTAAAGGATATATGCAGGGAAAGTTGGTACTCCCGACCACAACCGATCACTTCTCCCCCCAATATGAGAGACTCCAAGCTTTTCTGCACATATCACGAGGATCACGGCCACCTCACCGAGCATTGCCGTAACCTGCGATGGAAAATGAACCTGTGGGGTGATGCGGGATACCTAGCCAAGTTCATCAAAGGCGCGGGGATTAAAGGCAAACAACTGGCCATCGAGAGAGCCGACAACCGGCAGGGCAAAACGATCAACGTCGTTCACATGTCACGACCCAAGGGAACAGGTGGAGAACGATCACGACAACGGCAACTGGCGCACTTCGGCCAGGTAGCCAAGGCGTCACAAGCGTCGACCTCTAAAAGACAATGCACGCCCCGACGACATCCACCCATTTCCTTCTCGGGTCTTGACGAGGAAGGGGTGATTTATCCCCATGGGGACGCCATTAATCTCCGTGTTCAAATTGGCCTCGACACGGTCAGCAGGGTGCTTATCGACCAAGGAGCCTCTTGTGACATCATGTACAGAGAGCTTTTCGACAAAATGGAACTCAAGATACAAGATCTCCAACCCACCGATGTCACATTGATCGGGTTCATCTCCGAGACGACTAAACCTTTGGGTACGATCGTCCTCAATGTCACAACTGGATCCGTTTCAGTTCCCGTGGAGTTCTTAGTAGTCAACAACAACTCCAGCCACAACGCAATCTTGGGCCGACCTTGGCTGCATTCCATGCGGGCCATACCCTCGACCTACCACCAAAAAGTCAAATACCCAAATGACAGGGGAGAGATCGAGACAGCCAGAGGATGTCAAAAAGATTCAAGACGCTGTGAAGACATTACCGCAGCCCTAAAAAAACAGCTGATCGTTGTCGAACAACCCACCAGCACAAAGAAGCTGATCAACCAAATATCCAAAACCAAGAGGGTTGTTGAAGAACAAGTAGGAGAAACACTTAGGAAGGTGTATATCCCGGATATGGACGAGGAGCACTACTTCCTCCTCGGGGATAACCTTCCAAAACGGGAATCCGAAGAGTTGGAAGCATTCTTCTTCAGCAACGTTGATAAATTCGCCTGGAGTCCCAAAGACATGCCAGGCCTAGACCCCGAAACGGCATGCCACCACCTAAGTGTTAATGCCGAGTACAAGCCGATAGCTCAAAGGAGCAGAAAAGTGTCTGTACAACACAGAGCAGCTATAATCGCTGAAGTACAAAAGCTATTGGAGGCTGGAGCCATAAGGGAGTTTTTCTATCCCAAATGGTTATCCAATCCAGTCGTCGTCCCTAAAAAGAACGGAAATGAGAGAGTCTGTATAGACTTCACCAATCTCAACAAAGCCTGTCCGAGAGACCACTTTCCCCTTCCGAGGATTGATCAACTGGTGGACGCGACTGCGGGAGCAGAAAGGATGACCTTTCTTGACGCATATTCAGGATACCACCAAATTCCCCTAGCCCACGAAGATCAAGAAAAGACGTCGTTTATATCGCCTTTAGGAAATTATTGCTACACGGTAATGCCGTTCGGCCTACGCAATGCGGGAGAAACATACCAAAGGATGATAACCAGGGTATGTCGAGATCATATAGGGAAGACGATGGAGGTATACATAGACGACATGGTCGTCAAAAGCGAAAGGGCTACATCCCACCTCCAAGATATCAGAGATGTCTTCCGGACGTTGGGCGAGCACAAACTGAAACTCAATACGAGCAAGTGTGCCTTCGGCATCAGCAAAGGAAAATTTCTGGGGCACATGGTCAGCCAACGAGGAATAGAGGCTAATCCTGATCAGATCACAGCTCTACAGAACCTAGCAGCGCCCAAGAATAAGAAACAGGTACAAGAGCTCACGGGAATGATGGCCGCATTGAGCAGGTTCATCAGTCGATCCGCAAACAAGAGACGACCGTTTTTCGAATCACTCAAGAAGGATAGAAAATTCGTGTGGGACCCGGAATGTGAGGCTTCATTCAACAATCTCAAAGAGTACTTGAGGACGCTGCCACTGCTGGTAAGGCCAAACAAAGGAGATATTCTGGCATGCTACCTAGAAGTTTCCACTACAGCTGTGAGTGCAGTCATCCTAAGAGAAGAAGGTCGCGAACAATTTCCGATCTACTTCGTCAGCAAAACTCTGGTCGAAGCCGAAACATGTTACCTACCCTTGGAAAAGCTGTGTCTGGCATTGGTCGTCGCAACCAGGAAGTTGCCACACTATTTTATAGCTCATCACGTCCGGGTATACACGAAATTTCATATCAAAGAGTCACTTCGATGGACAGATATAAGCGGTCGAGTTGCCGCCTGGGGGTCGAACTATTCCAATTTCATATCGAGTTCGTACCCCGACATGCCATAAAAGGACAAGTCTTGGCCGATTTCGTCGCGGAGTTCACCGAAGGCTACGACGAGCCATTGACACTCTCTCCACAATCACACTGGCAGATACATGTCGACGGATCAGCCACCAAGGACGGATCCGGAGCAGGGATGGTCCTAAAGTCTAGAGAGGGAGCAATCATCGAAAAAAGCATAAAACTGGGCTTCCGAGCTACCAACAATGAGGCAGAATACGAAGCCATGATAAATGGCATGCTCGTCGCCCGGTCCCTCGGGTGCTCCCACTTAGTTGCAAGTTCAGACTCCATGCTCATCGTCAATCAAGCCATCGGCGAGTACCAAGCCAAAGATGACAGGATGATCCTCTATCAAGAGAAAGTCCAAAGCTTGATGGCCACCTTCGAACAGTGCGAGTTAATCAGAATCAATCGCACCGAAAATGCACATGCCGATGCCTTGGCCACCCTAGCCTCGACATTAACATTGACCGACACCCGGTCGATCACAGTGGAACTACTGATGACCCCGAGCATAATTAAAAGGGTAGACCGAGTGACGTAAGTGCTGTACGAACTAGGTTGGATGGATGACATGACTCATTATCTGCGAAGTGGAACGCTCCCGGCCAACAAGATAAAAGCGCTGAAAATTACGAGAAAAGCTCCTCGGTTCTGGCTATCCGAGGACGACAAACTGTACAAATCCAGTTACCGGGGACCCCACCTACTGTGCGTACCTCCCGAGCTACAATTGCCGGTCCTGAAGGAAATCCACGAAGGATCCTGCGGAGCACACATCAAAGGGCGATCCCTTGCAAACAAAGCAGTCAGCCAAGGTTATTGGTGGCCCTATATCAAGCGAGACGCGGACGTATATGTCCAACGTTGCGATAAGTGCCAACGATTCGCCAAAATACCACGACTCCCCTCGTCTCTGATGGCCCCCGTATCGGCTCCATGGCCGTTTGCACAATGGGCAATCGATTTGATCGGAAAACTCCCAAAAGCACCTGGAAGCATGGAATATCTGATCGTCACGACGGATTATTTCACCAAATGGGTTGAAGCTAAACCCCTCTGAGAAATCAAAGCCAGCAACGTCAAACAATTCATCTGGGAATACATCATAACCAGGTTCGGTATACCGTACGCTATTGTCGCCGACAACGGAACCCAGTTCAAAGATGCCCAATTACAACTGTGGTACGAGGAACTAGGTATCCGAAAGTTCTATTCGACGCCGACATACCCACAAGGAAACGGGCAAGCCGAGGTGTCAAACCGAACAATACTAGACGGCATCAAGACAACCCTTGAGCAAGCAAAGGGGAGATGGCCCGAGCGGCTACTCAACGTCTTGTGGTCGTGCCGAACTACGCCGAAGACGGGCACCAAGGAAACCCCATTTAGCTTAGCGTACGATGTCGAGGCCATCATACCAACAGAAATTGGGCTACCCACGCTCCGAACGACTTTAGTCGAGCAGGGAAACAATGAACAAAGAATGAGAGAAGAACTTGACATGATAGACGAGAAACGAGAGATAGCAGCTCTTACACTAGCGAAGTATCAACAAGGTGTCAAACAAACATATGACAAGAGGGTGAAAGGGACCAAGGAGTTCATGGTCGGAGAACTGGTGCTGCGACGAGTAACGGTCTATACCCGAAATGAAATACATGGTAAATTGAGCCCCGCCTGGGAGGGACCATACGAGATCGTCAAAAGAACAAGCCCAGTTACCTACAAACTCAAAAGCGTTCTGTTCAAAAATAGCAGAGGGGAGAAAAATTCTTGGAATGTGGCTAACCTAAAAAAGTACTACATATAAGCCATCTTATCAGTACAAATGCAGGTGCCGCCTTACCTCTCTAGCTTAATGTCATTGTCTTTTGAATAAATAAAGTATCTTATCATGCTGTCTAACCAGTGTAGATGAAATTCCCAACATGGCGTGTTATCAAAGGAACGCCTACGAATACTATGAAATTCCCAACATGGCGTGTTATCAAAGGAACGCCTAGGAATACTATGAAATTCCCAACATGGCCGAAGTGCCTAGGAATACTATGAAATTCCCATCATGGCGTGTTTTCAAAGGAACGCCTAGGAATACTATGAAATTCCAAACATGGCGTGTTATCAAAGGAACGCCTAGGAATACTATGAAATTCCCAACATGGCCGAAGTGCCTAGGAATACTATGAAATTCCCAACATGGCCGAAGTGGCTAGGAATACTATGAAATTCCCAACATGGCGTGTTATCAAAGGAACGCCTAGGAATACTATGAAATTCCCAACATGGCGTGTTATCAAAGGAACGCCTAGGAATACTATGAAATTCCCAACATGGCGTGTTATCAAAGGAACGCCTAGGAATACTATGAAATTCCCAACATGGCATGTCTAAAAGAATGCCTAGGAATACTTATGTATATGCAGGTACCCATTGACCCAATGAGCAAGGATGAAAAACAATACAGCAATGAGAAGAATAATTCAGGCCCACATTATGGGGACGATAAATTACCAAATGGCGAAAACAATGAAAAGGAATCAATCAAAACAATGAAATAGCAGCAACGGGAATGTACAATACACGTATAACGAACTATATTCTATTAGATAAAGTGAAGAGTATTTATCAATAATCAACATTATATTTTATAATTTTTACATATAAGCATGTTCGTCTGAACATAAGACTGAACCGGAGAATGTTTGTCGAATTTATATAAATGCTTTAAATCATTTAGTGGAAAGTATGGAAATGTTTAATTTCTTTTCAACTAGGCACATAAGAAATATTGGAAAATATGGCAATGTTTTATTTGTTTACAACTAGGAACATAAGTAATAGGAAGATCATTAAATTTTGGAAATTAGATATTTGACTATTGCATATATAGCCACGTGATAGCCAGTTAGTGCTTCAATTTTTAGCCCTGATGTACTGATTGTACAGTGATTAGTGTCTATAATTGTGAACTTTCCTAGATTGGTACACCAATTGTTCAAAAGCCATATTTTCTACTTATTGAAATGAAAAGAAAAATACACACACACTTATAAAGACATAATTAATTTTCCAATATTGTTAATAGAGCGGAAAGGGAATTAGATTTGTACAAATTAAGTATGGTTGTAAAATAAGGTGTTTATAAGTATCGTTATATTCAATGATAAATAAACTTTTTATAAGTATGAAATTTGATACTTCTCTTTAAGAGAAATGCTTAATTAAAAATTGATAATATTGTTAACGTGAAACTAATGTGGTTATTAAATTTAAGATGTCTATGTGTCATTTAACAACATTTTAAACGATGATGTGTCATTACTTAAAATTATTGTGAATACTCTAAGCAAATAATCTAATAATCTATATTTAATAATCAACAAGAAGATAATTTAAAGTTTGCATATTAAAGACTTCAAATTATTTCCTAAAAGATGGGGCAATGTATTATTTCTTTTCATCTAAAGGAGCATAAGCAACAAGAAGATAATTTAAAGTTGCATATTAAATAAATTCATTTGGCCCCACCCCAAACAAGTTTCACATTCTTTCTTTTATTTACATAAGAAGGTTCAAAATAGATCGTCATTAATTCGATTGCGCCATGTATAATTCATTTTAGTCGTCTATTCCTAACATATACGGTTTCACCCGCAAAATTTATAATTTATCTATGCATTTGTTACAATCATTATTTAAGTCGGCTATTCCTAACATATACGGTTATACCGATTAATATATATTAATGCTTTAAATTTTTTCCATAAAGATTAGGCCATGCATTACTTCTTTTTATCTAAAGAAGCAAAAGTAATAGGAAGATAATTAAAAGATGATTATTAGATAAATTCATTTGGCTTTTCAAATACTAGTTTACAAAGTTTGGTGCATATCGATACACTGGCTGAAATTTTAAAAAAGTCAGAAAAATATAAAATAAAATAATTAAAAAACAAATTTACCGGGTTTATATATAAACCATCTACTATAACTACAGTTATTCATCATCCCCACGATGATCCGATACAGTCCCCCTCCCCCAGAGGAAACCTCATCCACATCAGTCCGAGCTGGATCCGAATGAGTCTTGCTAGAATCACCGCTTTGATCTCCTTCATGTTGTTCTCTCTCCTCAGCGTTTTGGTTCTCATTTCCATCACCTAAACCTGAACTGGACCAGAACTCGTTTTCTCAGGAGCAAAAGGGTTAACAGTTGATGAAACTGGATTGACCAAGTTGAGATCAAAGGGTGGAAATCTTTTTGCTTTCTTTTTCTTCTTTTTTATTAAAATCTTACAAGTTTTTTTTAACAATCAATTGGTTATACTTGCCAGTTGAAACTTATGAGCTAGATTTTCATTGAATGTGTTTTTAAGTTTCAAACGTCGTTGAGTGTGTCTAATCAGATTTATAAACGGTTTCGGTTAATATTATTTTTTGAGGTTAAATACTATTATTTTGGCCATGTTTCAAACCGTTTTAGATTCTTGTTATAATAAATTATGTGGATTATTAGTAGTAGAGAAACGGCCAAGTAAATGTATATGAGTTACATTTTGGATTATATGGCACTATTGAATATTAAAGAGAATTTATAGTTTAGTGTCGGTTTTAATAGCGAGATTAGAAATGACATAGATTAATGAGTGTTGTAATACAATTGTTGAAATTATTTATGACCAATCTGGTTATAGACTATATTTATATTGTTAGTGATTTATACATGTTTATTATTTTCATCTTAACAAATGACTAACAATTTCCAATGAGTTGTTGTGTAGTCATATGGATATATGCAATGTAATTGGAGAATCGGTGATTATTCGAAACAGATCTAATAAAAATTATTAAATTGGAGAATACGAGAGAACTGCTTTCGAAATAGTTCTTGTAAAACCATTTTCTGATTTTTCAGAATTTGGGGCTTACGACAGAACTTGTTTGAATTCTGATATTTTTCTTTGTAAAATCAGATTTATCTGATGTTTACGACTGAATAAATCTTTCAGAATTTGATAATTTTTTTCGGAAATGAACTAGAATACTCTTGCAAAATCAGTTTCTTGAAACCATGCATGGTTATAGAAATTTGGTGTTTGAGAATGAGGAGTTTTAGTTTCATATTAGGAAATTAGATTGTGCGTGTTTGTTATTTGAGATAACGAACAATTTTCAGCGGAAAATGTCCGGAACACGGTGAGTGCTGGAACTGACAAGAAAATTGTGGTTGCCGGTGTAACTCCTATTAATTTTGCATGAGTGCATATTAATGATAGAAGTTACAAATTCGAAATCACCATTATTAAATACACTAATGTGGTGATATAATGGGTGACATCCTTATTAATTGTGATTTATTGCAATTTAATTTAGAGGGTTACAAAATTTGTAACAGTGATCATTAATGAGATTAATGACGATTATTTATAATTTATTATTAATTGTGATTAATCGTAATTTAATTTGAAGAGTTATAAATTATTGTAACGACATTCGTTGTTGGCTATTTTAATAATAAATAAATATCGGCTATTTTATTATTTGTTGAAATAACATCTTATTGATTTGCTGAAAGAACACTTATTAATTTGTTGAAATAACATCTTATTAATTTGTTGAAAAAACATTTAATAATTTGTTGAAATAACATTTTATGTTGAGATTGCTATTATTGAGAATAGTAATTGAATAATATTATATTACGTTAATTGTGGGAGAACCCCGAGGGTCCCACAAATGTGGGTGGGGGGGTGTAACCCATCGATCATGTAGACCGAGAATATAGTCGTGCTCCATAATGTCTGTTGACGAGTGGGAATATCTAACGGTTTATTGATATGGACTTAAAACGTCTAAAATAAATGATATTGTTCATTTATCATCTTGAAACAGTGTGCATGTTCTGAGTGGGGACAAATGAAATGCACAAACTATGGGGGCGTTAATGTGTGAAAATATTGTAAACGTTTGGAAGTCCACTAGAAAGTGCAATCATACAAATCTGAATCATGACTAGTGGTTTTTGAAAGCAAAGGGCAGTAGCCTTTCGGTAGCCAAAATACTAGGATCAGATTGTGATAAGTTCGCTTGTTTGTGGCAATACATGAGTGACTATTTGTTCAAAAAGAACATTTTAGTTGATACTCTTGTGGTCAATAATGACATGTTGAGTTATTCAACTAAGTCACTGAGTTGACATGATATAGTAGGTCATGAAAATATAAAATTATAAATATTTTATTTTTCTAAATCTATTATATGAGTTTGTGTTTGAAGAAATATATTGCTAAGTCTTCAGTTTGAAGTTTCGAACGGAGTAATTAACCTAATGGTTTGATGCATTTGAGTGTGTGCAAACCAAGAAGGGATTAAAAGGTATTTCCTCAATTTATTGATAGTTGTACTAAACACTGATATGTTTACTTGATGAGAAGTAAAAACAAATCAGTCGAGATATTCATTCAAGTAAGAATGAATACGTGAATTCTATTGTTGAGTATTAAGGCTTGTCAGAAAATATGTTTAATCATGGGTGTTCTATTGTGTTACGAAACGGTATATTCACATGGATATGAATACATTGTCAGTGTAAATGAAACGGTGAATATGAGACGCCATTCACACAATTGTGTTATTGGAATGACACCAATTGTTAAACAATGACTTATTATGCTCTCGAGCAAAAATATAGTTTTTAAACAATGAATATCATGTTGATAAGTTCAGGGTTAAACTCTGAATTTGTGCGGGAAGTGAGATTTCCACAAGCTATGTGTTGAACAAACTACCACTTTGAAAGTTGGACCAAACAGTCAGAATTATAGAAGGCATGGTGCCTAACTATAAGTTCGTGAAAGTTTGGTGCTACCTAAGAAAGGTCTCAATCTTGTTCCTTGAATGACTTGGATAGCATCGAAAACGGTAGATTATGTGTTCATCAGACAAGCAGAAAATATAGTGCTGATCGGTTTCTAGTGCATAAGACATATGACTTTAAAGTGTATATAGAACATTGTTCTATGCCCGAGAAGCATATTTTCTAAAAATATAGTGCTGATCGGTTTCTAGTGCATAAGACATATGACTTTAAAGTGCATATAGAACATTGTTCTAACGCATGGCGAGTATGATCAATACGTTGAGGGTTCAAAGCATTACGCTACCCAAGACAAGTGAACACTCAAACGGTGCTGGAAAGTGGGGAAAGTAAATCTTGTAAGGAAGATGAAGTGGCTCGGCGTGGTAAAATGGTAAGTAATGAAACTTACTTTGTCCCTTGACCTTTATAAATGAAGGTGAATCGACGACATTGAAATAATCAATGTTATGCATATAATATGTAAATGGGAAGATGCCATTAACAATGAGATAGATACGCACATGAGAAATAAAGTCAATTACTTTAAGTAAACTGACGATTTTGATAATTTTAATGTCTATACTCTAATCTATATGAAAAGACGCATCGTTAATTAATGAGAACATGTGTTTTATAAATGGAGATTTAGAGAATTAGGAACAACCCATTGGGTCGTGGTTTCATGTAAAGTAAGCTAATGTTCGAAAACTTGTTAAGTCACTATATAGACTAAAACAAACACCTAACTTATCATAGGTAGTCTCTTGTGCATCAAGAACTGCACTAGACCAGGTATAGCCAACTCAGTGAGCAGACCGAGTAGGTTTGCCAATGAGGCTTCTCAGATACATAATGTATACTACCAATCATGAACTGCATTATACGAGATGTCCAAAATGTTTGGAGGGTATTTAGATACCAAGTGTATCTCGAACTTTAACAGTACAAGGGATCCACGAGTGGATATGTTTGTACTTAAAGAGTTTGTAGTCTCATGGAGGTCTGGAAAATCGATATGCATACGTGAATCAACTATGAAATCAGAATTCATAATGTTGTAGACACTGAGAAGAGGCAGATTGGCTGACAAGTCTTGGGAGGTATTCCAAGTAGCCAAAATCTTTTTCCACAATAAACGTGCACTGTCGCAGTCAGTCAGTTATTAAACGAGATCAGAATAATTTGTATAATGGAAAGTCCCGACAAAGTCTTGACATATTCATCGGAGACACAAATTCGTAAGAGGAATTGCTAGCAAAAATTATGATATACATAGACTTTGTAAGGTCTAAAGATAATATTGCGGATCCATATACAAAATACTTGACTCGTGGAGGAGTCGGACCATTATCGAGAGAAATGGGGTTGAAACCCAATAAATTGGAAACCTTCATATAAGCTACCCAACCTGTACTGGAAACTCCAGTCTCAGGTTCAATGGGAAAACTGAAATGTGCCGATGACCGAACAAAGCACTTGAGAACATAAGTTCTCAGCCCATTTCTATGATGAAAGAGTGATAGACATGTACCATTTTAAGGGTGAGCATGAGGCTCTTAATGAATCAAGTATCTCGAAGATCGAGTGGGGTGAGTCATGACACATTTGACTTGAAATCACCTATAACGAGTGTGTATGGCCGATACCATATGATGATCTAGGGCTAAATCACTAGAACACTCAGTTGAAATTTGCCAAGACAGTCCAGGACATATGTACAACAACTAAAATGCCTAGTAAGTAGTGTAGAGAAGACACTGTGCGGGTATTATTTTGGTATACACAAAACGTTGAGGATTCAAAGCATTACGCTACCTAAGACAAGTATAGTCGAAAGGTATTTTGCTATGGCAGGTTGAAGGCGCACGCTACCTGTCCTTATGCAGTGAATTCTCGTGGTTCTCTCGATTGCATTTAGTTGCACGTTGCATGTTTTAAATCGCATTCATGTGAGGGATTGTTGAAAAACTAGTGGTTTTCATTATTTTGAATGCCATTTATAAGAACGATATATGCAAAATAGTTGTTTGCTTCAATCTAGGAACTCATCGATGTATTCTCGAACATCTTCAAATTTTTGGTATGTCTCTTGGTTCTTCACTTTTACTTTTTCAAGATATGACTGGGTTACTAAATCATGAAGATATACCCTAAGTTTCCCCTATATTGGGAGAGTCATAAACAAAGGCACGTGAAATGTACTACGCATCTAACTCTTCAATTCTTCATAAATTACTCTCATTAAGATAAATCATTACTTGTGCGTCAGAGGGTGATAAGTTGCCTCGTACGTATGAAGATTTACAACTGGTACCGGGAGAAACCCCATTAATCTGTGCATTAACGAGTTATTGAGTAAGTACATGCATTTATATAAATTTTCTTAGAGTTTTTATCTCGTAACTTACACTTTAGTGACACTTAGGGCCGGGCGAAAAACCGGAAAAACCGAACCGAACCGATAACCGAACCGAAAAAAACCGAAAAAGACCGAAACCGAAAAACCGAAAAAATTTCGGGTCGGTTTCGGTTTTCAGTAAAACCGAACCGAAAAATACGGAAACCGAAAAAACCCGAAAAAAACCGAAAAAACCCGAAAAAGACCGAAAAATCAAAAATAAAACCGAAAAAAACCGAAACTGGACCGAAAAAACCGGTCCGGTTTGGTCCAAAAAATAAAAAAACCGAAACCGAAAAAAACCGAACCGAAAAATATGCTCGGTTTCGGTTTTACCAAAAACCGAACCGGACCGGACCGAACCGAACCCAGCCCTAGTGACACTCTTCTTAAAATGCTTGATCTATGTTTAAACATTTTTAAAAAATTAAGGAAAAAAACTCAAACTGAACAAACTGAACACAATTATCTATTGGTTTGCTTCTGTTGTACGAAAGTCGCAGACGAATTTTTTTTTTTACGAACAAATGTAGCTATGATAGTGTAGCTATGATCCCAAGGACCAAAAGTCGTCGAATGAATCCAAGATAATAATGTTGGCGAATCTGTCTTAACCTTAATACGCTAAAAGGCCAAAGAGATCGCCAGCTGAATGTCTAAAAAGACCGCCTAAAACTCTGCGTAGATGATAGGTCTCTACTGTAAGAATTCGCCAAAGGCCGAAATAATGTTCTCGTGATCTCATAAAATGCCGCGCTGCTGAAACCCCAAGTTTCCCTTTGAAGTCGCACACGAATTTGATTGGTTCGATTTCCGTTTTTGTTGGTCATGAAATCGAAGTACATATAACCGAAACTGATTACCTACACATGTATTATAACTATTACATATAATAAGGGTGGAACTATTTGTTTATAGAAATCATCCGATATTTCGAGTTCAAAACACTAAAATTAAACCGAACAAGACCGTAACAATTGGTTGAGTTTAGTTTGATTTCAATTTTCTATTTTGACCAAATCGAATAAAATTTATTTTAATTGATTGAACTTGTATTTCTATCAAAAATAGAATAGTAAATTATCATGTTAGCATTCTTTTAGCATCCAAAAAGTGACAGACTTATAAAAAACAATTGAAAGATGATATCAACTCTCCAAAACAATAGTTATTTGCGGCTTGAGGCAGTTTCTTTTTTTGTAAGTGTATCAACTTAGAGAGAAGAAAAAGAGAAGAAAGAGAGAGAACGAGAGATAAAGATAGATGGGAGAATTGCAACAAATCATTTGTATAGACTTTTCACGCGAGGCTCTATATCATGATATAAGAAGTGAATCATGGAAAAAGATGAGCAAAGATGTGCTCGAAGCGTGTGAAAAACATGGGTGTTTCTTCGTAAAGTACAACAAAAGCGAAATACCTAAAGAGGCAGTTTTCAAAGAAATGGTAGGATTATTCGATCTTGATGAAGAGACAAAAAACAAACACATTGGAGTTGGACGTTTCAACCAGTTCTTACGCTCTCCGTTCTCCACACTGCATCAGACTTTTGGTATTGATGAGGCAAATCAGTTTCCGGTAGCACAGAATTTTACTGATCTTATGTGGCCTAGTAACGGCAACCCAGAGTTATGGTATGTGTACGTAGACAGATCTTATACATTTTGTTGACTTTGATGAAGAACGCAAACACAAAACAAACAAAAATGATGTTTGGTTCAGGTTCTGTTCAGCTATATATGATGTTTTCAACTGCTCCGGTTCGCTTCCGTTTCGAATCGAAAAATTATAAATTAGCTTTTTTCTTCCAAAATAACAAATTTAACCCAACAAATTTAGAATTTTCAGTTTAGAATGTTCCTCATTTTTTAAAACACTTAAACAAACAATTTAATGAGAACTTGTATGTTGCGCATTTTGTGATAACAATTCATAAAATCTTATTATCTTTTATATTCTTTTTGTGGTTGTTTCATCCTTAAATTATCCTTTATTGGTGAGTGAGTAATTATACTAATACTTCCTCATTTTCTGTCTAATAAACAAATCCTAGTGGATTTTCTAGTACCAAATTGTTGATTTCGTCATCGACAAGCTGTAAATATATAGATTGAAGATCAAAACGACACGGGGTATTACTTAAGTTTGTCCGTCAGAGGATGAATTAAATAATCGGAGTGAAAGTTCTCGTGTACTCTAGTTAGATATAACACCACCAAAAATACATAAATATGTTTGGCTAAAAATAATTAACTTTTAGGTAATGTACATTAGCAAACATTAGAATTGCACAAGAGTCCATTAGTAGTAGTATTTTTTTTGGAGGCAAAATTTGGTGCGGCTTGTATCTTGGATTATTTGATTTTACATTCCTCTTTTTTCATAATATTAATTGTTTTTTGTCCACAGTGAATTAATAACCTCTATGAGTTCAAAGATGCTGGACCTGAGCCTAATTATTCTCCAGATGGTTTTCAAATCCTATGGATGTGACATTGAAAAAGAAAACACAAGCTGTAATTTTCGTTGCATAAAGTATGATGGTTCACCGACTAAGGACCCCAATATTGGTTTAATTCCTCACACAGATAAGAATTTCATAACAATTTTATGTCAAAATGAAGTGCAAGGCCTTGATGTTATGTCCAAAGATGGAATATGGAAACAAATAATGGTTCCAGATGGATATTTCATGGTCATTGTTGGCGACTCTCTTAAGGTAAGTGCTAATATTTTTTGTATATAATTCGAGTCCAAATCTTCTATCCCATATTCTCTATCACATTTCGTGCTCCCTTACTTATTTTCACTCAATTTTTAAATTTGCACAACTTATACCGCAACTTTATAAACTTTTATATTATATTGTATTCAAATTTTAAAACATTTGAACATAATATTGTTTTAGACAATTTTTTTAATATTCAATTTTTAATTTACACTAATTTATACATTTATTCCAAAATAAATTTTGTGTAGATTTTCTTTTAAAAATAATTATTGGAATGCATTGATACATGTATTATAGTAATTGTACAATTTTTTTCAAGTTTTTTAGAATTCTTTTTTGGATAAAATAAGCAAGGGGGCACGGAAGGGGTAGAGAAATAGGGTAGAAGATTTGGACTCATATAATTCCTTTAATATTAATTATTACTGCTGTGTTTTGTTAGGAGTGTCAGTAAAAATAGTACTGCAGAATATAAAAAAGACTAGTAAGCTTTCTTTGTTTAGAAATTGATTAAAATTGCTTATCAAAAAAAAAGAAAAGAAATTGATTTAAATTTTCTAGCAGTGCTTGCTAGTATTGACCTAACATTACTATGTTTTGCCAAGGATCTAAGGTCCACTTGACATACATTATGTCCAATTGCACATAAAATTATTGGGGCGAAAAGAATCAATTTTGTTTAATACTTTTTCCAGAGTGGGTTTAACTGCCATGTTGAAATACATAAATTATGCCAAAATAAAGCTGTCTCTTTCAAAACAAATTATTTGTCCTACAACCCAGTACACGTTACTTGTTTACTTTATTTTGTTTTGGTGTGTGTGTGGGTTAAATTTTATTAAATATATGAATGTTGTGTTGCAAAATACTCCCCTGCTATAGACCTATGGTGTGGGTCGTGTTTAGTGATCGGATGTCCTATGGGGGTTCAATTTTTTGTTTGCTTTCTAACTATTCTTGAACAAAAAATAAATTCAAATAAAGCATAAACATAATGAACATTGTTTAGTGACCAAATAGCATAATTAGACAATATATATTAGTAAACGATACCCACGCGTTGCGTGTGATACGCTATAAACTGTGATGATGATACAAATGTAGAGTAAAAAAAAAAGGATATAAGAAAAAAAAATGATATAAATTGTGAAGATGATACAAATACTTAGAGAAAAAAATATAGGATATAAGAAAATTTTGTGTGGTTAAAGAGAGAGAAATAATGTAATTAGTTTTTATTTTTTATGAAATTAGTTAATATGTTAATTAATAAAAAAAAATATAGGTGTATTTTTGAAAAAAAAGTGGTTAAATTTGACAGTTTCATTTAACTTGTATTGACTTATTATAATAGAATGATATTAGTGAAAACTATAAATTTAAACTTTTCTCTAAAGAATTACAAATCTCCTGTAAATCACTCACCAACTCACCCAAATCTCACTGCCAAACATCACCATCATCCAACACCATATAACCGTCACCACCCGTCGCCGTAGAAGCTCTATGGAGGCACCGACAAGAACAATCGAGGCTTTGTCGGGATGTATGGAGCTCCGACGAGCTTGAAAGAGGCTCTGACGGCCCGAAGCTCCAAAAAGCTGCCAAGGGCTGCGACGGACTACACGTAGCTCCGAGGGGTTACACAGAGCTTAATTAGACGGACAGTCCGTAGCTCGGACAACCTCATCTATCTTTCGACAAATTATCGAGAGCCTCGTATAATGTTTCGGCTAGTCTAAAAAACTTTTGAATAAGAAATAAAAACGATAGTAAACATACTAAGTCTTCCACAACTTTGACAAAACTTAAAAACGCACCAAAACCGTAAAGTAACTCGAAATTGCTTAAATGCTTACTATTGGCATGACTTAAAAAAGTATACATTCTTTTAAATTAAGGGGAAATTGTTGTTTACTACACCGATATATTGGTGGTTAATAATTTGTATAATCACATTATAAGATTAACAATTTACATACTCACATATAACAGATTAATTAATCAACACACTCTAACCAACTTATCTTAACTTTTTAACAGAAGTTAGGTCACATGTGACGTGACCACTGCAGTTATCATTTAAGGGTTTAATATGCATCGCACTTGATCAAAAATCTGTTAAAAAGTTAACAGAAGTTTAATATGTGTTGATTGATAAATCTATTATAACTATTTAAATTGTTAATCTTGTAAGTTGAGTAAACAGATTTTTAAACACCAATAAGTCGTGTAGTAAACAATATTTATCCCTAAAATTAAAAATACATTTCATATTCTATGAAATGAACAACCCTTTTTTAAAACTTCATACACACTTTTGCACTTAGCAAATTACACACCAATTCATTCTCATTTTTGAAAAGTAGGTTTTTCAAGTTTTGAACATAACTACATGTATACATTTAAAAAATTGTATACATGGTGGTGTGCACTGTATACCACTTGCTATGGTCACTTAAAAAATGCATACTTATGATATATGCTTCAAAACCATATTAGGATGCAAAAATTGCATTTCCATCTCTTTAACTTCTATATGATGGTAAAACATTTCTTTTACCTTTCTCCTCCATTTATGTAGTGAATATATAACCCTTTCTTAAGACTTCATACACAAGTGTGCACTTCACAAATTACACACTTATCCGCCTTAAAACAACAACATTTGTGAAGCATAACTAATTGCATTGGTGTCTTTTTTAATTGCTTCCACACAAATATGCAATTCACAAAGTGCATACAAATTTGAATTTTGATTGTTATTCACTACAAAACCCGAATTATTAAGTCAAAAACAACTTGGTTTTCCCATTTGACAATAACAATGATTTTAATTAAGGCCAATAAACTCATGTATGCACATGACTTGCATATCTCGATTTTTGCAGAGAAAATAACTTGATACGTCAAGTTTTACCCCAATTTAAGAATTGATTATTCTTGCAAATCATAATTTCAAACAATGTTCAAATACTTATATCAAAAAAGTAAAAAAATGCCACACAACAATATTTATCAATTCTATTAAAAGAAAATTGTACACCAAAAATTTATTGACCGAAAAGTAGAAAAAAGAATCCTAAGTAATATACAAAATTAAAAAAGAGATAACGGATATATCTTACTCTGAAGCCTTATCACAATTTTCTTCAAATTATAATATAGTTTTCAAAAACCGCAACCAAGCTAAATTTTCAAATACGCAAGATCCCAAATCTAATGACTTAACCAACACACCAAATCAACTCATAAATCCCCCAACACCCCCCATTTTGATATATAGTTCGAGGTAATTAGCACAATTATTCAAAATTGATGTTTTTTCACTCAAAACAATTCACCATAACTTAAAAAAATTTGAACAAATCTACACGAATATACAAGACAAACCTCCATCATCTTCACCTATGGAAATAGGAAGAGAGAAAGTGTATGGTTCGACTCTTTTTGCTTGTGAATGGAACAAATATTGTAAGAGCAACCACACCAATATTATAAGACCATTCTACATCAGTTACCCTAATAAAATATGCTAAATATGAGGTGACCCGTCTTTCGGTTAAAATGTAAGGAATACTTGTGTACCCCTAAAATATATACTTGTGTTCCCCCTAAAATCTTTTTATTTTCATTACTCTCTCCTCCTTTATTTCATTTTCAAATATGTGTAAGAGCAAAATGTGATAATTAAGTTAGTTAAAATATTGAACTATATATCTTAAAATAAGTAGTTAAATAAAATAAAATATGCATTTCATCTAAAATTGAAGGTGAATGATCAGGAAATTGGTTCTAGAGTAGCCACTAGAGAAACCCCTTACTTCATATTTGGATGAACATAGCTTTTTTCTTGTCAAAATATGTGCCTCGTCCACTCCCTTTAAAGGAATCTCAAATTTTACATCTGTTCAAAATTTCATCAAAATAAAGGAAACAAAAACATTGCTTATAATCGTCCAATATATTTGGTGGGTCTTTATCTCTTTTCCTCTTGTCATTATAGTATAATCTTAATTAACATAAAATAAATTAAAATAAGAGAGAAAATGATATATATTAGAAATTAGATGAGGACGTTTATAAAGAAACTGTAATGTAGACTGTATATATAAAAGCGTTATGTAGAAGAAAATTATATATAGATTTACCTAATAATTAGGAATAATTATGGAAACCGAATAAGTTTATATAGTATCACCTATTGAACTCAGATTTATTCATAAACATGGTGGTAACGAATAAGTTTTTGTATTTACTTAGTTGTAAAACTAAATCTTTAAGCTGAATAACCTCATCTGTTAAAACTCACACACACGGTATACATATTTTCTTTTTCACTTATACTAAAATTGCTGCCTAATTTTAAACATTGTATGGATATGTTAGGCTTGGAGCAATGGAAGACTTCATGCGGCAAAGCACAGGGTGATGATGAGAGGGGAGAAAGAGAGATACTCTTGCGGCTTGTTTCTTGCTCCAAAAGAGGAAGCTAAGGTTGAGGTGCCTCACACACTTGTAGATGAACATCACCCTCTCTGTTATCGAGCATTTACTTACTCCGATTTTCTCGATTTTTACAAATTGAAATTGGTTGATGATGCACTCGAGCTTTTCGCTAGTGTTTAAACACGATCACCCTCAAAATACCTCTTAAGACGCCTTTTTTTTTATATAATTATTTTGGAAATGTATTGGTTTGAATATTGTTGATAATTGTTTTATGTTATCGATGCATGCGTGCTCGAGGAAGAATCGGTTAGGATAATTTCTCAATTTGTGTATGTTCTCCTTGCGCAAGGGTCACGCTAATCTTCTTTGTATAGTTTCAATAATCAAATTATCTTCAAACGCGAACTCTCTCCTCGATTTACAGCTAATAACAACAAATCGTTCTTAATAATATCAATTATAGGAAAATTTGGGAAGATTAAAGCTCTCTCATGAAGATGGTTCATTTGCTTATATGTATTGGCGGTGAAGAGATAAAGAAAAAAGAAAGAGTTTGCGTTTGAAGATAATAGTATTTTATTAAAAAGTCAACTACATAGAATGGTCTCTATTTTCACGTTTTATCTTTTGAATCATTTAAGTTTTTATTTTCGTTGTTTAATCATGTAGTTGTTGGTTTCGTTGTAATAAGGTCGGATGACCAATTTAAACTCATTATAAATAAAATAGTGGGCAATCCTCACGTTTAGTTAAAAAAAAATACAATTTTATCGGATGTCACCCAAAGGGATGAAGAATCAGTTAAGCCTAATGACTTACTTTTACCAAAACTTAGTTGTCCTGGTTCGTGTATAATGTCATGGGATTAATTTGTTACTCAATAATTTAAAATATAATAACAAATCTTTATACTGTAAAACATAACATGACGCATGTTTCTTTCCTTTTCTTTTTCCTGATGAAACAATCGTCTTTTAATTTCATTTTATGTATTTGCTTTTTTTGTTGTTGTTGTTGTGATCAATTGAGCATTTGTTTGGCCAGTCTAAAGCCTATGATTTTACTAATTGGCCTCACGCTGTACAATATAAAATTTGCTTAGGGCCACTTTAGCCACCTTATTATACTAATGAGCTAAACAAGTAACTAATAAAACAACCTTGTAATAAATAAATAAAAATCCATAGTTCAGTGACTAGCAAAGACAGCCCAAAGGAGATTAGAATTGTTCAAGTGAACTGGTAGAGGAATCGGGAAAACTTAACAATTGAATTGAAGTGAACAAAAAATAAACACACAATATCACAGGATATCGGGAATAAATACAAAATTCCTTTTGGCATATATAAAAGAATAATATTTGAAAGAGTTTGGGGTACATGAAAGGTTTAAGATACTCTACTCATCACATCTCAAGATAAAACCATCGGGGTGGCTGCCAGCACACTAATAAAACCGATCAAAAAATAAGACATCCAACACCAATGATCCAAAATACCAATCCAACAACTGCAAACGGCTGCAATACGCCCACTCCTAAACCAAGATCGAAAGGACATAATAAAAAATGTAGTGGCAATAATCGCATAAGACTAAAAACTACATATATGAAAAAGACAAAACCTAGATAATCAAGAAAAATAAACACCCAAACCAGCTATCTACATGACAAGTTCCGTCATCTTAATTATAGACTATCGAATCGAGATCAAACATACTTACGGCTAAACAGAATAAATAAAAAGCACATAACATGTCGGTTTGATCAACCAAATATCATAACTAAAGATTTAAAAATAAATTGCAACATATAAAAAGAGCACATAACCTGTCAGGATTTGTAAGGAGCATATGGTTCGAATTTGAGCGGCTCGTAAAGCACCATCGGGGTGCCAACACACTTGTGATACCCGATCTCAAGATGCCTATAGTAGCAAAAACCCTCAAAAACATCATAAAAAATCCATAACCGCAAATCAACCGTAACTGTCGCAAATGATTAGAACACCACGTAATTAGCAAAAGGCCGAAAATCAAAAGTCAAGAGTGATCATCAAAAGACTATAGCATACGTGTGAGCATGTAAAAAGGAGAGGAAACGGATGAAAGAAAAGAAAGGAAGGAATGAGTGTTAGGAGAAATTTGAACATAAGGGAAGAGAGAAAGAGAGAGGAGGCGGTGGCAAAGCTCGGGGACAGGAGATCGGCCCTGCCGTCCACTGCACCGGGCGGCGGCTAGTATGAGAAATATGGTTTGGGAGAGTTTTGGGGGAGGAAGAGAAGTATATATATATATATATAATTAAATTTTTGTTTGCTTTTCAATTTAAAAAAAGTTATGAGTGATTGATTTATTAGTTTTTAACTTTTTAAAAGTTAGTTTTCATGAAAAAAGCTCAAATCAGAGAAGTTTGAAATTTTGGAACTTTTTAGCTTGTAAGCATAATAATCACCAAAAGTTAAAATTTCTCAATTAAATTATTTTGTATATTTTCAAGTCACCCATAAGTTTAAATAAGAAAAAAATGACTTCTTAACAAAAATAAATTATAAGTCATTTATAGGTAAAAAAAACCTATTAGTGATTTATTTTAAACAAGTCTTTTTCTATTTTTTTTTTAAAATAGTTTATTTTGAACAAGTTTTTTTCTAATTGTAATAGCAATTTTTTGATGACAAATGCCGATATGTCAAACGTGCACTTAGTCAAGAAATTTTCATAAAACGTACAAGTATCGTCAAACACTCAATAAACGGATAGAAGGGAACCAATTTACAGGAAAATAATTTCCATGGAAAATAATTTTCCTAGGAAATATTTTCTGCCGAAACAAACAGAGCCTTGGCCTTTGATCCACGGGCACTTCAAAAAAAAAAATGTAACGTGTGTGGATACGACACCTGTCCGAGCTCCATTTCTCATGTCAGACATTTCCATTCACGTGTCGTTGAATTATTGACACGTTGACCACGCCGACACTTTTGTGGACACGCCTTGCATAATTTAAGAAAACAACAATACACATTTTAGCATAAATAATACGTTAGCTTCTAAATTTACTGTTTTATCTCAAAAATTAACAAAATATTTAGATCAAAATATCACTAAGATTTTCGGGTGGAAGTTAATATACTTATAATCCTTTTTGTTCTGGTATATTTATTTTGGTAAACTAAATATAATATAAAACTAACAAACTAAATATAGATCAGCTCATCTCACCGGATTCCCCACCTAAAAAATCTTTTGCCTCTATCGTAAACACTGTTTACACAAAACCTAAAATAGATCTTAAAGAAATTGGATCGTATCAAGGAGAGCCTTTGATTCACTTTTCTATGGAGGACGTTAAAACTTTATCGGAACCTCTCAAGTATACCATCGCTGTCAAGTTTTCGCATGGTAAGTCGTATATAGACAGTATTAAAAAGTTTTTGACTAAGCTCGAATTACAAGGTAATTATAAGGTGGGTCACTTTGATAATAAGGATATGTTAATTCGGTGTTTTCAAGAGGAAGACTTTCAGAGGATTTGGTTATGAAAAATTTGGTATATCGAAAACTATCCAATGAGAACGTCGAAATGGACCTATAATTTTGATCCAGATCTAGAATCTGCTACTGTACCAGTTTGGATCACGCTTCCAAAATTGCATATTCATCTTTATAATATGTCTAGCATTTTTTCTATTGGAAGTGCTTTTGGTGTTCCCCTTTAAGGTAGATGAACCTACTTCCAAATTATCGAGACCTGGTAAGGCGAGAATCTGTGTAGAGGTAGAATTGACTAAGGATTTGGTTAAACGTGTGAGGATCGGTTATGGTAAAAAGAAGGTTTTTGGCAGTATGAGGAGTACGAGGAATTTCCAGAGAATTGTCATTATTGTTCCAAACTAGGCCATAAAGTGAAAAAGTGCATTTTCAAAAAGCAAGATAAAATAAAATAAAAACAAGAAAATCCAAATACAGATGCGGCAAAAAACAAAGAAAAACCTCAACTAGCTAGCAAACAAGATAAAAATACTTCAAAAGACCAACTTATACAAAACCAAAACTGATTCTCTAACTCACCAAAAAAATCAAAAAATTCAAAAGGAAAGTACAAAGGACTGGGTTTCTAGAAACTTCAAGCAATCTGCAGCAAGCAAAGACAACAATTTGAACGCAAAGGTTAGCAAAGGAAATGAAGAAGAGTAAATAGTAGAAACTAATGAGGAAAAGATACTAGAGGAAGGCCAGATAGACTTGAATAATGAAGAAGTTTTGGTAGAGAAAGAAAATGTATATGAGAAAGAGAATGATTTGTACGTATAGCCCAAAGTCCAATCATATTGAAGAGAATATTCATAGCAACAATGATATCCCAAGTATAGAAGAGTGTCAAGAAGATGAAGAGGATGAAGATAATGGTAAAGAAAGATATGATACTATCATTTTGAAGAAAAAAAATATGCCATTAGTAGAGGAAATAAAGGAAGGGGAGTTAGTTATAAAGTTTCCAAAGTTACCTGAACATGTTTACTCTGAATCTAGCATCCAAGAAAATCTCAACTTATCACCAAGGAAGTCACCAGAATTAAACAAAGAGCAAGGTGATTGGTCAATGGTACCATTCAAAAATAACAAAAATAAGAAGAACCAAATTCAACCAAGGCAAATGGCGCTAAGGTCTACTGTAAGGACCTCTAAAAAAGTTTATCAATGATTAATCTCCTAATATGGAATGTGAGAGGTATCTCAACTAAAGCTAGTATTAGAAGAGTAAAAATGTTATGTTATCGGTACAAATTTCCTATTTTAGCCTGTCTAAAGTCTATGTTTTCTGCTGACCAAGCTCAAGGTAATAGAAGAAAGTTTGGTTTTGATAAAGTTCTGGTTCATTCTCAAAATAAGATATGAGTGCTTTTTTCTGAAGAAGTTGATACTAATTTCAATGGAGAAATGAATCAATGTGTTAATTTGGCCATTAATAGCAACTTTTTTAGTCAACTTGTGCAGCTAAGAATTATATATGAAAAATGTACCAAAAAAGAAAGAAGAAGTTTGTGGGATTACCGAAATAGTATTTACACTCAAGACCCTTGGATAATAGTTGGTGATTTTAATACTGTTTAAGAAAATAGAGATAAAGTTGGGGGACTAGATATGGATGTGAATACTGCAAATGAGTATCTCAATTGTATTGATGAAAATGATCTTCATAAAATTTCCTTTGCAATATCAAGATACAACTGGTGGAACAAAATAGCAGATAATCAGAGTATAATGGAAAGAATTGATAAAATTTGCATTACTAATTCTTTTAATAATCTTTTTAAGAGGGTTTCTCTGAAACACTTAAATAAGAGGTTCTCAGACCATGCTCTTGTGTTGGTCTCTCTTTGCACTTATTGAGACTTTAGTCAAAGAAAATTTATCTTTCTAATTTTTTGGACTAATCATAGGAATTTTGAAAAGTTGATTACTGATAATTGGAGGTCTTTTAAAAAAAGAAATGCTATTATTTTTCTTTGCAATAATCTGAAATTAATTAAAAAAGTCCTTCAAGTTTGGAATAAATATACCTTTGGTGATATTTTTTAAAGTTTAGTGGCTGTTGAAGATGATGTCATAAAATATGAGGTTGAATTTGAAGAAGATACAACTCCTAAACAGAGAGCAATGTTAAATAAAACTTATGGAGATCTTAATTACAAGCAAAAAACTGAAGAATAATTTTGGAAACAAAAAAATTAATGTTAAATGGGCAATAGAGTGAAAGACTTGACTCCAAATATTTTTATGTTTTGGTGAAAAATAAAAGAAAAAGAAGTGCTATATACAGTATAAAGGATGATAATGACAATCTTATTACTGATGCAAGGAAAATTAAAAAAGAAGCTGCAAGCCATTTTCAGTCTGTATTTGCTCTTGTTCCAAAAGAATGGGATACTTTTCTAGTCTTAATGCTATATCCATGGTTATTAATGATGCTGATATTGAGATTATGGATACCAATCCTTCTATGAAAGAAATAAAAAATGTTGTTCGGGGCCTAGACAAAAATAGCTCTCCTGATCAAGATGGTTTTAGTGGTTATTTTTTCACTAAGTTCTGGAATATTATTAAAGATGATATTTATCAAGCCATTAATCAATTTTTTGCTGGTGTTATAATATTATTCATTGGCTATCCAAATATTACTCATTTGGCATATACATATGATATTATAATATTTTCTGGTGCAACTGGAAAGTCAGTTAATGAAGTAAAGAAGGTGATTTGTCTATATGAAAAATACTCTGGGCAAGAGCTAAATTATGATAATTTTTTTTTTTATATTGCTCAAAACATGTATCCAACAATGAATGCAAGAAAATGGAGGAAAAACTGGGAATTACTCTTAAAGAAACTCCTTTCATTTATCTGGGGTGTAACCTATATGCTGGTAGAAAAAAATGTGTATACTTTCATTCTATGGTGACTAAAGTTAGAGAAATTTTGAATAACTGGAAATCTAAATGACTCTCTATGTGATCTAAAATTATTCTTATCAAACATGTTATGCAATCTATTCCTATGTATATTCTCTCAGTAATGCAGCCTACTAAGAGTATTATTCTTGCAATTGAGAAACTTTTTGCTAATTTTTTCTGGGGGCAAGTTGAAGAAAAAAGCAAATTTCATTGAGTTTCTTGGAAATGCTTTGTAAATGGTTTGTCTATTAAACTCTGGTGGAATAGGGATTAGGAATATGGAAGATATTGCAAATACTTTGTCTATTAAACTCTGGTGGAAATTCATAAGACAACAAATGCTTTGTCTAAAAAAGGTATTATTTGGTTGGTGGGGAAAGACAATATTAATGCTAATTGGGATAATTGGAGTTTCAATGGTCCAATCAAATCCGAAGATATTGAAAATGACAAATCTCTAAAAATTCTGAGATTTAATGACAAATGGAAAACTGTTGTAAGATATTATTGGACTATTGAGCTTGTACTTTATGGGCCCAAGTGGGCTTGTAACCCTACCCCTCTATCTATATAAAGAGTGTTAGGGGTATTCTATTTGATGTTCATTCATACATTCTGATTAATAAATACCCCGTTGTTGTCTCTGCCTATATTCTCTCTATATCTATACATATCTCTATATATATCTATAACGAGCTAATACGTCACACAACACGTTATCAGCACTTTGCTTGCGGAGAATAGGATATACGCTCGCGGATATTGGAGATTTTGGGTAAACGCACGGATATTGGATATTTATAAACATTGAGGTTTATCCGGGTTTTTAGGGTTTTGCTATATCGACCTTAATCAACATATCTTGTAAAAGGTATACAATTAATCGAAACTAAAAATATTTTTTTTCTGTCGAAAGCTAAAGATGATCCAGCATGTTAATTGTTACCTATAAAACCACTTCATGGTATTAATATATTGCTTGATATGTCTACTGGTTGTTAGAGACTATACCATTTAGAATTGTTTATAAAGACCTTAATCAACATGCCTACTGCTACATGCCTACTGCTTGTTAGAGACTTGTGTAAAAGTTAATTAAGACATGTAGAATTGTTAGATTAAATCTCCTGACTAAACATGTTACATACTAAACATAGTAGGACTAGTTTGAAACGCCCTAAAACTATTGATTACATTGTAAAACATTTAAGGACTAAACTGTAATTTGACAGAAACTCCTGGACTGTATATGTAATAACCTCTGTAAATTGAATATAGTTTACTGAAATTACAGTAGTAATCCCTGTAGTATGTATGTTACACTTAAAACAGTATATATGTTCATATATGTATAAAATTCGGTCCATATCTAACATAAATACGTACATGATAATTGATTAATTGGCTAGTAAATAACATTGCATGTTAATTGAATTAATTTATGAATTGCCATGTTAATAATTACTGCCATGTAATATTATTACTGCTGTTATGTATAAGATATGTTAAAACTACCATGTATAGAATTACTTATATGGCAATAAACCGTAGATAATTGATTGATATCTTATTAGTATAATCAACATATCTTTTTTGATATTACCATAGATATAAATATACCATATGGCAGTTAATTGATTTGATTTGATTTGGTATGATATAATTTGTGTGATTGATAATCCTGAATTGATTTAGTTTATCACCAAATCTACTGCATTATTAGATATACATCATGAATATATTTTATACTGCCTTGTATATATGTGGTTATCTAGAAAAGATATACCTGTTATTTATTGCCATGAATGGTAGAATTGCGAAATCATATATATTCACATTTAAGTTGGAAAAATTATGAACCTTCCCCAAATAGGCTCACCTATTTGGATACGATGTCTAGGAAAGATATAGGCGGAAGTCGATATCCTAATGAGGTCGGGTTTTAAGTGGCATTCGTGCCCTCCACCCTCACCGTCTTTCCTGGTCGTTTTTCAATTAGAGCTACCGAAAGGGGTTGACTAAATAATAATTTCCCCGAGTGTGTTTATATAGTGATGTATGTTTCGCCGAATTGGTGTTTCAGTATCGACCCGTCGTTCGATCAATGAGAACCGATTCACATGAAAAGCAAAACTAATGTTTTCGAACCTGTCGTTTCGAAAAAAATGTTTGTGCTTGTGCAAACCATAAACATATAAACCAGTCGTTTTATATGATAAATAATCCAGAACTCACAACACATGTTGGATGCCATCTATGATGAGAAAAATCGTAAAACATACTTGCGAAATGACTGTTTAAACGTTGATTTTAATCCGTCACCACATGTTACTCACCCTGATATGTGAAAAATGTGATGCCCAATTTTTTTTGGATGCCATCTTTGATGAGTAAAACACGAGTTTGTTGTTACCCTCAGGATGAATGCTAAGGCGTTGATTTTATTCCGCCGCCACATTTGAGACTTGATGACGTCTATGGTGAACAAATGTCTGAAATTGACATATTGGAGCAATCCTTCACCAAAATACTAGATTGGAAATTGTATTCCATAAGCAGTATCGTGAATTTATATTCACCATGTTCCTTTATCGCCCATCTGTTATTGGATAAGAAAATTACCCCGGTGAGTAGTTTTAATCCTATTGGGTCAATGGCGAATTGTTTGCCTGATATTAATGCTCTTCGTGTACATTTTTTTTTCCACGAATCGAGAACCGAGACAAGTGTTATTTGTCTCGAACTGTCGCGATCCTGATGAATCGCCTAGCCAAGCGAGATTTTAGACAATAGTCAAAATCGAAAACATGTGGCTCCAAGACAGTAATTGAAAGGAACAATACGGCCCGTTGTCACAATGCAAGAGATAATGCTCAAGGAGGCAACTCTATGCTATAAAGACAAAGGTCATGCACGGTTACTCCTTAAATAGTTTAGAAACTATTATAAAGGTGAAAAAACCGATGCTAATGTGGTTAAAGATAACTGAAAGGAAACTCTTGAGACCCCCGATTTTGTGACTCAAATAAGTTTGGTACCTTTCTTTATTGATTTTGATAAATCATTGAGCCATTTTTTCGCTCATCTGGATTATATTTTTCAATTTGGATTATGATTTTTCCATTTGGACACACTTTTGGATTATGGTTTGCCTGTTTACGAAATTTCTCGAAATAGTTTAAAGTGTTTTTGAGCAAATTCATTTGACAAATGTGACCAAACTTTAAATTATGAAATTTTAGGCAATACTTGTGGTGTAGTTGGTTTTTTGGAAATAGTGGGTAACAGTGTACCACATAATTTCACCAACTATTTGCCTAAAAGAGTACTCAGTGACAACGATTCTGGACCTGTCGTTCCAAATCGAAATCTTTGGTAAAGCCTAATTGATTTGTCAAATATGAGGCGTTATACTCATATAGGTCCTGTCGTACCTTATTGAGTTATAAAATATTCGAGAAAACCAGTGTTATCTGGTAATAGCTCATGAAAGAATTAAAATTTCTTTACATAGCCTCCATTCAATACGATCAAAAGCGTATTTTAGAGGAGTTGAAATGTCTTTCAAGTGGTTGCTACCACATTTTTTAAAAGCATTTAAAGTTACCTTATCATTTCGCCTGTCGTCGATTGATAAAGGATTTAGATGCTAAGACATGATTGTCTATACTTTCATTCGCCTGTCGTCGATTGATAAGATCATTTTGATATTGTGGCATTGACCGGATGAGATATTCCCAGGTCAAAAGACGATGCTTGATTTATAATCACATCGCATTTGGATTCTCTCTGAGAATATATTTCGCGATTAATCCGAAATTCATGCCATTAATGCTCACTTCAAAAGACTAGTATGTGTAAAGATCACGAAATGAAGTCGTAGAATTCTTGTAAAGAATTGAAGGAGTTATTGTGGAGTTATCCAACCATAAGACGGACCATAAATATAAATGGTTATGGTTGATGCATCGACAATAAGGTCACATTTTAATGTTGTCCACATAAATGCAGCACTTTCCAAACTTTTAGCTCTATCATTAAGTTGATACTCATGATCCGGATTATTCTTAAAAGTCTGGTCGACTTGATAATTCCGAAGAGTAATAATTGAAATTTCGATTTGAATTACTTGAGTTTGGAAATTGAAATTGAACATCCTGTCGATTATGTTCAGACCCAAATGGACTCACGGAAAGTTTGATAATGCGACTGCAAATGATTGCACGCATTTCTTGGTCTTGCGCACCAAGATTTATATTTCCGTGTGGGGTTATACTATTTTGCTGCATTGGTCCGTTATGAGGCCCATAGACACTCAAACACCATATGCGTACCAGCTGATTACTGGTTATGAGCCAGAAGTCTCATATTAACGCGTGTTTAGAGTGATTAATTAATATTTTGATTGAGCCGCTCTAGCGTTCAAAATATGGACCTCTTAAGGAGAGATAAGTCGATTATGAATCTCCTGCCTATCATTTGATAGAGTAACCTTGGCAAGCGATCTCTTTACCGCATGATATGCGAAAGTGACATCGCTAAGACTGTTCTCCCCGTCGTTAGGGGGAGATTTGCACGTTACCGTTGATAAGAAACGACGTGAAGTAACGTGGCATAACCCACTCAGTCTTAGCTTGATCCCTAAAACTGCACTTAGTGATAAGTAAGTGCATAGACTCCCTCAAGTCTAACTAAATGTCAGACGCATTTAATGACTTTATGAGATGTCACGAGATCATTTATACCTGCTGCAAAATGCTTGCAAGGATAGACGTCCCTGTCGGACGCCGTGTTCTTGTCCTAACACGTTGCTTTGGCCGAACCCGCCAAGCAAAGGACGCTGCCATCGGCCGTCAGTCTGTCGTCCTTCCTAAGATATGAGGAAGTTGACCGGTTCTTAAATCGTTCAGCCCCAGAGGTGGTGAACTGAAACTCGTTTGTCGCACGAGATTATAAAGGATCAAGGAGATGTGTGATTTCCTCCTCATCCTAAGAATCTTGAAATATTTGTCGATCATGATATCTTAGACGATATTGAAGCGAAACGAGACTGTCATTGATTACTTGTTCATATATTCGGTGACGACTGATAATATGAGCAAATTATGACAGAGAACCATGTACCGTTGCCTGAAGTCAACGTAGAATAGACTGGACTAATGGAAACTTGAAATCCAAGTGGACTCCTTATCGAAAGTGTATTCGGACCTGTAGATCCAACACCACCAATGTTAAACGAGTTCGTTTATTTGGTTATTCGTAAGGAAAAGTGATGAGAATAATGAGATTGTAGAATGCTCGCCTAGTAGCGCAAGGCTTCTCTCACACCTTGGAATTGATTAGGAGATGGTTGATTTCTTCGTAATGGACATTATAACATGTTGGCCCGGTGCGGCTAAACCTTAGAGGGGGGGTGAATAAGGTTTTTGGCGCTTTTCGCCTAATTAAAACCTAAGTGCAACTAACACCCAACTTATGCAAATATAAGCTTATTGCGGTTAACAAAAGATAAAGAATTGATAGAATTACTAAACGCAAGCAATAAACTAAGCAATAATATATTTGCGGAAAGTAAAAGCAAGGAAAGAAAATGACACCGTGATTTTATAGAGGTTCGGCAAACGGCCTACGTCCTCTCCTCGGTACTACCGAGTATTTCACTAAAAATTTCCTTGCGGATTATTACAAATCCTATCGAGCTAATCAACCGATTAAGCTCCCCCTCACTTTATGAGTGTCCCGAAATGAAAAGACCTAGAGCTTTTAAGCAACTCGCTTACAAAGCCTCTACCCGATCACTCGCTCACAAATGAGTTTATAAAACACTCGTTACAAATTTCGTTACAATAATGTAACTACACTCACTATTCTAATTGCTTCTAATTAAGCTAATTGGTGAGAATGATGATGGTTGAGCTTTACTCTCTTTTTCTTCAATTTTCCCTCTTTTGAGTATATACACCAAAATGGTGATATTTTGGGTTTTGTATATGGGGATTGAAGGATGATAATTAGTGTAAATGATTGGTGAGTTTGGAGAGAGATTTTAGGTGGTATATATCACAGCAAAGACTGTTTTTCTGGGTTATGACCGTTGTAGGTTTTTAACAGCTCTTTTCCAGAAATTGCTGAAAAGCTGTTTTCGAAATCTGTAGAAAACGATCGGTCGTTTTCTACAGACGATCGGTCGTTTTCAGACAGACGATCGGTCGTTTTCTGAAAACGATCGGTCGTTTTTATACTGGACTCACTGGAAGAAATTGGATCAAAAACGATCGGTCGTTTTTGTCCAGTCGATCGGTCGACTGTAATCCTGGTCCCGTAAATCTTCGAATGCTCATAACTCCTTCGTTTTAGCTCCGATTTTGGTTCCGTCTGAACCTGTGGCTTCGTTATCGAATTCTCTATCATTTAAAGACCTGAAATATACGTTTTCTATTTTTGGACAAGACAAGTATTATATCATCGAAATTGTAAAATCATTAAACGCATAATCAAAGTAATAATCAAAATCATTATTGAACTCTATGTTCAACAATCTCCCCCATTTTGATTATGACAAACTAATGATGATTTTACAAGATACAAGAAAAATATCTCCTCCATTTTAACAAAACGCATTTACACCAAAATATATCATTTTTCTCCCCCTTTGGCATTATCAAAATGCAATCGAAAATTATGGGGTTATGTGAAGGGTTTTTAAAGAAAAACCAAAACATGAAAAATGTAAATATGATGCATATACCCGACCCAACTAATCACATATATGTAGATATTATAGATTAGAGTATACCGAATATGTGATGTGGAGTCGAGTCCGCTCGCTAATGGCATTTGCATTGAGCGTTGCCGATTCCTAATAGGTGGTACCACTTGTTGGTATGCCTTCCACCTTTGTTGATCAACGGCACTTCATCTTTGATGGTGGAGTCGATCTTCTTGACTTCCACGGCCTTTGTCGGCGTTGCCAACCATTTGTTGATTTTCTCCTTTTGGATGGAGATACCTTTTGTCGGTTTTGCCAACCACTTGTCGATTTTCTCCTTTTGGATGGAGATACCTACAACACAAGATTTGTCTTTTTGTACCCAATTTCTTTTGGGTCCGACATTGTTAGTGGCTTGGGTCTTTACTACCCATTTCAAATCGCTTCTACTAACATGGAAACGATAAGGGCATCTAGAAGAAATATGCTCATTTCTACTACAATGCACACAATGCTTAGACTTTTTAGTATAACGATAGTTATACGTAGTTTTGGAAAGGTTTTTCGGAGTATCCATTTTGGTTTTAAAACCTATACCCTTCCTATCATTAAAAGATTTTTGAGAAATCTTGGAAGTACTCCTTTTCGGAAAAACAACCTCTTGTTTAGGTGGAATAGGAGTTTTTGAAATGTTAGAGGCTTTAACGAAGCGGGGTTTGTTAGAAGTAGAGCTAATGCAATCAAAACCTATACCGCTCTTATCATTGACATCTTTTTGACAACTCAAAATGTTATCTAAAACGGTTTTACCTTTAGAAAACTTTGAAATTGTTAAATTAAGTTTTTCAATGGAAATGACAAGATCGTTGTTTTTAGTTTTCAACGATTCATTCTCGGTTTCTAAAACCTTGACCTTGTCATTTAAGTTAAAAGCATGAGAACTTAAAACCTTGTTTTTGCTTTTAACTTTATCGAAAGCATCTTTTAACTCTTCAAAATTTTCTAATAAATCGCAATCTAAAGAAGATGGTTTTGAAAGAGTTTTAGCAAGTCTAGACATCTCATTTTTAAGAAAATTGATCTCGGTTTGTAAAGACTCGCTTTTAATAATGAGATCATTGTTTTTATCTTTTAAGTCTTCCTTTTCGTCATCTATATCACTTAAAGAAAATGACGATTTCGGAATAGACTCATTTTCATTTTTATCTCTTTTTAAAGATCTTATTTCTTCATTGAGAGAAGAATTTATCTTTTTAAGAGATTTGACCTTCTCTACAAGCTTAGGAACTTTTTCGGAATAAATTCCACACATATGAATTAATTCATCATGGGAAAATTCTTTTACCTCATCGTTGTCACTATTGCTTGAGTGGTCACTTTCGCTTGAAGACGATTGGTTAGGCTCATTGTTGTCTTCCATGGCCATATAGCAACCAAGATGCGCGACTTCATCTTGGTCGGAGCTATCGCTAGAGCTTGAAGCGGATATCTTCTTCTTTCCTTTGCTCTTGCGATTCTTAAGACAATCTCTCGCCATGTGTCCTTCCTTGCCACATGTATAGCAAACAAAATCGTTAGAATAAATTGAATTATTTGACGATTTACCTTTATGTTTGCGTTGGCCTTTAAGCTTTAGTATTTCCTTGACGATTCGAAGGATTTCCATTGAATTTTCGTCGTCCTCGGATAGCTCATTTCTTTCGTCACAAGTCGTTCCTTTGAAAGCTATCTCCCTCTTTTTCGAGATTGGCTTGTGACTATTGAGGGTGATCTCGTGTGTAATGAGTGAACCCGTCAAAGCATCAAGAGAGTAGGTATTCATGTCGTGCGCCTCTTGAATTGCGGTGACCTTTGGTTCCCATTCCTTCGGTAAGCTCCGAATCACCTTAGAAACCATTTCCTTACAAGACAAATACTTACCAAGAGATGTTAATCCATTAGTAATAGTTGTAAATCTAGCAAGCATATCGGAAATAGTTTCTCCCTCGCTCATTTTAAAAAGCTCGTAGTCATGAACTAATAGTTGGAGTTTGCAATCCTTAACTTGGTTAGTCCCTTCATGCATTACTACTAGCTTATCCCACATACCCTTAGCGGTTTTACAAGCGGAAATTTTGTTGTACTCGTTAGGAGAAACGGCACAAACAATAGCATACATCGCTTTGGCGTTCGTAGAGTAGGCTTCTAGTTGAGCGCTATCTAAGTCCTCTACGGGGATTGGGTTCTCGCTATTCTCGGATGTAGGTGCGGTATATCCTACCTTAATGGTCATCCAAAGTTTAACATTATAGCTTTGTAGGAACATACTCATCCTATCCTTCCAATATGAATAATTTACCCCATCAAAATATGGTGGAGTATTGGGTGATGAAGCTATAGCGGAAGTGAAATTAAGGAAGTTAGCCATCGGGATCTTAACTCTTAAATCGTTAGATTCCTATATGCAAGAGCCTTGGCTCTGATACCAATTGTTGGCCCGGTGCGGCTAAACCTTAGAGGGGGGGTGAATAAGGTTTTTGGCGCTTTTCGCCTAATTAAAACCTAAGTGCAACTAACACCCAACTTATGCAAATATAAGCTTATTGCGGTTAACAAAAGATAAAGAATTGATAGAATTACTAAACGCAAGCAATAAACTAAGCAATAATATATTTGCGGAAAGTAAAAGCAAGGAAAGAAAATGACACCGTGATTTTATAGAGGTTCGGCAAACGGCCTATGTCCTCTCCTCGGTACTACCGAGTATTTCACTAAAAATTTCCTTGCGGATTATTACAAATCCTATCGAGCTAATCAACCGATTAAGCTCCCCCTCACTTTATGAGTGTCCCGAAATGAAAAGACCTAGAGCTTTTAAGCAACTCGCTTACAAAGCCTCTACCCGATCACTCGCTCACAAATGAGTTTATAAAACACTCGTTACAAATTTCGTTACAATAATGTAACTACACTCACTATTCTAATTGCTTCTAATTAAGCTAATTGGTGAGAATGATGATGGTTGAGCTTTACTCTCTTTTTCTTCAATTTTCCCTCTTTTGAGTATATACACCAAAATGGTGATATTTTGGGTTTTGTATATGGGGATTGAAGGATGATAATTAGTGTAAATGATTGGTGAGTTTGGAGAGAGATTTTAGGTGGTATATATCACAGCAAAGACTGTTTTTCTGGGTTATGACCGTTGTAGGTTTTTAACAGCTCTTTTCCAGAAATTGCTGAAAAGCTGTTTTCGAAATCTGTAGAAAACGATCGGTCGTTTTCTACAGACGATCGGTCGTTTTCAGACAGACGATCGGTCGTTTTCTGAAAACGATCGGTCGTTTTTATACTGGACTCACTGGAAGAAATTGGATCAAAAACGATCGGTCGTTTTTGTCCAGTCGATCGGTCGACTGTTATCCTGGTGCCGTAAATATTCGAATGCTCATAACTCCTTCGTTTTAGCTCCGATTTTGGTTCCGTCTGAACCTGTGGCTTCGTTATCGAATGCTCTATCATTTAAAGACCTGAAATATACGTTTTCTATTTTTGGACAAGACAAGTATTATATCATCGAAATTGTAAAATCATTAAACGCATAATCAAAGTAATAATCAAAATCATTATTGAACTCTATGTTCAACATAACAGTCCCCTACTTTACCAGTTTAGTAGCTTCCAAAAAACTGAGTATGCAGCCATGAATGTGGTCACGGTTTTCTCTCTATGGGGATTTAGACAAAGAGATATAAATGAAGGTCCCTGTGTGACTTAATGTGCTTAAATCAAGTAGTTCCTGACCACGGAACACGATCTCAATTAACTGAGACGTTCACTATATGGATTAATATAATCCGAGCGGATGTGGTATACCGCCTAAGTGAGTACTTGATTAGCTTGGGATACTTGAACAAGTATTATGCCCTTGCGTGTTTTATTACGCGATCCATTTTTGGATTTGCCTTCGAGATGAAGGATCTTGGGAAGAAACGGTAGTGACTCGGCCTGATGATCGAGTCCCGTAAAGATTGAATCTAAGTCCATGATTCAGACTACACCCAGAAGGTGTTATGACGTTATAGTCATCATGACGCTAAGTCGTCAGATTCTCCCATGATCGTTCGATCACTAGACATTGATATAGACCCAGTCTATCCCTGATGTGACGATGAAGAGATATTGAACCATGATGTTCATATCTAAGTACAATAAGCACATCATTGTACTTGGTCTAATGTACTAGGACGGACATCTTGTCTGCTGTGAATGGTATAGCTCGACACAGCATCGTGCTAACACGCTGCCATCGAAATGGCATAAAAGACATTTTCCCTTACCTTATGGTAATTTTGGAAGTGGGCTAGTTTATCCCATTTGCGCCATCGAGTGTACCTACCCCCTTCGGTACTCAAATTAACGCAACCTTTTTTCGGTTATACCGATGCCGGTTACTTATCAGACCCGCATAAGGGATATGCCTAACATGGTCTGTCTTTGCCATTAGGAATAAGGCAATATCTTGGAGGTCTTGGAATGACTCCAAACGAATCACTCTGATCTACTCGTGCTCTATGAGACGACTAGAGAGTGTATATGGCTTCGAGCTCGTATTAGCCATATTTGAATTGCATATGCTCTGTCTCACGATCTAGATAAAACACTTGTCTTATTTGAGGACAACTTGTTGTTATCGATCAAGAGAGACATGACTAGATTATGCTATTTAGCATTTCTTGCCGAAATAAATCTTCACATATGAAGTTTTAAGAGCATCCAGTTGAATGCTCGTTCTATTCCACGTTAGATTTTCTTGCATCCAGTCGTGTGCAAGTAAATGAGGCATCTAGTCGAATGCTCGTTCTCTTTCTTGGAATATGAAATCCTTGCACCCTGTCGTGTGCAAGTGAGGGGGAGCATCCAGGTGAATGCTTATTGTACTAATTACTACTTAGTCGAAATCCTCGCACCCTGTCGTGTGCAAGTGAGGGGGAGCATCCAGTCGCATGCTCGTGTACTCTTTTTGTCCTTAGACCAAGGTTTTTTCCCACTGGGTTTTTCTTGGCAAGGTTTTTAGCGAGACACGTTCCCATTATATCTCACTTAAGATTGCCGAAATTAGGGGGAGTATCCTGTTATATACTTCTTACCACTGTGTACTCTTTTGTCCTTCGACTAGAGGTTTTTTCCCACTGGGTTTACTCTAGCAAGGTTTTGATGAGGCACCTGTTTTGTGGTTGATCCCCTACTACTACCATTGTTGCACTCTTTTTCCTTCGATCAGAGATTTTCCCATTGGGTTTGCTCTGGTAAGGTTTTGATGAGGCACACTGTTTTGTGGTAAGTTACTTACATGATATTTCGGCCTATATCATTCGGCTACACAGTTTCTCCTAGGTACCGGTTTTGTCCCACACTGGGTTTTCCGGCCCTAAGGTTTTTTATGTGTTTAGCACTGCGAATGAACTCGACTCAGATCGACTGCATGAAGACGAAGAATTCAAGACGTCCAAAGGGGGAGTGTTGTAAGATATTATTGGACTATTGGGCTTGTACTTTATGGGCCCAAGTGGGCTTGTAACCCTACCCCTCTATCTATATAAAGAGGGTTAGGGGTCTTCTATTTGATGTTCATTCATACATTCTGATTAATAAATACCCCGTTGTTGTCTCTGCCTATATTTTCTCTATATCTATACATATCTCTATATATATCTATAACGAGCTAATACGTCACACAACAAAAACATATTACAAGTAGTATTTTTCCAGATAATAAAATACATTATTTCACAAATGAGATCAAGGAAAAATACTTGTGGCAATGATATTATGCTTTGGAAAGAAACTGCAGCTGGGGAATTCTCTCTCAAAACAGCCTGAAAGCTGGTGAGAAACAAAAATAATATTAGATGAGATCACTCTCTTATCTGTGACAATATTTTACCTCCTAAATTTTCTTGTTTTATGTGAAATGTTTTATTAAAAGTGGTACATTTGAATTATTAAAACTAAAGGGATAGAGATTGTCTCCAAATGTGACTGCTGTCATCAATTTGAAGAGAAACTAGATCATTTATTTGGTTCAGGGTTAATAGCTAATGAGATCTGTTCCTACTTTGGAATTTTTTTTGGTATAAGCTACAACAACCAAATTGTAAATTTTAGCTTCGTTTATTTAATTTTTAAAGTTTGTTTTGATGTAACTATTGCGACCTTTATTTCTGATTGGAGCACTTTTGGCCCAATCATTTTGTTGGTTTTCCCCCGCATTTTTATTTTCTCACTCATTAATAAAATAAAAATATGGATTTTTCCACCATTAAATTATATATATAAGCTGTTGTGTTCTGACCGTGTCGTTTCTTATATATATTTCAAATTTGACGATTTCACCATGATCATATTGTGTCGAACTTAGGTACTTGTGTCCGTGCTACAATATTAGCACTTATCCAAATTGGCAAATGTGTCTCAAATAATGGTATGATTCAAAATTACCGTTTTTAAGTGCTAGTACATGTTTTTGCTAGTTAAACAAAATTAATACATTATAAAATAAAAATAAAAAGGAGACAACATTATGGCACCATATAGTGAAACGCGCATAACTAAGAAGGAGCATATTGATCATATTTGTCAACTCAAACTACCATGATTATTATAAAAAAAAACTACCATAATTATTATTAAAAATAACTACCATGAATATTATTGGAAATTTATCAAATAATATACACTTTGATCATTAATATACTTGATTTGACAAGTAAGGGGCGGAATACCCTCACTGAAATTTCATTCAGAAACCACGAAAATAACCAGAAGTACAAATTTTTTCAAGTAATTATTTAGCAAAACCGAAAACTTGCTTTACCCAGGTTAATAACTTTGCTTCTGTCATTGTGAAAATTTAAGCTTGCATGGTTAGCCTATAATTTTTTTTGTGATTTTGTTTTTTTTTTGTTCAGAAACTTGATTTTCAAGTTATTGTGCTTTTAAGCAAAAAGGAACACACTGGTAATAGTTTTTAAGTTTATTAAAGACTGTCTTTTGTTTTGCTTTTGCCATTATGAAATTTAAGTGGATATTTTGTTTAATAACGTCCCAGCTTACTTTTTTACTTATGCAGCTTATTTAACTTTTTTCTCGTGATTAATTCCGATTTTTTTTGGGTTGTTACTGTACATAAACTTGATTTTCACGTTATTGTGATTTGATGAAAAAGGAACACACTGATTAAGTGATTATAGTACTTAAGGTTTAACAAAAACTATGCTTAGTTTACTGATTTGAGAAAATTAACAAAAACTTGAGGAATTATTTATCAAAAACAAAAACTTTCTATTTAGAAAGACCAGTCAAAGATAGGGGTATGAACCGTTTACTGTCCTGTTACTTTACAAAAAATTCAATTACGGACATATATTGTACATGACCCTCAAATGAACAAAGTAGAGTAGAGGGGAGAAAATTGAATTTTTGATAAAGTAGATGATAGTAAACGGTTAATATACCGTCAAAAATACACTTGTCCCAAATTACGCGCACAAGTAATCTCCGGTGTCTTACTTCCTCCTCAGGTAATATTTATATATATGTATGTATCTATAAAAAATAATTATGCAGTACATTTTATTATTTATGTAGTATATATATGTGATGATAGAATAGATTCGTCTATATGTTTCTATACGTATGTATATGCATAAATTTTTTGTTTTTGGCTTGGGATTTGACTGTAGACTGTAGTTAGGTTGTACTTACTCTGTTACTAAGTAATATCCTTTAACCTCTTTATATTAAATATTACGCCTTTTGTTTTGCTTCTGCCATTGTAATATCTAAATTTTGTTAGGCTATATTTCATTTCCCCCGCGATGGCGGCCTATTCATTAATATATAGCAATAAGAAATCCCTGCGTGGACGCCGCGATAGGGAATGTTTTTCCGAGTCGCACGTGCATTACCACAAACCTAAGAATTAGAGCAAATTTTTTTTTAGAGACAATCAAATTTTGTAATAGTAACTTTTCGGGACAAAAATAATATTTTAGACATAAAAATAATTTTTTATCTCCAAATCTAACTTTTATGCGCATAATTTTTTTTAAAAATGTCTCCAAATACAATCACATACGGACATAAGTACATAATTTAATTTCGTAGCAAAAAGTATTTGCAGACAAATTTTACCTGTCTTCTTATATTCGTATGTGATTGTCTTTGTAAACAATTTTTTTTTCAAATTATGTGTCTAAAACTTAGATTTGGAGACAAAATTTGTTTTTGTGTTTAAATTATTATATTTGTATGGAAAAGTTATCATTTGTTGACAAAATTTGATTCTTTCTAAAAATACTGTGTCTAATTCTTAAGTTTGTTGTAGTGGTGCATCTATTGATACCCAATGGGACCCATAGGTCTGCAGGGATAAGCTTTTTCCGTGAGGATAGAAGGTTCCAAATCTATTCATTTGCCTGAGTGATGGCTTTACAGAGGAGATTGCTTTTAAGACCAGAGGCGCAGATTTTAGGTCACCAAAGAAAACGTCATTCTTCTTATTTTTACTTTGATTCCTATAAACTAACTATGCGTAAAACTAATAAAACTGAATAGTCTTTGAATTTTGATTCAAAGGAAAAACAGCGTGAAGTAGAAACAACTCACTCAGGACGCTTTTTAAAAGATTACGTGGTACAATTAAATCGAATAAGGCCTTCTGGATTTTTCTGGTGATTACGTGGTACTTGTGTAATTTTACGGTAGTAGTAACCCGATCAGTTTTAATCTTTAACCTCTTCATATTTGAGATTACTCTTTTGTTTTGCTTCTGCCATTGTTATATTTAAATTTTGTTATGCTAACGATTAAATCTTTTTTAATTACCCAACTAATTTTGTTCGGTGGGTCATCGGTAATTTGATTTTTTCTCATTAATCTCTTTTAATGACCAGCTTAATTTTTTTTCTTATATCCTAGCTTACTTTTTCACTTTACCCAGATAATTTAACTTTGCTTCTGTCATTGTTAAATTTAAGTTTGGTTAGCCTATAAATTTTTCTCGTGATTCCGTTTTGTTGTTGTTGTTACTGTACATAAACTTGATTTTCATGTTATTGTGCTTTGATGAAAAAGGAACACACTGATTATAATACTAAAGTTTAATTTGTATAATTTGCAGATGGGTCGTGCGAAGCGAAGACTAGAACTATTGAGCAACGACAAAGTGCGTCTTCGAACTTTTGAGATGAGGTCGAAAGGCTTGAGAAAGCAGGTTCACGAACTAAAGACATTATGCGATATCGAAGTGTGTTTAATTGTTGATAACGCTCCAAAGGGGGAGTTGCGAAATTGGCCACCGGATCGCGATCAAATTAATAAATTAATCAAATGTTACAAAAATCAAACTACTGTATATCTTGTTGGTTTCCGTGTACGAAATAACAATTAACAAAAATAAAAGGACTGAACAAGAATTGAACAAAAAACCAGTGTAATCTTTATTAATTTCCAAATGGAATACAATAAACTGATTACAACATGTAGGTACTGAAAAGTAATTAAAACAAACGTTATCAGATTATTATTAATTAATAATCTGATGTACTGATTTGTAATTAAAAGAAACTGCCAGACTGGAAAGTATAAACTTAACAGCCGGACTGTTCTGTTTTAAATTGAAAGTACATGACTGAATTGAAACTATTCTAATTACAGAATTAAATTACAGAATAGTAATTACAGCAAAAAACAGAACTTTAAACTAATTACAGAAAGGTACAAACAGAATAGAAAAGCTACAGCTAAGTACAAAATATTAAAATACTGAATTAAAATACTGAATCGGAAAAAAAAAACAGAATGTAAAAAACTGAATTTAAGTGCGGAAAATAAATGGACAGAATGTAAATAAAATTAGACGAGTCTACTGTTAACAATATGCTCTTAACCGATATTCGTCCAACTAGCTTGATGTTTCTGGTTGCGTTGGCGCTTCGATCCCAAGGTACAACGTCTCTCGAAAGACTCGCCGGAAACTGGCGACGAGTCTAAGTCGAGCTGTTGGTGGGTGGTTCTCTCTGGTACTAAGATGCTATAAAAAAAATGCTGTTTAGAGAGAAGGAGATACTGATTTTCGTGTGTGAATATGTGAGGGGAATGCTGCCTCTTTATAGAGGATTCTGAAACCGCAGAATTTATTGGTCATTTAATTTTGGGAGTTACATCCCCAGAATCCGCCTCCATTACTGCTGGAGTTTCAAACTTTCTGGAACTCTAGGGACTGCTCTTGCAAATATGCAAAAGTCCCTTTTCAGTTTAGTATAAGACCCAAGACCCGAGACATTCCCCAAATCCCGTGGCCCGAGTCCCGAGTCCCGAGACCCGAGCGAGCGCGCACGTGTGTGTTACACACTAACCCACTCATGGGTATGTGGACTTAATTAGTTTACCAACTACATGAGATGGACTTGTATATATAGAGTAAAAATCAAGCTTGATTTTCCAATGTGTGATAACCCTCATGGTTTATTCCCACTCTCTACTCCATTTTCCAGATTTCGGTTTATTCCCTCTTTCGAGTACCAACCTTCGAGTCCAATTATCATTCACACCCTTCCTTCGAATGGGTCATGCGATATACCGTTGCGAAGCTCGTCGCACGAGCTACTGAAACGAATAGAGTATGGCCTCAGAAAACCTGAGGAGTTGCATTAAAAATTGGCTCAAAGATGGTCTCTAACCACTTGAAACAACCATGTTTAAACTACATGTTTTATCCCAATTTTTCCAACATATCTCTATCTCGGTTGTTTTTATAGCTCAACCTCATTTGTTGGCTGCTAAGATGTATGCTTGTATTTTTATAAATAAGTATCTACATATTTTTCCCAACTTGCTTCATTTACTAGCAATATACAATTTACTTGTTAGTATTTTGAAAAATACAGTTTACCAGCAATTAAAACATACAAGACTCTGGATTTTTATGGTTTTTGTATCCATAATTGTTGATCTATTCTCGTATCTTAAATTCTTATTTTTATTATTTCGTATCATATATTAATTTAAGTTATTTTTCTGTTTTGAACTTTTTCGTTCATTTTGATACCCTCAATTCTCAAATATTTCTTATTTAGTAGCCTGAAATCTTAACTATTTTATTGTTAAGTATCCTGAATTCAATTATTCTGATGTCAAGTGTCCAATAATTGGGTGGAATAGTTTTAAATTGATAAAAAAAACATGAATTTAAAGTACTAGACAATAAAAATAAAAATTCTTGGCACTAATCGAGAAAACTCTCGTAATTCAGGGTACAAAAATGCTACAAAACTCTCTCATTACTAAAGATTTCAAATTTTGGTAATTTCCAACTTACCAAAAATCAATGCTTCGCCACTCTAGTGCTTATTGGAAAAAGAGTTGCTCTTCCAAAGCCTTCTTAAGATTTATTTATATTCCAATTCTTAAAGCAACATAAGATTCAATATTTGACAACTAGGATGGAAGCTATGAGAAATAGTAGTCATATGAGTAGCTTTCGGAACGGAATAGCAGCTCAAAACGAGTTGTACTATTCTTCGCCAATTTCTTTCCTTAAACCCGAAATCAAAAACTCTTGTGATTTTTCACAAACTCAGGTTTATTTACAAAATTCTATGACAAATATGTCTAGTGAGAGTGACCCATGTTATACCCAACGTGAAGATCTTTTTAGTACCGATTTCATCAACTTCGACAATTTTGACAAGTTTGGCATTCCAGAGGATTTTAAAACACAAGTAATATCCCAATGTTCTGATAACGCTAAGTTTGACTATGAGTATTTTGGAGAAAGCTTGCCAGTTAATTCGGATGAGTATTTTGAAGATTGGATTAACTATTTTTTTTTAATTCGTACACAAGGCAGCAAAGAAGAAGTTTAGCGATGCAACTTTTGAGTAACAGATGTTAATGGTATAATTATTTATGTTCGGTTTGTAATATAAAGTTTTAGTTATAAGTTATTTTAAGATGGAAACGTTTGTTTTATCTAGGGTTGGGAAATCCCGACCCGTGTCCGATCCGAAATTTTCCGACCCGACAAACTTCGAGATCGGGGACAATTTTAATTTCGTCGGGTGTTCCGACCCGACCCGATTTATAATTAATTTATATTTTATATTATATAACATGCTTATTTTATTTTTAAATATTAAAATATAAATTAATTTATTTTAAATGCAAGTGATGAGAATCGAACATTTTATCTCTAATATACAATGTAAGCACTCTACGATATGAGTTACAATCCTTTTTGTTTCATATATTAGTTATAATTACATAATTATAATATAAATTTGTAGTTTTGAATATATGAAACTATTAAAATAAAAATATACTTAAATTAAATTAAAAATTTATATTGTTAGTTAAAAAAAGATGAACAATAATTATTTTCCGATTATAAAAATTATAATGATAATGTATATCATTTAGTATGACAATTGTTGTTTGTGTGAATAAAACAAAATAATAAAAGAATATGATAAAAAACGTATCAATTTTTTTATCTACTCCATTATTTGTAATTTCATACTATTTTATTTACGACATGTTAATTTCTTTTTTTCATTTATTAGGAATGTTATTTTTAAACTAGAATTATGTTTCGTGTTAATAACATGTTTAGACTTCTAAAATAAATATTGTTATTAAAAAATGACGTTGTCGTAAAATAAAAAAAATATGCCAGGTGATTCAGGATAAACCCGACCCTACAGGATACCGAAAAAGTCGGGTCCGGAAAAAGTCGGGTCCCGACTTTTGTCGGGTCGGGATTGTGATTTTTTTCACTTGCAAAAGTAATCGGCTCGGGATACGGGTTGAGTGGTTACGGGTCGGATCCCGACCCTAACTCATCCCTAATTTAAGATGGAAACGTTTGTTTTATCACTATGGAAGTGTGACGTGACCATAATTGTGTCTTTGTTTAGTAGTATTTTTTAATCTTTAATGAGTCTTATTTTTATTTATTTTTTGTTAAAGAGGGACAGAGTCCCAAGGAATTTCCATTACACAAAATTTGGGCGTTAAAACCCAGCATTACAGGGTGACCTTCTACACAAAAAGCAAAAGAACAACCTAAACAGTTTATAAGTTCGTTGCTATTACAAAAGAACACTAACTTTTAATAGAGCAAACAAAGAACTATCATCATAGTTTTAAGTCTAATATTTAGCCTACTATATGTACATATCTCATAAAACATGCTCTTCTGCAATTCTCTCGTTTCCTTCGATCAAGGCCAATTTAGCTTCCAATTCCAAAATCTTCACAACACGACTAGTTAGCACGTGAGATATATAGCAGTACTTGCTCAAAAAGATATTAGAAGTACTGGTAGACAATTAACACACCTCGTTTATTTTCAAGATTGTAAAATTACGACATTTTTTGATCGCTAATTCAAAATGTCTCAAGAGAAAAAACAACGTCGCATGACTTCCTCCCATTACCTTCTCCCAAAATATGTTTCTCGGCTTACTCCTGCTCCAATTTGGGTTAGTATGAGCCTATGAGCCTTTGTGTTAAAAATCGAGACCAAGAGAGTACTAAAATGATCTCAAAAATCAACTCGTGATCGCTAGTAGTTAGATTTGATCGCTCCTTTATTGGGCTACCAGCTTTTCCGCATTCAGTGTGACTAATTAAATACATACCATCATGCTTCTAAATTTAGTTTACATTATCCTTTTATTCGTGTGGACCGTTTATCTCTATACTCGGATGACGTTTTCCTATATTTTAAGGAGTGTTGGATAAATCCACTATGTTTTAAGGAATTAGATGTTCGTGCACTATTTAGTACTACGTACTTGGGCAGCTTTCTCTCTTGCTGGTTAGAGACCTTTTGTTATAAGTCAATTGTCAATATTATCAATTTCATGTAGTGTACGTTTTGTCGTCGAAAATAATACTAAATATGTCTGCAATTTTGTATTTTTTCACCGGAGTGACATGCCCGTTTTCAGGCCAAGTTGGCCAAGACTCAATTCTTGTGCCCCTGAAAAATAAGCTTATTTTAGGCTTCTTAATTTTTGGTCTACTATACTAATATATATCATTAGCTATGTTATTTTATTCTCATTCTCAACACTCTGAACACATGCGGAACACACACGAAACACACACGAAACACACGCCTGTATTCATTATTTTCTTCTTTTTCATCTCAAATTTAAAACTGAATCTTTTTTATCTTTATATTCTAATCATTGTATATTACAAATAAAAACTTAAATTCATCTCCCACAATTATAATTAATATCTACTCCGAAAATTAAAAATCACCAATTCCCTGATAGGGCTCCGTTCACATCGGTAAAGTTCACGCAAAATCTGTTTGTGTTACCTTTTAAGTATTTAATTATTAAAAAAATAATTTTACTAAATATACAATTTTCCCACCCTTCAATTATAAAATCGATTTTTATGGGAGTATGTTTAATATGTAGCAATTTGAATAATTAGTTAGTAGATATCTATGCATTTGTTTAGTTATACTCCATAATGCATTTATTTAACATGTTTTTTTGTTTAGGAAATTTTTTTAGACAAAAAGCCCTTTAAATTTTTTATTTGTCTCGGCTCTATAAATTATTGGAGACGTCACTGCACATCATGGTACGACAATTTTGTACAATGTGGGTTTGCTTTTGTGGTTAAGGGATTAGGTTGTTGTGGACTACCCATTTTTACAACGTCGGCCAGTGATAGAGATCCCACAGGTTGATTCCAAGAACAAGGTTAAGTGTACTCAGAAGATGGTTCAGATACCCCCCAACCACCATCAACTGTGTCTGCAATTGAAATATTATTTTCAGCCGTAACAGAATCACGGTGTATTAAAGGTCGGTATACTTTACTTCCTGTTGTTCCAGATGACACAGACGAGTAACTTCCATAACCGGTATTTTCATTTTCCTTCTTGTATGTAGGCTTCCCAGATTCCGAAGAACTATACTCTGTGTCACTACGTCCGGCATAATGATAAAAAGTTCAAAATTTGATCGTCATTCAATAACATTTAACGGAACATTTATAATTCACCTGAATATTTGTTATAAGCACTATTTAAGTCGTTTGTTGCTAACATATTCAAATGAAAATATATAAATGCTTTAAATTATTTCCTAAAAGATAACGTACTGTATTATTAGAGTCCAAATCTTCTACCCCTATTCTCTATCCCCTTCCGTGCCCCCTTACTTATTTTCACTCAAATTTTAAATTTTCACAATTTATACCGCAACTTTATAACCTTTTATATTATATTGTATTCAAATTTTAAAACATTTGAACATAATATTGTTTTATACAATTTTTTTAATATTCAATGTTTAATTTACACTAATTTATACATTTATTCCAAAATAAATTTTGTGCGGCTTTTTAAAAATAATTATTGGAATGTATTGATACATGTATTATAGTAATTGTACAATTTTTTTCAAGTTTTTTAGAATTTGTTTTTGGATAAAATAAGCAAGGGGATACGGAAGGGGTAGAGAAATGGAGTAGAAGATTTAGACTCGTAGTGATAAATTTGTAGTGATAATTTTTTTAGAATTTTTTAGAATAACCATTATTTTAATGAAAGATACATGAACAAGAAATTAAGACTATTATATGCTCCTTTTGTTTGATCTCATTAACCACTATGTTGCCTTACTTTGGCTGAAAACCAGTAAGTTAAGATTTCTATACGTTTCTGATAAAAATGTAGAAAACACTGGTTTTCAAAAGGTTACACCAAATATTATAGCACTATAATTAAGTTATGAGAAAAATAATTAGATTTTGAACATCGATAACATTTTTACCTTTTTTTCTTTACTAGTTTAATAACATAAGATATTCATACAAAACAAAGTAAGTTATATTTGTTTTAGCGTATTGTGATGTGAGTTTGTGACGTATGAATAAATGTCAAAAATTCAAATTTGTCTTGTGTAAAAGTCAACAAAAATTGTTATCTAAAAGTGGAAACAGGTTAGACTTTATTTCACATGATCAAGATCTCAGAAAATAAAATGAAAGAAATATATGTAAAAGCTAGATATAAGGATAACACAATCCATTCATAAATCTGATCCATATCGTCTTTTTAACTTGGAAATCCTATCATTTGAATGTGGAAGTAGCACTTCCAGAGACAACAAACATCAAAAGGATCAAAATATCTGATAAAAATATTTGATTCTAATAAAAATTGGACATTACAACGACATATTAGTGTTATACTGGATAAAAGAGAATACAATATGAGAAGGAAAATTGAGGAGTGATGGAGAATGTGATTGAAAATAGTGTTTGTGAGAAAATATTTTATAGAATAATATGGTAATATAAATGTGTAAAAACGACGGCGCGTTCCGAAATGATTTTAAGGTAATGCAAGTTAGGTATGTTTGGGCCTACTAGATAAGTCACACTCTTACCTTGATATACGTTTTTGTTTATTTTAACAATTTTTTGACTTTCCATCGAAAAATTAAACTTAAACTACAATGAAACTTGGATTAGATGGAATCAAATCAAAATGCTTTTGGAAAAATAAAATTAAACTTTCAAGGTGGTATTGATATGTGTTATAACTAATAAGCTAGTCATTTTAAGAAGATTTTATACATATATAAGAAAACACAAGAAAGCAATCATAATGTGCTATCGAATACAAAACCCACAAACTTTCATAATCGAGAGTAACAACTAATTGTTCGTTTTCTTATAACTCGGTACGAACTATATTCTATTAGATAAAGTGAAGAGTATTTATCAATAATCAACATTATATTTTATAATTTTTATATATAAGCATGTTCGTCTGAACATAAGACTGAACCGGAGAATGTTTGTCGAATTTATATAAATGCTTTAAATCATTTAGTGGAAATTATGGAAATGTTTAATTTCTTTTCAACTAGGCACATAAGAAATATTGGAAAATATGGCAATGTTTTATTTGTTTACAAGTAGGAACATAAGGAATAGGAAGATCATTAAATTTTGGAAATTAGATATTTGACTTTTGCATATATAGCCACGTGATAGCCAGTTAGTGCTTCAATTTTTAGCCTTGATGTACTGATTGTACAGTGATTAGTGTCTATAATTGTGAACTTTCCTAGATTGGTACACCAATTGTTCAAAGCCATATTTTTTACTTATTGAAATGAAAAGAAAAATACACACACACACTTATAAAGACATAATTATTTTTCCAATATTGTTAATAGAGCGGAAAGGGAACTACATTTGTACAAATTAAGTATGGATGTAAAATAAGGTGTTTATAAGTATCGTTATATTCAATGATAAATAAACTTTTTATAAGTATGAAATTTGATACTTCTCTTTAAACTATATTTATTTTATAATTTACACGACTGGCAATACAAATAAATAAACTTTTTTTTTGTACCAAACAGGCAAATACACACATTTATTATGGAAAAATGATCACTTAGTACATGTTTACTTACTTATTAACCAAAAAAACACTCTCTAAATCTTTATATAAATTTAGTACATATATAGCATCTCATTTATACCTAATATACCCCTCATATAGTCATATGTGATCTATGAATTAACTGATTATATGGTAGTCGCCTAATTTTTCTCCCTTCCCTTCTATCTATGCGTTACTTATAAAATCCCTTTTTCTTTGGAAAAATATTTCCATATTAACAGAGATACTTGGATATGATATGGCTACTAATATGTTCAACATCTAAGCAAATAATCTAATAATCTATTATCGAGATTTAATAATTATATGTTACCGTTGTAAAACCCCAGCTATATGGAGATCCCATTTTATTTTATTCTCAATAGCCAAAAATACATCTACATGTATATTCTCCAGGACTTTACTCATCACACTTGTTCATAACTTAGATAGTTAGTTTGAATTTTTGTTTTATATTTAATTCTTCCATTGATGCTTTTTAACAACGGCAAGTTAGTATAATTAATGTTTTTTCAATTATTTTGTTAATACTTAAATTTTCGATTGGTGCCCTTTTGTTGCTCTATAATTTTTTTTTATGTTTTCCGTTGCTATCTAGTTCTACGGCCTTCTATATTTTGGTTCTATGAATGTTAAACTTTTAGATTGATATAAGATGCTCTCGGATGCTATGTGATCTTCATTATATTTTCCGTTCTAGGTTTAGAAAAGTTTCAATTTTTTTATTGTTTTATTTCCATTTTTTTGTTTGGTGCTCTTTTTAAAAAAAAACTTAAAACTTTGTTTGATGTTCATCGTATTTAGATTTTGTTTCTCTTGAATTTTGTAGGATATTGATGTTTTATCTTTTTTTTTCTCTTGAATATTTTAGGATACTAATGTTTGATCTTTTTTTCCATGTACATTTTATCGTTTTTATTTGTGGATTTGTTCGATGCTCCATGATGCTATATATATATATATATATATTGATGTAAATTTTATCGTTTTTCTTTGTGGATTTGTTGATGCTGCTTGATGTTTTTTTTCCTTTGCTATGTTCTTTTTGTTGCTCTTCATGTTTTTCTTATTTTCTTCCTCTATGCTACCCCCTTATTTGTTTCTCGATGTATATCATATCGTTTCTTCTCTAAGGTTTTGCTTAATGCTCCATGTTGCTATAATTTTCCCCTTATTTTGTTTTTTGGTTGCTCTATTATTTACATCATTTTTGTCTCATGTTTAGTTTTTTGTTTCTTATTATTATTAATATATAGTTAAAAGTGGATAATTTAAATTTTAATTTAAAAATTTGAGATGGAAAGAGAAAATGTAGAACATAGTTAGGAGAGTAGATTTTTGAAACAAGAGCATTATTGTACAAGAAAATGTATTTATACTAAATCTTAAACAATAAACAAGATTTTGTGTTTTTCAATATTTAAACCATATCATCGTACTAAACTCAAATTCCCCCTTAATTATTGCAACATATCTATTCATAGTAGGCGGGAACAGTTATGCGGACTTGACCATTTATTACAAGATCAGATTAAACAGAAAAAAGTTCAACAAAATAGCAGTTTTCGACTTTTAACTGCAAAAGTAACCGCCATTGTAATTTAAAAGAATGTTGTAGGTTTCCTTTATAAATAGAAGTGTAGTTGTGTTAATAGTTTTAAGCAGAAAATTAGTTTGTTTAAAACTTCCTCTCTTGAAGAGTTTGTTTGTGGAGATTAGCCATCTCAAATTGGCCTATTCTTGTACTCCGTTTGCGTTCCTATTAGTATATAACTGTTGGTTCTTACTATATCGAAAAACAATAATTTAAATGACAAGGACTGAAATGGAAATAAATAATTTTATTTCACTTTGGAAAGGAATATAACTCGATTACAAATTCCTGACTCGTACAGAATTTAAATTGCAATAAATAAATTCCAGACAGATTTAATATAAATTATTAAACTGCTGGACTAAATTGTAATTGTACGAAACTGCCTAACAGAATAGTATAAAGACTATATTGCTGGACTGTTTGTCAATTAAAAGAAACTGCCAAACAGAATAATATGATTACTAAGCTGCTGGACTGTTTCTGTAAATAAATGAAATTACAGAACTGAAATGTAAATTACAGAATATAAATACTGAAATGTAAACAATACTGGAAATGTAAAATTACAGAATGTAAAGACTGAAAATAAATTACAGAATGTAAACAATACAGAAATGAAATGAACATAATTATAAAGGACTGAAATAAAATAAAACAGAATGTAAAAAGAAGAGGTAACTGCAAGCAGTTTCTCTTAAACAATATTTCCCGAACCACCTTAAAGGTTTCTGGTTCTCGGGACTTTATTCCTAAGATACAACTTCTGTCACACAGTTACTCGCATGGAAACGGCACCGAACCAGAGGTCGAGCTGTTAGTGGTGCAATTCTCTCTCTAATATGATGCTATGGTATGTTGTGTTGTGTGTGTTGTTGTTGTGTCTGAAATGAGAGGGGGAATGCTGCCTTTTATAGGCTTTTCAGAAACAGCAGCCATAATGGTCCATTTAATTATGGGAGTTACACCTCCAGAATACGCTTATTCAATTTTTGAAACTGCAGCACTCAATCTGCAATTTATTCTCATTGAATGCTGGCGTTTCAATTTGCTGGAAACTCTAGGGACTACTTTTCTATTTTATACAAAACTTCCTTTTCAGATTTGACCCAAGACCCGAGACCCAAGACATTCTCCAAATCCCAAATCCCAAATCCCAAGCCCGCGAGGCCCGAGACCCGACCGAGCGCGCACGTGTGTGATACACACTCATACACTTAAGTGTATGTGGACATAATAGTTTAACAATTACATGGGTTGGACTTGTATATATATTGAAAAATTAACTCTTAATTCTCTAATATGGGATAACCCTCAATGGTTTTCCATTTATTCATTCCATTTTCCAGCATTAAGGTTTTCCCTTCTTACGAGAACCCAACTTTGAAGCCGATTAATATTCACACCCATTCTCCAAATAAGTCATGCGATATACCGTTACGAAGCTCGTCACACGAGCTACTCAAACGCGTTGAGTACGACATTGACAATTCAGTGTTGTCACATGTAATATCGACTCAAAGTTGGTCTTGTGACCATTCGGAAACACCCATGTAAAAACATGTTTTTCCAACAATCCCCCACATGAATGCAATTGGCTGAAAATAAAAATGCCCCTAAAAGCATATGAGAGACCCACAAGAGATCACTATATAAGGACAGGTAGCGCGCGCCTTAAACCTGCCATAGTGACGTAAAATCTGATATGCTACTATTGAGTAGCCTTAAAGCCTTGAACCTTTTAGCGTTTGTGCATACCAGGGTAATACGCACACAGTGCCCTCTCTACACCACTTACTATCCCTTTGATTGTTGTCCATATTTGGCCCTGGACTGCCTTGGCAAAATTCATCCGAGTGCTCTAGTGATTTAGCCCATGGCTCATCACATAGTATCAGCCATACACACTCGTCATAGGTAATTAAGAGCCTCATGCTCACTCTTTAAATGGTCTAGGTCTATCACTCTTTCATCCTAGAAATGGGTCGGGAACCTAGGTTCCCGAGTGCTTTGTTCGGTCACCCCCACAATTCTGTTTTCCCGTTGAACCTGATGCTGGAGAATCTAGTTCGGGTTGGGTAGCCTCTGAGGGGGTGTCCAATTTGATGGGCTTCAACCTCATTCCCTTCGATAAGACTTCAATTCCTACCTGAGTCAAGCCTTTTGTTAATGGGTCCGCAATATTATCCTTAGATCTCACAAAATCTAGGGATACCACACCGTTAGCTAACAATTCTCTTACGGATTTATGTCTCCGACGAATATGTCGGGACTTTCCATTATACATGTGATCATTTGTCCGCCCAATAGCTTACTGACTATCGCAGTGCATGTTTATTGCCGGAACAGGTTTCGACCACATTGGAATTCCTTCCAGAAAACTTCTCAACCAGTCAGCCTCTTCTGTCGCTAGATCCAAAGCTATGAACTCAGATTCCATAGTTGATCTAGCTATGCAGGCCTGTTTAGATGATCTCCATAAAACAGCCGCTCCACCCAGTACAAACACATATCCATTTGTGGACCTTGTACTGTTGGAATTCGAGATCCATTTGGCATCAGAATACCCTTCCAGCACAGCTGATATCTGGTATAATGCAACCCTCGGTCGGCCGTAAATCTCATGTATCTGAGAAGTCTCATGATGGCCTTCCAGTGCTCTCCATTGGGATTACTGATATACCTACTTAGCCTACTTACTGAATTGGCTATGTCCGGTCTAGTGCAGTTCATGACGTACATAAGACTGCCTATTATCCGAGAATATTCCAATTGTCTCACACTCTCCCCAAAGTTCTTCTTTAGGTTGGTTGAGATCTCTATTGGAGTTCTGGATGTAGCTTTACTGTCTTTGTCAAACTTATCCAGCATTTGCTTGACATAATGTGTTTGAGATAGCGCATATCCGTCTAATGTCTTGATGATCTTCATACCAAGTATTACATCAGCGACACCCAAATCTTTCATCTCAAACTTTTCTGACAATATTTTCTTAGTAGAGTTGATATTATCAATACTTCCTATTATAATCATGTCATCTACGTAAAGGCAGACTACCATGTAATCCTTTTCATTTCCTTTTACATAGACACATTTGTCACACTCGTTGATACGGAAACCGTTGGATAGCATCACTCTATCAAATTTCTTGTGCCATTGTTTAGTTGCTTATTTAAGTCCATATATGGATTTTACAAGTTTACACACCTGATTATCTTTACCTGGAACTACAAACACTTCGGGTTGTTCCATTGAAATTTTCTCTTCCAATTCCCCATTCAAGAACGTCGTTTTCACATCCATCTGATGTATTTCCAGATTGAACAGTGCCACGAGTGCAATGACAATCCGGATAGACTTTCTTCTGGAGACAGGAGCATAGGTGTCGAAATAGTCGACACCTTCGGTTTGTCTAAAACCTTTCACTACAAGTCTCGCCTTCTATTTTTCGATTGTTCTATCAACCTTTCTCTTCCTCTTGAAGATCTACTTGTGTCCTAGTGGCTTACACCCGGGTGGAAGATCCACTAGTTTCCAAGTGTGATTTTGTAATATCGATTCAACCTCATTGTTTATCGCTTCCTCCCAATATTGGGCTTCCGGGGATGACATTGCTTGTTTGAATGTCGCCGGTTCGCCTTCTATCATGAAGGTTACAAAATCTGGACCGAAAGACGTTTCCTTTCTCGCCCTTTTACTTCATCGAGGCTCTTCTTCTTCTTCCTCCAACGGTTCACTTGCCCACACATTTTCCTCACTGTTTGACTCATCAGTCTCTACAGTCTTGGAAGACTTGCGGGGAAAGATATCCTCGAAGAAAGGAGCTTCTCGAGCTTCGATGATAGTATCTACATGCACATCGGGATTATTTGACTTGTGCACGAGAAAACGATAAGCACTACTGTTGTGAGCATATCCTATGAACACACAGTCTACCGTCTTTGGCCCTATTCTCGTTCTTTTCGGAAGTGAGACTAGGACCTTCGCAAGACAACCCCAAACTCTTAAGATTTTATAGCTCGGCCGATGGCCTTTACATAGTTCATAAGGTGGCTTATCACGCTTCTTATGCGGTAGCTTGTTCAACACATAGTTGGCGGAAAGCAGTGCTTCCCCCCACATGTTCTGGAGTAACCCAGAACTTATTAACATAGCATTCATCATTTCCTTGAGCGTCCTATTCTTATGCTCGACAACCCCATTCTGCTCCAGAGAGTATGGGGCTGTGGTTTGATGTATAATGCCACTTTCTGCACATATCAGTGCCAACGGTGCTTCATATTCACCGCCTCTATCACTTCTCAATATTTTAATCCGTTTATTGAGTTGATTTTCTACTTCAGTCTATAAATGTGATGAAATACTTTTCCCTGCTCACGTTTGTATAAACTTTAAGTCGCATATATCCGTGTGTATTAGACCGAGAGGTTCAGTACTTCGTTCAATATGTTGAAACAAAGACTTAGTTAATTTTGTCTCAACACAAACCTCACATTTATGTTGTTTATTGAAGACAATACTTGTTGGTAGATTTAGTGATATTAATTTTTTCATTGAATTAGTATTCACTTGACCTAATCTACCATGCCATAAATTAAATCAATCACAAGAATAAGCAAAGGAAGTTTTATTAGCCACTTGGACAACATTCATGATTACATTATTCTTGGTGCTGGCCTCGGCCTTGACACTCTCATTAACAGACTCGGCTTTAGGAACCGGAGTTCCAACATTTATTTTAAACATGCCGTTGGTCATATAGCCACGGCCTACATACATTCCATTTAAGGTGATTACAATTTTAACAGATTCAAATACAAGTTTAAACCCTTTGTTCACCATCACTGAGCTGGAGATTAGATTCTTGCGAATTTCCGACACATGGAGCACGCCTGTCAGTGTCAGCTCCTTTCCCGATGTCATATTCATCAGCATCACGATTCCTTTTCCTTCCACCCTGGAAGTAGCCGAGTTCCACATGAAGTAGCTCTCATTGTCCACGGCCGAATAGGTCTTGAACATCCATTTGCTGGCGCATATGTGACTTATGACGCCGGTATCCAGGCACCACTCATTTGGGTTGCTCCCCACAAGGTTCACTTCAGAGACCACAGCACTCAGATGCATGTAGTCTTGTCCAGCATCATCTCCTTCCTCAACCATATTTGCCTGAGCAGGTGCCCTCTTCCTCCATTTCCCTTGGAACTTCCTCTTCGGGGGGGGGGGGGGGTTGGGCTTGTCGATGGGTATCTTATAATCCGCAGCACGATGATCCGGTTTGTTGCACACAAAGTAGTCTCCCAGGAATTTCTTCTTGGGAGCAGCACCGACTCCGTTGTCAAAGCGTTTCCGCTTAGATGCAGCGTCCTTAACCACATTGGCTTTAGCAACCGCGTTGCTTGCCCCGCCACTGCCTTTCCTTCTGTATCGGCGGTTGCTTTGCTCAACATTGAGCCTCTTAATGATTCCCTTCAGAGTCATAGCCTTTCGCTTATGTTTCAGGTAGTTCTGAAACTCTTTCCATGAGGGTGGCAGTTTATCAATCATTAATGCCACCTAGAAAGGTTCATTTATTACTAACCATTCGACATCAAGCCTATGGTATATGAGCTGGAGTTCCTCAGCCTGCTCGATAACACTCTTTCCGTTAACCATCATGTACTCGTGAAAATCCGTGAATACAAATTTCTTTGCGCCAGGGTTATTCACTTTGTACTTCTTTTCGTGGGTTTCCCAAAACTCCTTCGCAGAAGCCTTGGGCTCAAATACACTGAAAAGAGTGCCATCAAGCGCACAAAGAATGTAGTTTCGGCATAGAAAGTCGTCGTGTTTCCATACTTCCACTACCAAAACCGTCTGCACGTCCTCATCGTCCTCGCTTAGGACGGGTGCAGACTCCTTTAGAAACCGGGTCAGGTTAAGTGCAGTTAAATAAAACAGCATTTTTTGCTTCCAACGTTTGAAATTGTTGCATCTAAACTTTTTTGGTTTCTCTAAATGAGAGGATGGAAAAACGGGCATAGTCGAAGTAGCCGGAGCCTTGCCTTTGGCTTTGGCCGCAGTCGTAGCCGCTACTTTGGCCGCAGCTTTTGCAACGGCCTGAGTTGCGGCCACAGCCGCAAGCATAGCATCAGCTTCTGTCGCAGTGGCGTTGGTCGCAGCCTTTGCCGCCATAGCTTCGGCCTCAGCCTCAGCCTCGCAGCGCTCGTAATGTTTTGGCTACTGCCAATTACAACTGCGCCCTGCACATTTCCCGAAGGAATGATGGGTGTTTGATCTTCATTAGTCATCTAAAATGACAAGACAAAATGTTTAGTTTCTCGCAAGAAAACTAATATTCTTAATCACAAATACTAATTATAATTTAATTAGTTTGCTCAAAAGAATAACGCACAAAAACCATTAAACGAGACTCTAGCGTGAAAACCAAATCACTTTTGATTTCACTAAGAACCCTTTTAATTTCTAGAATAAAATGATTAAACTCAAATCGGATTTATTCTATTTGCAAACTTCAATTTCTAGTAAATTAGCAATGATTTTGCAAGAATAAAATCCGAGACGTCAACAACACTTGACATAAACGTTGAGTCGGTGTGAATGTAAATTGGCTTTAAAGTTGTGTAAAAATTGTTGCTAGTTTGTTAGTTGGGAAGTTAGAGAGTTGGTAATACATATTTTTTTCCATTTTTTTATTTTTTAAGTTTTCCTTTTTTTTCAATTTTATTTTTATTTTTATTTTTATTGGGTAATTAGGTGGGTGAGCAATTGTTAATTAGTTTTAGAAATAATTGACCAATAGTTAATTAAATTTTATAAAATGATCAATATTTAAATAGTTTTATTTTTATTCACCAATCCCTAATTTCCCCTTAAAGGGAGGGACCCATACTCTTGTGTGTTGAATACTACAACTATACTATCTGTAGTATTTTGTCGTATTTTATAGTAAATCATGTACTGATAAATTGTTGCCCCATTCAGGGTTAGGTAGACAAACCATTTCGTCGACAACAAGAGTTTTCCCGACAAAGCATTTTGTCGCTAATCCCAGCTGCCGACAAATATTTCATCAGCTATTAGTATCATTTTTGTCGTCTCCTGGTTTTTTAGCGACGAAATATTCGTCGGGTGAACTTATCTTAAGTGAACCTGGCCATGTCTAACGACGAAGATTTTCGTCGACTTAAATATCTACCGACAAAAGGTATTCGTCGAGTAAAACATCTATTGACAAAAATCTTTTGTCGGCATATCAAACATTGCCGACAAATTTCTGTATTCGTCGCATCTGACCTCTCCCGACTGTGCTAACCCGGCGAATCTTAGCCGACGAAATGATTTTAACAATAAAAGTAACTTCTTTTACCCCTTATTTACTACATTTTTAGTTTTATTATCGTGTTATACATGTCTGGTTAAATTTGCATCGTGAATTAGCTTAATCTTTAGTTTAATCACAACTAGTAGTTTAATAGCCATTTTAGTAGTTTAATCATTTTTATCATATCAATCATCATATACAAATTTTTTAATGTTATTCGTCTAAATGGTAATTTAATCGTAGATTCATAATTGTTTGTTTATCATGATCATGATCATGATCAATCGTTGTTCATAGGTAAGTAGTTATTATCACCGTTTATTATTTACTCTCTGTTTTTTACCAGGTAGTTGATTAATAATTTATTTTTCTATGATGTGATTTAAATTTGATTTGATCTCATTCAATGCAAATCCCATTGTAGTTCAAGTTTGAAATTTTGACAGGAAGTGAATAAATTGTTAAAATGGACAAAAGGGTAATATTTAGCGCATTGAACAATGTATTCAATGACTTCGAATATGGTTCATGGCTTGATATTTACATTTTGTGTAGGCCTCGCCAAGTTGCAAGTGTGAATAATATTAATACGTCCAAACATAGATTCTATTACCCTAAAAATAATTTTGAGATGGGACGCCACTCTTGCATCTCTATTATACCATTTTGATTTGATTCCATCTAATGCAAGTTACATTGTAGTTAAAGTTTAATATTTTGATGGAAAGTCAAAAAAAATATTAAAATGAATAAAAATGTGTATTTAGCCCATGGACCGATGTACTCAATGGCTTTGAGTATTGTTAGCGATTTTTACATCTTTGGTAGGCCTCATCAAGATAAGAGTGTGACTTTCTAGTAGGCCCAAATGTACATGGCTTGCATTATATACCCTAAAATCATTCTGTAACGCGCCGACGATTTTACACCTTTATATATATTACCATATTATTCTGTAAAATCTTATCTTACAAACACTATTTTAATTCACAAAGACTCTGTGGCTCCTCAAATTTCCTTCTCATATACTATTCTATTTTATCCAGTTTAACACTAGTCTATCGTTTTAATGACCAATTTTTATTTGAATCAAATATTTTGTAACGACGTTGTAGCCTTCAATTAAACCTCAATAAATTGTAGCTATTTCGATCCCTTTGATGTCTGTTTTCTCTAGAAGTGCTACTTCCACATTCAAATTCGAGGATTCCCATGGTAAGAAGACAATATAGATCAGATTTATGAATGGATTATGTTTTTCTTATATCTCGCATTTACATATCTGTCTTTCATTTTCTTTTATTAGATCTTAATCATGTGAAATAAACTCTAACTTGTTTCCACTTTTAGATAACAATTTTTGTCGACTTTTACAACAGACAAAGTCGAATTATTGACATTTATTCACATGTCACAAACTCACAATACGCCAAAATGAATATAACTTACTTTGTTTGTATGAATGTCTATGTAATTAAACTATTTAAGAAAAAAATGGTAAAAATATCATACGAGATTTGTCGTATCCATGCTTAAAGTCTCATTATTTTTCTCATAACTAATAGTGCTATAATATTTGGAGTAACCTTTTAAAAATCAGCGTTTTCTACATTTTGATCAGAAACATATATATAGAAATCTTTAAGTTACTGGCTTAGAGCCAAAGTAAGGCAACATAGCAGTTAATGAGATCAAAGCAAAGGAGCATATAATAGTCTTAATTTCTTCTTCATGTATCTTTCACTAAATAATTAGTTATTGTTAAAAAATTATCACTAAAAAAAATGTAACATTTACTACTTAACTACCGAAGATGGTATTCAATTATCTTTGTTGCAAAACAATTTTATTTCATTTTATTTTTTATTTCAAAATAATAGATAGGGTCAGAACATATTGAGGTAAAAAAACAATATTATATTTCTATAATATTTTGTCCCTTAATCTATTACGTACATTCGGATAAATATTTCCAACGATCTTTAAGCAATTGGTGTTCATGTCATTTCTTTTAATTTTTTGTACTGATGTCTTGAAAACTTCATTCCCGAGTTATAACCCTAACCTGTTATCATTCTAAAACCATAGTTTCCAACAAATTCGATTTTTTTCCCTTTTGAAAATTCTATCTCACATTTCCCACCTCACGCTTCTCATTTGATACTTTCTAATATTTCATGTGTAAAAGTTGAATTTAAATTTATTTTTTTCTCTCCATATCCGTTTTGTTTTAACTCCTCACAGCTATTCTTAAACTTATGTCACTGGCTCAATAGCAATAAAATCATAAACCGGATAAGATTTACTTCTTGTACTTTCTTAAACCTGTGTCACTGGCTCAATAGCAATCTTGTATGGGATTTTTACAATTTTTATTATTTATATCTTGGTAATATGTAAAACGTCATAAGAAACGAAATGTGACTTGATGGAAATTTTAGCAATTATATGCTTGCTAAAATACAAGTTGGGTTATCTTTACTAATTTTGTTTAATGCTTTATGATGTGATCTACATGAATGCAATGGTAAATTAATTAATTTTTTGTTTGCCTAAAATTTCCATTATATATTTAACATATTTCTTATTTCAGGGTCGAGGTTGCTCGGAAAAACACATGGATCTAATATGTACAAAATTTTGATGGTCGTTGTTCATTTCATTTGAAAAATTCCATGGTATGTTATTGCAAACTTATTCATTTTTTTAATTTTTAACCTTTTTCTTTTTTCTCGGTATAAATCAACCGGTAAAGTTTTACAAACATCACCATAAATTCTTTAAATTCTTCCGGTTTACATACATGTTTTTTATTTTTATTTTTTTGAAAGGTTACATATATGTTGTTTAATGCTTCACTTTGTTTGCATAATGTTTAACATTATAATCTACATATGCAATTATGTTATGACAGTTTTCAACATTACTCTTGTCATTTACGACTGAATTGTCCATCTAGGATAAACTTATTTAATTTTTTGTCGGGCACTACTTTTGTCAGCTAGAAATTATTTTTGTCGGGTTGGAATTATACTGGCTCATACGAGTTTTTCTTTTTAATTAGGTGTGAATTGTTAAAACTTGTTTGCTAAAAGTTTATGAAATCCCGGTATTGTTAAACTACATTATCTTATATGGGTTTGTTAATCGGTTGCATAATCGCTCTAAAAATATGAAGTGCAAAAAAGATGAGGCTGTTAGGGAAAAAGAAATTTCCCACAAAAGGTTTGAAACGGAAGATTACCTCGCCACAAAGAATTATGTACTGAAAAGCTTTACGAATGGGCTTTCAGTGCAAATTTCTTTGCGCGGAGATAATCTTTCGCTTCAAACTTTTTGTCGGAAATTTCTTTTGCCCTGACAGCCTCATCTTTTAATGATACCCGGGATTTCACAATCTTTTAGCAGGCAATCAATCACACCTAGTTAAAAAGAAACACTTGCATGAGCTAGTATATTCAAATACCGTCTTGATAACTCATTTTGAACCTGTTAGAAACTTAGAATATCCCTAACTCACTCATAGAACGGGATGTTTGTTTCCGTTTTCAGATTTCCACAAAATAGGAAATTTGCACATCTTGTTGATATTTTTGATGAATGTAAAGACGTGACCTTTACTAGTTCCCCCATTAACATAACAAATCTGTATATACGGTTAATACCCAAACAATTTTGATTTGTGGCATAAAACCTAAATGGAATTGCAAATTAGTATATGCTTCACTTCACTTGTAAAGGCAATGCTCGTTCACGACGGCCTTGTATATACTTCCTTATTTAGCAACTGGTTGAGTAACCAAAAACATGTATATATTGTGGAAGAGAACAAAAAAAAATAGCTATGCCAAGAGAATAGAGTCACTCCTATATCAGCAAGAGATTAGACATTGACTGGAACACATGTGGCATACTGACATAACCGGTGCCCACCTATTCCTTTCTCAGAAAATAATTTGTTTTCAATTAATTTTTCCAATTTTATTTTTTATAACCATATTGATTTTGAACAAACTTGTATTTGAATGATTTGTGTACTGAATTGTCATGAACCTTATGCTTGTAATGTGTTCATGTAATTACTTAGTTCTATATTTGTCTGAATTAGAAACATGTGTGCTGAATTGTAATACGGAGAGAAATAGCGGACTATACTGTAAGACAGTTGTAACTAACTTCTGTGATTGGTGCCAACTGTCAATTCTGGCGTTGGTCAAATTTTTCCTTTTGAAAATATCTCATTCGAATTAATAAAACAATCAGATCAGCTTATACTTTATACAAATTCAGAGTAAATTTCTCTCTTTAATGGTGATTTTATTTCGTTTCTATATGGTGATCTCAACAAGTACAAAGAACGACATCCAAACAAAGAGCTGAGAGAGAACACAGACATTGAAAAAACAAATTTCCAAGCAATGTTACATGTTTTCTCTTACTTTATTTATGGGGAAATAGATACTGTATAAGGACACTTAATAAATAATTGCCTCGAAGAGATTAAATGATCGAAGAACATAATAATTGTGCAACTTACCTTTATTAAGATATTATTTAAAAGTTGAAAGTTAAAACTCGGGTACTTAACTCTAGAAACTTGTAATGGAACTTGAGTCTGAACTCTAGTAAGGAAATACAAAATTGCAGACATATTCATTATTATCTTCCACAAAAGAGTACTACTACAAATTGATAATATTGACGATTGACTTGTATCAAAAGATCTCTAAGTTGGGTGTAACATGTGTTACTCAAAAGATCTCTCACTAGACATCTGTTACTCAAAAGTTGTATCACTAAGCTTTTCTTTGACACAAGAATTAATTAATCCAATCTTCAAAATACTCATCCGACTTAACTGGCAAGCTTTCTCCAAAACACTCATAGTCAAACTTCGCGTTATGAGAACATTGGGATATTACTTGTGTATTGAAATCATCTTGAATGCCAAACTTGTCAAAATTGTCGAAGTTCATGAAATTGTTAGGAAATCAGTCGAGCTTAAAGAAAGACAGTAATTCAAACCGCACACACGATTTGTTAACGGAGTTCACCCAACGATGACTACGTTTCTGGGCAGCTACACGTGGCACTTAAATATATTATAAGGAGGATTACAAAACGTAATCTAGCTTGATCACAAAGTTATGGTTCTCTCGCAACTAGAACTCTCTCTTTACAATATTCTCTCTTGAATATGTGATAATTAAAATGCAAGATAGGTGGGACATATATAGAACCCATAGTGGCTCTTATTATAATTTTTAATGATGTGGGATAATTAGTGAACATGACCAAAAAACATTTGGCTCCACAACTCAACAGAAATCGGTACTATAAAGATCTTTAAGTTGGGTGTAACATGGGTCACTCTCACTAGACATATTTGTCATTGAATTTTGTAAATAAACCTGAGTTTGTGAACAATCACAAGAGTTTCTGATTTCGGGTTTAATGAAAGAAATTGGCTAAGAATAGTACAACTCGTTTTGAGCTGCTATTCCGTTCTGAAAGCTACTCATATGACTATTATTTCTCATAGCTTCCATCCTAGTTGCCAAATATTGAAGCTTTTGCCCAAGTAGTCCCCCAAATTCTTCGAGTTGCTCTCTCGACAACATATTATATCCATTATCCAACATAGGGTACTTATTGTTTTCGTCTATCTTCTTCAACTCAATAATCTCGTTTTCAAGCTTCTGGTTTTGAGCCTCGAAAAAAGTGGAAAGATTCGATTCTGTCGGTAAATCATGAGCAATTTGATTTTTTTCACATTTCATTAATTTATTAATTTGATCGCGATCTGGTGACCAAATTTGCAACTACCCCTTTGGAGCGTTATCGATAATTAAACACACGTCGATATGACATAATGTCTTTAGTTCGTGAAGCTGATTTTTCAAGCCTTTCGACCTCCTCTCGAAAGTTTGAAGACGCTCTTTCTCGTTGCTCAACAGTTCAAGTCTTCTCTTCGCACGACCCATCTGCAAATTATACAAATTAAACTTTAGTATTATAATCACCGTGTTCCATTTTCATCAAAGCACAATAACGTGAAATTCAAGTTTCTGTATGGTAACAACAACAAAAAATTAGAATTCCTAGAAAAAAAATTATAGGCTAACCAATCTTAAATTTCACAATGACAGAAGCAAAGTCATTAACCTGGGTAAAGTTGCAGCTCATTAAAAAGGATTAATGGGAAAAAAATCTAATTACAAACAACCGGCCGAACAAAATTAGTTGGGTACTTAATAAAAAATTATATCCTCAGACTAACAAAATTTAAATTTCACAATGGCAGAAGCAAAACAAAAAAGTAATCTTTCATGTATATAAAGGTCAAAACTGATTGGGTTACCTCTACTGTAAACTTAAACAAGTACTAGCTATAGTCGGTGACTCGATGTGTTTCTTTTTGCATCAAAGCAAAACAACGTGAGAATCAAGTTTCTTACAGTAACAACCAAAAACATTCGGAATCACCAGAAAAATTTATAGCCTAACGAAATTTAGATATCACATTGGCAGAATCCAAAGAAAAGGCGTAATATTCAATATACTGTAAAGAGGTTAAAGGATAAAATTAGTTGAGTTACTAGTACAATAACCTGAGAATCAAGTTTCTTCACAGTAGCAACCAAAAAAATCAGAATCAAAAGAAAAAAGTTAATAAGGTGCGTAAGTAAAAAAAAGTAAGCTAGGTTATTAAAAAGATACCCACTGAACAAGAATGAGTTGAGTTAACTAATGGTCTCTTGTGCGCGTAATTTGGGAAAATTGTATCTTTAACTGGTCATTCTAAACAGGAAGTTTTTGTTTTCGCTAAATAATTCCGAAGTTTTTGTTAATTTTCTCAAATCAGTAAACTAAGCACACTTTTTGTCAAACTTAAGTACTATAATCAGTGTGTTCGTTTTTCATCAAATCACAATAACATGAAAATCAAGTTTATGCACAGTAACAACCAAAAAAAATCAAAATCATGAGAAAAACGTTAAATAAGTAAATAAAAATATGCTAGGTTATTAAAAAAATACCCACTGCACAAGAACGAGTTGAGTTAACCAAACTTAATTTCACAATGGCAGAAGCTAAACAAAAGACAGTCTTTAATAAACTTTAAAACTATTACCAGTGTGTACCTTTTTGCATGAAAGCACAACAACTTGAAAATTGAGTTTCTATACCAAAAAAATCAGAATCAAAAGAAAATATTTATAAGCTAACCAAACTTAATATTCACAAAGACAAAAGCAAAGTTAAATATGTTAGGATGATATACTAAAAGACATGATGTATTGTCGGTTTTACTATTTATTTATTAACAATGAATGATTTATTTGATAATAATTTTGAGCAATGGTGTACATATTATTTATATGTACACATGTCTTTATTTTGTATAGAAATTGATTTGGTGTGTAGAGTACGGTTTACACAGGAAATATCAAATATTTGGTTTTTACAGAATATATATATTTTATCGTTCACAACTTTAGATGGAGTGGACAACCATCGGTATAGTTATAGCACAGATTTTTAGTAGGTCTGTCTTGACTACAGGGAATGTTTGAGTTTCGACTGTTTGTGCTCGTATAGTTAGAGTATAGTGAACATGAAAAATTGATATTATTTTATGATACTGGTTAGAATAAAATAATTATAGTTAAGGAATTTTTATGATTACTTATATTGTTAATCACTAGATTATTTTCGATACACATATTCTTAATATATACTGCTATGATTTGCAATGGGTGAGATTTGTTGTGATCAACAAATCTGTACGTTGTGCAGTAATATTATTTATATAGTGTGTGTCTATAATCGAAGTAATTCATGTCCGTTAACAAGGATTGATGATATCCCCTCGAGAAGCTTATAAGTTTTGTCCGCACATGACCCGAAATTTCCCGACCCGAGAAGAGTCCCGACCTGAAAATGTTAGGTTTTGTCCCGACCCGACTAACTTCGGAATAGGGATCGGGTGTCTCGACTAACTTCAGGAACGACTACAAGCAATAAGAAAGACGTTTCTGCAAATTAAAGTCTTCAAAATTTTTCACCAAATCTGAAGAACTCCACCCAAGAAATCAACAACAAACCGGCATTCGATCTTCAGGAACGATTACAAAAAGGCAAAAACACGTTTCTATAGATCAAAATCTTCAAGTTATTCACCAAATCCAAAGAGCGTCAAGATCATTTACGAAATCAACAAAATTCTACTCAAGTTCAGCAAATTCAACAAAATTCATCAAAGAGTCTACAACAGCATTTCGAGCCATTACAAATTGTTCGAATAGTAGAATCAAAGGACTTTCATTTCTATATTTTCTTTTAAAAATTATCAGAGATTGTACCCGCAAATTAATTGATAAATAAAATTTATTTTGCTTCGCATTCATTTTTTCTGTCTTTAGCGCTTGGTGAAAATTTGTCTGAAACAATAGCAAAAGGGGAAATTAATACTTGTTTTAGTGTTTTAATACTAGAAAGTTTAACGTAAATGACAAGTGATAACACACTTTGTAACTGACATTGCCAAACATAAAAGAACGTCATAAGTCGGTGATTATTTGTCATCATCTATTGAGCCAAAATAAAAAGCATTAAAATAAATTTTTATAAGCATAAAACTAGACATTCCTCTGCATAAGTCTAAATTTTACATCGTCCCTCATTTAATGAATTTGTTCAAATAATACATACCTAAATCAAATTCAAATAGTCTCAAATTTGTCGGATCCAAAAAAGAAAAAAAGGTTCCGTTACGAAATAATGAACCTAATTGACATATAATAATACTGACTAGACGCGTTGTTTTGAACATCTCTTATTTAGCAGTTTTACTTTGATTATTTGCATCCATTAATAATTTGCTGTTTTTAATGATATTTGCTATATGTGTATTTAGACTATTTTACATATCTTCATTAAGCACGACAGGCAGGCCCGACCCTGTCACTATAGTTACTTAACAGTAAAAAAAACAACTTTACGAATTAATGCTAAACGTACGGATTCAACTAGAGACGATCTTTTACAACAATACAATTCACCACGACGGGCCCGCCCTATCGCCAGAGTAACTCAAAAATACAAATTTAACTGTACGGATTAATACTAAACGTACGGATTCAATTATAGACGATCTTTTACCTAAATGATTCTAGAACATTGCAAATATTTTCATTAAACACAACGTTTGCTACCCCGTCACCATAGTTACTCAAGAGTAAAGAATTCAACTATACGGATTCAATTACCGTAATCTTTTACCTAAACGAATGTAGAATATTTCAAATATTTCATTAAACACAACGGGCCCGCGTCGTCATCATAGATACTCAAGAGTCAAATGGTTAACCGTATTGATTAATGTTAAACGTATATATTCAATTATTGGCGATCTGTTACCTAAACGAATATAGAAAATGACGAATAGCTTCACCAAGCAAGACGGGTCCGTCATTGGAGTTCCTCAAAGAGTTAAAATTTTAACCTCGGTTAAATAATCCGACCAATGAGAAGTGAGAAGGTGTATCTGTTGGGTTAAAAAAACACCTTTTAAATACAGAGCTTTGTGTCCCAAATACTTTAAGACTAAATAAATACTCAGAATTCAGAAGAGAGAAGAAAGAGAGCGCCACATTCTGTATATATAAAATAAAATAAAATTCATCAGTGGCTTCTCTCACTGGACCAATTATTTTCTAGCATTGGTAATTTCTATGAACTTTGCCATTTTTTTCATTTTATTTTTAATCTTGTCTTAAACTCATTTGAGTTTTATTGCTCCTTTTTATCTAGAGCTTCATTTGTTGGTTAAAGATACAATCTTTTATCTGGGTTTTAAGTTCACTAATAAAATTTTCATATTAGATCCGTTGTTTTAATCTTTTGGAGTAATGGGTTTATATTTTATAATTAGTTCAGTTGTGGGTATGCTGAATTTACTATGATATGTATCTATATACTAGTATTTATGTTGATACAGAATTATATATAGAATGTTAGATAAAAAGTTAAAACACATGATTAGATTAGATATGTTTTATATGCCATTTGGTCCAGATAAAGGGTTTTGGTTCAAAGTCATGTTTTTGTTTTTATGTGGGTTCTTATGTCATTTAAAATTTGCTTATTTTAGTGAGGTTTAACATAGTTTGGTGTTATAATGAATTTATTCAATTAGATTCCGTATTTTGCGTGTGCGTATGTTTGTGCGTGTGTTAGTTATTTGTTGGGCTTTTTCCCTCATGTGTGTTAGATGAAAATTTGATTGTTCTATCAATGCTATTGCTATATTTAAATAAATAGAACCAAAGATAGATATCATAAATGGATTAAATAATTTGTTACGGTTACTTATAGGTTGAACCTCTTCCATTTAATTGCGTAAATTTCTCTTCATTTGAACATAATTACAGGCTCAGGACTAGGTTTTTTAAATCTCAACTTAATTTCGTGCATTTTTATCTTAAATAGACAAATAACCCGTGACATGGAAAAGTAAAGTGGAAATTTCTCAAAAATTAGTCATAACTAAGTCTAAATTATGTGAAATTTCATGAGTGAAGGGATCCAACCTAACATCTTTCTGTCCAAATTTCATCCCTTTACATCAACCAATCTTCGATCTTATTTTCATTTTTAAAATACTCTTAAAAGATTATTAATTACGCCCTAAAGGACCACGGACATCCCAAGCTCTTTTATTTTCATTTTTGAGGTTACAGGTCATAGTGCTGCCACTGAAAATTAAGGAAACCACAACAGAAAATGTGTTGGTAAACAACACCCGCTCATTCTTTAAACTATAAGTTTCTCACAGAAAATCAAACTTGTATAGAATGATACACACTAGACACACTAGACTTACTTAGTTTAGACATTCTACCATACCATATGGTTTTCATACTTTAGCTGTTAAACAAAGAAGTTTTTTTTTTTTGTAAACTAAGCATATATTACCACCAAACCAAATAGCAACATAATTAACTTACTGCACAAGCGCAGTAAGCTTTAGAAAGCAAAATACATCAACAAAATAAACATTATTTGAAGATAGATTTTCTTGTATGTATAAAGCGAGGATAGTTGGGTTGTACTACAACTTACGTAGTACTTGTTTAATTTTACAGTACCAGTAGCCCAACCAATTTTAACCTTTTTATATCCTAGCTTACTTTATTACTTTACCCAGGTTAATAACTTTGCTTCCGTCATTGTGAAAATTTAAGCTTGGTTAGCCTATAATTTTTTTGTGATTCTGTTTTTTTTTTTGTTCAGAAACTTGATTTTCAAGTTATTGTGCTTTCAAGCAAAAAGGAACACACTGATAAAAGTTTTTAAGTTTATTACAGACTGTCTTTTGTTTTGCGTCTGCCATTATGAAATTTAAGTGGGTATTTTGTTTAATAACGTCCCAGCTTACTTTTTTACTTACGCAGCTTATTTAACTTTTTTCTCCTGATTAATTCCGATTTTTTTGGGTTGTTACTGTACATAAACTTGATTTTCACGTTATTGTGATTTGATGAAAAAGGAACACACTGATTAAGTGATTATAGTACTTAAGGTTTAACAAAAATTATGCTTAGTTTACTGATTTGAGAAAATTAACAAAAACTTGAGGAATTATTTATCAAAAACAAAAACTTCCTATTTAGAAAGACCAGTCAAAGATAGGGGTATGAACCGTATACTGTCCTGTTACTTTACAAAAAATTCAACTACGGACATATATTGTACATGGTCCTCAAATGAACAAAGTAGAGTAGAGTAGAGTATAAACCGTTTACTATTCTGTACTTTACTTCACAAAATGGACGAAACTTGTCTGCACGTGACTAAATTCTATTAACGTATTTTAACTAAAATGGTATTTTGGTTATTTGTAACATAGGTCTAATAAAAAAATAAAAAATAAAAATAAAAATAAAATAAATACAAGGGACAAAATAATACATTTTTTTATCTTCGGTTCATCCCAGCTCTTACCAAACATAAATCTAACTCATAAAACAGTAAAAGTTAGTAACGTGCAGGCATGTGTCGTCCATTTTGTAAAAAAATTGAGGAATGAGGTATAAAATTGAGTGGATTTATATTGTACATGGCCCTAAAATGAACAAAGTAGAGTAGAGGAGAGAAAATTGAATTTTTGATAAACTAGATGATAGTAAACGGTTAATATACCGTTAAAAATACAGTTGTCCCAAATTACGTGCACAAGTAATCTCCGGTGTCTTACTTCCTCCTCAGGTAATATTTTTATATATGTATGTATCTATAAAAAATAATTATGCAGTATATTTTATTATTTATGTAGTATATATATGTGATGATAGAATAGATTCGTCTATATGTTTCTATACGTATGTATATGCATAAATTTTTTGTTTTTGGCTTGGGATTTGACTGTAGACTGTAGTTAGGTTGTACTTACTCTGTTACTAAGTAATATCCTTTAACCTCTTTATATTAAATATTACGCCTTTTGTTTTGCTTCTGCCATTGTAATATCTAAATTTTGTTAGGCTATATTTCATTTCCCCCGCGACGGCGGCCTATTCATTAATATATAGCAATAAGAAATCCTTGCATGGACGCGGCGATAGGGAATGTTTTCCCGAGTCGCATGTGTACTACCACAAACCTAAGAATTAGAGCCAATTTTTTTTTAGAGACAATCAAATTTTGTAATAGTAAATTTTCGGGACAAAAATAATATTTTAGACATAAAAATAAATTTTTTATCTCCAAATCTAACTTTTATGCACATAATTTTAAAAAAAAAATGTCAACAAAGAAAATCTCATACGGACATAAGGACATAATTTAATTTCGTATCAAAAAATATTTGCAGACAAATTTTACATGTCTTCTTATATTCGGATGTGATTGTCTTTATAAAGATTTTTTTTTTCAAATTATGTGCCTAAAAGTTAGATTTGATAACAAAAAATTTGTTTTTTGTGTCTAAATTATTATTTTTGTCTCGAAAATATATCATTTGTAGACAAAATTTGATTGCCTATAAAAATATTGTGTCTAATTCTTAAGTTTGTTGAAGTGGTGCATCTATTGATATCCAATGGGACCCATAGGTCTGCAAGGATAAGCTTTTTCGGTGAGGATAGAAGGTTCCAAATCTATTCATTTGTCTGAGTGATGGCTTTCCAGAGGAGATTGCTTTTAAGACCAGAGGCGTAGATTTTAGGTCACCAAAGAAAACGTCATTCTTCTCATTTTTACTTTGATTCCTATAAACTAACTATGCGTAAAACTAATAAAACTGAATAGTCTTTGAATTTTGATTCAAAGGAAAAACAGCGTGAAGTAGAAACAACTCACTCAAAACGCTTTTTAAAAGATTCCGTGGTACAATTAGATCGAATAAGCCCTTCTGAATTTTTCTGGTGATTCCGAATTTTTTTGGTTGTTACTGTAAAGAAACTTGGTTCTCACGTTATTGTGCTTTGATGCAAAAAGGAACACATTGAGTCACTGACCGTAGTACTTGTTTAGTTTTACGGTAGTAGTAACCCGACCAGTTTTAATCTTTAACCTCTTTATATTTGAGATTACTCTTTTGTTTTGCTTCTGCCATTGTTATATTTAAATTTTGTTATGCTAACGATTCAATCTTTTTTAATTACCCAACTAATTTTGTTCGGTGGGTCATCGGTAATTTGATTTTTTCGCATTAATCTCTTTTAATGACCAGCTTAATTTTTTTTTCTTATATCCTAGCTTACTTTTTCACTTTACCCAGATAATTTAACTTTGCTTCTGTCATTGTTAAATTTAAGTTTGGTTAGCCTATAAATTTTTCTCGTGATTCCGTTTTGTTGTTGTTGTTACTGTACATAAACTTGATTTTCACGTTATTGTGCTTTGATGAAAAAGGAACACACTGATTATAATACTAAAGTTTAATTTGTATAATTTGCAGATGGGTCGTGCGAGGCGAAGACTAGAACTATTGAGCAACGACAAAGAGCATCTACGAACTTTTGAGATGAGGTCGAAAGGCTTGAGAAAGCAGGTTCACGAACTAAAGATATTATGCGATATCAAAGCGTGTTTAATTGTTGATAATGCTGGAAAAAGGAAGGAAAAAAACATGCTTTAGACATGGTTTTCCAAAGTGGTCAGGGACCATCTTTGAGTCAATTTTCGATGCGACTACTCAATATGCTTGAGTAGCTCGTATGACGAGCTTCGCAACGGTATATCGCATGACCTATTCGGAGGAATGGTGTGAATGATAATAGGACTCGAATGTTGGTACTCGAAAGAGATAAAAACCGAAATCTGGAAAATGAAGTAGAGAGTGGGAATAAACCATGAGGGTTATCCCACATTGGAAAATCAAGGTCGATTTTTACTCTATATATACAAGTCCATCCCATGTAGTTGGTAAACTAATAAAGTCCACATACCCATGAGTGGGTTAGTGTGTACCACACGCGCGCGCTCGCTCGGGCCGCGGGTCGCGGGATTTGTCTCGGGTCTTGTACTAAATCTGAAAAGGGACTTTTGCATATTTGCAATAGCAGTCACTAGAGTTCCAGAAAGTTTGAAACTCCAACAGTAATGGAGGCGGATTCTGGGGATGTAACTCCCAGAATTAAATGACCAATAAATTCTGCGGTTTCAGAATTTCCTCTAACATTCAAAAACAGCATATATTTTTTATTCATAGCACTTAGAAACCAGAGAGAACCACCCACTAAAAGCTCGACTTAGACTCGTCGCCAGTTTCCGACGAGTCTTCCGAGAGACGTTGTACCTTGGGATCGAAGCGCCAACGCAACCAGAAACCTTAAGGTGGTTCGGCGAATATCGGTTAAGGGCATACTGTTAACAGTAGCCTCGTCTTGTTTATTTTTCAATTCTATCCATTTTTACATTCTGTCCATTTTGTCAATTCTGCTATTTAATTTCCGCAATTTACTTTTCTGTAATTTTAATTCAGTTTTTTATATTCTGTCATTAGCTGTAGCTTTTATATTCTGTTTGTACTATTCTGTAATTAGTTTAAAGTTCTGTTTTGTTGTTGTAATTACATTTCTGTAATTTAATTCTGTAATTAGAATAGTTTCAATTCAGTCCTGTATTTTAAATTCGAAACAGAACATTCCGGCTGTTAAGTCTATACTTTCCAGTCCAGCAGTTTCTTTTAATTGCAAAATAGTACATCAGATTATTAATTAATAATAATCTGATAAACGTTTGCTTTATTTACTTTTCAGTACTTACATGTTGTAATCAGTTTATTGTATTCCATTTGGAAATTAATAAAGATTACACTGGTTTTGTTTAATTATTGTTTAGTCCTTTATTTATTATTAATTGTTATTTCGTACACGGAAACCAACAATCTTAACCGATACTCTGTTGTTTCTTTCGTGTATTAATACAATTATTTTTATAATAGTAATAATGCTTTTTTGTTTTCGATTCTAATTTATATTAGGAATTGATTACAAAGAAAAATTCCAAACAGTTTTAATTTTTATTTTAATCTTGTTGATACCAACCGTATTGGTATTCAATAAGAATCGTTCAATCCTTTTAATATCAACCGTATTGATATTTAAAAGGATAAAAGTTTAATTTTAGTTTTTGTTTGGTAATTCTTTTACAAACTCAAATATCAGTTTTGGTGTTTGTTTATAGAATTTATTGCACACATATCTCATACGCTTTGTGTTGTCATTTCAGATGACAAACACGCCGCCTATTCAGTTGCCTATCGGAAGTGAGCATGACCCAATGGTTAGTGGAGATGTCCATAACATAGGGGGCGATGCGATTGTGGGGGCTACCACCGATGACGTGGTTGCAGCGGCTGAGGCCGCCGCGGCTGAGGCCATGGAGGATGTTACGGCCAAAGCTGAGGCTGCGGCCGAAGCAGCGGCCACGGCCAAGGCCGCAGCTAAGGCTGCGGCAAGAGCCAAGGCTGCGGCCAAGGGCAAGGCACCGATGTATTCGGCTGTGCCTACTTTGCCGACTTCTCATCTGGAGAAACCGAAAAAATTCAGGGGAGACAACTTTAAACGTTGGCAGCAAAAGATGCTGTTTTATCTCACGACCCTGAATCTGACCAGGTTTCTTAAGGAGACTGCTCCTGTCCTAAGCGAGGACGATCTGGACGAGCAGTCATTCTCTGCGGTTGAGGCATGGAGACATGCCGACTACCTATGCAAGAACTATATCCTGTGTGCTCTAGATGACACGTTGTTCAGTGTTTTCGAGCCCAAAGCTACTGCAAAGGAGCTGTGGGAGACTCTCGGAAATAAGTACAAAGTGAATAACGCTGGCACAAAGAGATTTGTTGTCACGGACTTTCACAAGTACCGTATGACTGACAGCAGGGGTGTCATGGAGTAAGTTGAGGAGCTCCAACTGATTTATCACCACCTTGAGGCTGAGGGGCTAGTTATTAATGAGCCTTTCCAGGTGGCACTCATGATTGAGAAATTGCCGCCGTCATGGAAAGACTTTCAAAACTACCTGAAGCACAAGCGGAAGGAAATGAGGTTGGAGGGGCTCATTGAGAAGCTCAACATCGAGGTGAGCAACCGTCGCTCCGTGAGGAGAGTCGGTGGTGCTGTCATCCCGATGGCAAAGGCCAATGTGGTCGAAAGCTCCAACGTCAAACGGAAACGTTTTGACACCGGAGGCAGTGCTGTTGTCGCAAATAAATATGCGGGAACCTGCTTTGTGTGTAACAGAACTGGCCATCGTGCCACGGACTATTATGACAATAAAGGCGCTGCTAAGCCTAAGCCCCCCCCCCCCCGAGAAACTTCAAGGGCAAAGGGAAAAGGAGAGCTCCAGCTCGGGCCCATCTGGCTGAGGGAGGACGAGATGATGACCACTTTACTGCTGTGGTCTCTGAGGTCAATCTCGTGGGGAGTAACCCCAAAGAGTGGTGGCTGGATACCGGCGCCACGAGCCACATCTGCTCAACAAGGTGGATGTTTAAGACCTACGAGGCGGTAGAGGGAGAAAGCTGTTTCATGGGAAATTCTGCTACTTCCAAGGTGGAAGGAAAAGGAATGGTCGTGATGAAGATGACCTCAGTAAAAGAGCTGAGGTTGACAAATGTGCTTCATGTTCCGGATATCCGCAAGAATCTGGTATCAGGATCGGTGATGGTGAAGAACGGGTTCAAGCTAGTTTTAGAATCCGATAAAATTGTAATCACCAAAAATGGTGTCTATGTAGGCCGTGGCTATATGGCCAACGACATGTTTAAGTTGAACGTAGGGACACCTGCTCCCAATAAAGGTGCTAAAGCTGAGGCTAGCACAAGTACTGTAATGACTGTTGCCCAAGAGGCCAATAAAATTCTGAGTTTAATTATTTATTTGAGTCATTTCATTTGTGGCATGGTAGATTAGGTCACGTGAATTATAATTCTTTAAAGAAATTAATTTCACTAAAACTAATACCAAATTTCGTTTTTGATAAGAAACACAAATGTGAGATTTGTGTAGAAGCAAAGTTAACGAAATCATCGTTTCAATATGTTGAACGAGAAAGTGAACCTCTCGGTCTAATACACACGGATGTATGCAACTTAAAGTTTATACAAACACGGGGAGGGAAAAAGTACTTTATCACCTTTATAGATGATTGTACTAGATACTGTTACGTTTACTTAATGAGAAGTAAAGACGAAGCAGTAGAGAAATTCGCTCTTTATAAGACCGAAGTTGAAAATCAACTCAATAAGAAAATTAAAACATTGAGAAGTGATAGAGGCGGGGAATATGAATCACCGTTTGAACAGATATGCGCTGAAAGCGGCATTATACATCAAACCACAGCCCCATACACTCCCGAGCAAAATGGGGTTGCTGAGCGTAAAAATAGAACGCTAAAGGAAATGATGAATGCTATGCTAATCAGTTCTGGGTTACCCCAGAACATGTGGGGGGAAGCGATACTTTCCGCTAACTATGTTTTAAACAAGTTACCACATAAGAAGCGAGAAAAGACTCCATATGAATTATGGAAAGGTCATCAAGTTATAAGAACCTGCGGTTGGGGTTGTCTCGTAAAGGTCCTAGTTCCCACTCCTAAAAGGATGAGAATTGGTCCTAAGACGGTGGACTGTGTGTTCATCGGATATGCACAGAATAGTAGTGGATATCGGTTTCTCGTACACAAGTCGGACAATCCCGATGAGCACGTAGATACATATATGGAAAGCCGAGAGGCCTCTTTCTTTGAGAATATCTTTCCCCAGAAATTACCTACATCTGTACCAACTGAAGAGTTGAACAGTGAAGGAATTATGGGGGCAAGTGAACCGACAGAGGAAGAGGAAGAGGAAGAGCCTCAACGCGGCAAAAGGGTAAGGAAGGAAACTTCCTTTGGACCTGATTTCCTAACCTTCATGATAGAAGGCGAACCGGTGACATATAAACAAGCTATGTCAACACCGGATTTCCAATATTGGGAAGAAGCTATTCAAAATGTAATTGAATCAATCATACAAAACCACACTTGGGAACTAGTGGATCTTCCGAAAGGATGCAAGCCCCTAGGTCACAAGTGGATCTTCAAGAGGAAGTTAAGGGTTGACGGCACGATTGAGAAATACAAGGCGAGGCTTGTAGTGAAAGGCTTCAGGAAAACGGAAGGTGTCGATTATTTTGACACTTATGCTCCTGTCTCCAGGAAAACGTCTATCTGAATCGTCATTGCTCTCGCAGCTTTGTTTGATATGGAAATACATCAAATGGATGTAAAGACGGCATTTCTGAATGGAGAACTGGAAAAAGAGATTTACATGGAACAACCAGAAGGGTTTGTAGTTCCTGGTAAAGAGCACCAAGTGTGCAAACTTGTAAAGTCTCTATATGGACTCAAATAAGCGCCAAAGCAATGGCATGAGAAGTTTGATAGAATTATGCTATCAAACGGTTTTCACATTAATGAGTGTGATAAATGTGTCTACCCTAAAGGAAATGGAAGAGACTGTGTTATAGTCTGTCTCTATGTGGATGACATGATCATAATTGGGAGTAATGATAGAATCAGCTCCACAAAGAAAATGTTATCACAACACTTCGATATGAAGGACCTGGGTATAGCTGATGTAATACTTGGTATGAAGATTACCAAAACATCAGAAGGGTATGCCTTGTCCCAAAGTCACTATGTTAAACAAGTTTTAGACAAGTTTGACAAGGACAGTAAAGCTATGTCAAGAACCCCAATTGAGTTCAACTGTAACCTGAAAAAGAATTTCGGTAAAAGTGTGAATCAATTGGAGTTCTCTCGAGTCATAGGCAGTCTCATGTATATAATGAATTGCACTAGACCAGACATAGCAAACTCAGTGAGTAGACTGAGCAGGTACACCAGTAATCCAAATGAGGAACACTGGAAGGCCATAATGAAACTTCTCAGGTATATGAGGTTTTCAGCCGATTACGGGCTGCACTATACCAGATATCCAGCGGTACTGGAAGGGTATTCAGATGCCAACTGGATATCAGACTCCAATAGCACAAGATCTACGAGTGGATATGTGTTTATAATAGGAGGAGCTGCTTTGTCTTGGAGATCCTCCAAATAGACATGTATTGCAAGGTCAACTATGGAATCAGAATTCATAGCATTTGACTTAGCAACCGAAGAGGCAGACTGGCTGAGAAGTCTATTGGAAGGAATTCCAATGTGGCCGAAACCTGTTCCCGCAATAAGCATGCATTGCGATAGTCAATCAGCTATTGCGCAGGCTCAGGATCATATGTATAATGGAAAGTCTCGACATATACGTCGGAGACATAAATCCGTAAGGGAATTGTTATCCAACGGTGTGGTATCCTTAGATTTTGTGAGATCAAAGGAAAATATAGCGGATCCATTAACAAAAGGCTTGACTCAAGTGGGAGTCGAGACGTCACCGAACGGAATGGGATTAAAGCCCATTAAATTGGTGGCCCCCCCATAGGCAACCCAACCTAAACGGAATCTTTCCTGATAGGTTCAAAGGGAAACTAAACTGTGGGGGCAACCGAACAAAGCACTCGGGAACCTGGAGTTCCCAGTCCATCTCCGCGATGACAGAGTGATAGACCTGTACCATTGTAAGGGTGAGCTTGAGGCTCTTAATGATCCAAGTTACTCGACGGTCGAGTAAAGTGAGTCAGGACACTTTCGACTTGGAACACCTATAACGAGTGTGTAAGGCCGGTACCATGTGATGAGCATGGGCTAATTCACTAGAGCACTCAGTTGAAGTTGCCAAGGCAGTCCAGGCCAAATATGGACAACAACTAAAGGGCCTAGTACGTGGGTAGAGAGGGCACTGTGCGGGTGCCATTCTGGGATACACAAAGCTTGATGGTTCAAATCTTTACATCTACCTAATAGTAGTATTCTGGGTGCTACTCCGCTACGGCAGGTTCAAGGCGCGCGCTACCTGACCTTAGGCAGTGAACTTTTGCGGTTCTCTTGATTTGCATTTAGGACATGGGCTTTCGATCCAATTGCATTCATGTGGGGGATTGTTGGAAAAAGGAAGGAAAAGAACATGTTTTAGGCAGTGAACTATATATATTGATGTAAATTTTATCGTTTTTCTTTGTGGATTTGTTGATGCTGCTTGATGTTTTTTTTCCTTTGCTATGTTCTTTTTGTTGCTCTTCATGTTTTTCTTATTTTCTTCCTCTATGCTATCCCCTTATTTGTTTCTCGATGTATATCATATCGTTTCTTCTCTAAGGTTTCGCTTGATGCTCCATGTTGCTATAATTTTTCCCCTTATTTTGTTTTTTGGTTGCTCTATTATTTACATCATTTTTGTCTTATGTTTAGTTTTTTGTTTCTTATTATTATTAATATATAGTTAAAAGTGGATAATTTAAATTTTAATTTAAAAATTTGAGATGGAAAGAGAAAATGTAGAACATAGTTAGGAGAGTAGATTTTTGAAACAAGAGCATTATTGTACAAGAAAATGTATTTATACTAAATCTTAAACAATAAACAAGATTTTGTGTTTTTCAATATTTAAACCATATCATCATACTAAACTCAAATTCCCCCTTAATTATTTTAACATATCTATTCATAGTAGGCGGGAACAGTTATGCGGACTTGACCATTTATTACAAGATCAGATTAAACAGGAAAAAGTTCAACAAAATAGCAGTTTTCGACTTTTAACTGCAAAAGTTACCGCCATTGTAATTTAAAAGAATGTTGTAGGTTTCCTTTATAAATAGAAGTGTAGTTGTATTAATAGTTTTAAGCAGAAAATTAGTTTGTTTAAAACTTCCTCTCTTGAAGAGTTTGTTTGTGGAGATTAGCCATCTCAAATTGGCCTATTCTTGTACTCCGTTTGCGTTCCTATTAGTATATAACTATTGTTTCTTACTATATCGAAAAACAATAATTTAAATGACAAGGACTGAAATGGAAATAAATAATTTTATTTCACTTTGAAAAGGAATCTAACTCGATTACAAATTCCTGACTCGTACAGAATTTAAATTGCAATAAATAAATTCCAGACAGATTTAATATAAATTATTAAACTGCTGGACTGAATTGTAATTGTACGAAACTGCCTAACAGAATGGTATAAGGACTATATTGCTGGACTGTTTGTCAATTAAAAGAAACTGCCAAACAGAATAGTATGATTACTAAGCTGCTGGACTGTTTCTGTAAATAAATGAAATTACAGAACTGAAATGTAAATTACAGAATATAAATACTGAAATGTAAACAATACTAGAAATGTAAAATTACAAAATGTAAAGACTGAAAATAAATTATAGAATGTAAACAATACTGAAATGAAATGAACATAATTATAAAGGACTCAAATAAAATAAAACAAAATGTAAAAAGAAGATGTAACTGCAAGCAGTTTCTCTTAAACAATATTTTCCGAACCACCTTAAATGTTTCGGGTTCTCGGGACTTTATTCCTAAGATACAACTTCTGTCACAGAGTTGCTCGCGTGGAAACGGCACCGAACCATAGGTCAAGCTGTTAGTGGTGCAATTCTCTCTCTAATATGATGCTATGGTATGTTGTGTTGTGTGTGTTGTTGTTGTGTCTGAAATGAGAGGGGGAATGCTGCCTTTTATAGGCTTTTCATAATGGTCCATTTAATTATGGGAGTTACACCCCCAGAATCCGCTTATTCAATTTCTGAAACTGCAGCACTCAATCTGCAATTTATTCTCATTGAATGCTGGCGTTTCAATTTGCTGGAAACTCTAGGGACTACTTTTGTATTTTATACAAAACTCCCTTTTCAGATTTGACCCTAAGACCCGAGACCCAAGACATTACCCAAATCCCAAATCTCAAGCCCGTGACCCGAGGCCCGAGTCCCGAGACCCGAGCGAGCGAGCGCGTGTGTGGTACACACTCATACACTTAAGTCTATGTGGACATAATAGTTTAACAATTACATGGGTTGGACTTGTGTATATATTGAAAAATTAACTCTTAATTCTCCAATGTGGGATAACCCTCAATGGTTTTCCATTTATTCATTCCATTTTCCAGTATTAAGGTTTTCCCTTCTTACGAGAACCCAACTTTGAAGCCGATTAATATTCACACCCTTTCTCCGAATAAGTCATGCGATATACCGTTACGAAGCTCGTCACACGAGCTACTCAAACGCGTTGAGTACGACATTGTCACTCAGTATTGTCACATGTAATATCGACTCAAAGTTGGTCATGTGACCATTCAGAAACACCCAAGTAAAAACATGTTTTTCCAACAATCCCCCACATGAATGCAATTGGCTGAAAATAAAAATGCCCCTAAATGCACATGAGAGACCCACAAGAGATCACTATATAAGGACAGGTAGCGCGCGCCTTAAACCTGCCATAGTGACGTAAAATCTGATATGCTACTATTGGGTAGCCTTGGACCTCAAACATTTGAGTTTATTCCCGGTCTCTAGTTCGACCATGGCCTTCCATTCTTGAAACTTCTTAAACACCTTAGACTTGTGTTTCAAGAAATAGACCCATGTTTTCCTCATCGAATCATCGATGAAGGTCACATAGTACTGAGATCCTCCCAGTGAGGTTACTGGGGATGGTCCCCATAGGTCTGAGTGGACTAGTGCTAGCTTCTCCTCCTCGGGAGCTTTTCCACCTTTCCGAAAGCTCACTTTCTTCTGCTTCCTGAAGATGCAACCTTCGCACATGTCGAGGTTGACAGACTTCAAGCCTGGAAGTTTGCTGTCCTTTGCTAATACCTTCATCCCCTTCTCACTTATGTGACCCAAACGTCGACGCCACAGTTCCGAGCAGTTTTGTGACACAGCTGCCGCAACTGTACACTCCTCATCGGTCGTCATGTACAGTGTACCGACCTTGCTCCCTCGGGCTATCACCATAGCTCCTCGTGAAACTTTCCAAGCTCCACTGCTAAACGAAATGGAGTGTCTTTCTGCATCGAGTTGATCTACTGAGATCAGATTCTTGGTCAATCTCGGAACATGCCTCACTTTCGTTAGCTTCCATACCGACCTGTTTGGAATGCAAATTTTCACATCGCCAATTCCAACAACATCCAACTCTTCTCCGTCGGCTAGATACACTTTACCAAAATTACCCGCAATGTAATTTTCGAATAAATCCTTCTGAGCGGTCGTGTGAAATGATGCCCCAGAGTGTAGAATCCACGAATCTATATTTCTCTGTACGGCAAGCATTAAACAGTCACCCGAATCCTCGTCTCTTGCAACATTAGCCACATGATCATGGCCGGTACCTTTCTTCGGCTGCTTGCACTCATGACTGAAGTGCCCCATACCCTGACAGTTATAACATCGAAGATTCTTCTTACTTCAATCGCTATCTTTGCCGTCTCTGCTTTTCCCTCTTCTACCTCGGGATTATGAACGTCCTCTAACGTCTCATAGCCTGGCCTTACCCCGGTCTCTTGAACCCACGTTTAAGGCTGCTCCATCATTTGAGCATTCACCCATGTCTAATCTCCTGAGTTCCTCAGCGAGTATTTGATCTCGGATGTCATTGTAAGTCAGTTTCTCCTTTCCAATTGAGTTGCTAACAGCAGCTCGTATGAATTTCCAAATGTTCGGTAAAGATGCTAGCAGTATAGGGGCTCTCACTTCGTCTTCAAAAGTTATCTCCACCGTATCCAACTGATTTACGGTGTCGATGAACTTGTTCACGTGATTTGCGACAGGTGTGTCCTCAGCCATGCGTAGGTTGAACAACTTACGCATGAGATGTACCTTGTTGTTCGTGGATGGTTTCTCATACATGTCGGTGAGGAACTTCAACATCCCCATCGTCGTTGTCTCTCTTGCGACGTTATGTATTACACTCCTAGATAGTGTTAGGCGGATCACTCACAACACTTGTCGGTCTAAGAGTTTCCACGCCTCCTCGGTGGTCGTGGTCGGCCTTTCCTCAAGGAGAAGTGGCTGATGCATCTTCCTTCCATAGAGGTAGTCCTCTATTTAAATTCTCCAGAATGCGATGTCCTTCCCGTCGAACTTCTCAATCCCATGTGCGACTCTGTCTTCTTTTGCCATTGATCTTCCTCCCGATCTTCGACCTTAGTTCTGCAAACCTCGGGCTTTGATACCACTTGTTAGGAAATCAGTCGAGCTTAAAGAAAGACAGTAATTCAAACCGCACACACGATTTGTTAACGGAGTTCACCCAACGATGACTACGTTTCTGGGCCGCTACACGTGGCACTTAAATATATTATAAGAAGGATTACAAAACGTAATCTAGCTTGATCACAAAGTTATGGTTCTCTCGCAACTAGAACTCTCTCTTTACAATATTCTCTCTTGAATATGTGATAATTAAAATGCAAGATAGGTGAGACATATATAGAACCCATAGTGGCTCTTATTATAATTTTTAATGATGTGGGATAATTAGTGAACATGACCAAAAAACATTTGGCTCCACAACTTAACAGAAATCGGTACTATAAAGATCTTTAAGTTGGGTGTAACATGGGTCACTCTCACTAGACATATTTGTCATTGAATTTTGTAAATAAACCTGAGTTTGTGAGAATCACAAGAGTTTCTGATTTCGGGTTTAATGAAAGAAATTGGCTAAGAATAGTACAACTCGTTTTGAGCTGCTATTCCGTTCTGAAAGCTACTCATATGACTATTATTTCTCATAGCTTCCATCCTAGTTGCCAAATATTGAAGCTTTTGCCCAAGTAGTCCCCCAAATTCTTCGAGTTGCTCTCTCGACAACATATTATATCCATTATCCAACATAGGGTACTTATTGTTTTCGTCTATCTTCTTCAACTCAATAATCTCGTTTTCAAGCTTCTGGTTTTGAGCCTCGAAAAAAGTGGAAAGATTCGATTCTGTCGGTAAATCATGAGCAATTTGATTTTTTTCACATTTCATTAATTTATTAATTTGATCGCGATCTGGTGACCAAATTTGCAACTACCCCTTTGGAGCGTTATCGATGATTAAACACACGTCGATATGACATAATGTCTTTAGTTCGTGAAGCTGATTTTTCAAGCCTTTCGACCTCCTCTCGAAAGTTTGAAGACGCTCTTTCTCGTTGCTCAACAGTTCAAGTCTTCTCTTCGCACGACCCATCTGCAAATTATACAAATTAAACTTTAGTATTATAATCACGGTGTTCCATTTTCATCAAAGCACAATAACGTCAAATTCAAGTTTCTGTATGGTAACAACAACAAAAAATTAGAATTCCTAGAAAAAAAATTATAGGCTAACCAAACTTAAATTTCACAATGACAGAAGCAAAGTCATTAACCTGGGTAAAGTTGCAGCTCATTAAAAAGGATTAATGGGAAAAAAATCGAATTACAAACAACCTGCCGAATAAAATTAGTTGGGTACTTAATAAAAAATTATATCCTCAGACTAACAAAATTTAAATTTCACAATGGCAGAAGCGAAACAAAAAAGTAATCTTTCATGTATATAAAGGTCAAAACTGATTGAGTTACCTCTACTGTAAACTTAAACAAGTACTAGCTATAGTCGGTGACTCGATGTGTTTCTTTTTGCATCAAAGCAAAACAACGTGAGAATCAAGTTTCTTACAGTAACAACCAACAACCAAAAACATTCGGAATCACCAGAAAAATTTATAGCCTAACGAAATTTAGATATCACATTGGCAGAATCAAAATAAAAGGCGTAATATTCAATATACTGTAAAGAGGTTAAAGGATAAAATTAGTTGAGTTACTAGTACAATAACCTGAGAATCAAGTTTCTTCACAGTAGCAACCAAAAAAATCAGAATCAAAAGAAAAAAAGTTAATAAGGTGCGTAAGTAAAAAAAAAGTAAGCTAGGTTATTAAAAAGATACCCACTGAACAAGAATGAGTTGAGTTAACTAATGGTCTCTTGTGCGCGTAATTTGGGAAAATTGTATCTTTAACTGGTCATTCTAAATAGGAAGTTTTTGTTTTCGCTAAATAATTCCGAAGTTTTTGTTAATTTTCTCAAATCAGTAAACTAAGCACACTTTTTGTTAAACTTAAGTACTATAATCAGTGTGTTCGTTTTTCATCAAATCACAATAACATGAAAATCAAGTTTATGTACAGTAACAACCAAAAAAAATCAGAATCATGAGAAAAACGTTAAATAAGTAAATAAAAATATGCTAGGTTATTAAAAAAATACCCACTGCACAAGAACGAGTTGAGTTAACCAAACTTAATTTCACAATGGCAGAAGCTAAACAAAAGACAGTCTTTAATAAACTTTAAAACTATTACCAGTGTGTACCTTTTTGCATGAAAGCACAACAACTTGAAAATTGAGTTTCTATACCCAAAAAATCAGAATCAAAAGAAAATATTAATAAGCTAACCAAACTTAATATTCACAAAGACAAAAGCAAAGTTAAATATGTTAGGATGATATACTAAAAGACATGATGTATTGTCGGTTTTACTATTTATTTATTAACAATGAATGATTTATTTGATAATAATTTTGAGCAATGGTGTACATATTATTTATATGTACACATGTCTTTATTTTGTATAGTAATTGATTTGGTGTGTAGAGTACGGTTTACACAGGAAATATCAAATATTTGGTTATTACAGAATATATATATTTTATTGTTCACAGCTTTAGATGGAGTGGACAACCATCGGTATAGTTATAGCACAGATTTTTAGTAGGTCTGTCTTGACTACAGGGAATGTTTGAGTTCCGACTGTTTGTGCTCGTATACTTAGAGTATAGTGAACATGAAAAATTGATATTATTTTATGATACTGTTTAGAATAAAATAATTATAGTTAAGGAATTTTTATGATTACTTATATTGTTAATCACTAGATTATTTTCGATACACATATTCTTAATATATACTGCTATGATTTGCAATGGGTGAGATTTGTTGTGATCAACAAATCTGTACGTTGTGCAGTAATATTATTTATATAGTGTGTGTCTATAATCGAAGTAATTCATGTCCGTTAAGAAGGATTGATGATATCCCCTCGAGAAGCTTATAAGTTTTGTTTGTGTCAAATCTTGCAAGTAGATTTTATATCCGACACAACAAAAAAGTTAAGTGGAAAGGTCAAAGAAATAATATGCCGTGTAAAATAATTGTCAGTAATTTATTTAGTTGGTGGATATTTGTAATCTTAAGTTGGAGAGAAAAATTAAATATTTAATAATGTGCTCTCAAATATTATTTGATAAGGAATTACAAGCAATTATATTCTTTAGTAGAAATTAATATAATTTTCTGATAAAATATCTTAAGATTGGTAAATTATTAATTTCTTACATTTTATCATTTGTGTATCTCAGTTGTACATGAAAAGTTCTATCTAAATTGGGTTATAAAGCATGTATCCTTCTAAACTATGTATGATTTGTCAAAAACTTGTCTGTTTAACAGCTATAAAGTATGAAACCCACGGGTATCATAAAATGTCTAAACTAAGTAAGTCTATCTAGTGTGTATCATTTTATACAAGTTTGATTTTCAAATAATTTGGTTAGATGCCTTCACTCATGAAATTTCAAATAATTTAGACTTAATTATGACTAATTTCTGAGAAATTTCCACTTTACTTTTGCATGTCATGAGTTATTTTTCTATTTAGGATACAAATGAATAAGTTAAGCTAGATATATTATTTTTGTAGGTGTTTGCATTTATTTTTTGTGTGTGTAAGTTAAGCATGAGATATCATCGAACACGTAACGTATAATTGGAGATTCTGATAGCACAAGTTTCTACCTAGAACACATTTATTAAAGGAAAAATTCTAAGCAAACCCCTCTCAGATCTTATAATAATACTACAAAGCAGATGTTAAGATAGTTGTAACATAATGGTTTATCCCAAATGACAATATAACCCCCACACATGAAAGGAAGATCTCTAAAGTAAAACATCTTCAATCCGGTGATAAATATTTATATCACACTATCAAACTTCATAAATTACCAGAGAAAACAGTAATAGCTAAAAGTCGGCATGACTGATAGTCAAAAAACAGATCCTACTCAGCATTCAGATTGTTTAGATACAATTTCCGCAGAAGAAATCAAAGGCAATCCTACTCAGCATTCGGATTACCACGATGTTATCTAAACCCCAATGATAACATATTTAATTTCGAGAGGCCCCTTCGAAGAAGTTATCAAGCCTTCACATCAGTCATGAAGTGACCAATCCTACTCAGCATTCAGACAATCAAGATAACTATTTAGCATATCGGTCCAATATCCAACTTATCATTCAGACACAGTTGGCCCAATATATACCAATCAAGCGCAATTCCCGTCGCATACAAAAACAGTGGAAAACACTAACCTAGATCCTCGATATCAAATGTCAAAAGCAAATATTTCAATAGCCGAAATATTAGACAAACCTACTCAGCCTTCAGAGTGTCACAAAAGTAACTACACAGACATTAAAACACCTAAATTAACCATCACAAAACTGCCCACACATGCCAAACTCCAATCTAAACCTTAGTTCGATAGAGTTTCAATAAACAAGAAATGCCAAAAAAAGACATAAAACCAAAGATTTCAAACACATTCATAGTATGTGCCATCATTACAATCAAAACCCACATACTCGGAAGACACAAGCCAAAGCAAATGAAATTCAAGTAATGATATAGCGCTAAAGTGAATCAATACCTACGAAGGCGAGACCACAAAAACGGAGCCGTACCCCACCAAACCCTGATATACAGGTGAAACAAACCAAGGGCAGTGACAATTAGGGCTTAGGGCTCAAGAGAAATATTGGGGCTAACCATAGGGCAGGGGAAAAATCCTGAAATCCTGACCAGACTCGTGCCCCGACCCGCACATGACCCGAAATTTCCCAACCCGAGAAGAGTCCCGACCTGAAAATGTTGGGTTTTGTTCCGACCCGACTAACTTCGGAATAGGGATCGGGTGTCTCGACCCGAGCCGATTTTTCAATTTTTATATATTATATATTAGATAACATGATTTTTTTTTAGTTTAACACTAAAATGTAAATTAATTTATATCAAATGCAAGTGATGAGAATCGAACCTTATACCTCTAGCATGTAATGTAAGCAATCTACCATATGAGTTACAATACTTTTTGTTTCATATATTAGTTATAATTACATAAGTATAATATAGATTTATACTTTTTAATATATGAAACTATTAAAATAAAAAATATACTTAAATTAAAAAGTTATATTGTTACTTCAAAAAAGATAAATGATCAATATTTTCCGATTATAAAAATTTAATAATAATGTATGTCATTTAGTATGATAATTGTTGCTTGTGTGAATAAAACTAAATACTAAAAAAATCTGATAAAAAACGTATTAATTTTTTTATCAACTCCTTTATTTGTAGTTTCACACTATTTTTTCTACCAAATGTTAATTTCTTTTTTCATTTATTATGAATGTTATTTTAAACTAGGATTATGTTTCGTGTTAATAACATGTTTAGACTTCTCAAATGAAAATTGTTAATAAAAAATGATGTCGTCGTAAAATAAAAAAGAGATGTCGGGAGATTCGGGATAAACCTATCCCGATCCTATGGGATCCCGAATATTCGGGTGCCAAAAAAGTCGAGTCCCAACTTTTGTCGGGTCGGGGTCGGGATTTTTTTTCCACTTTCAAAAGTAATCGGGTCGGGATACGGGCTGAGTGTTTACGGATCGGGTCCCGACCCTAACCCACCCCTAGACGCATACATATTGTCCGAAACTCCAATAAGTGGTGAGAGTGACTGGTATAGGGTACTGGATGTGAGCCCTAGAACAGATGAGGGCATGATAAGAAAACTGTATCGGAAACTAGCTCTGCTTGTACATCCGGACAAAAACAAACCAATAGGTGCTGATGCAACTTTTAAGCTCATCTCAGAAGCATGTAGCTTTTGACCAATTGAGGAACGCAAAACTTGTTAAGCCGCAAGTTCCTTCAGCTGCGTCGAATGGGGTGAGTAGTTTGAGTAAAAGCACGACAATCCCGAAAACCGCACCACCAAAACGAAAACCGGCAACTAAAAAGAGTCGAACTTCCAACGGTGCTACCCCTGCTGCTCAGCAAAACTAACCCATCAGCCCAACCTTTTGGCCTGTATGCCACACATGTAGATTACAACACGAGTACTTTCGTGTTTATCTACAAAAGAACCTACAGTGTCCCAGTTGCAACTTAGCCTATTTCGCCCTTGAGTATCCACCCCCTTCAGGAATTTCTCAAATGCCCTCTCAGCCTTATTATTTTCAGCAAAATCAAGGTGGATTTACAGCTGGGGGTTCTTTCTCACTTCCTACCTCGAGTAGTGGTCCACCTGGGTTACATTTTGTCGGGGTTGCTAAAGAAGCGTTCGAGAAGTTTAAGAAAAAACGCGCTGAATGCTGAGGGAAAAGAGAAGGAGGCTGATTTGAAAAGAAAGATTTCGTCTAGTCGAAAAGAAGCTGGGTCCTCAACGGATGCTAATGCTGCAAAAAAAACAAAAGTTGTCGAAGATCCAACGTTTAAAGAGGCCCAAGGAGCCAAGTCAAGCAGTGTTGAACCGAGGAAGAGGCTAAGGTTAACAAGTGGTGAAGAATTCGAGTGATATGCTGAGTTTAGACCCGAAAGTTTTGGCGGATATAGCTGTTGACACGTAAAATTACGGCCTTTAAAAATAGGCTACGTGTCTTTTTAAACAAAATTAATTGATTACTAATCTCTAAATTTAAATAGAAAAGAAGTTATTTGTAATTTAAAAGAAAATAAATTATAATTTATTATCAAATAAAATTATGATAGTAAATTTAAATAAAATAAAATTATTTCTTTTTCTAAAAACACATTTAGTATGGAGTAAACAAAGAGTTTTTAAGATTATTCAACTCATTAAAATATTTTCAAACCACAAATACTAAATTTAAATTAAATGATAAGTGTTGGATCATTAATATAATGGGCCCAAACTTGAGGAGAAGACCTTGTAAATAAAAGCTCACCCCAAAAGCTATAAATAGCGGGGTGGGGGTATCGTATTTCACACAATAAAAAAAAGCCTTGAATACTAGAGAGGAAAGCTCCTCCACAGCCGCCAGGTAATCAACTCTACTCCTCCACAAATGCCAGGAAATCAGCTCTGCTCCTCAACGGTCGTCAGGAAATCAGCTCTGTTCCTCCACAAACGTCAGGGGATCAACTCCTAGGAGAAGCTCTGCACACTCCGGCCTCAACAAACGCCTTCAAAGTCTTTAACAAATCTGTAATAAACTTGGCATTCGATCTTCAAGAATGTCTAAAAGCAGCAAGTAAGACGTTTTTACGGATCAAAATCTTCAAGTTCTTCCCAAATCTGAAGAACTTCTACAACAAATCTGCCTTCGATCTTCAGGAACAACTACAAGCGATAAGAAAGACATTTCTGCAAATTAAAGTCTTCAAAATTCTTCACCAAATATGAAGAACTCCACCCAAGAAATCTACAACAAACCGGCATTCGATCTTCAAGAACGATTACAAAAAGGCAAAAACACGTTTCTATAGATCAAAATCTTCAAGTTATTCACCAAATCCAAAGAGCGTCAAGATCATTTACGAAATCAACAAAACTACAAATTTCTTCATCAAATCTGAAGAATTCTACTCAAGTTCAGCAAATTCAACAAAATTCATCAAAGAGTCTACAATAGCAATTCGAGCCATTACAAATTGTTCGAAGAGTAGAATCAAAGGACTTTCATTTCTATATTTTCTTTTAAAAATTATCAGAGATTGTACCCGCAAATTAATTGATAAATAAAATTTATTTTGCTTCGCATTCATTTTTTCTGTTTTTAGCACTTAGTGAAAATTTGTCTGAAACAATAGCAGAAGGGGAAATTAATACTTGTTTTAGTGTTTTAATACTAGAAAGTTTAACGTAAATGACAAGTGATAACACACTTTGTAACTGACATTGCCAAACATAAAGAACGTCATAAGTCGGTGATTATTTGTCATCATCTATTGAACCAAAATAAAAAGCATTAAAATAAGTTTTTATAAGCATAAAACTAGACATTCCTCTGCATAAGTCTAAATTTTACATCGTCCCTCATTTAATGAATTTGTTCAAATAATACATACCTAAATCAAATTCAAATAGTCTCAAATTTGTCGGATCCAAAAAAGAAAAAAAGGTTCCGTTACGAAATAATGAACCTAATTGACATATAATAATACTGACTAGACGCGTTGTTTTGAACATCTCTTATTTAGCAGTTTTACTTTGATTATTTGCATCCATTAATAATTTGCTGTTTTTAATGATATTTGCTATATGTGTATTTAGAGTATTTTACATATCTTCATTAAGCACGACAGGCAGGCCCGACCCAGTCACTATAGTTACTTAACAGTAAAAAAAACAACTTTACGAATTAATGCTAAACGTACGGATTCAACTAGAGACGATCTTTTACAACAATACAATTCACCACGACGGGTTGCCCTATCGCCCGAGTAACTCAAAAATACAAATTTAACGGTACGGATTAATACTAAACGTACGGATTCAATTATAGACGATCTTTTACCTAAATGATTCTAGAACATTGCAAATATTTTCATTAAACACAATGTTTGCTACCCCGTCACCATAGTTACTCAAGAGTAAAGAATTCAACTATACGGATTCAATTACCGTAATCTTTTACCTAAACGAATGTAGAATATTTCAAATATTTTCATTAAACACAACGGGCCCGCTCCGTCATCTTACATACTCAAGAGTCAAATGGTTAACCGTATTGATTAATGTTAAACGTATATATTCAATTACTGACGATCTGTTACCTAAACGAATATAGAAAATGACGAATAGCTTCACCAAGCAAGATGGGTCCGTCATTGGAGTTGCTCAAAGAGTTAAAATTTTAACCTCGGTTAAATAATCCGACCAATGAGAAGTGAGAAGGTGTATCTGTTGGGTTAAAAAAACACCTTTTAAATACAGAGCTTTGTGTCCCAAATATTATAAGACTAAATAAATACTCAGAATTCAGAAGAGAGAAGAAAGAGAGCGCCACATTCTGTATATATAAAATAAAATAAAATTCATCAGTGGCTTCCCTCACTGGACCAATTATTTTCTAGCATTGGTAATTTCTATGAACTTTGCCATTTTTTTCATTTTATTTTTAATCTTGTCTTAAACTCATTTGAGTTTTATTGCTCCTTTTTATCTAGAGCTTCATTTGTTGGTTAAAGATACAATCTTTTATCTGGGTTTTAAGTTCACTAATAAAATTTTCATATTAGATCCGTTGTTTTAATCTTTTGGAGTAATGGGTTTATATTTTAGAATTAGTTCAGTTGTGGGTATGCTGAATTTACTATGATATGTATCTATATACTAGTATTTATGTTGATACAGAATTATATATAGAATGTTAGATAAAAAGTTAAAACACATGATTAGATTAGATATGTTTTATATGCCATTTGGTCCAGATAAAGGGTTTTGGTTCAAAGTCATGTTTTTGTTTTTATGTGGGTTCTTATGTCATTTAAAATTTGCTTATTTTAGTGAGGTTTAACATAGTTTGGTGTTATAATGAATTTATTCAATTAGATTCCGTATTTTGCGTGTGCGTATGTTTGTGCGTGTGTTAGTTATTTGTTGGGCTTTTTCCCTCATGTGTGTTAGATGAAAATTTGATTGTTCTATCAATGCTATTGCTATATTTAAATAAATAGAACCAAAGATAGATATCATAAATGGATTAAATAATTTGTTACGGTTACTCATAGGTTGAACCTCTTCCATTTAATTGCGTAAATTTCTCTCCATTTGAACATAATTACAGGCTTAGGACTAGGTTTTTTAAATCTCAACTTAATTTCGTGCATTTTTATCTTAAATAGACAAATAACCCGTGACATGGAAAAGTAAAGTGGAAATTTCTCAAAAATTAGTCATAACTAAGTCTAAATTATGTGAAATTTCATGAGTGAAGGGATCCAACCTAACATCTTTCTGTCCAAATTTCATCCCTTTACATCAACCAATCTTCGATCTTATTTTCATTTTTAAAATACTCTTAAAAGATTATTAATTACGCCCTAAAGGACCACGGACATCCCAAGCTCTTTTATTTTCATTTTTGAGGTTACAGGTCATAGTGCTGCCACTGAAAATTAAGGAAACCACAACAGAAAATGTGTTGGTAAACAACACCCGCTCATTCTTTAAACTATAAGTTTCTCACAGAAAATCAAACTTGTATAGAATGATACACACTAGACACACTAGACTTACTTAGTTTAGACATTCTACCATACCATATGGTTTTCATACTTTAGCTGTTAAACAGAGAAGTTTTTTTTTTTTGTAAACTAAGCATATATTACCACCAAACCAAATAGCAACATAATTAACTTACTGCACAAGCGCAGTAAGCTTTAGAAAGCAAAATACATCAACAAAATAAACATTATTTGAAGATAGATTTTCTTGTATGTATAAAGCAAGGATAGTTGGGTTGTACTACAACTTACGTAGTACTTGTTTAATTTTACAGTACCAGTAGCCCAACCAATTTTAACCTTTTTATATCCTAGCTTACTTTATTACTTTACCCAGGTTAATAACTTTGCTTCCGTCATTGTGAAAATTTAAGCTTGGTTAGCCTATAATTTTTTTGTGATTCTGTTTTCTTTTTTGTTCAGAAACTTGATTTTCAAGTTATTGTGCTTTCAAGCAAAAAGGAACACACTGATAATAGTTTTTAAGTTTATTAAAGACTGTCTTTTGTTTTGCTTCTGCCATTATGAAATTTAAGTGGGTATTTTGTTTAATAACGTCCCAGCTTACTTTTTTACTTACGCAGCTTATTTAACTTTTTTCTCCTGATTAATTCCGATTTTTTTGGGTTGTTACTGTACATAAACTTGATTTTCACGTTATTGTGATTTGATGAAAAAGGAACACACTGATTAAGTGATTATAGTACTTAAGGTTTAACAAAAACTATGCTTAGTTTACTGATTTGAGAAAATTAACAAAAACTTGAGGAATTATTTATCAAAAACAAAAACTTCCTATTTAGAACGACCAGTCAAAGATAGGAGTATAAACCGTTTACTATTCTGTACTTTACTTCACAAAATGGACGAAACTTGTCTGCACGTGACTAAATTCTATTAACGTATTTTAACTAAAATGGTATTTTGGTTATTTGTAACATAGGTCTAATAAAAAAATAAAAAATAAAAATAAAAATAAAATAAATAAAAGGGACAAAATAATACATTTTTCTATCTTCGGTTCATCGCAGCTCTTACCAAACATAAATCTAACTCATAAAACAGCAAAAGTTAGTAACGTGCAGGCATGTGTCGTCCATTTTGTAAAAAAATTGAGGGATGAGGTATAAAATTGAGTGGATTTATATTGTACATGGTCCTCAAATGAACAAAGTAAAGTAGAGGGGAGAAAATTGAATTTTTGATAAAGTAGATGATAGTAAACGGTTAATATACCGTTAAAAATACAGTTGTCCCAAATTACGCGCACAAGTAATTTCCGGTGTCTTACTTCCTCCTCAGATAATATTTATATATATGTATGTATCTATAAAAAATAATTATGCAGTACATTTTATTATTTATGTAGTATATATATGTGATGATAGAATAGATTCGTCTATATGTTTCTATACGTATGTATATGCATAAATTTTTTGTTTTTGGCTTGGGATTTGACTGTAGACTGTAGTTAGGTTGTACTTACTCTGTTACTAAGTAATATCCTTTAACCTCTTTATATTAAATATTACGCCTTTTGTTTTGCTTCTGCCATTGTAATATCTAAATTTTGTTAGGCTATATTTCATTTCCCCCGCGACGGCGGCCTATTCATTAATATATAGCAATAAGAAATCCTTGCGTGGACGCGGCGATAGGGAATGTTTTCCCGAGTCGCATGTGTACTACCACAAACCTAAGAATTAGAGCCAATTTTTTTTTAGAGACAATCAAATTTTGTAATAGTAACTTTTCGGGACAAAAATAATATTTTAGACATAAAAATAAATTTTTTATCTCCAAATCTAACTTTTATGCACATAATTTTTTTAAAAAAATGTCAACAAAGAAAATCTCATACGGACATAAGGACATAATTTAATTTCGTATCAAAAAATATTTGCAGACAAATTTTACATGTCTTCTTATATTCGCATGTGATTGTCTTTATAAAGATTTTTTTTTTCAAATTATCTGCCTAAAAGTTAGATTTGATAACAAAAAATTTGTTTTTTGTGTCTAAATTATTATTTTTGACTCGAAAAGATATCATTTGTAGACAAAATTTGATTGCCTATAAAAATATTGTGTTTAATTCTTAAGTTTGTTGAAGTGGTGCATCTATTGATATCCAATGGGACCCATAGGTCTGCAAGGATAAGCTTTTTCGGTGAGGATAGAAGGTTCCAAATCTATTCATTTGTCTGAGTGATGGCTTTTCAGAGGAGATTGCTTTTAAGACGAGAGGCGTAGATTTTAGGTCACCAAAGAAAACGTCATTCTTCTCATTTTTACTTTGATTCCTATAAACTAACTATGCGTAAAACTAATAAAACTGAATAGTCTTTGAATTTTGATTCAAAGAAAAAACAGCGTGAAGTAGAAACAACTCACTCAAAACGCTTTTTAAAAGATTATGTGGTACAATTAGATCGAATAAGGCCTTCTGAATTTTTCTGGTGATTCCGAATTTTTTTGGTTGTTACTGTAAAGAAACTTGGTTCTTACGTTATTGTGCTTTGATGCAAAAAGGAACACATTGAGTCACTGACCGTAGTACTTGTTTAATTTTACGGTAGTAGTAACCCGATCAGTTTTAATCTTTAACCTCTTTATATTTGAGATTACTCTTTTGTTTTGCTTCTGCCATTGTTATATTTAAATTTTGTTATGCTAACGATTCAATCTTTTTTAATTACCCAACTAATTTTGTTCGGTGGGTCATCGGTAATTTGATTTTTTCGCATTAATCGCTTTTAATGACCAGCTTAATTTTTTTTTCTTATATCCTAGCTTACTTTTTCACTTTACCCAGATAATTTAACTTTGCTTCTGTCATTGTTAAATTTAAGTTTGGTTACCTATAAATTTTTCTCGTGATTCCGTTTTGTTGTTGTTGTTACAGTACATAAACTTGATTTTCACGTTATTGTGCTTTGATGAAAAAGGAACACACTGATTATAATACTAAAGTTTAATTTGTATAATTTGCAGATGGGTCGTGCGAAGCGAAGACTAGAACTATTGAGCAACGACAAAGAGCGTCTTCGAACTTTTGAGATGAGGTCGAAAGGCTTGAGAAAGCAGGTTCACGAACTAAAGATATTATGATATATCGAAGCGTGTTTAATTGTTGATAACGCTCCAAAGGGGGAGTTGCGAAATTGGCCACCGGATCGCGATCAAATTAATAAATTAATCAAATGTTACAAAAATCAAACTGCTGTATATCTCTATCTCGGTTGTTTTTATAGCTCAACCTCATTTGTTGGCTGCTAAGATGTATGCATGTATTTTCATAAATAAGTATGTACATATTTTTCCCAACTTGCTTCATTTACTAGCAATATACAATTTACTTGTTAGTATTTTGAAAAATACAGTTTACCAGCAATTAAAACATACAAGACTCTGGATTTTTATGGTTTTTGTATCCATAATTGTTGATCTATTCTCGTATCTTAAATTCTTATTTTTCTTATTTTTCTTATTTCGTATCATATATTAATTGAAGTTATTTTTCTATTTTGAACTTTTTCGTTCATTTTGATACCCTCAATTCTCAAATATTTCTTATTTAGTAGCCTGAAATCTTAACAATTTTATTGTTAAGTATCCTGAATTCAATTATTCTGATATCAAGTGTCAAATAATTGGGTGGAATAATTTTAAATTGATAAAAAAAAACATGAATTTAGAGTACTAGACAATAAAAATAAAAATAAAAATTCATGGCACCAATCGAGAAAACTCTCCTAATTCAGGGTACAAAAATGCTACAAAACTCTCTCATTACTAAAGATTTCAAATTTTGGTAATTTCCAACTTACCAAAAATCAATGCTTCGGGACTCTAGTGCTTATTGGAAAAAGAGTTGCTCTTCCAAATCCTTCTTAAGATTTATTTATATTCCAATTCTTAAAGCAACAAAAGATTCAATATTTGACAACTAGGATGGAAGCTATGAGAAATAGTAGCTTTCAGAACGGAATAGCAGCTCAAAACGAGTTGTACTATTCTTCGCCAATTTCTTTCCTTAAACCCGAAATCAAAAACTCTTGTGATTCTTCACAAACTCAGGTTTATTTACAAAATTCTATGACAAATATGTCTAGTAAGAGTGACCCATGTTACACCCAACTTGAAGATCTTTTTAGTACCGATTTCATCAACTTCGACAATTTTGACAAGTTTGGCATTCCAGAGGATTTTAAAACACAAGTAATATCCCAATGTTCTCATAACGCTAAGTTTGACTATGAGTATTTTGGAGAAAGCTTGCCAGTTAATTCGGATGAGTATTTTGAAGATTGGATTAACTAATTCGTACACAAGGCAGCAAAGAAGAAGTTTAGCGATGCAACTTTTGAGTAACAGATGTTAATGGTATAATTATTTATGTTCGGTTTGTAATATAAAGTTTTAGTTCTAAGTTATTTTAAGATGGAAACGTTTGCTTTATCTAGGTTTGGGAAATCCCGACCCGACCCGCACCCGATATTTCCCGACCCGACAAACTTCGAGATCGGGTGAAAATTCTAATTTTGTCGGGCGTCCCGACCCGACCCGATTTAAAATTAATTTATATTTTATATTATATAACATGTTTATTTTATTTTTAAATATTAAAATATAAACTAATTTATTTTAAATACAAGTGATGAGAATCGAACATTTTATCTCTAATATACAATGTAAGCACTCTACGATATGAGTTACAATCCTTTTTGTTTCATATATTAGTTATAATTACATAATTATAATATAAATTTGTAGTTTTGAATATATGAAACTATTAAAATAATTATATACTTAAATTAAATTAAAAAGTTATATTGTTAGTTAAAAAAAGATAAACAATAATTATTTTCCGATTATAAAAATTATAATGATAATGCATATCATTTAGTATGACAAACTGTTGTTTGTGTGAATAAAACAAAATAATAAAATAATATGTTAAAAAACGTATCAATTTTTTTATCTACTCCATTATTTGTAATTTCATACTATTTTATCTACGACATGTTAATTTCTTTTTTTCATTTATTAGGAATGTTATTTTTAAACTAGGATTATGTTTCGTGTTAATAACATGTTTAGACTTCTAAAATAAATATTGTTATTAAAAAATAACGTTGTCGTAAAATAAAAAAATATGCCGGGAAATTCGGGATAAAACCGACCCTACAGGATACCGAAAAAGTCGGGTCCCGACTTTTGTCGGGTCGGTATTGTGATTTTTTTTCACTTGCAAAAGTAATCGGATCGGGATACGGGTTGAGTGGTTACGGGTCGGATCCCGACCCTAACTCATCCCTAATTTAAGATGGAAACGTTTGTTTTATCACTATGGAAGTGTGATGTGACCATAATTGTGTCTTTGTTTAGTAGTATTTTTTAATCTTTAATGAGTCTTATTTTTATTTATTTTTTGTTAAAGAGGGACAGAGTCGGGTCCAAGGAATTTCCATTACACAAAATTTGGGCGTTAAAACCCAGCATTACAGGGTGACCTTCTACACAAAAAGCAAAAGAACAACCTAAACAGTTTATAAGTTCGTTGCTATTACAAAAGAATACTAACTTTTAATAGAGCAAACAAAGAACTATCATCATAGTTTTAAGTCTAATATTTAGCCTACTATATGTACATATCTCATAAAACACGCTCTTCTGCAATTCTCTCGTTTCCTTCGATCCAAAATTTAGCTATGGAAGTGTGACGTGACCATAATTTAGCTTCCAATTCCAAAATCTTCACAACCGGTATTTTCATTTTCCTTCTTGTATGTAGGCTTCCCAGATTCCGAAGAACTATACTCTGTGTCACTACGTCCGGCATAATGATAAAAAGTTCAAAATTTGATCATCATTCAATAACATTTAACGGAACATTTATAATTCACCTGAATATTTGTTATAAGCACTATTTCAGTCGTTTGTTGCTAAGATATTCAAATGAAAATATATAAATGCTTTAAATTATTTCCTAAAATTTAAAGTACTGTATTATTACTATTATTTTCATCCGAGAGGATAAGCTGGAAAAATGCATTTGCTTTTTACTTCCTTAGCAGGACAAGAGGATTGTTAAATGGAAACTACAAGTATTACATTGCTATTATTAGGTATGTATCTATCATATGTAACATTGTTCATGGTGTAATAATTAATTACGTAATTAATGTTTGTTAAGTTGCATTAAAAAATATAGTGATATGGCATGAACCATAATTGATTGTTTTCTTCTTTATAATAAAGATTATACGGTAATGTTTGTAAAACTTTATCAGCTGGTTTATACGGAGAACAAAGAGAATGTTAAAAATGAAAATTTTAAAAAGTTTGCAATACCATACCTTGGAATTTTTGAAATGAAATGAACAACGATCATCAGAATTTTGTACATACTGGATCAAAGTGTTTTTCAAAGCAACCTCAGCCCTAAAATAAGAAATACGAAAAAATCAAAACAAATGACATGAATACTCTTTTTATCTAGAATGTAATAAATTAAGGGAGAAAATATTATAGCAATGTAATATAGTTTTTTTTACCTCAATATGTTTTGACCCTATCTAAATTAGAAAAATAAATAAATGAAATAAAACTGTTTTGCAAGAAAGATATTAAATGCATAAGAAACTATCTTCGGTAGTTAAGTAGTAAATGTTACATAAACATACACAGCATTGCCTCCATGGATTGAAAACACTGCTTTTAAAATTTGTAGTGATAAATTTTTTAGAATTTTTTAGAATAACCATTATTTTAATGAAAGATACATGAACAAGAAATTAAGACTATTATATGCTCCTTTTGTTTGATCTCATTAACCACTATGTTGCCTTACTTTGGCTGAAAACCAGTAAGTTAAGATTTCTATACGTTTCTGGTAAAAATGTAGAAAACACTGGTTTTCAAAAGGTTACACCAAATATTATAGCACTATAATTAAGTTATGAGAAAAATAATTAGATTTTGAACATCGATAACATTTTTACCTTTTTTTCTTTACTAGTTTAATAACATAAACACATTCATACAAAACAAAGTAAGTTATATTCGTTTTGGCGTATTGTGATGTGAGTTTGTCTTGTGTAAAAGTCGACAAAAATTGTTATCTAAAAGTGGAAACAGGTTAGACTTTATTTCACATGATCAAGATCTAAGAAAATAAAATGAAAGAAATATATGTAAATGCTAGATATAAGAACAACACAATCCATTCATAAATCTGATCCATATCGTCTTTTTAACTTGGAAATCCTATCATTTGAATGTGGAAGTAGCACTTCCAGAGACAACAAACATCAAAAGAATCAAAATATCTATAATTTATTGAGGTTTAATTTAAGGCCACATCGTCGTGACAGAATATTTGATTCTAATAAAAATTGGACATTACAACGACATACTAGTGTTATACTGGATAAAAGAGAATACAATATGAGAAGGAAAATTGAGGAGTGACGGCGAATGTGATTGAAAATAGTGTTTGTGAGAAAATATTTTATAGAATAATATGGTAATATAAAGATGTAAAAACGATGGCGCGTTCCGAAATGATTTTAGGGCAATGCAAGTTAGGTATGTTTGGGCCTACTAGATAAGTCACACTCTTACCTTGATATACGTTTTTGTTCATTTTAACAATTTTTTGACTTTCCATCGAAAAATTAAACTTAAACTACAATGAAACTTGGATTAGATGGAATCAAATCAAAATGCTTTTGGAAAAATAAAATTAAACTTTCAAGATGGTATTGATATGTGTTATAACTAAAAATCTAGTCATTTTAAGCAGATTTTATACATATATAAGAAAACACAAGAAAGCAATCATAATGTGCTATCGAATACAAAACCCACAAACTTTCATAATCGAGAGTAACAACTAATTGTTCGTTTTCTTATAACTCGGTACCAACTATATTCTCACTACAAAAAAATACCCAAATAACGACGGAATTAGTGACGGTATTTTTTGTTACGAGCTTATTATCAACGGTTTTTGTAACGGCTTTGTGACAGTTTAGTCAATTTGCGACAGATTTGTGACAATTTTTTAAATTAGCGACATACTTATGACAGCTTTTGACTCTCACTAAATCAAACATTATTTTGTAGTGATCTATTAGATAAAGTGAAGAGTATTTATCAATAATCAACATTATATTTTATAATTTTTACATATAAGCATGTTCGTCTGAACATAAGACTAGACTGAACCGGAGAATGTTTGTCGAATTTATATAAATGCTTTAAATCATTTAGTGGAAATTATGGAAATGTTTAATTTCTTTTCAACTAGGCACATAAGAAATATCGGAAAATATGGCAATGTTTTATTTGTTTACAAGTAGGAACATAAGGAATAGGAAGATCATTAAATTTTGGAAATTAGATATTTGACTTTTGCATATATAGCCACGTGATAGCCAGTTAGTGCTTCAATTTTTAGCCTTGATGTACTGATTGTACAGTGATTAGTGTCTATAATTGTGAACTTTCCTAGATTGGTACACCAATTGTTCAAAGCCATATTTTTTACTTATTGAAATGAAAAGAAAAATACACACACACACTCATAAAGACATAATTATTTTTCCAATATTGTTAATAGAGCGGAAAGAGAACTAGATTTGTACAAATTAAGTATGGATGTAAAATAAGGTGTTTATAAGTATCGTTATATTCAATGATAAATAAACTTTTTATAAGTATGAAATTTGATACTTCTCTTTAAACTATATTTATTTTATAATTTACACGACTGGCAATACAAATAAATAAACTTTTTTTTTGTACCAAACAGGCAAACACACACATTTATTATGGAAAAATGATCACTTAGTACATGTTTACTTACTTATTAACCAAAAAAACACTCTCTAAATCTTTATATAAATTTAGTACATATATAGCATCTCATTTATACCTAATATACCCCTCATATAGTCATATGTGATCTATGAATTAACTGATTATATGGTAGTCGCCTAATTTTTCTCCCTTCCCTTCTATCTATGCGTTACTTATAAAATCCCTTTTTCTTTGGAAAAATATTTCCATATTAACAGAGATACTTGGATATGATATGGCTACTAATATGTTCAACATCTAAGCAAATAATCTAATAATCTATTATCGAGATTTAATAATTATATGTTACCGTTGTAAAACCCCAGCTATATGGAGATCCCATTTTATTTTATTCTCAATAGCCAAAAATACATCTACATGTATATTCTCCAGGACTTTACTCATCACACTTGTTCATAACTTAGATAGTTAGTTTGAATTTTTGTTTTATATTTAATTCTTCCATTGATGCTTTTTAACAACGGCAAGTTAGTATAATTAATGTTTTTTCAATTATTTTGTTAATACTTAAATTTTCGATTGGTGCCCTTTTGTTGTTCTATAATTTTCTTTAATGTTTTCCGTTGCTATCTAGTTCTACGGCCTTCTATATTTTGGTGACCATTGATGCTTTTTAACCAATATTTTAATCCGTTTATTGAGTTGATTTTCTACTTCGGTCTTATAAAGAGCGAATTTCTTTACCGCTTCGTCTTTACTTCTCATTAAGTAAATATAGCAGTATCTAGTACAGTCATCTATAAACGTGATGAAATACTTTTCTCTCCTCGCGTTTGTATAAACTTTAAGTCGCATATATCCGTGTGTATTAGACCGAGAGGTTCAGTACTTCGTTCAATATGTTGAAACAAAGACTTAGTTAATTTTGCCTCAACACAAACCTCACATTTATGTTGTTTATTGAAGACAATACTTGGTGGTAGATTTAGTGATATTAATTTTTTCATTGAATTAGTATTCACTTGACCTAATCTACCATGCCATAAATTAAATGAATGACAAGAATAAGCAAAGGAAGTTTTATTAGCCACTTGGACAACATTCATGATTACATTATTCTTGGTGCTGGCCTCGGCGTTGACACTCTCATTAGCAGACTTGGCTTTAGGAACCGGAGTTCCAATATTTATTTTAAATATGCCGTTGGTCATATAGCCACGGCCTACATACATTCCATTTAAGGTGATTACAATTTTAACAGATTCAAATACAAGTTTAAACCCTTTGTTCACCATCACTGAGCCGGAGATTAGATTCTTGCGAATTTCCGACACATGGAGCATGCCTGTCAGTGTCAGCTCCTTTCCCGATGTCATCCTCAGCATCACGGTTCCTTTTCCTTCCACCCTGGAAGTAGCCGAGTTCCACATGAACTAGCTCTCATTGTCCACGGCCGTATAGGTCTTGAACATCTATTTGCTGGCGCATATGTGACTTGTGACGCCGGTATCTAGCCACCACTCATTTGGGTTGCTCCCCACAAGGTTCACTTCAGAGACCACAGCACTCAGGTGCTTGTAGTCTTGTCCAGCATCATCTCCTTCCTCAACCACATTTGCCTGAGCAGGTGCCCTCTTCCTCCATTTCCATTGGAACTTCCTCTTTGGGGGAGGGGGGGGGGGGTTTGGGCTTGTCGATGTGCATCTTATAATCCGCAGCACGATGACCCGGTTTGTTGCACACAAAGTAGTCTCCCAGGAATTTCTTCTTGGGAGCAGCACCGACTCCGTTGTCAAAGCGTTTCCGCTTAGATGCAGCGTCCTTAACCACATTGGCTTTAGCAACCGCATTGCTTGCCCCGCCACCGCCTTTCCTTCTGGATCGGCGGTTGCTTTGCTCAACATTGAGCCTCTCAACGATTCCCTCCAGAGTCATAGCCTTTCGCTTATTTTTCAGGTAGTTCTGAAACTCTTTCCATGAGGGTGGCAGTTTATCAATCATGTACTCGTGAAAATCCGTGATGACAAATTTCTTTGTGCCAGGGTTATTCACTTTGTACTTCTTTTCGAGGGTTTCCCAAAACTCCTTCGCAGAAGCCTTGGGCTCAAATACACTGAAAAGAGTGTCATCAAGCGCACAAAGGATGTAGTTTCGGCATAGAAAGTCGCCGTGTTTCCATACTTCCACTGTCGAAACCGTCTGCACGTCCTCATCGTCCTCGCTTAGGACGGGGGCAGACTCCTTTAGAAACCGGGTCAGGTTAAGGGCAGCTAAATAAAACAGCATTTTTTGCTGCCAACGTTTGAAGTTGTTGCCTCTAAAATTTTTTGGTTTCTCTAAATGAGAGGTTGGAAAAACGGGCATAGTCGAAGTAGCTGGAGCCTTGCCCTTGGCTTTGGCCGCAGTCGCAGCCGCTACTTTGGCCACAGCCTTTGCAACGGCCTGAGCTGCGGCCACAACCGCAAGCATAGCATCAGCTTCTGCCGCAGTGGCATTGGTCGCAGCCTTTGCCGCCATAGCTTCGGCCTCAGCCTCAGCCTCAGCCCCCCACTCGCAGCGCTCGTAATGTTTTGGCTACTGCTAATTACAACTGCGCCCTGCACATTTCCCGAAGGAACGATGGGTGTTTGATCCTCATTAGTCATCTAAAATGACAAGACAAAATGTTTAGTTTCTTGCAAGAAAACTAATATTCTTAATCACAAATACTAATTATAATTTAATTAGTTTGCTCAAAAGAATAACGCACAAAAACCATTAAACGAGACTCTAGCGTGAAAACCAAATCACTTTTGATTTCACTAACAACTCTTTTAATTTCTAAAATAAAATGATTAAACTCAAATCGGATTTATTCTATTTGCAAACTTCAATTTCTAGTAAATTAGCAATGATTTTGCAAGAATAAAATCCGAGACGTCAACAACACTTGACATAAACGTTGAGTTGGTGTGAATGCAAATTGGCTTTAAAGTTGGTGTAAAAATTGTTGCTAGTTTGTTAGTTGGGAAGTTAGAGAGTTGGTAATACATATTTTTTTCCATTTTTTTATTTTTTAAGTTTTCCTTTTTTTTCCATTTTATTTTTATTTTTATTTTTATTGGGTAATTAGGTGGTTGAGCAATTGTTAATTAGTTTTAGAAATAATTGACCAATAGTTAATTAAATTTTATAAAATGATCAATATTTAAATAGTTTTATTTTTATTCACCAATCCCTAATTTCCCCTTAAAGGGAGGGACCCATACTCTTGTGTGTTGAATACTACAACTATACTATCTGTAGTATTTTGTCGTATTTTATAGTAAATCATGTACTGATAAATTGTTGCCCCATTCAGGGTTATGCAGACAAACCATTTCGTCGACAACAAGAGTTTTCCCGACAAAGCATTTTGTCGCTAATCCCAGCTGCCGACAAATATTTCATCAGCTATTAGTATCATTTTTGTCGTCTCCTGGTTTTTTACCGACGAAATATTCGTCGGGTGAACTTATCTTAAGTGAACCTGGCCATGTCTAACGACCAAGATTTTCGTCGACTTAAATATCTACCGACAAAAGGTATTCGTCGAGTAAAACATCTATTGACAAAAATCTTTTGTCGGCATATCAAATATTGCCGACAAATTTCTGTATTCGTCGCATCTGACCTCTCCCGACTGTGCTGACCCGGCGAATCTTAGCCGACGAAATGTTCGTCGCCATAACTTTGAGCCGACGAAAATTGGGCTGTCGTGACGATTATTTTTTGTCGGCTTAACTAGTTTTTCTTGTAATCATCATAGGTGAATGAGGCCTACAGAGCTACACATGACATGCCATCATTTTATGTGTTGAATACTACAACTATACTATCTATATATTTTTAGTGCATGTCTGGTCAAGTTCCGAAGTCCACCCTTGGTGGCATGTGTCGTAGCCTATATATCAAGTCTCAATGAACATTTTAAGACTAATGAAGACCTTCTGAAAAAGTAAAAGTGAAGAATCAAGAGAAAGAATAAAAAAATTGACCATGTTCCAGAATACATCGATGAGCACCTATGCAAGATTCAAGTGTACGTGGAAGTTAGAACAAAAGGGGTCGGAGACCTGCGTAGGCATCACTTATAGTGTATTTTTATTTTTTCTTGTATTTGACAAGCCAAAAAAATCATCTTCTCCTAGCCAGCACACTCAAAATATTGTGTTATGGGCCAACTCTGCTTAAATATCATACTATTCATAGTTAAACGTTGTCAATATCGTGGTTCAATCCGTGTTCTTGTTCGAAATGATTTTAACAATAAAAGTAACTTCTTTTACCCTTTATTTACTACATTTTTAGTTTTATTATCGTGTTATACATGTTTGGTTAAATTTGCATCGTGAATTAGCTTAATCTTGAGTTTAATCACAACTAGTAGTTTAATAGCCATTTTAGTAGTTTAATCATTTTTATCATATCAATCATCATATACAAATTTTTTAATGTTATTCGTCTAAATGGTAATTTAATCGTAGATTCATAATTGTTTGTTTATCATGATCATGATCATGATCAATCGTTGTTCATAGGTAAGTAGTTATTATCACCGTTTATTATTTACTCTCTGTTTTTTACCAGGTAGTTGTTAATAATTTATTTTTCTATGATGTGATTTAAATTTGATTTGATCTCATTCAATGCAAATCCCATTGTAGTTCAAGTTTGAAATTTTGACAGGAAGTGAATAAATTGTTAAAATGGACAAAAGGGTAATATTTAGCGCATTGAACAATGTATTCAATGACTTCGAATATGGTTCATGGCTTGATATTTACATTTTGTGTAGGCCTCGCCAAGTTGCAAGTGTGAATAATATTAATACGTCCAAACATAGATTCTATTACCCTAAAAATAATTTTGAGATGGGACGCCGCTCTTGCATCTCTATTATACCATTTTGATTTGATTCCATCTAATGCAAGTTACATTGTAGTTAAAGTTTAATATTTTGATGGAAAGTCAAAAAAAATATTAAAATGAATAAAAATGCATATTTAGCCCATGGACCGATGTACTCAATGGCTTTGAGTATTGTTAGCGATTTTTACATCTTTGGTAGGCCTCATCAAGATAAGAGTATGACTTATTTAGTAGGCCCAAATGTACATGGCTTGCATTATATACCCTAAAATCATTCTCTAACGTGCCGACGATTTTACACCTTTATATATATTACCATATTATTCTGTAAAATCTTATCTTACAAACACTATTTTAATTCACAGAGACTCTGTGGCTGCTCAAATTTCCTTCTCATATTCTATTCTATTTTGTCCAGTATAACACTAGTCTATCGTTTTAATGACCAATTTTTATTTGAATCAAATATTTTGTAACGACGTTGTAGCCTTCAATTAAACCTCAATAAATTGTAGCTATTTCGATCCCTTTGATGTCCGTTTTCTCTAGAAGTGCTACTTCCACATTCAAATTCGAGGATTCCCATGGTAAGAAGACAATATAGATCAGATTTATGAATGGATTATGTTTTTCTTATATCTCGCATTTACATATTTGTCTTTCATTTTCTTTTATTAGATCTTAATCATGTGAAATAGACTCTAACTTGTTTCCACTTTTAGATAACAATTTTTGTCGATTTTACAACAGACAAAGTCGAATTATTGACATTTATTCACATGTCACAAACTCACAATACGCCAAAACGAATATAACTTACTTTGTTTGTATGAATGTCTATCTAATTAAACTATTTAAGAAAAAAATGGTAAAAATATCATACGAGATTTGTCGTATCCATGCTTAAAGTCTCATTATTTTTCTCATAACTAATAGTGCTATAATATTTGGAGTAACCTTTTAAAAATCAGCGTTTTCTACATTTTGATCAGAAACATATATATAGAAATCTTTAAGTTACTGGTTTAGAGCCAAAGTAAGGCAACATAGCAGTTAATGAGATCAAACCAAAGGAGCATATAATAGTCTTAATTTCTTCTTCATGTATCTTTCACTAAATAATTAGTTATTGTTAAAAAATTATCACTAAAAAAAATGTAACATTTACTACTTAACTACCGAAGATGGTATTCAATTATCTTTGTTGCAAAACAATTTTATTTCATTTTATTTTTTATTTCAAAATAATAGATAGGGTCAGAACATATTGAGGTAAAAAAACAATATTATATTTCTATAATATTTTGTCCCTTAATCTATTACGTACATTCGGATAAATATTTCCAACGATCTTTAAGCAATTGGTGTTCATGTCATTTCTTTTAATTTTTTGTACTGATGTCTTGAAAACTTCATTCCCGAGTTATAACCCTAACCTGTTATCATTCTAAAACCATAGTTTCCAACAAATTCGATTTTTTTCCCTTTTGAAAATTCTATCTCACATTTCCCACCTCACGCTTCTCATTTGATACTTTCTAATATTTCACATGTAAAAGTTGAATTTAAATTTATTTTTTTGTCTCCATATCCGTTTTGTTTTCACTCCTCACAGCTATTCTTAAACCTATGTCACTGGCTCAATAGCAATAAAATCATAAACCGGATAAGATTTACTTCTTGTACTTTCTTAAACCTATGTCACTGGCTCAATAGCAATCTTGTATGGGATTTTTACAATTTTTATTATTTATATCTTGGTAATATGTAAAACGTCATAAGAAACGAAATGTGACTTGATGGAAATTTTAGCAATTATATGCTTGCTAAAATATAAGTTGGGTTATCTTTACTAATTTTGTTTAATGCTTTATGATGTGATCTACATGAATGCAATGGTAAATTAATTAATTTTTTGTTTGCTTAAAATTTCCCTTATATATTTAACATATTTCTTATTTCAGGGCCGAGGTTGCTCGGAAAAACACATGGATCTAATATGTACAAAATTTTGATGGTCGTTGTTCATTTCATTTGAAAAATTCCATGGTACGTTATTGCAAACTTATTCATTTTTTTTCATTTTTAACCTTTTTCTTTTTTCTCGGTATAAATCAACCAGTAAAGTTTTACAAACATCACCATAAATTCTTTATTATAAAGAAAAAAAAAACAATCAATTAACTCGAATTGTTGTTTAATACATCACCATAAATTCTTTATTATAAATTCCAGTTTATGGTGATGTTTTTTATTTTTATTTTTTTGAAAGGTTACATATATGTTGTTTAATGCTTCACTTTGTTTGCATAATGTTTAACATTATAATCTACATATGCAATTATGTTATGACAGTTTTCAACATTACTCTTGTTATTTAGGACTGAATTGTCCATCTAGGATAAACTTATTTAATTTTTTGTCGGCCACTACTTTTGTCAGCTAGAAATTATTTGTGTCGGGTTGGAATTATACTGGCTCATACGAGTTTTTCTTTTTAATTAGGTGTGAATTGTTAAAACTTGTTTGCTAAAAGTTTATGAAATCCCGGTATTGTTAAACTACATTATCTTATATGGGTTTGTTAATCGGTTGCATAATCGCTCTAAAAATATGAAGTGCAAAAAAGATGAGGCTGTTAGGGAAAAAGAAATTTCCCACAAAAGGTTTGAAACGGAAGATTACCTCGCCACAAAGAATTATGTACTGAAAAGCTTTACGAATGGGCTTTCAGTGCAAATTTCTTTGCGCCGAGATAATCTTTCGCTTCAAACTTTTTGTCGGAAATTTCTTTTGCCCTGACAGCCTCATCTTTTAATGATACCCGGGATTTCACAAACTTTTAGCAGGAAATCAATCACACCTAGTTAAAAAGAAACACTTGCATGAGCCAGTATATTCAAATACCGTCTTGATAACTCAGTTTGAACCTGTTAGAAACTTAGAATATCCCTAACTCACTCATAGAACGGGATGTTTGTTTCCATTTTCAGATTTCTAAAAATAGGAAATTTGCACATCTTGTTGATATTTTTGATGAATGTAAAGACGTGACCTTTACTAGTTCCCCCATTAACATAACAAATCTGTATATACGGTTAATACCCAAACAATTTTGATTTGTGGCATAAAACCTAAATGGAATTGCAAATTAGTATATGCTTCACTTCACCTGTAAAGGCAATGCTCGTTCACGACGGCCTTGTATATACTTCCTTATTTAGCAACTGGTTGAGTAACCAAAAACATGTATATATTGTGGAAGAGAACAAAAAAAAATAGCTATGCCAAGAGAATAGAGTCACTCCTATATCAGCAAGACATTAGACATTGATTGGAACACATGTGGCATACTGACATAACCGGTGCCCACTTATTCTTTTCTTAGAAAATAATTTGTTTTCAATTAATTTTTCCAATTTTATTTGTTATAACCATATTGATTTTGAACAAACTTGTATTTGAATGATTTGTGTACTGAATTGTCATGAACCTTATGCTTGTAATGTGTTTATGTAATTACTTAGTTCTATATTTGTCTCAATTAGAAACATGTGTACTGAATTGTAATACGGAGAAAAATAGCGGACTATACTGTAAGACAGTTGTAACTAACTTCTGTGATTGGTGCCAACTATCAATTCTGGCGTTGGTTAAATTTTTTCTTTTGAAAATATCTCATTCGAATTAATAAAACAATCAGATCAGCTTATACTTTATACAAATTCAGAGTAAATTTCTCTCTTTAATGGTGATTTTATTTCGTTTCTATATGGTGATCTCAACAAGTACAAAGAACAACATCCAAACAAAGAGCTGAGAGAGAACACAGACATTGAAAAAACAAATTTCCAAGCAATGTTACATGTTTTCTCTTACTTTATTTATGGGGAAATAGATACTGTATAAGGACACTTAATAAATAATTGCGTCGAAGAGATTAAATGATCGAAGAACATAATAATTGTGCAACTTACCTTTATTAAGATATTATTTAAAAGTTGAAAGTTAAAACTCGGGTACTTAACTCTAGAAACTTGTAATGGAACTTGAGTCTGAAATGATGCCCCAGAGTGTAGAATGAGTAAGGTGCGTAAGTAAAAAAAAAGTAAGCTAGGTTATTAACAAGATACCCACTGAACAAGAATGAGTTGAGTTAACTAATGGTCTCTTGTGCGCGTAATTTGGGAAAATTGTATCTTTAACTGGTCATTCTAAATAGGAAGTTTTTGTTTTCGCTAAATAATTCCGAAGTTTTTCAGTAAACTAAGCACACTTTTTGTTAAACTTAAGTACTATAATCAGTGTGTTCGTTTTTCATCAAATCACAATAACATGAAAATCAAGTTTATGTACAGTAACAACCCAAAAAAATCAGAATCATGAGAAAAACGTTAAATAAGTAAATAAAAATATGCTAGGTTATTAAAAAAATACCCACTGCACAAGAACGAGTTGAGTTAACCAAACTTAATTTCACAATGGCAAAAGCTAAACAAAAGACAGTCTTTAATAAACTTTAAAACTATTACCAGTGTGTACCTTTTTGCATGAAAGTACAACAACTTGAAAATTGAGTTTCTGTACCAAAAAAATCAGAATCAAAAGAAAATATTTATAAGCTAACCAAACTTAATATTCACAAAGACAAAAGCAAAGTTAAATATGTTAGGATGATATACTAAAAGACATGATGTATTGTCGGTTTTACTATTTATTTATTAACAATGAATGATTTATTTGATAATAATTTTGAGCAATGGTGTACATATTATTTATATGTACACATGTCTTTATTTTGTATAGTAATTGATTTGGTGTGTAGAGTACGGTTTACACAGGAAATATCAAATATTTGGTTTTTACAGAATATATATATTTTATCGTTCACAACTTTAGATGAAGTGGACAACCATCGGTATAGTTATAGCACAGATTTTTAGTAGGTCTGTCTTGATTACAGTGAATGTTTGAGTTCCGACTGTTTGTGCTCATATACTTAGAGTATAGTGAACATGAAAAATTGATATTATTTTATGATACTGATTAGAATAAAATAATTATAGTTAAGGAATTTTTATGATTACTTATATTGTTAATCACTAGATTATTTTCGATACACATATTCTTAATATATACTGCTATGATTTGTAATGGGTGAGATTTGTTGTGATCAACACTACACCAAAAAGGCAAATTAGGAACACTACCCTTATTTCAAGTCGGAACACTGTTTATTTGTTCCTACGTATTGGAACGCAAATAAAGTGTTCCAAATGAAAAAAATATTGCTAATAATCCTTAAAAAAATTGGTACACTAGAAAGGCGTTCCAAATAGTAAAGGTAAAACATGTGACATATCACGTGATTACCAAAAAGCGGTCTTATTTTTATTATCAGTAATTAAACCACATCTATGCAAAACTATTACCTCTCTCTCTCTCTCCCTTCGTCACACCTTCACGGCTCCACACACTTGTCTGTCCGGCGACCATCTATCGCTACGGTAAGATCTGTAACGCCACACCGCACACTCTCGGTCATCTTTTTATTTTCCTTTTTCCAAAGGTGTTTGATTATTTTCCGCTTTCCCCTGTTACCAAGTTTTTCATATATATAGAATTCGTTTTTTGATCCATCGTCACGACGTCACTTGGAATAGTTTTTTGATTTATGGTATTTTTTGGGTGTGTGTATCTACTAGTTTAATTCCGTCTCTCTATCGGGTTACAAAAGACTCTGTTTTTACACTTTAGGGTTTCAACTCTCAATATATTTTGCTCTATATATTGTTTTATTGAGGCTTATCACAGGTGATTTGTTGATGGAAAATATATTTGATAATTATCCACCCCCAACGTGGTGATATGATTGAAGGTACGCTCATTTCACTCTCTATCTCGTAATATATGTTTCTTACATTTTTTTAGATAAATTGATATGCCCTGCAGTTGAATTTTTTCAATAACTCTTGGATTTTTGTAATGTTGTATTCTTGCGGTTTATCATGATGGGATGAAGTCTGCCTATTTTAAGATGCTATCGTTATTGAACAATTGCACGTTTTAAGTATCATTTTGTAAGTCTGAGTAATTTTAAGGGATGTATAGTTCTGTACTTACATGTACTGCTATAGCAGTGTATTTGTAGTTGTATCATTACGCTATTTTGAAACTAGGTTCTTATTGAATAGTGAAAAATCTGGGTTAGTATTGATCTGAAATACTTCACTATTAAGTTATGAGTGGCAGTGAAAATTAATTACAAACAGATCACCCATATGACTTCTATAAATATAGCAATTTTTTTTATTACACATTGGGTGTGATAAATTCTTAGAACCATTAGTGATAACCTTAAAAGTTTAAGATTTCGGGTTGCCTCAAAAAAGATTTACACCCTGGAGTTAGTTGTATTTACAAGACCAACTTTCTTGATTTAAAAATTGGATAACAAAATGCACCCAAGAGTGGGATATACAACATTAAAGGGTTATGAGTTCACAGACGTGCAAACTTCTATTTTTAATTGGTGCTACTTTGTTATTTTAGAATGCTAAATAGGTTTGCATTTTACTTAAGTAATGGTAACTAAACCACAAAGCGAACTGGTAAAAAAATTTGCAGATTTTGATTGAATTTACTTATTAATGTGTTGGTCTTTTGTGAATTGAAATTGCAGATTTCGATAAATTTTAAGCTTCGGTTTGTTTGAATGTACAAAATGAAAGAAAAGTTAATGTTTTCTGACAAGTGTGCACAAGTTTATTTCTTTTGATCCTCGGTTTATTTTCCCAGGTGCACGGAATCGCAGAAATTAGTGTTGCCTTTACTCCACCATACTTGCAGAAATTCAACCATTACTTATTGCTTTAAAAAATGAAGTCACTTTAAAATACATATGTGAGTGAGAATTTCTAACTCTTTTTATTTTGTTCTGCTGATTGATTTGATTGTGATTTCATTAATGTTGCCATGCCAATAACTAGTAGTTACAAACCCGATTCTGAGGAAATTTCAAACGAATGTACTCAGCAGCTCAAAAGAAACTTGAACATATTTCATAGTTCTTGACGGTTGACACTAGACAACATAGACAAAAGTTTTAGTTAACATTTACTTATTGAGACTTCCAAGCAATTTATGTTGCAGTTATATTTTGGATATGGTGGATTTATTAGTAATTTTGATTTTCTATATCTTTTGATTATCCCTTCTTATGTGCTTTTTTTAGTTTGTGATCAGACCACCTCGTCTTCATCGTCATGGCCACCACGGATCATCTTTTTTTTCTGACACCATTTGCAACTTGTTTCCTACAATTTCTCACTTACCGCTCGTGAGATATTTCTCACTTACCCACCTAATTACCCAATTTCTCACTTAGTTTGTGAGATATTTCACTTTTTTTATAATGTTGGTTTTATTTCTAATGTGAAAATTAAATGAAGTGATATACAAATCTTTATCTAATTGGGGTGGTGTTATATTCTTTATTTTCAAAAATTCAAATGAATAATTACTTGTAATATGTTTGTCATTTCTATTTGTAATGTAACTCTTAATTTGGCTCACGTTTTAGCATTTACTCATATGAAATTCAGTTGCTCGTGTAGTGAAAAGGAAACATGTTACTTATTGTACCTATATTTTACTTGAAAAAACTATTTCCGTTCTATCGAAAGCTAAATATCAGAAGTGGCTATTGCCTTTTATTTTGTTTTTACTATTTTTCTCTTTTTCTCTTGTTTTTACTGATCAGGTTTGAGTGATTGGAGCAGGGTTTAAAACTTGGCAAAGGAGTACATAGCAGTTTTATAGGATGACTCTTACCAACCTTTCTGTTTTATAAGTTGAATAGTTTTTAGTCGTTGAACTTCAGGAAAATTGAGATTTGTATTCTTTTCGTATATGTTTAATTTACTACTCATGAACTTTCAGACTTATATGAAACACGTTCGTTATTGTAAAGATATTTGTAAGTTTGGACAAGTCGGATTCATTTAAATGTATTCGACATTTTATTTGGTTTTATTTTTAATTATGAAAAGTTAAGAGGTTACATTTCAATTATTTGAAACTTAACGAGACTCGGAAAACATGAATAGAGTAACATGTAGACGATTTTTAATCATGCCGGTACCGATTTAATTTGTGCCAATTTAGTCATACTTTTTTAGCGTTCCAAAATGTGTTCATAAGGTATAAGGGAACAATTAATCGGAATGCTTTGTTAGAGTTTCAATTTTGGAACACCAAGAAAGCGTTCCAATTTTAGAATTAGGAACACTTCTTTAGCGTTCCAAGAAACTGGCACACCGCTTTTAGGCATGCTTTATCAGTGTTTCAAAAACTATTAGGAACACTTTATTTGTGTTCCAAAAGTGTCTTTTTGGTGTAGTGCAACAAATCTGTACGTTGTGCAGTAATATTATTTATATAGTGTGTGTCTATAATCGAAGCAATTCATGTCCGTTAACAAGGATTGATGATATCCCCTCGAGAAGCATATAAATTTTGTTTGTGTCAAATCTTGCAAGTAGATTTTATATCCGACACAACAAATAAGTTAAGTGGAAAGGTCAAAGAAATAATATGCCGTGTAAAATAATTGTCAGTAATTTATTTAGTTGGTGGATATTTGTAATCTTAAGTTGGAGAGAAAAATTAAATATTTAATAATGTGCTCTAAAAAAAATTTTGATAAGGAATTACAAGCAATTATATTCTTTAGTAGAAATTAATATAATTTTTTGATAAAATATCTTAAGATTGGTAAATTATTAATTTCTTACATTTTATCATTTGTGTATCTCAGTTGTACATGAAAAGTTCTATCTAAATTGGGTTATAAAGCATGTATCATTCTAAACTATGTATGATTTGTCAAAAACTTGTCTGTTTAACAGCTATAAAGTATGAAACCCACGGGTATCATAAAATGTCTAAACTAAGCAAGTCTATCTAGTGTGTATCATTTTATACAAGTTTGATTTTCAAATAATTTGGTTAGATGCCTTCACTCATGAAATTTCAAATAATTTAGACTTAATTATGACTAATTTCTCAGAAATTTCCACTTTACTTTTGCATGTCATGAGTTATTTTTCTATTTAGGATACAAATGAATAAGTTAAGCTAGATATATTATTTCTGTAGGTGTTTGCATTTATTTTTTGTGTGTGTAAGTTAAGCATGAGATATCATCGAACACGTAACGTATAATTGGAGATTCTGATAGCACAAGTTTCTACCTAGAACACATTTATTAAGGGAAAAATCCTAAGCAAACCCCTCTCAGATCTTATAATAATACTACAAAGCAGATGTTAAGATAGTTGTAACATAATGGTTTATCCCAAATGACAATATACATGAAAGGAAGATCTCTAAAGTAAAACATCTTCAATCTGGTGATAAATATTTATATCACACTATCAAACTTCATAAATTACCAGAGAAAACAGTAATAGCTAAAAGTCGGCATGACTGATAGTCAAAAAACAGATCCTACTCAGCATTCAGATTGTGTAGATACAATTTCCGCAGAAGAAATCAAAGGAAATCCTACTCAGCATTCGGATTACCACGATGTTATCTAAACCCCAATGATAACATATTTAATTTCGAGAGGCCCCTTCGAAGAAGTTATCAAGCCTTCACATCAGTCATGAAGTGACCAATCCTACTCAGCATTCAGACAATCAAGATAACTATTTAGCATATCGGTCCAATATCCAACTCATCATTCAGACACAGTTGGCCCAATATATACCAATCAAGCGCAATTCCCGTCGCATACAAAAACAGTGGAAAACACTAACCTAGATCCTTGATATCAAATGTCAAAAGCAAATATTTCAATAGCCGAAATATTAGACAAACCTACTCAGCCTTCAGAGTGTCACAAAAGTAACTACACAGACATTGAAACACCTAAATTAACCATCACAAAACTGCCCACACATGCCAAACTCCAATCTAAACCTTAGTTCGATAGAGTTTCAATAAACAAGAAATGCCAAAAAAAGACATAAAACCAAAGATTTCAAACACATTCATAGTATGTGCCAATGTATCATTACAATCAAAACCCACATACTCGGAAGACACAAGCCAAAGCAAATGAAATTCAAGTAATGATATAGCGCTAAAGTGAATCAATACCTACGAAGGCGAGACCACAAAAACGGAGCGGTACCCCACCAAACCCTGATCTACAGGTGAAACAAACCAAGGGCAGTGACAATTAGGGCTTAGGGATCAAGAGAAATATTGGGGCTAACCATAGGGCAGGGGGAAAATCCTGAAATACTGACCAGACTCGTGCCCCGACCCGCACATGACCCGAAATTTCCCGACCCGAGAAGAGTCCCGACCTGAAAATGTTGGGTTTTGTCCCGACCCGACTAACTTCGGAATAGGGATCGGGTGTCTCGACCCGAGCCGATTTTTCAATTTTTATATATTATATATTATATAACATGATTTTTTTTTAGTTTAACACTAAAATGTAAATTAATTTATATCAAATGCAAGTGATGAGAATCGAACCTTATAACTCTAGCATGTAATGTAAGCAATCTACCATATCAGTTACAATACTTTTTGTTTCATATAATAGTTATAATTACATAAGTATAATATAGATTTATACTTTTTAATATATGAAACTATTAAAATAAAAAATATACTTAAATTAAAAAGTTATTGAGCAACTATTGAGCAACGACAAAGAGCGTCTTCGAACTTTTGAGATGAGGTCGAAAGGCTTGAGAAAGCAGGTTCACGAACTAAAGATATTATGCGATATCGAAGCGTGTTTAATTGTTGATAACGCTCTAAAGGGGGAGTTGAGAAATTGGCCACCGGATCGCGATCAAATTAATAAATTAATCAAATGTTACAAAAATCAAACTGCTGTATATCTCTATCTCGGTTGTTTTTATAGCTCAACCTCATTTGTTGGCTGCTAAGATGTATGCATGTATTTTCATAAATAAGTATGTACATATTTTTCCCAACTTGCTTCATTTACTAGCAATATACAATTTACTTGTTAGTATTTTGAAAAATACTGTTTACCAGCAATTAAAGCATACAAGACTCTGGATTTTTATGGTTTTTGTATCCATAATTGTTGATCTATTCTCGTATCTTAAATTCTTATTTTTCTTATTTCGTATCATATATTAATTCAAGTTATTTTTCTATTTTGAACTTTTTCGTTCATTTTGATACCCTCAATTCTCAAATATTTCTTATTTAGTAGCCTGAAATCTTAACAATTTTATTGTTAAGTATCCTGAATTCAATTATTCTGATATCAAGTGTCAAATAATTGGGTGGAATAGTTTTAAATTGATAAAAAAAAAACATGAATTTAGAGTACTAGACAATAAAAATAAAAATAAAAATTCATGGCACCAATCGAGAAAACTCTCCTAATTCAGGGTACAAAAATGCTACAAAACTCTCTCATTACTAAAGATTTCAAATTTTGGTAATTTCCAACTTACCAAAAATCAATGCTTCGGGACTCTAGTGCTTATTGGAAAAAGAGTTGCTCTTCCAAATCCTTCTTAAGATTTATTTATATTCCAATTCTTAAAGCAACAAAAGATTCAATATTTGACAACTAGGATGGAAGCTATGAGAAATAGTAGTCATATGAGTAGCTTTCAGAACGGAATAGCAGCTCAAAACGAGTTGTACTATTCTTCGCCAATTTCTTTCCTTAAACCCGAAATCAAAAACTCTTGTGATTTTTCACAAACTCAGGTTTATTTACAAAATTCTATGACAAATATGTCTAGTAAGAGTGACCCATGTTACACCCAACTTGAAGATCTTTTTAGTACCGATTTCATCAACTTCGACAATTTTGACAAGTTTGGCATTCCAGAGGATTTTAAAACACAAGTAATATCCCAATGTTCTCATAACGCTAAGTTTGACTATGAGTATTTTGGAGAAAGCTTGCCAGTTAATTCGGATGAGTATTTTGAAAATTGGATTAACTAATTCGTACACAAGGCAGCAAAGAAGAAGTTTAGCGATGCAACTTTTGAGTAACAGATGTTAATGGTATAATTATTTATGTTCGGTTTGTAATATAAAGTTTTAGTTCTAAGTTATTTTAAGATGGAAACGTTTGCTTTATCTAGGTTTGGGAAATCCCGACCCGACCCGCACCCGATATTTCCCGACCCGACAAACTTCGAGATCGGGTGAAAATTTTAATTTCGTCGGGCGTCCCGACCCGACCCGATTTAAAATTAATTTATATTTTATATTATATAACATGTTTATTTTATTTTTAAATATTAAAATATAAATTAATTTATTTTAAATACAAGTGATGAAAATCGAACATTTTATCTCTAATATACAATGTAAGCACTCTACGATATGAGTTACAATCCTTTTTGTTTCATATATTAGTTATAATTACATAATTATAATATAAATTTGTAGTTTTGAATATATGAAACTATTAAAATAATTATATACTTAAATTAAATTTAAAAGTTATATTGTTAGTTAAAAAAAGATAAACAATAATTATTTTCCGATTATAAAAATTATAATGATAATGTATATCATTTATTATGACAATTGTTGTTTGTGTGAATAAAACAAAATAATAAAAGAATATGTTAAAAAACGTATCAATTTTTTTATCTACTCCATTATTTGTAATTTCATACTATTTTATCTACGACATGTTAATATCTTTTTTTCATTTATTAGGAATGTTATTTTTAAACTAGGATTATATTTCGTGTTAATAACATGTTTAGACTTCTAAAATAAATATTGTTATTAAAAAATGACGTTGTCGTAAAATAAAAAAATATGCCGGGTGATTCGGGATAAACCCGTCCCTACAGGATACCGAAAAAGTCGGGTCCGAAAAAAGTCGGGTCCCGACTTTTGTCGGGTCGGGATTGTGATTTTTTTTCACTTGCAAAAGTAATCGGGTCGGGATACGGGTTGAGTCAGATCACGATCCTAACTCATCCCTAATTTAAGATGGAAACGTTTGTTTTATCACTATGGAAGTGTGACGTGACCATAATTGTGTCTTTGTTTAGTAGTATTTTTTAATCTTTAATGAATCTTATTTTTATTTATTTTTTGTTAAAGAGGGACAGAGTCCCAAGGAATTTCCATTACACAAAATTTGGGCGTTAAAACCCAGCATTACAGGGTGACCTTCTACACAAAAAGCAAAAGAACAACCTAAACAGTTTATAAGTTTGTTGCTATTACAAAAGAACACTAACTTTTAATAGAGCAAACAAAGAACTATCATCATAGTTTTAAGTTTAATATTTAGCCTACTATATGTACATATCTCATAAAACATGCTCTTCTGCAATTCTCTCGTTTCCTTCGATCAAGGCCAATTTAGCTTCCAATTCCAAAATCTTCACAACACGACTACTTAGCACGTGAGATAATCATTCATGAACAGTAGCAATTTTTGCCCACAGACTTAAAAAAATGGCACCAACACCCCACTCAAACACAAACCACCTCAAATCAGTATATTTTTCCAAATTTGGCATAAATCTCAAGGAAGCTATCCTCTATTGATTATTCTAGCCAAACATTTGTAAAAGAGGGAAACATTTACAAAATGTAATTTAAATGTCTCAAGAGACCCCCTCATATTGGCCATTTAAAATACAGTGCAAATGTAACTCTTTATTTACTGTCACATCAAATCTACAAGGAACAAACTCATTTTAAATTTTAGAGTATGAAATGAAGAGCCACCCTTCCATTCATAACTAAAAACTTGTAGGTCTCAAGAGAACACACTCATATTGACCACAACATAATCAGAATGCAATGGAAAAATTCAAATAACAACTGTAATTAGTCCTTAAGGGGACACCCTCTTATTGGAACTAAAAACGAATGATGAAAGATTAATCCTCCCATGAATGCCAAAAAAATCTCAAGGGGACACCCTCTTATTGAAAGAAAGGCAATCATAAATGCAAGATTCAGTCATGAAGGTGTTCTTTATTGCCTTTAAATAAAAAATTCCTCTCGTTAAAAATTTCTTCTTTTTCTCGTCACATTTTTTTTTAAATAGATGGTGGGGAGAACCCACTTTTATTGATGAAATGTAGGTAAAATACCTTACAAAATTAAAACTTAGTATTCATGCTGAAAGAAACGCAAATAAAAGGATCAAATAGGAAAAACATAAAACTATTACATCCAATAGAAATTAATGAAACATAAAACTCTTTAATCTGAATAGCCAATAGATTGATGACGAGAACTTGAGGGACTAGGACTGTGAATAGCTGTAATAACTTCACAGGTGTCGTTTGCACCTCTTCATTTCCAGTGAGTAATTGAGTCCAGAGAGAGAAAAACCCTATATCCATTTTCATCGCCTTCTTAGGTTAGAAAGACCTTTCGCCTCTGTTAAAATAACCCCTTTTAAAATATGAGGAAAATCATCCAAACAATTAGAAGAGATGTTACCCTCCCAGTTTGCCAGAAGATCAGCAGCCTTATTACCTTCTCTGGCCACGTAATTGAACAGGTATTCACCTTCTTTTAACAAGATTTTAATAAGGTTAAACAGTTCTATAATCTTCCATGGACACTTTTGTTTACCCTCTATGATTTTAATTAATACCTGTGAATCACTCTCAATAATAATCTGTTTATTAGGGGAAATAAGTAGACCATAGTATAGGGCTTGAAACTCTGAGAAGATAGCTGAAGAACTGATTATAGATCTAGAATAACCTTTAATAAAAGCCCCTTTTTCATCTCTTATAAGACCTCCAATACCATTTCTGATATTTGATTGTTTAAAGCAACCATCTATATTAAGCTTTAGAACCCCAATAGGAGGATGAAGCCACTTAATAATAGTGGTCTTATCAATATACTTCTTAACACTGAAATTGGAATAAGAAAAGCCCTTCTCCTTGTAGCCAGATAGAATAATCAACTCTTCAGTTTTTCTGATGATATAACTTGATTTCATTTTGACATTATCAAATTTGAAAGAACATCTTGATTTCCAAATGTGTCAAATAAGGATAGAAGGAAGAACCTGACAAATCTTCCTCTCAGAGAAATAGTTTTTCTTATTAATATAAGACCACCAGCTGTTAATTCTCCCCAATAAGGAGTTGTTTTGAATAAATATCCCCCATTTCCTCTCAAAAAATTCCCAAACTTCATTTGCTATTAACCCAGTACTAAAGAGATGATTGAATGTTTCTTCTGATGCTTTACAGCAACCACACATAGAAGCCAAACTAATATTAAATTTGTGCAGATTGCAATCCAAGGAGACTGCTTGATTAAATAGCTTCCACATGAAACAAGATATTTTCAAAGGTATCATTCTGTTCCAAATAAAAGCACTTCTCCAATTAATATAACCTACTTTTCTGGTAATTTCCCATGCTGAATTAATAGTAAAATGCCCAAGATTAGTAGGTTTCCATAGAGGTACCCCATTGCCAGATATAATAGAATTACTATCTGTCAATTCTCTTACTTGAAGCATTCTGCACCAAGTGTTAGAACCTTTTTTTATAGGGATGTCTTCTGCTTGTTTATTTCTACAGTATTTATCTTTCAAGAATTTGGTCCACAATGAATCTTTAGTTTTAAATTTCCACCATAATTTCATTGCAAAAGCAGTAGATATATCCTGAAAACTTTTAATATTTAATCCCCCTTCTTTTACTGGAGAACAAATCTTACTCCATCTAATCCAATGGTGCTTGTTTTTTCCATTTTTGTTACCCCAGAAGAAGTTTGACAGCAATTGATCTATTCTTTTAATCACAAGTGTAGGAGGATTCATAGCAGCCAAAGTATAGATAGGTATAGATTGTAGTACATGCCTTATTAATATTAATTTACCACCCAAATTGAGCCAATTACCCTTCCATGTAGACAGCTCACTTCTAACTTTTAATATAAGCTCATGAAAAAGAATACACTTTTTATGACCAGAATATAATTTGCAACCAAGATAGGGAAAAGGAGGAGTCTTGCTAGATATAGAAAGCACTTTGCAAATATTAGTTTTCTGTGGTGTACTTACACTTTTAGAGAAGTATACAAAACTCTTGTCTAGACTGATTTCTTGACCAGAATCTTTGTTATAACATTGCAGGGTATCCCTAATCTTCCTTACAGAATGGAGGTCAGCTGAACTAAAAATATGTAGATCATCAGCAAAAGCAAGGTGAGTAATAATAGGACTTCCAATAGGTGATTTAAAAGCTGTCCATCTCTTGTTATCAATTAAGTCATTTAAATTTCTGCTTAATACTTCAGAACATAATAAGAATAGACTAGAAGAGAGAGGATCCCCCTGTCTCAGGCCATTTCTAGGAGTAAAAAGCTCTGTGGGGCTGCCATTTACCATGATTGAAGTATGATTGCCAGAAATAATTCTCCATACTATATCTATAGTCTTCTCAGAGAAACCCATTTTCCTTAGAGTAGAAATAATAAAATGCCAAGAAATACGATCATAAGCTTTTTTCATATCTAGCTTTAGAGCTATGTTTTTACCACTGGTCTTTTTGTTGAGAGTAGATATAAATTCCTGAGCTAGAAGAATATTGTCCACAATGTCTCTTGATTTAACAAACCCACTTTGATTCTCAGAAATTATATTAGGAAGAATAGCTGCAAATCTAGTAGACATAATTTTAGAGATAATTTTGCTACAGAAAGTACATAAGCTGATGGGTCTGAATTCAGCAAAGTTCTTTGGCTTAATCTTCTTTGGTATTAGAGCAATAACAGTAGTGGAAAGAGATTTAGGAAGTAGATTCCCCATGAAGAATAGGGAAATAGCTTTGATAATGTCTTCTCCAATAAACTCCCAACAAGATACAAAGAACTGACCTGTAAAGCCATCTATTCCAGGAGAACTTGATCTGCTTAGATTAAAGACAGCTTCTTTTATCTCTTCATTAGTAGGGTCTTTATCTAAGAAATTATTAATCTCTGTAGATATAAGATTAGGAATATTATTCAAACTATTATAACCACTAGAAAGAGGGAGATCTGCTGCCAATAAGCTTTTGAAATAAACAATAGCTTCTTTTTTAATGATTTCTGGGTCTTTAGTGCAAGTACCATCTTCTTTTTCTATTTCATAAATGCCACTCTTTAATCTTCTTTTCTTCACTACACTGTGATAGAATTTAGTATTAGCATCCCCAAGTAAAGCCCATTTCAGATTAGCTTTTTGAGCCCAGAATTTTTCTTCAATGCTTAATTTAGCTTTTAACAAAGCTTCCACTTTATTAAACTCAGTTCTGTTAACAGGTGTTGGATCCATTTCAAGTTGATGCTCTGCTTTTAGAAGGAGATCTTCTACTTTGATTATTTCTTGGAATATATTCCCAAAGGTATTGTAGTTCCACTCTTTCAATCTCTTCCTAGTGGCCTTCAAATTAGCAGCAAGATTATCTAATGCATTAGAATTTGAACAAACCCATACTTCTTTAACTGAGTTAGAAAAATCTTCATGATCTACCCAGAAATTCTGAAATATAAATCTTTTTGGACTATTGACTGGAATTACCTGTAGCTTTAATAATAATGGACTATGGACTGAAGTAGCTTTGCTTAGATGATCCAGAAAAATATTACAGAATAAGTTTGCAAACTCTTGATTGAAAAGAATCTTATCAATTCTTTCAAAAATAGCATCCACTCCACTACGTTTGTTCCACCAAGTGTATTTAGAACCACTATATGTGGATTCTGTAACACCCAGATTGGTAATACAAGATAGGAAATCATTAGCATAATTAATATTAATAGGTAGACCCCCAATCTTATCTTCCTCATTAGAAACAGTATTAAAATCCCCACCAATCACCCAAGGTTTAGTAGTAAAAGAATTTCCTAAGAAATCCAAAAGAGCTTTCCTTTCAGTAGCTGTGCATTTGGCATAGATCACTGTAACTTGAAGCTGAAGACCCAAATTATTAATAAAAACTTCCAAATTAACTGCTTGGTTCATTTGGTTAATAATAGAGATGTTAATCTCTTGCATATAGAAGATCCACATCTTATTATCTTCATGTATAATAACTTCATCAAATCCAAATTTCCTTTTATAAAACTCAACTTTATCATTAGAAATCTTAGGTTCTATACAGACTAAGAACATAATGTTATGTAATTTACACAGCTTAATTATACGCCTAGTGGTAGCTTTATTACCCACTCCTCTAATATTCCAAAATAGTGTATTAATCATGTAAAGCTTTTCTTAACCCCTACATTAGAGGATCTCAAGATCATGGCATCTTTAGCAACACTAGTTGAAAATTTTCCCAATTTTCTTTTATTTTTAGGAGTTTTCCATTCTCCTTCTTCTGGAATCTTTGGAATTTCCCTAGGAGATAACCCAAGATCAATTCTCAAGTGTTTAGAAATATCAGGGGCATCAATTAGATTAGAATCCCTCATTGTCACATTATCATCAAAGTTATGAATGATCTTTAAAGGACTTAGAGGAGTTTCACCTGTAAATATAACCATATCAGTGTTTGGATTACCCACTTCTTCTCTATTATCTTCTAATACCACATTGTTTTTTCCATTTTCAGAAATATCTGCAGTTGGATTAGCTGCTGTGTCTTCAGAAATTCTTGTCTCCTTTCTATTGAAGTTTTTTGTAACCCACTCCTTTGTGCTTATTTTATTTTGGGATTTGTAATAATTGGCCTTTTTGTTATTTTCTTTGGCTTTTCCACCATTTAATTCTGTCTCTTTAATAGCTTTTTCCCCTTTCTCAGAATTTCCTTGTTTTCTTTTTTCTTCTACTATATCTAATTTAGTGAACATACAGGTCTCTATAGAGTGACCTATTTTAAAACACTGCGAACAGTATTTAGGAACTTCTTCATATATGCAGTATTGCCAAAAACCTTCATTATTCCCATAGTTTATTCTTACTCTATTTATCAGTTCTTTTCTTAGATTAATTTCTACACAGATTCTGGCTAGACCAGGTCTAGTCAGTTTCGAAGTAGGTTCATCTACTTTAATAGGTTTTCCAAAAGCTGAGGCTATACTAAATATGCTGCTTTTGTTGTATAAATGAATTGGTAGTTTGGACAGAGAAATCCACACAGGTGTAACTGGAGATTCTTTTTCTGGACTAAAATCATAGGACCATTTAAAGGTTCTCATAGGACTATTATCTATGTACCAAATTTTCCGCATCCAAATTCTTAGGAAATCTTCTTCATAATAACATCGGATTAAAATGTGTTTTGAATCAATAACTCCAATATGATAATTGGCTTTCAAATCCATAGAACTAAACGTTTTACGAATTACATCTATATTAGGCTTACCGTGTGAGAATTTCCCTACAATAGTATATTTGAAAGGTTCTGATAGGGTTTTAAGATCATCAACTGAATAATGAATCATTGGTTCACCTTCATAGGATTCGATTTCTTTTACTGAAACTTTAGGAGTCACGGATTGGGTTTTTAAGATAAAAGCAAATGATTTAGTAGCAGGTGGGTCTGGGGAGAGGGTTTGGTTGGGATCGGGTGGTTGAATATCGGTCATTTTATCGGCTGCTAGGGTTTTTCACCCTAGTAGTCTCTCTCTTTCTCTCTCTAGGGCTGGCTTTGTATTTTGTTAAGTGATAACTATATGACATAGAATGTGTTTTTTTCTCGTCACATATTCCTATATAATTTAACAAAACATATAGCAGTATTTGCTCAAAAAGATATTAGAAGTACTGGTAGACAATTAACACACCTCGTTTATTTTCAAGATTGTAAAATTACGACATTTTTTGATCGCTAATTCAAAATGTCTCAAGAGAGAAAACAACGTCGCATGACTTCCTCCCATTACCTTCTCCCAAAATATGTTTCTCGGCTTACTCCTGCTCCGAATTGGGTTAGTATGAGCCTATGAGACTTTGTGTTAAAAATCGAGACCAAGAGAGCACTAAAATGATCTCAAAAATCAACTCGTGATCGCTAGTAGTTAGATTTGATCGCTCCTTTATTGGGCTACCAGCTTTTCCGCATTCAGTGTGACTAATTAAATACATACCATCATGCTTCTAAATTTAGTTTACATTATCCTTTTATTCGTGTGGACCGTTTATCTCTATACTCGGATGACGTTTTCCTATATTTTAAGGAGTGTTGGATAAATCCACTATGTTTTAAGGAATTAGATGTTCGTGCACTATTTAGTACTACGTACTTGGGCAGCTTTCTCGATCTCTTGTTGGGTAGAGACCTTTTGTTATAAGTCAATTGTCAATATTATCAATTTCATGTAGTGTACTTTTTGTCGTCGAAAATAATACTAAATATGTTTGCAATTTTGTATTTTTTCACCGGAGTGACATGCCCGTTTTCAGGCCAAGTTGGCCAAGACTCAATTCTTGTGCCCCTGAAAAATAAGCTTATTTTAGGCTTCTTAATTGTTGGTCTACTATATTATATATTATATATCATTAGCTATGTTATTTTATTTTCATTCTCAACACTCTGAACACATGCGGAACACACACGAAACACACGCCTGTATTCATTATTTTCTTCTTTTTCATCTCAAATTTAAAACTGAATCTTTTTTATCTTTATATTCTAATCATTGTATATTACAAATAAAAACTTAAATTCATCTCCGACAATTATAATTAATATCTACTCCGAAAATTAAAAATCACCAATTCCCTGATAGGGCTCCGTTCACATCGGTAAAGTTCACGCAAAATCTGTTTGTGTTACCTTTTAAGTATTTAATTATTAAAAAAATAATTTTACTAAATATACAATTTTCCCACCCTTCAATTATAAAATCGATTTTTATGGGAGTATGTTTAATATGTAGCAATTTGAATAATTAGTTCGTAGATATCTATGCATTTGTTTAGTTATACTCCATAATGCATTTATTTAACATGTTTTTTTGTTTAGGAAATTTTTTTAGACAAAAAGCCCTTTAAATTTTTTATTTGTCTCGGCTCTATAAATTATTGGAGACGTCACTGCACATCATGGTACGACAATTTTGTACAATGTTGGTTTGCTTTTGTGGTTAAGGGATTAGGTTGTTGTGGACTACCCATTTTTACAACGTCGGCCAGTGATAGAGATCCCACAGGTTGATTCCAAGAAGAAGGTTAAGTGTACTCAGAAGATGGTTCAGATACCCCCCAACCACCATCAACTGTGTCTGTAATTGAAATATTATTTTCAGCCGTAACAGAATCACCGTGTATTAAAGGTCGGTATACTTTACTTCCTGTTGTTCCAGATGACACAGACGAGTAAATTCCATAACCGGTATTTTCATTTTCCTTCTTGTATGTAGGCTTCCCAGATTCTGAAGAACTATATTCTGTGTCACTACGTCCGGCATAATGATAAAAAGTTCAAAATTTGATCGTCATTCAACAACATTTAACGGAACATTTATAATTCACCTGAATATTTGTTATAAGCACTATTTCAGTCGTTTGTTGCTAACATATTCAAATGAAAATATATAAATGCTTTAAATTATTTCCTAAAAGATAAAGTACTGTATTATTAGAGTCCAAATCTTCTACCTCCTATTCTCTATCCCCTTCCGTGCCCCCTTACTTATTTTCACTCAAATTTTAAATTTTCACAACTTATACCGCAACTTTATAAACTTTTATATTATATTGTATTCAAATTTTAAAACATTTGAACATAATATTGTTTTATACAATTTTTTTAATATTCAATGTTTAATTTACACTAATTTATACATTTATTCCAAAATAAATTTTGTGCGGTTTTTCTTTTAAAAATAATTATTGGAATGTATTGATACATGTATTATAGCAATTGTACAATTTTTTTCAAGTTTTTTAGAATTTGTTTTTGGATAAAATAAGTAAGAGGATACAGAAGGGGTAGAGAAATGGAGTAGAAATGGAGTAGTGATAAATTTGTAGTGATAATTTTTTTAGAATCTTTTAGAATAACCATTATTTTAATGAAAGATACATGAACAAGAAATTAAGACTATTATATGCTCCTTGTTGTAGGTTATTATTGGACTATTGGGCCTTACTCATAGTGGGCCTAAGTTGGGCTTTCTAGCTTGTATAACCCTAACCTCTAGTATATAAAGAAGGTTAGAGTCCCCTTGTATTGATACATTCTGATGAATAAATACCTACTGTTCCCTCTCTCTATGTTCTCTCTATGTCTCCTATATAATATATATACTGAGTTAATAAGACTCACAACACGTTATCAGCACTTTGCTCGCAGAGACTAAGATATACGTTCACGGATATTGGAGATTTTGGGTAAACGCACGGATATTGAGTATCTATAAACCTTGAGGTTTATCCGGGTTTAATTAAGTTATTGCTATATCGACCTTCACCAAAATACTCGAGCATGGTACACAATTAACTAATCCATATATACGTTTTGTAAAACATATATTGTAGATGCATGTTGATATATATATCATGATATGCTACTGGGATGCTGAATTAATATGTTAACCTATATTGTATGCCTCCATGTGAACATGTATGTATGTAACGTGTTTACTTTAGAATTTTACATGTAGTTACGAACTCCAGGTTTATTAAAGAACATGTAATTGGTATATACTAATCTCCCGAGTAATAATTATTGAAATTCTAACACGTACGGTATAATATTTTACATATTCCTATGATTAGTAATTTACAATTGCATATTCTTGTTAAAATACTAATTGTAATTGAATAGTGTTATGTCATTGTTTATTTATATAACAATCCTACGCATAGTATACTACTACTCTTAGAGCACGTATCTCCTAATACATTAGTATCTAACATGACCTGATTACTATATTCATATAGGCAGTAACTCACATGTACCATCGAATTAATATGATGACACGTTAATTATATAAAACAAGTTCGTGATTGGTATGTAAACTGCCGGACCAAATCCGTTAAAAAAAACAAAATATATAAGACTATATGAACCTCCTGAAACTTGGGTACTTCATGTGTAATTAATGTCAAACTGAATACAAGTTATATAAATTACAGTAGTGATCCATGTAGTTTACCCCTATTTACAGAGCAGCATATAAGTTTAAATATGTATATATTTGGTCCTCACGTAAACTAGGAAATTACCATATGAATGGAAATTGCGTAAATATTATAAATTGGCCATTAAAATATATTATGTACATGAATGATTTAGTTACCATGTATAAAACTTACACATATAGCAATATAATAATAAAATATTGACTAAATCTTGCTAGTGTAAATTGGTAATTACTAATAAATTCTAGATTGATGATAATATTGATTAATTTGATTTCCTTATTAGGAAATATATATTGCAATATATATGCTAATCATGCAAACAGGTACAATCTAAAATATTAGTTAATCATGTACTAATTTATTTATTGCCATGTACACATATGTATAATATGGTAATTTGCGAAATCATATATTTTCACATTTAAGTTGGAAAAATTATGAACCTTCCCCAAATAGGCTCATCTATTTGGATACGATATCTAGGAAAGATATAGGCGGAAGTCGATATCCTAATGAGGTCGGGTTTTAAGTGGCATTCGTGCCCTCCACCCTCACCGTCTTTCCTGGTCGTGTTCAATCAGAGCTACCGAAAGGGGTTGACTAAATAATAATTTCCCCGAGTGTGTTTATATAGTGATGTATGTTTCGCCGAATTGGTGTTTCAGTATCGACCCGTCGTTCCATCAATGAGAACCGATTCACATGAGAAGCAAAACTAATATTTTTGAACCTGTCATTTCGAAAAAATGTTTGTGCTTGTGCAAACCATAAACATATAAACCAGTCGTTTTATATGATAAATAATCCAGAACTCCCAACACATGTTGGATGCCATCTATGATGAGAAAAATCGCAAAACATACTTGCGAAATGGCTGTTTAGACGTTGACGTTATTCCGTCACCACATGTTAGTCACCCTGATGTGTGAAAAATGTGATGCCCAATTTTTTTTGGATGCCATCTTTTATGAGTAAAACACGAGTTTGATGTTACCCTCATAATGAATGCTAAGGCGTTGATTTTATTCCGCCGCCACATTTGAGACGTGATGACGTCTATGGTGAACAAATGTCTGAAATTGACATATTGGAGCAATCCTTCACCAAAATACTAGCTTGGAAATTGTATTCCATAAGCAGTATCGTGAATTTATATTCACCATGTTCCTTTATCGCCCATCTGTTATTGGATAAGAAAATTACCCCGGTGAGTAGTTTTAATCCTATTGGGTCAATGGCGAATTGGTTGCCTGATATTAATGCTCTTCGTGTATATTTTTTTCCACGAATCGAGAACCGAGACAAGTGTTATTTGTCTCGAACTGTCGCGATCCCGATGAATCGCCTAGCCGAGCGAGATTTTAGACAATCGTCAAAATCGAAAACCTGTGGCTCCAAGACAGTAATTGAAAGGAACAATATGGCCCGTTGTCACAAAGCAAGAGATAATGCTCAAAGAGGCAACTCTATGCTATAAAGACAAAGGTCATGCACGGCTACTCCTTAAATAGTTCAAAACTATTTTAAAGGTAAAAAAAACCGATGCTAATGTGGTTAAAGCTAACTGAAAGGAAACTTTTGAGACCTCCGATTTTGTGGCTCAAATGAGTTTGGGACCTTTCTTTATTGATTTTGATAAATCATTGAGCCATTTTTTCGCTCATCTGGATTAAGTTTTTCCATTTGGATTATTAATTTTCCATTTGGACCATACTTTTGGATTATGGTTTGCCTGTTTACTAAATTTCTCGAAATAATTTAAAATGTTTTGAGGAAATTCCTTTGACAAATGTGACCAAACTTTAAATTATGAAATTTTAGGCAATACTTGTGGTGTAGTTGGTTTTTTGGAAATAGTGGGTAACCGTGTACCACATAATTTCACCAACTACTTGCCTAAAAGAGTACTCAGTGACAACGATTCTGGACCTGTCGTTCCAATCGAAATCTTTGGTAAAACCAAATTGATTTGTCAAATATGAGGTCTTATACTCATGTAGGTCCTGCCGTACCTTGTTGAGTTATAAAATATTCGAGAAAACCAGCGTTATCTAGTAATAGCTCATGAAAGAATTAAAATTTATTTACATAGTCTCCATTTAATACGACCAAAAGCGTATTTTAGAGGAGTTGAAATGTCTTTCAAGTGGTTGCTACCACATTCTTTAAAGCATTTAAAGTTACCTTATCATTTTGCCTGTCGTCGAATGATAAATGATTTAGATGCTAAGACATGATTGTCTATACTATCATTCGCCTGTCGTCGATTGATAAGAGCATTTTGATATTGTGGCATTGACCGGATGAGATATTCCCGTGTCAAAAGACGATAGTTGATTTATAATCGCATCGCATTTGGATTCTCTTTGAGGATATATTTCGTGATTAATCCGAAATTAATGCCACTAATGCTCACTTTGAAAGACTAGTATGTGTAAAGATCACGAAATGAACTCGTAGAATTCTTGTAAAGAATTGAAGGACTTATTGTGGACTTATCCAACCATAAGACGGACCATAAATATAAATGATTATGGTTGATGCATCGACAATAAGGTCACATGATTATTGTTGTCCACATAAATGCAGCACTTTCCAGACTTTTAGCCCTATCATTAAGTTGATGGCTCATGATCCGGATTATCCTGAAAAGTCTAGTCGACTTGATAATTCCGAAGAGTAATAATCGAAATTTCGATTTGAATTACTTGAGTTTGGAAATTGAAATTGAAATTGAACATCCTGTCGATTATGTTCAGACCCAAATGGACTCACGGAAAGTTTGATGATGCGACTGCAAATGATTGCACGCATTTCTTGGTCTTGCACACCAAGATTTATATTTCCGTGTGGGGTTATGCTATTTTGCTGCATTAGTCCGTTATGAGGCCCATAGACACTCAAACACCATATGCGTACCAGTTGGTTACTGGTTATGAGCCAGAAGTCTCATATTAACGCGTGTTTAGAGTTATTAATTAATATTTTGATTGAGCCGCTCTAGCGTTCAAAATATGGACCTCTGAAGGGGACATAAGTCGATTATGAATCTCCTGCCTATTATTTGATAGAGTAACCTTGACAAGCGATCTCTTTACCGCATGATATGCGAAAATGACATCGCTAAGACTGTTCTCCCCGTCGTTAGGGGGAGATTTGCATGTTACCGTTGATAAGGAACGACGTGAAGTAACGTGGCATAACCCACTCAGTCTTAGCTTGATCCCCAAAACTGCACTTAGTGATAAGTAAGTGCATAGACTCCATCAAGTCTAACTAAATGCCAGACGCATTTAATGACTTTATGAGATGTCACGAGATCATTTATATCTGCTGCAAAATGCTTGCAAGGATAGACGTCCCTGTCGGACGCCGTGTTCCTGTCGTAACACATTGCTTTGGCCAAACCCGCCAAGCAAAGGACGCTGCCGTCGGCCGTCAGTCTGTCGTCCTTCCTAAGATATGAGGAAGTTGACCGGTTCTTAATTCGTTCAGCCCCAGAGGTGGTGAACTGAAACTCGTTTGTCGCACGAGATTATAAAGGATCAAGGAGATGTGTGATTTCCTCCTCATCCTAAGAATCTCGAAATATCTGTCGATCATGATATCTTAGACGATATTGAAGCGAAACGAGACTGTCATTGATTACTTGTTCATATATTTGGTGACGACTGATAATATGAGCAAATTATGACAGAGAACCATGTACCGTTGCCTGAAGTCAACGTAGAATAGACTGGACTAATGGAAACTTACAATTCAAGTAGACTCCTTAGCGAAAGTGTGTTCGGACCTGTAGCTCCAACAGCACCAATGTTAAACAAGTTCGTTTATTTGGTTATTCGTAAGGAAGAGTGATGAGAATAATGAGATTCTAAAATGCTCGCCTAGTAGCGCAAGACTTCTCTCACACCTTGGAATTGATTACGAGATGGTTTATTTCCTCGTAATTGACGTTATAACGGTCCTCTACTTTATCAGTTTAGTAGTTTCCGGAAAAATGATTATGCAGCATGTGATTGTGGTCACGATCTTATCTCTGTGGGGATTTAGACTAGAGATGTGGATGAAAGTCCCTGTGTGACTTCATAATGCTTGAATCAAGTAGTTCCTGACCACGGAACATGATCTCAATTGACTGAGACGTTCACTATATGGATTAATATAATCCGAGCGGATGTGGTATACCCGCCTAAGTGAGTACTTGATTAGCTTGGGATACTTGAACAAGTATTATGCCCTTGCGTGTTTTATTACGCGATCCATTTTGGATTTGCCTTCGAGATGAAGGATCTTGGGAAGACACGGTAGTGACTCGGCCCGATGATCGAGTCCCGTAAAGATTGAATCTAAGTCCATGATTCAGACTACACCCAGAAGGTGTTATGACGTTTTAGTCATCATGACGCTAGTCGTCAGATTCTCCCATGATCGTTCGATCACTAGACATTGATATAGACCCAGTCCGTCCCTGATGAGACGATGAAGAGATATTGAATCATGATGTTCATATCTAAGTACAATATGCGCATCATTGTACTTGGTCTAATGTGCTACGACGAACATCTCGTCTGCTGTGAATGGTATAGCTCGACACAGCATCGCGCTAACACGCTGCCATCGAAATGGCACTAAAGACACATTCCCTTACCTTATGGTAATTTTGGAAGTGGGCTAGTTTATCCCATTTGCATCATTGAGTGTACCTACCCCCTTCGGTACTCGAATTAATGCAACCCTTTTTTCGGTTATACCGATGCCGGTTACTTATCAGACCCGCATAAGGGATATTCCTAACATGGTCTGTCTTTGCCATTAGGAATAAGGTGATATCTTGGAGGTCTTGGAATGACTCCAAACGAATCACTCTGATCTACTCGTGCTCTATGAGACGACTAGAGAGTGTATATGGCTTCGAACTCGTATTAGCCATATTTGAATTACATATGCTCTGTCTCACGATTCAGATAAAACATTTTTCATAGAAGACAAGTTGTTGTTATCGATCAAGAGAGACATGACTACATTATGCTATTTAGCATTTATCGTCGAAATAAATCTCCACATATGAAGTTTAAGAGCATCCTGTCGAATGCTCGTTTTATTCCACGTTATATTTTCTTGCATACAGTCGTGTGCAAGTAAATGAGGCATCCAGTCGAATGCTCGTACTCTTTCTTGGAATATGAAATCATTGCACCCAGTCGTGTGCAAGTGAGTGGGAGCATCCAGGTGAATGCTTATTGCACTAATTACTACTTAGTCGAAATCCTCGCACCCTGTCGTGTGCAAGTGAGGGGGGGCATCCAGTCGCATGCTCGTGTACTCTTTTTGTCCTTAGACCAAGGTTTTTTCCCACTGGGTTTTCCTTGGAAAGGTTTTTAGCGAGACACGTTCCCATCTTATCTCACTTAAGATTGCCGAAATTAGGGGGAGTATCCTGTTGTATACTTCTTACCACTGTGTACTCTTTTGTTCTTCGACTAGACATTTTTTCCCACTGGGTTTACTCTAGCAAGGTTTTGATGAGGCACATGTTTTGTGGTTGATCCCCTACTACTACCATTGTTGCACTCTTTTTCCTTCGATCAGAGATTTTCCCATTGGGTTTGCTCTGGCAAGGTTTTGATGAGGCACACTGTTTTGTGGTTAGTTACTTACATGATATTTCGGCCTATATCATTCGGCTACACAATTTCTCCTAGGTACCGGTTTTGTCCCACATTGGGTTTTCCATCCCTAAGGTTTTTATGTGTTTAGCACTGCGAATGGCCTCGACTCAGATCGACTGCATGAAGACGAAAACTCAAGACGTCCAAAAGGGGAGTGTTGTAGGTTATTATTGGACTATTGGGCCTTACTCATAGTGTGCCTAAGTTGGGCTTTCTAGCTTGTATAACCCTAACCTCTAGTATATAAAGAAGGTTAGAGTCCACTTGTATTGATACATTCTGATGAATAAAGACCTACTATTCCCTCTCTCTATGTTCTCTCTATGTCTCCTATATAATATATATACTGAGCTAATAAGACTCACAACACTCCTTTTGTTTGATCTCATTAACCACTATGTTGCCTTACTTTGGCTGAAAACCAGTAAGTTAAGATTTCTATACGTTTCTGATAAAAATGTAGAAAACACTGGTTTTCAAAAGGTTACACCAAATATTATAGCGCTATAATTAAGTTATGAGAAAAATAATTAGATTTTGAACATCGATAACATTTTTACCTTTTTTTCTTTACTAGTTTAATAACATAAGACATTCATACAAAACAAAGTAAGTTATATTCGTTTTAGCGTATTGTGATGTTAGTTTGTGACGTATGAATAAATGTCAAAAATTCAAATTTGTCTTGTGTAAAAGTCGACAAAAATTGTTATCTATAAGTGGAAACAGGTTAGACTTTATTTCACATGATCAAGATCTAAGAAAATAAAATGAAAGAAATATATGTAAATGCTAGATATAAGGATAACACGATCCATTCATAAATCTGATCCATATCGTCTTTTTAACTTGGAAATCCTATCATTTGAATGTGGAAGTAGCACTTCCAGAGACAACAAACATCAAAAGGATCAAAATATCTGATAAAAATATTTGATTCTAATAAAAATTGGACATTACAACGACATATTAGTGTTATACTGGATAAAAGAGAATACAATATGAGAAGGAAAATTGAGGAGTGATGGCGAATGTGATTGAAAATAGTGTTTGTGAGAAAATATTTTATAGAATAATATGGTAATATAAATGTGTAAAAACGACGGCGCGTTCCGAAATGATTTTAAGGTAATGCAAGTTAGGTATGTTTGGGCCTACTAGATAAGTCACACTCTTACCTTGATATACGTTTTTGTTTATTTTAACAATTTTTTGACTTTCCATCGAAAAATTAAACTTAAACTACAATGAAACTTGGATTAGATGGAATCAAATCAAAATGCTTTTGGAAAAATAAAATTAAACTTTCAAGGTGGTATTGATATGTGTTATAACTAATAAGCTAGTCATTTTAAGAAGATTTTATACATATATAAGAAAACACAAGAAAGCAATCATAATGTGCTATCGAATACAAAACCCACAAACTTTCATAATCGAGAGTAACAACTAATTGTTCGTTTTCTTATAACTCGGTACGAACTATATTCTATTAGATAAAGTGAAGAGTATTTATCAATAATCAACATTATATTTTATAATTTTTATATATAAGCATGTTCGTCTGAACATAAGACTGAACCGGAGAATGTTTGTCGAATTTATATAAATGCTTTAAATCATTTAGTGGAAATTATGGAAATGTTTAATTTCTTTTCAACTAGGCACATAAGAAATATTGGAAAATATGGCAATGTCTTATTTGTTTACAAGTAGGAACATAAGGAATAGGAAGATCATTAAATTTTGGAAATTAGATATTTGACTTTTGCATATATAGCCACGTGATAGCCAGTTAGTGCTTCAATTTTTAGCCTTGATGTACTGATTGTACAGTGATTAGTGTCTATAATTGTGAACTTTCCTAGATTGGTACACCAATTGTTCAAAGCCATATTTTTTACTTATTGAAATGAAAAGAAAAATACACACACACTTATAAAGACATAATTATTTTTCCAATATTGTTAATAGAGCGGAAAGGGAACTAGATTTGTACAAATTAAGTATGGATGTAAAATAAGGTGTTTATAAGTATCGTTATATTTAATGATAAATAAACTTTTTATAAGTATGAAATTTGATACTTCTCTTTAAACTATATTTATTTTATAATTTACACGACTGGCAATACAAATAAATAAACTTTTTTTTTTGTACCAAACAGGCAAACACACATTTAATTATGGAAAAATGATCACTTAGTACATGTTTACTTACTTATTAACCAAAAAAAACACTCTCTAAATCTTTATATAAATTTAGTACATATATAGCATCTCATTTATACCTAATATACCCCTCATATTGTCACATGTGATCTATGAATTAACTGATTAGAATCCCTTCCCTTCTATCTATGCGTTACTTATAAAATCCCTTTTTCTTTGGAAAAATATTTCCATATTAACAGAGATACTTGCATATGATATGGCTACTAATATGTTCAACATCTAAGCAAATAATCTAATAATCTATTATCGAGATTTAATAATTATATGTTACCGTTGTAAAACCCCAGCTATATTGAGATCCCATTTTATTTTATTCTCAATAGCCAAAAATACATCTACATGTATATTCTCCAGGACTTTACTCATCACACTTGTTCATAACTTAGATAGTTAGTTTGAATTTTTGTTTTATATTTAATTCTTCCATTGATGCTTTTTAACAACGGCAAGTTAGTATAATTAATGTTTTTTCAATTATTTTGTTAATACTTAAATTTTCGATTGGTGCCCTTTTGTTGCTCTATAATTTTTTTTAATGTTTTCCGTTGCTATCTAGTTCTACGACCTTCTATATTTTGGTTCTATGAATGTTAAACTTTTAGATTGATATAAGATGCTCTCGGATGCTATGTGATCTTCATTATATTTTCCGTTCTAGGTTTAGAAAAGTTTCAATTTTTTTAGTGTTTTATTTCCATTTTTTTGTTTGGTGCTCTTTTTAAAAAAAAACTTAAAACTTTGTTTGATGTTCATCGTATTTAGATTTTGTTTCTCTTGAATTTTGTAGGATATTGATGTTTTATCTTTTTTTTTCTCTTGAATATTTTAGGATACTAATGTTTGATCTTTTTTTCCATGTACATTTTATCGTTTTTATTTGTGGATTTGTTCGATGCTCCATGATGCTATATATATATATATATTGATGTAAATTTTATCGTTTTTCTTTGTGGATTTGTTGATGCTGCTTGATGTTTTTTTTCCTTTGCTATGTTCTTTTTGTTGCTCTTCATGTTTTTCTTATTTTCTTCCTCTATGTTATCCCCTTATTTGTTTCTCGATGTATATCATATCGTTTCTTCTCTAAGGTTTCGCTTGATGCTCCATGTTGCTATAATTTTTCCCCTTATTTTGTTTTTTGGTTGCTCTATTATTTACATCATTTTTGTCTCATGTTTAGTTTTTTGTTTCTTATTATTATTAATATATAGTTAAAAGTGGATAATTTAAATTTTAATTTAAAAATTTGAGATGCAAAGAGAAAATGTAGAACATAGTTAGGAGAGTAGATTTTTGAAACAAGAGCATTATTGTACAAGAAAATGTATTTATACTAAATCTTAAACAATAAACAAGATTTTGTGTTTTTCAATATTTAAACCATATCATCATACTAAACTCAAATTCCCCCTTAATTATTTTAACATATCTATTCATAGTAGGCGGGAACAGTTATGCGGACTTGACCATTTATTACAAAATCAGATTAAACAGGAAAAAGTTCAACAAAATAGCAGTTTTCGACTTTTAACTGCAAAAGTAACCGCCATTGTAATTTAAAAGAATGTTGTAGGTTTCCTTTATAAATAGAAGTGTAGTTGTATTAATAGTTTTAAGCAGAAAATTAGTTTGTTTAAAACTTCCTCTCTTGTAGAGTTTGTTTGTGGAGATTAGCCATCTCAAATTGGCCTATTCTTGTACTCCGTTTGCGTTCCTATTAGTATATAACTGTTGGTTCTTACTATATCGAAAAACAATAATTTAAATGACAAGGACTGAAATGGAAATAAATAATTTTATTTCACTTTGAAAAGGAATATAACTCGATTACAAATTCCTGACTCGTACAGAATATAAATTGCAATAAATAAATTCCAGACAGATTTAATATAAATTATTAAACTGCTGGACTGAATTGTAATTGTACGAAACTGTCTAACAGAATAGTATAAAGACTATATTGCTGCACTGTTTGTCAATTAAAAGAAACTGCCAAACAGAATAGTATGCTTACTAAGCTGCTGGACTGTTTCTGTAAATATATGAAATTACAGAACTGAAATGTAAATTACAGAATATAAATACTGAAATGTAAACAATACTGGAAACGTAAAATTACAGAATGTAAAGACTGAAAATAAATTACAGAATGTAAACAATACTGAAATGAAATGAACATAATTATAAAGGACTGAAATAAAATAAAACAGAATGTAAAAAGAAGAGGTAACTGCAATTAGTTTCTCTTAAACAATATTTCCCGAACCACCTTAAAGGTTTCTGGTTCTCGGGACTTTATTCCTAAGATACAACTTCTGTCACAGAGTTGCTCGCGTGGAAACGGCACCGAACCACAGGTCGAGCTGTTAGTGGTGCAATTCTCTCTCTAATATGATGCTATGGTATGCTGTGTTGTGTGTGTTGTTGTTGTGTCTGAAATGAGAGGGGGAATGCTGCCTTTTATAGGCTTTTCAGAAACAGCAGCCATAATGGTCCATTTAATTATGGGAGTTACACCCCCAGAATCCGCTTATTCAATTTCTGAAACTGCAGCACTCAATCTGCAATTTATTCTCATTGAATGCTGGCGTTTCAATTTGCTGGAAACTCTAGGGACTACTTTTGTATTTTATACAAAGCTTCCTTTTCAGATTTGACCCAAGACCCGAGACCCAAGACATTCCCCAAATCCCAAATCCCAAGCCCGTGACCCGAGGCCCGAGTCCCGAGACCCGAGCTAGCGTGCGCGTGTGTGGTACACACTCATACACTTAAGTGTATGTGGAGATAATAGTTTAACAATTACATGGGTTGGAATTGTATATATATTGAAAAATTAACTCTTAATTCTCCAATGTGGGATAACCCTCAATGGTTTTCCATTTATTCATTCCATTTTCCAGCATTAAGGTTTTCCCTTCTTACGAGAACCCAACTTTGAAGCCGATTAATATTCACACCCATTCTCTGAATAAGTCATGCGATATACCATTACGAAGCTCGTCACACGAGCTACTCAAACGCGTTCAGTACGACATTGACAACTCAGTGTTGTCACATGTAATATCGACTCAAAGTTGGTCTTGTGACCATTCGGAAACACCCATGTAAAAACATGTTTTTCCAACAATCCCCCACATGAATGCAATTGGCTGAAAATAAAAATGCTCCTAAATGCATATGAGAGACCCACAAGAGATCACTATATAAGGACAGGTAGCGCGCGCCTTAAACCTGCCATAGTGACGTAAAATCTGATATGCTACTATTGAGTAGGCTTAAAGCCTTGAACCTTTTAGCGTTTGTGCATACCAGGGTAATACGCACACAGTGTCCTCTCTACACCACTTACTAATCCCTTTGGTTGTTGTCCATATTTGGCCCTGGACTGCCTTGGCAAAATTCATCCGAGTGCTCTAGTGATTTAGCCCATGGCTCATCACATAGTATCAGCCATACACACTCGTCATAGGTAATTAAGAGCCTCATGCTCACCCTTTAAATGGTCTAGGTCTATCACTCTTTCATCCTAGAAATGGGTTGGGAACCTAGGTTCCCGAGTGCTTTGTTCGGTCACCCCCACAATTCTGTTTTCCTGTTGAACCTGATGCTGGAGAATCTAGTTCGGGTTGGGTAGCCTCTGAGGGGGTGTCCAATTTGATGGGCTTCAACCTCATTCCCTTTGATGAGACTTCAATTCCTACCTGAGTCAAGCGTTTTGTTAATGGATCCGCAATATTATCCTTAGATCTCACAAAATCTAGGGATACCACACCGTAAGCTAACAATTCTCTTACGGATTTATGTCTCCGACGAATATGTCGGGACTTTCCATTATACATGTGATCCTGTGCCCTCCCAATAGCTTACTGACTATCGCAGTGCATGTTTATTGCCGGAACAGGTTTCGACCACATTGGAATTCCTTCCAGAAAACTTCTCAACCAGTCAGCCTCTTCTGTTGCTAGATCCAAAGCTATGAACTCAGATTCCATAGTTGATCTAGCTATGCAGGCCTGTTTAGATGATCTCCATAAAATAGCCGCTCCACCCAGTACAAACACATATCCATTTGTGGACCTTGTACTGTTGGAATTCGAGATCCATTTGGCATCAGAATACCCTTCCAGCACAGCTGATATCTGGTATAATGCAACCCTCAGTCGGCCGTAAATCTCATGTATCTGAGAAGTCTCATGATGGCCTTCCAGTACTCTCCATTGGGATTACTGATATACCTACTCAGCCTACTTACTGAATTGGCTATGTCCGGTCTAGTGCAGTTCATGACGTACATAAGACTGCCTATTATCCGAGAATATTCCAATTGTCTCACACTCTCCCCAAAGTTCTTCTTTAGGTTGGTTGAGATCTCTATTGGAGTTCTGGATGTAGCCCTACTGTCTTTGTCAAACTTATCCAGCATTTACTTGACATAATGTGTTTGAGATAGCGCATATCCGTCTGATGTCTTGATGATCTTCATACCAAGTATTACATCAGCGACACCCAAATCTTTCATTTCAAACTTTTGTGACAATATTTTCTTAGTAGAGTTGATATTATCAATACTCCCTATTATAATCATGTCATCTACGTAAAGGCAGACTACCACGTAATTCTTTTCATTTCCTTTTACATAGACACATTTGTCACACTCGTTGATACGAAAACCGTTGGATAGCATCACTCTATCAAATTTCTTGTGCCATTGCTTAGTTGCTTAATTAAGTCCATATATGGATTTTACAAGTTTACACACCTGATTATCTTTACCTGGAACTACAAACACTTCGGGTTGTTCCATTGAAATTTTCTCTTCCATTTCCCCATTCAAGAACGTCGTTTTCACATCCATCTGATGTATTTCCAGATTGAACAGTGCCGCGAGTGCAATGACAATCCGGATAGATGTTTTTCTGGAGACAGGAGCATACGTGTCGAAATGGTCGACACCTTCGGTTTGTCTAAAACCTTTCACTACAAGTCTCGCCTTGTATTTTTCGATTGTTCTATCGACCTTTCTCTTCCTCTTGAAGATCCACTTGTGTCCTAGTGGCTTACACCCGGGTGGAAGATCCACTAGTTTCCAAGTGTGATTTTGTAATATCGATTCAACCTCATTGTTTATCGCTTCCTCCCAATATTGGGCTTCCGGGGATGACATTGCTTGTTTGAATGTCGCCGGTTCGCCTTCTATCATGAAGCTTACAAAATCTGGACCGAAAGACGTTTCCTTTCTCGCCCTTTTACTTCATCGAGGCTCTTCTTCTTCTTCCTCCAACGGTTCACTTGCTCACACATTTTCCTCACTGTTTGACTCATCAGTCTCTACAGTCTTGGAAGACTTGCGGGAAAAGATATCCTCGAAGAAAGGAGCTTCTCGAGCTTCGATGATAGTATCTACATGCACATCGGGATTATTTAACTTGTGCACGAGAAAACGATAAGCACTACTGTTGTGTGCATATCCTATGAACACACAGTCTACCTCCTTTGGCCCTATTCTCGTTCTTTTCGGAAGCGAGACTAGGACTTTCGCGAGACAACCCCAAACTCTTAAGATTTTATAGCTCGGCCGATGGCCTTTCCATAGTTCATAAGGTGGCTTATCACGCTTCTTATGCGGTAGCTTGTTCAACACATAGTTGGCGGAAAGCAGCGCTTCCCCCCACATGTTCTGGAGTAACCCAGAACTTATTAACATAGCATTCATCATTTCCTTGAGCGTCCTATTCTTATGCTCGACAACCCCATTATGCTCCGGAGAGTATGGGGCTGTGGTTTGATGTATAATGCCACTTTCTGCATCCGGAGAGTATGGGGCTGTGGTTTGATGTATAATGCCACTTTCTGCACATATCAGTGCCAACGGTGCTTCGTATTCACCGCCTCTATCACTTCTCAATATTTTAATCCGTTTATTGAGTTGATTTTCTACTTCGGTCTTATAAAGAGAGAATTTCTCTACCGCTTCGTCTTTACTTCTCATTAAGTAAACATAGCAGTATCTAGTACAGTCATCTATAAACGTGATGAAATACTTTTCCCTCCTCGCGTTTGTATAAACTTTAAGTCGCATATATCCGTGTGTATTAGACCGAGAGGTTCAGTACTTCGTTCAATATGTTGAAACAAAGACTTAGTTAATTTTGCCTCAACACAAACCTCACATTTATGTTGTTTATTAAAGACAATACTTGGTGGTAGATTTAGTGATATTAATTTTTTCATTGAATTAGTATTCACTTGACCTAATCTACCATGCCATAAATTAAATGAATCACAAGAATAAGCAAAGGAAGTTTTATTAGCCACTTGGACAACATTCATGATTACATTATTCTTGGTGCTGGCCTCGGCCTTGACACTCTCATTAGCAGACTCGGCTTTAGGAACCGGAGTTCCAACATTTATTTTAAACATGCCGTTGGTCATATAGCCACGGCCTACATACATTCCATTTAAGGTGATTACAATTTTAATAGATTCAAATACAAGTTTAAACCCTTTGTTCACCATCACTGAGCCAGAGACTAGATTCTTGCGAATTTCCGACACATGGAGCACGCCTGTCAGTGTCAGCTCCTTTCCCGATGTCATCCTCAGCATCACGGTTCCTTTTCCTTCCACCCTGGAAGTAGCCGAGTTCCATATGAAGTAGCTCTCATTGTCTACGTCCGTATAGGTCTTGAACATCCATTTGCTGGCGCATATGTGACTTGTGACGCCGGTATCCAGCCACCACTCATTTGGGTTGCTCCCCACAAGGTTCACTTCAGAGTCCACAGCACTCAGGTGCATGTAGTCTTGTCCAACATCATCTCCTTCCTCAACCACATTTGCCTGAGCAGGTGCCCTCTTCCTCCATTTCCCTTGGAACTACCTCTTGGGGGGGGGGGTTTAGGCTTGTCGATGCGCATCTTATAATCCGCAGCACGATGACCCGATTTGTTGCACAAAAAGTAGTCTCCCAGGAATTTCTTCTTGGGAGCAGCACCGACTCCGTTGTCAAAGCGTTTCTGCTTAGATGCAGCGTCCTTAACCACATTGGCTTTAGCAACCGCATTGCTTGCCCTGCCACCGCCTTTCCTTCTGGATCGGCGGTTGCTTTGCTCAATATTGAGCCTCTCAATGATTCCCTCCAGAGTCATAGCCTTTCGCTTATGTTTCAGGTAGTTCTGAAACTCTTTCCATGAGGGTGGCAGTTTATCAATCATTAATGCCACCTAGAAAAGTTCATTTATTACTAACCATTCGATATCAAGCCTATGGTATATGAGCTGGAGTTCCTCAGCCTGCTCGATAACACTCTTTCCGTCAACCATCATGTACTCGTGAAAATCTGTGACGAGAAATTTCTTTGCGCCGGGGTTATTCACTTTGTACTTCTTTTCGAGGGTTTCCCAAAACTCCTTCGCAGAAGCCTTGGGCTCAAATACACTGAAAAGAGTGCCATCAAGCGCACAAAGGATGTAGTTTCGGCATAGAAAGTCGCCGTGTTTCCATACTTCCACTGCCGAAACTGTCTGCACGTCCTCATCGTCCTCGCTTAGGACGGGTGCAGACTCTTTTAGAAACCGGGTAAGGTTAAGGGCAGTTAAATAAAACAGCATTTTTTGCTGCCAACGTTTGAAGTTATTGCCTCTAAACTTTTCTGGTTTCTCTAAATGAGAGGTTGGAAAAACGGGCATAGTCGAAGTAGCCGGAGCCTTGCCCTTGGCTTTGGCCGCAGTCGCAGCCGCTACTTTGGCCGCAGCTTTTGTAACGGCCTGAGCTGCGGCCACAGCCACAAGCATAGCATCAGCTTCTGCCGCAGTGGCGTTGGTCGCAACCTTTGCCGCCATAGCTTCGGCCTCAGCCTCAGCCTGAGCCCCCCACTCGCAACGCTCGTAATGTTTTGGCTACTGCCAATTACAACTGCGCCCTGCACATTTCCCGAAGGAATGATGGGTGTTTGATCCTCATTAGTCATCTGAAATGACAAGACAAAATGTTTAGTTTCTCGCAAGAAAACTAATATTTTTAATCACAAATACTAATTATAATTTAATTAGTTTGCTCAAAAGAATAACGCACAAAAACCATTAAACGAGACTCTAGCGTGAAAACCAAATCACTTTTGATTTCACTAAGAACTCTTTTAATTTCTAGAATAAAATGATTAAACTCAAATCGGATTTATTCTATTTGCAAACTTCAATTTCTAGTAAATTAGCAATGATTTGGCAAGAATAAAATCCGAGACGTCAACAACACTTGACATAAACGTTGAGTCGGTGTGAATGTAAATTGGCTTTAAAGTTGGTGTAAAAATTGTTGCTAGTTTGTTAGTTGGGAAGTTAGAGAGTTGGTAATACATATTTTTTTCCATTTTTTTATTTTTTAAGTTTTCCTTTTTTTTCCATTTTATTTTTATTTTTATTGGGTAATTAGGTGGGTGAGCAATTGTTAATTAGTTTTAGAAATAATTGACCAATAGTTAATTAAATTTTATAAAATGATCAATATTTAAATAGTTTTATTTTTATTCACCAATCCCTAATTTCCCCTTAAAGGGAGGGACCCATACTCTTGTGTGTTGAATACTACAACTATACTATCTGTAGTATTTTGTCGTATTTTATAGTAAATCATGTACTGATAAATTGTTGCCCCATTCAGGGTTATGCAGACAAGCCATTTCGTCGACAACAAGAGTCTTCCCGACAAAGCATTTTGTCGCTAATCCCAGCTGCCGACAAATATTTCATCAGCTATTAGTATCATTTTTGTCGTCTCCTGGTTTTTTACCGACGAAATATTCGTCGGGTGAACTTATCTTAAGTGAACCTGGCCATGTCTAACGACGAAGATTTTCGTCGACTTAAATATCTACCGACAAAAGGTATTCGTCGAGTAAAACATCTATTGACAAAAATCTTTTGTCGGCATATCAAACATTGCCGACAAATTTCTATATTCGTCGCATCTGACCTCTCCCGACTGTGCTAACCCGGCGAATCTTAGCCGACGAAATGTTCGTCGCCATAACTTTGAGCCGATGAAAATTGGACTGTCGTGACGATTATTTTTTGTCGGCTTAGCTAGTTTTTCTTATAGTGATCATAGGTGAATGAGGCCTACAGAGCTACAAATGACATGTCATCATTTTATGTGTTGAATACTACAATTATACTATATCTATATATTTTTAGTGCATGTCTGGTCAAGTTCCGAAGTCCACCCTTGGTGGCATGTGTCGTAGCCTATATATCAAGTCTCAATGAACATTTTAAGACTAATGAAGACCTTCTGAAAAAGTAAAAGTGAAGAATCAAGAGAAAGACCAAAAAAATTGACCATGCTCCAGAATACATCGATGAGCACCTATGCAAGATTCAAGTGTACGTGGAAGTTAGAACAAAAGGGGTCGGAGACCTGCGTAGGCATCACTTATAGTGTATTTTTATTTTTTCTTGTATTTGACAAGCCAAAAAAATCATCTTCTCCTAGCCAGCACACTCAAAATATTGTGTTATGGGCCAACTCTACTTAAATATCATACTTTTTTTTTTTTTTTTAAAAAAAAAAAAATAAGTTGTGGGGATCCCACAATTTTATTAAAATCGAACTGTGGAGGAAAACTTCTCAAAACGAAATCACAGGTATTTACAGAAAAAATCTCTACTTAAGAGATCTAAACGAAATAAACACAAACTATTACAACCAAATGAAATGATTGAAACTTAAAATCAGATATTCTCCAACTTTGGACTCAATAGCATGGTGATTGATACTTGAAGGACTTGTCTTGAAATTAGCTGTATAGCACCTGTCACTTGCACCTCTTCATTTCTCACTGTGCGAAACCTAACAGAGAGACTCTCTCTCTCCTATGCTCCATTTTCATCTCCATTTTCACTTCCATCTTTTATTAAACAAAATTAAACAGCTAAGTTTCCATCTTCCTCTTCATCCAAACCTTAAATTTGACAAACCATTAGCTTCTGTTAATAAAACCCCCTTTAAAACCTGTGGAAAATCATCCAAACTTGAAGAAATGGTGACTCCCTCCCAATTCGCAAGTAGATCTGCTGCCTTATTGCCTTCTCGCGCCACATGCTTAAACTGGTAGTCTCCTTCCTTAATTAGATTCTTAATACAGTTAAATATATCCAAAACTTTCCAAGGGCATTTTTGTTTACCTTTGATGATATTGATTAACTGTAACGAGTCGCTTTCAACTATTAGAAGACTTTTTGGAGAGATTTGTAGACCATAATATAAAGCTATGAACTCAGAATAAAGAGCTGAATAGCTTGTAATAGCCCTAGAAAACCCTTTGATAAAAGACCCTTTATCATCTCTAATTATCCCCCCAATTCCATTAAGAACCTCAAAAGGTTTATAACAGCCATCTATATTTAGTTTCAAATATCCAGTTGGTGGATTAAGCCACTTAATAAGAATGGCCTTTTTAACAGTCCTCTTTCCCCTGTAATTAGAGTAAGAAAATTCTTTCTCCTTATAACCTGATTGAGTAATCAATTCTTCAGAATGTCTAATAATATTGCTAGCCCTCATTTTGATATTCTCAAATTTGCATGAACATCTGGATTTCCAAATAACCCAAATAATGATAGAAGGAAAAACCTGACAAATTTTCCTTTCAGAAAAGTATTTTTTCTTACTGATAGATGACCACCAGTTGTTAATTTTTCCAAACAACGAATTATTCTGAATAATAATACCCCATTTACCTTCAAAGAAATTCCAAACCTCATTTGCAACTATACCAATACTAAAAATATGATCAAAGGTTTCTTCTGACTTTTTGCAACACCCACACATAGAAGCTAAATGAATGCCAAATTTATACAAATTGCAATCCAAAGGAACTGCTTGGTTAAATAATTTCCACATAAAACAGGATACTTTTAAGGGTAGCATTCTACTTCATATAAATGTACTTCTCCAGTTTATAGGGCATACTTCTTTAACAATATTCCAAGCTGAATTTATAGTAAAATTTCCCAGAGTAGTAGGCTTCCATATAAGTTTTAATCCATTTTCAACACTTGTAGTATTGCTTTCAGTCAATTCTCTTGCTTGTAGCATTCTGCACCAAGTATTATTACCTCTTTTTATAGGAATAACTTTTCCTTTCTCTTTTCTACAATATTTAGCTTTCATAAAGTTGGTCCATAAAGAATCTATAGTTTTGAACCTCCACCAAAGTTTCATAGCAAAAGCTTTTGAAATATCATGAAAACTTTTAACATTCAAGCCTCCTTTATTCACAGGAGAACAAATTTTACTCCATCTAACCCAATGGTACTTATTTTTACCATTTTTATTACCCCAGAAAAAGTTAGACAGTATTTGATCTATTCTTTTAATAACTTGTAGAGGGGGATTCATAGCTGCCAATGTATAAATAGGTATAGATTGAAGAACATGCCTTATCAATATTAACTTTCCACCTAAATTAAGCCAATTACCCTTCCAAGTAGACAGTTTACTTCTAACTTTTAGAATAAGTTCATGAAAAAGTATACACTTTTTATGCCCAGAATATAATTTGCAACCAAGATATGAGAAAGGAGGTTTCTTACTAGCAATATTAAGCTCTTTGCAGATAATTCCTTTTTGAAAAGCACTGACACTTTTTGAGAAGTAGACTGAGCTTTTTTCTAAACTGACTTCTTGACCAGAGTCTCTGTTATAACATTGCAGGATATTGCTAATCTTTCTGATAGAATGAAGATTTGCTGAACTGAAGATTATCAAGTCATCAGCAAAAGCAAGGTGAGTTATGATAGGGCTTCCAATAGGAGCTTTAAAAGCTGACCACCTCTTGATCTTAATCAGATTATTTAGATTCCTGCTTAATACCTCAGAACAAATAATAAAAAGGTTAGAAGATAGTGGATCACCCTGTCTTAGACCATTTTTAGGTGTAAATAAATCAGTAGGACTGCCATTCACCAAAATAGAAGTTTGATTTCCAGAGATAATCCTCCATACTAAATCAATAACCTTCTCAGAGAAACCCAATTTCCTTAGTGTAGCAATAAGGAAATGCCATGATACTTTATCATAAGCTTTTTTCATGTCTAGCTTTACAGCTATATTTCTCCCACTAGATTTTTTATTAAGAGTTGAAATAAACTCTTGAGCCAGAAGAATGTTGTCAATAATGACTCTAGATTTGACAAAACCACTTTGATTCTCAGAAATAATAATAGGTAGTATGTTAGCAAATCTAGTAGACATAATTTTAGAAATAACATTACTGCAGAAAGTACATAAACTGATAGGTCTGAATTCACCAAATGTTTTGGGCTTAGTCTTCTTTGGTATAAGAGCAATAACAGTAGTAGAAAGAGATTTAGGTAATAAATTTCCCATGAAGAAATGCTCAATAGCTTTAATAACATCTGCACCAATAATATCCCAACAAGATACAAAAAATTTCCCTGTAAAACCATCTATGCCAGGTGCACTAGCATTACTGAGGCTAAAAACAGCTAGTTTTATCTCTTCTCCAGAAGGGTCTTTGTCCAATAAATAATTCATTTCTTCAGTAATAACTGTAGGAATTATGTCTAAGCTTTTGTATACAAAACAATTAGATTGATCAGCTACCAATAGCCTTTGAAAATAATCAATTGCCTCCTTTTTGATATCCCCTGTTTCTGTTACCACAGATCCATCTTCTTTCTCTATCTCCCCAATAGCACACTTTATTCTTCTTTTCTTTACAATGCTGTGAAAGAATTTTGTATTTGCATCCCCTTGTAAAACCCATTTCAGATTAGCTTTTTGTGGCCAATATTTCTCTTCTATACTGAGTTTAGCTTTTAGAAAAGCTTCTTCTTTATTGAGTTTTATTCTATTGACAGGTGTTGGATCCACTTCAAATAATTGTTCTGCTCTCAACAAGTTATCTTCAGCTATTGTGATTTCTTGGAAAATATTCCCAAAGGTACTATAATTCCACTCTTTAAGCTTCTTTCTAACTGTTTTTAAGTTGGTAGCAAGATTGTTTAAAGCATTAGAATTAGAACTAGGAACCCAGATATCTTTCACTACATTTTGAAAATCTTCATGATCTACCCAGAAATTTTGAAAAATGAACCTTCTTGGACTGTTGACTTTAACCAACTGTAACTTTAGAAGTAAAGGGCTATGGTCTGATGTAGCCTTGCTTAAGTGATCAAGAAATATATTGCAAAATAAGTTGGCAAATTCTTGATTGTATAAGATCTTATCTATTCTTTCAAAAATAGCATCCTCCCCATTACGCTTGTTCCACCAAGTGTACTTAGAACCACTGTAAACTGCTTCTGAAACACCTAGATTGTTTATACAAGATAGAGAATCATTAGCAGAGTTAGAATTAATAGGTAGACCCCCTATTTTATCTTCTTTAGATGACACAGTATTAAAATCCCCTCCAATCAACCAAGGAGTATTAGTATAAGAGCTTTCCAAAAAGCTCCATAAAGATCTTTTTTCAACCACTGTACACTTAGCATAAACCACTGTAATCTGTAACTGAAAACCCAAATGGCCAATAGAAACTGTCATAGAAATAGCTTGATTCATTTGGTGATTCATAGTTAAACGTTGTCAATCTCGTGGTTCAATCCGTGTTCTTGTTCGAAATGATTTTAACAATAAAAGTAACTTCTTTTACCCTTTATTTACTACATTTTTAGTTTTATTATCGTGTTATACATGTCTGGTTAAATTTGCATCGTGAATTAGCTTAATCTTTAGTTTAATCACAACTAGTAGTTTAATAGCCATTTTAGTAGTTTAATCATTTTTATCATATCAATCACCATATACAAATTTTTTAATGTTATTCGTCTAAATGGTAATTTAATCGTAGATTCATAATTGTTTGTTTATCATGATCATGATCAATCGTTGTTCATAGGTAAGTAGTTATTATCACCGTTTATTATTTACTCTCTGTTTTTTACCAGGTAGTTGATTAATAATTTATTTTTCTATGATGTGATTTAAATTTGATTTGATCTCATTCAATGCAAATCCCATTGTAGTTCAAGTTTGAAATTTTGACAGGAAGTGAATAAATTGTTAAAATGGACAAAAGGGTAATATTTAGCGCATTGAACAATGTATTCAATGACTTCGAATATGGTTCATGGCTTGATATTTACATTTTGTGTAGGCCTCGCCAAGTTACAAGTGTGAATAATATTAATACGTCCAAACATAGATTCTATTACCCTAAAAATAATTTTGAGATGGGACGCCGCTCTTGCATCTCTATTATACCATTTTGATTTGATTCCATCTAATGCAAGTTACATTGTAGTTAAAGTTTAATATTTTGATGGAAAGTCAAAAAAAAATATTAAAATGAATAAAAATGTATATTTAGCCCATGGACCGATGTACTCAATGGCTTTGAGTATTGTTAGCGATTTTTACATCTTTGGTAGGCCTCATCAAGATAAGAGTGTGACTTATCTAGTAGGCCCAAATACATGGCTTGCATTATATACCCTAAAATCATTCTGTAACGCGCCGACGATTTTACACCTTCAAATATATTACCATATTATTCTGTAAAATCTTATCTTACAAACACTATTTTAATTCACAGAGACTCTGTGGCTCCTCAAATTTCCTTCTCATATTCTATTCTATTTTGTCCAGTATAACACTAGTCTATCGTTTTAATGACCAATTTTTATTTGAATCAAATATTTTGTAACGACGTTGTAGCCTTCAATTAAACCTCAATAAATTGTAGCTATTTCGATCCCTTTGATGTCTGTTTTCTCTAGAAGTGCTACTTCCACATTCAAATTCGAGGATTCCCATGGTAAGAAGACAATATAGATCAGATTTATGAATGGATTATGTTTTTCTTATATCTCGCATTTACATATCTGTCTTTCATTTTCTTTTATTAGATCTTAATCATGTGAAATAAACTCTAACTTGTTTCCACTTTTAGATAACAATTTTTGTCGACTTTTACAACAGACAAAGTCGAATTATTGACATTTATTCACATGTCACAAACTCACAATACGCCAAAACGAATATAACTTACTTTGTTTGTATGAATGTCTATGTAATTAAACTATTTAAGAAAAAAATGGTAAAAATATCATACGAGATTTGTCGTATCCATGCTTAAAGTCTCATTATTTTTCTCATAACTAATAGTGCTATAATATTTGGAGTAACCTTTTAAAAATCAGCGTTTTCTACATTTTGATCAGAAACATATATATAGAAATCTTTAAGTTACTGGTTTAGAGCCAAAGTAAGGCAACATAGCAGTTAATGAGATCAAACCAAAGGAGCATATAATAGTCTTAATTTCTTCTTCATGTATCTTTCACTAAATAATTAGTTATTGTTAAAAAATTATCACTAAAAAAAATGTAACATTTACTACTTAACTACTGAAGATGTTATTCAATTATCTTTGTTGCAAAACAATTTTATTTCATTTTATTTTTTATTTCAAAATAATAGAGAGGGTCAGAACATATTGAGGTAAAAAAACAATATTATATTTCTATAATATTTTGTCCCTTAATCTATTACATTCGGATAAATATTTCCAACGATCTTTAAGCAATTGGTGTTCATGTCATTTCTTTTAATTTTTTGTACTGATGTCTTGAAAACTTCATACCCGAGTTATAACCCTAACCTGTTATCATTCTAAAACCATAGTTTCCAACAAATTCGATTTTTTTCCCTTTTGAAAATTCTATCTCACATTTCCCACCTCACGCTTCTCATTTGATACTTTCTAATATTTCACGTGTAAAAGTTGAATTTAAATTTATTTTTTTGTCTCCATATCCGTTTTGTTTTCACTCCTCACAGCTATTCTTAAACCTATGTCACTGGCTCAATAGCAATAAAATCATAAACCGGATAAGATTTACTTCTTGTACTTTCTTAAACCTATGTCACTGGCTCAATAGCAATCTTGTATGGGATTTTTACAATTTTTATTATTTATATCTTGGTAATATGTAAAACGTCATAAGAAACGAAATGTGACTTGATGGAAATTTTAGCAATTATATGCTTTCTAAAATACAAGTTGGGTTATCTTTACTAATTTTGTTTAATGCTTTATGATGTGATCTACATGAATGCAATGGTAAATTAATTAATTTTTTGTTTGCTTAAAATTTCCATTATATATTTAACATATTTCTTATTTCAGGGCCGAGGTTGCTCGGAAAAACACATGGATCTAATGTGTACAAAATTTTGATGGTCGTTGTTCATTTCATTTGAAAAATTCCATGGTATGTTATTGCAAACTTATTCATTTTTTTCATTTTTAACCTTTTTCTTTTTTCTCGGTATAAATCAACCGGTAAAGTTTTACAAACATCACCATAAATTCTTTATTATAAAGAAAAAAAAACAATCAATCAACTTGAAGAAAGAAAAAAACTTTCTTTCTTCCAGTTTTCATACATGTTTTTTATTTTTATTTTTTTGAAAGGTTATATATATGTTGTTTAATGCTTCACTTTGTTTGCATAATGTTTAACATTATAATCTACATATGCAATTATGTTATGACAGTTTTCAACATTACTCTTGTCATTTACGACTGAATTGTCCATCTAGGATAAACTTATTTAATTTTTTGTCGGCCACTACTTTTGTCAGCTAGAAATTATTTGTGTCGGGTTGGAATTATACTGGCTCATACGAGTTTTTCTTTTTAATTAGGTGTGAATTGTTAAAACTTGTTTGCTAAAAGTTTATGAAATCCCGGTATTGTTAAACTACATTATCTTATATGGGTTTGTTAATCGGTTGCATAATCGCTCTAAAAATATGAAGTGCAAAAAAGATGAGGCTGTTAGGGTAAAAGAACTTTCCCACAAAAGGTTTGAAACGGAAGATTACCTCGCCACAAAGAATTATGTACTGAAAAGCTTTACGAATGGGCTTTCAGTGCAAATTTCTTTGCGCGGAGATAATCTTTCGCTTCAAACTTTTTGTCGGAAATTTCTTTTGCCCTGACAGCCTCATCTTTTAATGATACCCGGGATTTCACAAACTTTTAGCAGGCAATCAATCACACCTAGTTAAAAAGAAACACTTGCATGAGCCAGTATATTCAAATACCGTCTTGATAACTCATTTTGAACCTGTTAGAAACTTAGAATATCCCTAACTCACTCATAGAACTGGATGTTTGTTTCCGTTTTCAGATTTCCACAAAATAGGAAATTTGCACATCTTGTTGATATTTTTGATGAATGTAAAGACGTGACCTTTACTAGTTCCCCCATTAACATAACAAATCTGTATATACGGTTAATACCCAAACAATTTTGATTTGTGGCATAAAACCTAAATGGAATTGCAAATTAGTATATGCTTCACTTCACTTGTAAAGGCAATGCTCGTTCACGACGGCCTTGTATATACTTCCTTATTTAGCAACTGGTTGAGTAACCAAAAACATGTATATATTGTGGAAGAGAACAAAAAAAAATAGCTATGCCAAGAGAATAGAGTCACTCCTATATCAGCAAGACATTAGACATTGATTGGAACACATGTGGCATACTGACATAACCGGTGCCCACTTATTCTTTTCTCAGAAAATAATTTGTTTTCAATTAATTTTTCCAATTTTATTTGTTATAACCATATTGATTTTGAACAAACTTGTATTTGAATGATTTGTGTACTGAATTGTCATGAACCTTATGCTTGTAATGTGTTTATGTAATTACTTAGTTCTATATTTGTCTGAATTAGAAACATGTGTGCTAAATTGTAATACGGAGAGAAATAGCGGACTATACTGTAAGACAGTTGTAACTAACTTCTGTGATTGGTGCCAACTGTCAATTCTGGCGTTGGTTAAATTTTTCCTTTTGAAAATATCTCATTCGAATTAATAAAACAATCAGATCAGCTTATACTTTATACAAATTCAGAGTAAATTTCTCTCTTTAATGGTGATTTTATTTCGTTTCTATATGGTGATCTCAACAAGTACAAAGAACGACATCCAAACAAAGAGCTAAGAGAGAACACAGACATTGAAAAAACAAATTTCCAAGCAATGTTACATGTTTTCTCTTACTTTATTTATGGGGAAATAGATACTGTATAAGGACACTTAATAAATAATTGCCTCGAAGAGATTAAATGATCGAAGAACATAATAATTGTGCAACTCACCTTTATTAAGATATTATTTAAAAGTTGAAAGTTAAAACTCGGGTACTTAACTCTAGAAACTTGTAATGGAACTTGAGTCTGAACTCTAGTAAGGAAATACAAAATTGCAGACATATTCATTATTATCTTCCACAAAAGAGTACTACTACAAATTGATAATATTGACGATTGACTTGTATCTAAAGATCTCTAAGTTGGGTGTAACATGTGTTACTCAAAAGATCTCTCACTAGACATCTGTTACTCAAAAGTTGTATCACTAAGCTTTTCTTTGACACAAGAATTAATTAATCCAATCTTCAAAATACTCATCCGACTTAACTGGCAAGCTTTCTCCAAAACACTCATAGTCAAACTTCGCGTTATGAGAACATTGGGATATTACTTGTGTATTGAAATCATCTTGAATGCCAAACTTGTCAAACTTGTCAAAGTTCATGAAATTGTTAGGAAATCAGTCGAGCTTAAAGAAAGACAGTAATTCAAACCGCACACACAATTTGTTAACGGAGTTCACCCAACGATGGCTATGTCTCCGTGCCGCAACACATGACACTTAAAATATATTATAAGGAGGATTACAAAACGTAATCTAGCTTGATCACAAAGCTATGGTTCTCTCGCAATTAGAACTCTCTCTTTACAATATTCTCTTTTGAATATGTGATAATTAAAATACAAGATAGGTGGGACATATATAGAACCCATAGTGGCTCTTATTATAATTCTTAGTGATGTGTGATAATTAGTGAACATGACCAAAACACATTTGGCTCCACAACTCAACAATCTCCCACTTGGAGTCAAATGTCGAGTGCTTCAAAAGAACTCTGATTATCCCCGACCACCGAACTCATTGTGCTCCCCCGAGCAGAATGCTCCCATCGGTATCCTTGTATAGTAATTGATACTCTTCCGTCATCGGCGAGTTACCCATTCTTCTAGTGTAGCGACGACCCTGAGTCTCAAGCTCGGAGTCCTACTGAGGTTGCATACAGCCTCAGTTTGTCAATTGTAACAGACTTCGTTATCATATTGGCGGGGTTCTTAGCGCCCTCAATCTTTTCTAGCATGAAGATTCCATCTTCTAGAACAGCCCGGATAAAGTGGGAACGAATCTGTATGTGCTTGGTGCATGAATGGAATACAGGATTCTTAGGTAGCTGAACTGCACTTTGACTATCACAGTGCAGAACTCTCTTGTCGGTTTTATGACCGAGCTCCTTTAAGAAACCTTTCAACCAAATCATCTCTTTGCTTGCTTCCATCACCGTAACGTACTCATCATCTGTGGTCGACAATGCAATGTCTAGTGCATGGGCAATGTCCAGTCTTGTACACATAATAGCGTACATCAAGCTACCAATTGCTGAAGCATAGGGTATGTTCGACATACGATCCTTTCCTTCCTCGTTTGAGCGTGATTGTTTCTTCGACAAGCTAAAGTGTGCGGCTAGCGGTGAGCCTACATCCTTGACATCACTCATGCTAAATCGTGCCAACATTTTCTTCACATATTCAGCTTGTGATAGAAACAAAGACCCATCCCTTCCTCGGAAAATCCTCATACCGAGAATTTGATTTGCGGCTCCCAAATCTTTCATCTCAAACTGTTTCGCCAACTGTTGCTTCACCTTGTTAATCTCCACAAGGCTCGACCCGGCAAGCAACATGTCATCTACGTACAAAAGTAGTATGACGTACGGAGAGTTCTCGAATCTCTTCACGAAACAGCAGTGATCACTATCACTTCTTTCGAACCCGGTATCCACCTTGAAACTGTCAAACTTCTTATACCACTGTCGTGGTGCTTGTTTTAGCCCGTACAAGCTCTTCCTCAGTTTGCAGACCAGTTTCTCTTTTCCCTTTTCGGCAAACCCTTCAGGTTGGAGCATGTAATTTCTTCTTCAAGATCTCCATGGAGAAAGGCAGTTTTCACATCTAACTGCTCAAGATGAGATTCGCATTTACAATAATGCTCAACAATAGCCGAATAGTCATCAGTTTTACAACTAGTGAAAAGATCTCGGTGTAGTCAATTCCTGCCTTTTGGTGGAACCCTTTGACTACTAATCGTGCCTTATACCGTTTCAGCCATCTTGTTCCTCCTTTAGTCGGAACACCCATTTGTTGCTCAGTGCCCTTTTCCCCTTGGGCAGTTCGGCTTACTGCCAAGTCACATTCTTCTCAAGTGACTTCATCTCATCCTTCATCGCGAGCTCCCAATTTCTTGATTCTTTCAGCTCCAGAGCTTCCTATCTACTTTCAGGCTCGCCTGCATCATTGAGTAATATGTAATGCAGGGAAGGAGAGTATCGGGCAGGAGGTCTCCTCTCACGATGACATCGGCTCAATTCAGGTCGAGGAGTGTGGGGGAGCTCCTCGTCCTCTTCAGCATGTGCTGGTAGGTTGTCGAGCACCACTGGCTCATCTTCGGTGTCAATTTCCATTTTCAACCTTGGAAACACATTCATGTCGACTATACCACTTTCCTCGGACGGGAGCGCGTGTTCTTCCACCACCACATTTTGTCGATCTTTGAACAAAATGTTTTCGTTGAAGATGACATCCTTACTGCGAATGATCCTCTTTGTTTGACCATCCTAGAAGCGATATCCGAACTCAGCTCCACCGTACCCCACAAAATAACACACTTTGGATTTCGAGTCAAGCTTGGTACGATCATTTATATCGACATGGATATATGATAGACAACCAAACACTCGCAAGTGTTCATAAGAGATAGGCTTTCCTATCCACTCTTCTTCGGGAATTATCATTTCTAATGGCACTGAGGGTCCGCGGTTAATGAGATAAACCTCCGTGCTTACTGCATGTGCCCACAAAGCTTTGGGCAACCCACTTTGCAGTCTCATACTCCTAGCACGCTCATTGATTGTTCAGTTCATTATTTCGGCCATGCCATTCTGCTGTGGCGTTCTTCGGATGGTCTTCTCCATTCGAATGCCTCTCTGTGCATAGAACCCTACGAACTTCACATCAATGTACTCTCCGCCGTTATCGGACCTCAAACATTTGAGTTTATTCCCGGTCTCTAGTTCGACCATGGCCTCCCATTCTTGAAATTTCTTAAACACCTCAGACTTGTGTTTCAAGAAATAGACCCATGTTTTCCTCGTCCAATCATCGATGAAGGTCACATAGTACTGAGATCCTCCCAGTGAGGTTACTGGGGATGGTCCACATAGGTCTGAGTGGACCAGTGCTAGCTTATCCTCCTCGGGAGCTTTTCCACCTTTCCGGAAGCTCACTTTCTTCTGCTTTCCGAAGATGCAACCTTCGCACATGTCGAGGTTGACAGACTTCAAGCCTGGAAGTTTGCTGTCCTTTGCTAATACCTTCATCCCCTTCTCACTTATGTGACACAGCTGCCGCAACTGTACACTCCTCATCGGTCGTCATGTACAGTGTACCGACCTTGCTCCCTCGGGCTATCACTATAGCTCCTCGTGAAACTTTCCAAGCTCCATTGCTGAACGAAATGGAGTGTCTTTCTGCATCGAGTTGACCTACTGAGATCAGATTCTTGGTCAATCTCGGAACATGCCTCACTTTCGTTAGCTTCCATATCGACCCGTTTGGAATGCGAATTTTGACATCGCCCATTCCAACAACATCCAACTCTTCTCCGTCGGCTAGATACACTTTACCAAAATTACCCGCAATGCAATTTTCGAATAAATCCTTCTGAGCGGTCGTGTGAAATGATGCCCCAGAGTGTAGAATCCACGAATCTATATTTCTCTGTACGACAAGCATTAAACAGTCACCCGAATCCTCGTCGCTTGCAACATTAGCCGCATGATCACCGCCGATACCCTTCTTCGGCTGCTTGCACTCATGACTGAAATGCCCCATACCCTGGCAATTATAACATCGAAGATTCTTCTTACTTCAATCGCTATCTTTGTTGTCTTGGCTTTGCCCTCTTCTACCTCGGGATTGTGAACGTCCTCTAACGTCCCATAGCCAGGCCTTACCCCGGTCTCTTGAACCCACATTTAAGGCTGCTCCATCATTTGAGCATTCACCCATGTCTAATCTCATGAGTTCCTCAGCGAGTATTTGATCTCGGATGCCGTTGTAAGTCAGTTTCTCCTTTCCAATTGAGTTGCTAATAGTAGCTCGCATGAATTCCCAAATGTTCGGTAAAGATGCTAGCAGTATAGGGGCTCTCACTTTGTCTTCAAAAGTTATCTCCACCGCATCCAACTGATTTACGGTATCGATGAACTTGTTCACATGATTTGCGATAGGTGTGTCCTTAGCCATGCGTAGGTTGAACAACTTACGCATGAGATGTACCTTGTTGTTCGCGGATGGTTTCTCATACATGTCGGTGAGGAACTTCATCATCCCCGTCATCGTCGTCTCTCTTGCGACGTTATGTGCTACACTCCTAGATAGTGTTAGGCGGATCACTCCCAATACTTGTCGGTCTAACAGTTTCCACGCCTCCTCGGTGGTCGTGGTCAGCCTTTCCTCAAGAAGAAGTGGCTGATGCATCTTCCTCCCATACAGGTAGTCCTCTATTTGCATTCTCCAGAATGCAAAGTCCTTCCCGTCGAACTTCTCGATCCCATGTGCGACTCTGTCTTCTTTTGCCATTGATCTTCCTCCCGATCTTCGACCTTAGTTCTGCAAACCTCGGGCTTTGATACCACTTGTTAGGAAATCAGTCGAGCTTAAAGAAAGACAGTAATTCAAACCGCACACACAATTTGTTAACGGAGTTCACCCAACGATGGCTACGTCTCTGGGCCGTTACACGTAGCACTTAAATATATTATAAGGAGGATTACAAAACGTAATCTAGCTTGATCACAAAGTTATGGTTCTCTCGCAACTGGAACTCTCTCTTTACAATATTCTCTCTTGAATATGTGATAATTAAAATGCAAGATAGGTGGGACATATATAGAACCCATAGTGGCTCTTATTACAATTTTTAGTGATGTGGGATAATTAGTGAACATGACCAAAAGACATTTGGCTCCACAACTCAACAGAAATCGGTACTATAAAGATCTTTAAGTTGGGTGTAACATGGGTCACTCTCACTAGACATATTTGTCATAGAATTTTGTAAATAAACCTGAGTTTGTGAAGAATCACAAGAGTTTCTGATTTCGGGTTTAATGAAAGAAATTGGCTAAGAATAGTACAACTCGTTTTGAGCTGCTATTCCGTTCTGAAAGCTACTCATATGACTATTATTTCTCATAGCTTCCATCCTAGTTGCCAAATATTGAAGCTTTTGCCCAAGTAGTCCCCCAAATTCTTCGAGTTGCTCTCTCGACAACATATTATATCCATTATCCAACATAGGGTACTTATTGTTTTCGTCTATCTTCTTCAACTCAATAATCTCGTTTTCAAGCTTCTGGTTTTGAGCCTCGAAAAAAGTGGAAAGATTCGATTCTGTCGGTAAATCATGAGCAATTTGATTTTTTTCACATTTCATTAATTTATTAATTTGATCGCGATCTGGTGACCAAATTTGCAACTACCCCTTTGGAGCGTTATCGATAATTAAACACACGTCGATATGACATAATGTCTTTAGTTCGTGAAGCTGATTTTTCAAGCCTTTCGACCTCCTCTCGAAAGTTTGAAGACGCTCTTTCTCGTTGCTCAACAGTTCAAGTCTTCTCTTCGCACGACCCATCTGCAAATTATACAAATTAAACTTTAGTATTATAATCACTGTGTTCCATTTTCATCAAAGCACAATAACGTGAAATTCAAGTTTCTGTATGGTAACAACAACAAAAAATTAGAATTGCTAGAAAAAAAAATTATAGGCTAACCAAACTTAAATTTCACAATGACAGAAGCAAAGTCATTAACCTGGGTAAAGTTGAAGCTCATTAAAAATGATTAATGGGAAAAAAATCGAATTACAAACAACCTGCCGAACAAAATTAGTTGGGTACTTAATAAAAAATTATATCCTCAGACTAACAAAATTTAAATTTCACAATGGCAGAAGCAAAACAAAAAAGTAATCTTTCATGTATATAAAGGTCAAAACTGATTGGGTTACCTCTACTGTAAACTTAAACAAGTACTAGCTATAGTCGGTGACTCGATGTGTTTCTTTTTGCATCAAAGCAAAACAACGTGAGAATCAAGTTTCTTACAGTAACAACCAAAAACATTCGGAATCACCAGAAAAATTTATAGCTTAACGAAATTTAGATATCACATTGGCAGAATCAAAAGAAAAGGCGTAATATTCAATATACTGTAAAGAGGTTAAAGGATAAAATTAGTTGAGTTACTAGTACAATAACCTGAGAATCAAGTTTCTTCACAGTAGCAACCAAAAAAATCAGAATCAAAAGAAAAAAGTTAATAAGGTGCGTAAGTAAAAAATAAGTAAGCTAGGTTATTAGAAAGATACCCACTGAACAAGAATGAGTTGAGTTAACTAATGTTCTCTTGTGCGCGTAATTTGGGAAAATTGTATCTTTAACTGGTCATTCTAAATAGGAAGTTTTTGTTTTCGCTAAATAATTCCGAAGTTTTTGTTAATTTTCTCAAATCAGTAAACTAAGCACACTTTTTGTTAAACTTAAGTACTATAATCAGTGTGTTCGTTTTTCATCAAATCACAATAACATGAAAATCAAGTTTATGTACAGTAACAACCAAAAAAAATCAAAATCATGAGAAAAACGTTAAATAAGTAAATAAAAATATGCTAGGTTATTAAAAAAATACCCACTGCACAAGAACGAGTTGAGTTAACCAAACTTAATTTCACAATGGCAGAAGCTAAACAAAAGACAGTCTTTAATAAACTTTAAAACTATTACCAGTGTGTACCTTTTTGCATGAAAGCACAACAACTTGAAAATTGAGTTTCTATACCAAAAAAATCAGAATCAAAAGAAAATATTTATAAGCTAACCAAACTTAATATTCACAAAGACAAAAGCAAAGTTAAATATGTTAGGATGATATACTAAAAGACATGATGTATTGTCGGTTTTACTATTTATTTATTAACAATGAATGATTTATTTGATAATAATTTTGAGCAATGGTGTACATATTATTTATATGTACACATGTCTTTATTTTGTATAGTAATTGATTTGGTGTGTAGAGTACGGTTTACACAGGAAATATCAAATATTTGGTTTTTACAGAATATATATATTTTATCGTTCACAACTTTAGATGGAGTGGACAACCATCGGTATAGTTATAGCACATATTTTTAGTAGGTCTGTCTTGACTACAGGGAATGTTTGAGTTCCGACTGTTTGTGCTCGTATACTTAGAGTATAGTGAACATGAAAAATTGATATTATTTTATGATACTGGTTAGAATAAAATAATTATAGTTAAGGAATTTTTATGATTACTTATATTGTTAATCACTAGATTATTTTCGATACACATATTCTTAATATATACTGCTATGATTTGCAATGGGTGAGATTTGTTGTGATCAACAAATCTGTACGTTGTGCAGTAATATTATTTATATAGTGTGTGTCTATAATCAAAGTAATTCATGTCCGTTAAGAAGGATTGATGATATCCCCTCGAGAAGCTTATAAGTTTTGTTTGTGTCAAATCTTGCAAGTAGATTTTATATCCGACACAACAAAAAAGTTAAGTGGAAAGGTCAAAGAAATAATATGCCGTGTAAAATAATTGTCAGTAATTTATTTAGTTGGTGGATATTTGTAATCTTAAGTTGGAGAGAAAAATTAAATATTTAATAATGTGCTCTCAAATATTATTTGATAAGGAATTACAAGCAATTATATTCTTTAGTAGAAATTAATATAATTTTCTGATAAAATATCTTAAGATTGGTAAATTATTAATTTCTTACATTTTATCATTTGTGTATCTCAGTTGTACATGAAAAGTTCTATCTAAATTGGGTTATAAAGCATGTATCCTTCTAAACTATGTATGATTTGTCAAAAACTTGTCTGTTTAACAGCTATAAAGTATGAAACCCACGGGTATCATAAAATGTCTAAACTAAGTAAGTCTATCTAGTGTGTATCATTTTATACAAGTTTGATTTTCAAATAATTTGGTTAGATGCCTTCACTCATGAAATTTCAAATAATTTAGACTTAATTATGACTAATTTCTGAGAAATTTCCACTTTACTTTTGCATGTCATGAGTTATTTTTCTATTTAGGATACAAATGAATAAGTTAAGCTAGATATATTATTTTTGTAGGTGTTTGCATTTATTTTTTGTGTGTGTAAGTTAAGCATGAGATATCATCGAACACGTAACGTATAATTGGAGATTCTGATAGCACAAGTTTCTACCTAGAACACATTTATTAAAGGAAAAATCCTAAGCAAACCCCTCTCAGATCTTATAATAATACTACAAAGTAGATGTTAAGATAGTTGTAACATAATGGTTTATCCCAAATGACAATATAACCCCCACACATGAAAGGAAGATCTCTAAAGTAAAACATCTTCAATCCGGTGATAAATATTTATATCACACTATCAAACTTCATAAATTACCAGAGAAAACAGTAATAGCTAAAAGTCGGCATGACTGATAGTCAAAAAACAGATCCTACTCAGCATTCAGATTGTTTAGATACAATTTCCGCAGAAGAAATCAAAGGTAATCCTACTCAGCATTCGGATTACCACGATGTTATCTAAACCCCAATGATAACATATTTAATTTCGAGAGGCCCCTTCGAAGAAGTTATCAAGCCTTCACATCAGTCATGAAGTGACCAATCCTACTCAGCATTCAGACAATCAAGATAACTATTTAGCATATCGGTCCAATATCCAACTTATCATTCAGACACAGTTGGCCCAATATATACCAATCAAGCGCAATTCCCGTCGCATACAAAAACAGTGGAAAACACTAACCTAGATCCTCGATATCAAATGTCAAAAGCAAATATTTCAATAGCCGAAATATTAGACAAACCTACCCAGCCTTCAGAGTGTCACAAAAGTAACCACACAGACATTAAAACACCTAAATTAACCATCACAAAACTGCCCACACATGCCAAACTCCAATCTAAACCTTAGTTCGATGGAGTTTCAATAAACAAGAAATGCCAAAAAAAGACATAAAACCAAAGATTTCAAACACATTCATAGTATGTGCCATCATTACAATCAAAACCCACATACTCGGAAGACACAAGCCAAAGCAAATGAAATTCAAGTAATGATATAGTGCTAAAGTGAATCAATACCTACGAAGGCGAGACCACAAAAACGGAGCCGTACCCCACCAAACCCTGATATACAGGTGAAACAAACCAAGGGCAGTGACAATTAGAGCTTAGGGCTCAAGAGAAATATTGGGGCTAACCATAGGGCAGGGGAAAAATCCTGAAATCCTGACCAGACTCGTGCCCCGACCCGCACATGACCCGAAATTTCCCAACCCGAGAAGAGTCCCGACCTGAAAATGTTGGGTTTTGTTCCGACCCGACTAACTTCGGAATAGGGATCGGGTGTCTCGACCCGAGCCGATTTTTCAATTTTTATATATTATATATTAGATAACATGATTTTTTTTTAGTTTAACACTAAAATGTAAATTAATTTATATCAAATGCAAGTGATGAGAATCGAACTTTATACCTCTAGCATGTAATGTAAGCAATCTACCATATGAGTTACAATACTTTTTGTTTCATATATTAGTTATAATTACATAAGTATAATATAGATTTATACTTTTTAATATATGAAACTATTAAAATAAAAAATATACTTAAATTAAAAAGTTATATTGTTACTTCAAAAAAGATAAATGATCAATATTTTCCGATTATAAAAATTATAATAATAATGTATATCATTTAGTATGATAATTGTTGCTTGTGTGAATAAAACTAAATACTAAAAAAATCTGATAAAAAACGTATTAATTTTTTTATCAACTTTTTTATTTGTAGTTTCACACTATTTTTTCTACCAAATGTTAATTTCTACAACAAATCTGCCTTCGATCAACTCCTAGGAGAAGCTCTGCACACTCCGGCCTCAACAAACGCCTTCAAAGTCTTTAACAAATCTGCAATAAACTTGGCATTCGATCTTCAAGAATGTCTAAAAGCAGCAAGTAAGGCGTTTTTACGGATCAAAATCTTCAAGTTCTTCCCAAATCTGAAGAACTTCTACAACAAATCTGCCTTCGATCTTCAGAAACAACTACAAGCAATAAGAAAGACGTTTCTGCAAATTAAAGTCTTCAAAATTCTTCACCAAATATGAAGAACTCCACCCAAGAAATCTACAACAAACTGGCATTCGATCTTCAGGAACGATTACAAAAAGGCAAAAACACGTTTCTATAGATCAAAATCTTCAAGTTATTCACCAAATCCAAAGAGCGTCAAGATCATTTACGAAATCAACAAAACTACAAATTTCTTCATCAAATCTGAAGAATTCTACTCAAGTTCAGCAAATTCAACAAAATTCATCAAAGAGTCTACAATAGCAATTCGAGCCATTACAAATTGTTCGAAGAGTAGAATCAAAGGACTTTCATTTCTATATTTTCTTTTAAAAATTATCAGAGATTGTACCCGTAAATTAATTGATAAATAAAATTTATTTTGCTTCGCATTCATTTTTACTGTCTTTAGCACTTGGTGAAAATTTGTCTGAAACAATAGCAAAAGGGGAAATTAATACTTGTTTTAGTGTTTTAATACTAGAAAGTTTAACGTAAATGACAAGTGATAACACACTTTGTAACTGACATTGCCAAACATAAAGAACGTCATAAGTCGGTGATTATTTGTCATCATCTATTGAGCCAAAATAAAAAGCATTAAAATAAGTTTTTATAAGCATAAAACTAGACATTCCTCTGCATAAGTCTAAATTTTACATCGTCCCTCATTTAATGAATTTGTTCAAATAATACATACCTAAATCAAATTCAAATAGTCTCAAATTTGTCGGGTCCAAAAAAGAAAAAAAGGTTCCGTTACGAAATAATGAACCTAATTGACATATAATAATACTGACTAGACGCGTTGTTTTGAACATCTCTTATTTAGCAGTTTTACTTTGATTATTTGCATCCATTAATAATTTGCTGTTTTTAATGATATTTGCTATATGTGTATTTAGAGTATTTTACATATCTTCATTAAGCACGACAGGCAGGCCCGACCCTGTCACTATAGTTACTTAACAGTAAAAAAAACAACTTTACGAATTAATGCTAAACGTACGGATTCAACTAGAGACGATCTTTTACAACAATACAATTCACCACGACTGGCCCGCCCTATCGCCAGAGTAACTCAAAAATACAAATTTAACTGTACGGATTAATACTAAACGTACGGATTCAATTATAGACAATCTTTTACCTAAATGATTCTAGAACATTGCAAATATTTTCATTAAACACAACGTTTGCTACCCCGTCACCATAGTTACTCAAGAGTAAAGAATTCAACTATACGGATTCAATTACCGTAATCTTTTACCTAAACGAATGTAGAATATTTCAAATATTTTCATTAAACACAACCAAACTGTCACGCCCTGGATTTTGGATAAACCCGGATGGTGAATGTAAATTAAAAGAAAAAGGTTTAAATATCAAAACATGCGGAAGCATTCGACAACACACTAAATAAAAATCAAACGGATCCTTCAGGACATGCCGATAGTCATATTTGAGTCACTATTGGCATAAGGGTAGCCAACAACGCTCAAATGTGACGATACGAAAAGAAAGCAATTTTAATAACATGACTTATAGAAATTTCGGTATGACCTTTACGTATCTATTTGTTTCCACAAAAAATCAACCTGTTCAAACAACATGATAAAGACAATTAAAAATCGCCAATCGCGATATTTCTAACCATCTACAATTATATGATAATAACATGCGAGTACAAAATTTTAAAATATATAAAATAAATAAAATAAAAATAGAGCTGAATGACTAACTAATTCACATTCCTAGTCAAAAACTTAATTTTTTTTTAAACATTTTTTTTTTCAATAACAAAAGTCAAAAACTTCCATCAGAGGTTACGCACACACTCAATACACCACTACAACTAACATGATTAACCGTAAAACGAAACCGAGACTTGTATTTCCTAAACCACACTAATATTTTCATTTTTCACAAGCTCATTTGGAACATCATCAACTTATTTTAATATTCATCAAACATTCAACAGAAACACTTCCCCATGAAACTCAATTATGAAAACCATATTGTTTACAAATACACCGCTCTTTTATTTTCTTTTAAAGTTATGCAAATCAAAATGCACAGGTAACTATATATGTACTAACACAAAATTTTAGAACACGTCATTAATAAGAAAATTTCCCAAGACCTAAAAATTTAACACGAAATAAAAAGGCTCACCAAGCAACACAAGATAAGTACGTCCTCTAAAATTGAAAAAAGTCATAGGTAAATATATCAGCTAACCGAAAGAAGTCAAACTTTCAAATTTATTTGAAACACTTCATATTAAGACCATAAATACCAACACTCCTATATGATAGAGTAAGTCATCTAGAACACTAATTATTATTTTTGTCTCAACAAGCGAAAATCAAGGCTATGCAGGATTGAAACGTCAACAAAATTAAAAACTCAAATTTATTCATAAAACATTCACATGCTTTAAACACAACCAAGTCAAGTATGTGATTACAACATAGCCTACTAAGAGAGTTATTCATGATGCACAACAAAGTCCAATTTCAATGATTACCCACATTAAATCTAAAAAATAGCATCCAAAAACAATCACAATTTATAAATCTTCGTATCCTCAAAAGTTTCTCTATAAACATGTAACAAGGAAAATAAATACACAGCAATACAAGTAACTATTTTACAATCTCATGTAATCTACACACATGACGAATTCCAAATTTGAAAGAATAAAATAACCAAAAAAAATACACATATAGCTCCACTTCACTTCACAATCAAAACTTGTTATCACGCTTGCACAACGCTAATGGTAGACAGATAACCCACTAGAGTAAAAAGAACAAAAATCAAATAAAATCTATCCAACACCAAACATAATTTACACACGAATATATAATAAATGCATAAGCAACCAACAAATTAAACGTCGCCAATAAATAAGCAAAACTATTGCGAAACAAATTTGAAATGTCAACAAAAGCAACTAGTCAAAGGAATACCATTATACTCGCATCATTTAAAATAATAAGAAAATCGACTATAATCTAAGAGCCATTGCTTGCTATACTTAATTTTCAATAACTCCGCCTACTTAATCGAAGAAACTATCATTCGAACATACCACCACATAATAAAATATTCCCGTGATCGAATAAAAGAAAAATAAACGACTATACCACACAAACAACACTTGAAAACACTATAATCATACTTAAATCACTGTAGTCATACTAGTGGTTAATCATAAAAATAATCACTTGAAAAGCACCACCACCATCTCCAACCAATACAAATAACACAAACACTATTTCAATATAATCACACGAGTACTGCAACACTATATACAAATATGTGTCCATGTACAAAAACAATTCACATTCTAGTTATAAACAAACAAACACATTATGAAAACGAAGGCTGACAAATTATTGAAAGAAAATGTAAGCAGGACACTACAACGATAACAAGAACTAATCGCATATTCATGCAACGGACAAACACTAACATGCAAACAAGATATGCAGATTTTTATAAAGAGTCTTACACAATCTAATCTAAGTCCCTAACCTCATTCCCGTGTGTGTCTAACCTACCCAACAGGCCACCAGGGTAATCGAAACCCGGTTAGCTCTGATACCAAACTGTCACGCCCTGGATTTTGGATAAACCCGGATGGTGAATGTAAATTAAAAGAAAAAGGTTTAAATATCAAAACATGCGGAAGCATTCGACAACACACTAAATAAAAATCAAACGGATCCTTCAGAACATGCCGATAGTCATATTTGAGTCACTATTGGCATAAGGGTAGCCAACAACGCTCAAATGTGACGATACGAAAAGAAAGCAATTTTAATAAAATGACTTATAGAAATTTCGGTATGACCTTTACGTATCTATTTGTTTCCACAAAAAATCAACCTGTTCAAACAACATGATAAAGACAATTAAAAATCGCCAATCGCGATATTTCTAAAACCAATCCAACAATAAAATGTCACATCCAACCCAGCTAACCATCAACATCCAAAACATATAGTCAAAATAAATGAGGTACGAATAAAGTATTTGTATGCAAATAACGAACAACCTCGCGATATCACTTAGTAGGCCAACATGACTCAACTAAATGAATCGTTCCAACATGAATAAAAAGTCTAACGTGCACACGATCAAGTGTAATCCGATAACTGAGCCACTAGCAATCACTCTAAGCTTCGTCACGGCTTATGTGGGCACCTGTACGTCGATTGAAAACAAAACGTACAGAAAACAAAGAAAGGAGGTAAGAAAACAATCTCGCTTAAAAAGCGGCGCATGCTACTAAGCACGCACACACAATCCTAACATGGCAAATATATTATCATGATAAATAATGACAAGACAATTTTATGGGAAATGTAACCACCTCAGTAACTTACACATTCACAATAAATGAACAAATAAACAAGGTTTAAATAAATAGATTATGATAATAAAAATAAAACTCAACGAAAACCAAGTCGGGATTGCTCACATACGTACCCACCTTTAGAGCCACTGCTCAAGGACCCATAATACAATGGTACCCCCACCCACACGCTGACACTACCGTATGTGACTAGAGATATGGGACCGGCTTTAAGGGCACTACCCTTATGGTACCGATACACCTAATACTTGCGTAAGTTTCCGGGCTCTCACCGTAAGCCTCCGGGGCTCATCCTTAAATCCACAATGGTACAAATGTACCCACCTTTAGAGCCACTGCTCAGGGACCCATCATACAATGGTACCCCACACACATTGGTACTACAATCCCAGAAAATATATATATATATATAAGCTCCAAAAGGGCGAAGGCGAAAAACAGTAAAGTCCACACCGAAAATAATACACTACACTTTGATATGTTATAGTTAATTACAGCAAAAAATAGAACTTTAAACTAATTACAGAAAGGTACAAACAGAATAGAAAAGCTACAGCTAAGTACAGAATATTAAAATACTGAATTAAAATACTAAATCGGAAAAAAAAACAAAATGTAAAAAACTGAATTTAAGTGCGGAAAATAAATGGACGGAATGTAAATAAATTTAGACGAGGCTACTGTTAACAATATGCCCTTAACCGATATTGGCCCAAACACCTTGATGTTTCTGGTTGCGTTGGCACTTCGATCCCAAGGTACAACGTCTCTGGGAAGACTCGCCAGAAACTGGTGACGAGTCTAAGTCGAGCTGTTGGTGGGTGATTCTCTCTGGTACTAAGATGCTATGAAAAAAAAATGTTGTTTAGAGAAAAGGAGATACTGATTTTCGTGTGTGAATATGTGATGGGAATGCTGCCTCTTTATAGAGGATTCTGAAACCGCAGAATTTATTGGTCATTTAATTTTGGGAGTTACATCCCCAGAATCCGCCTCCATTACTGCTGGAGTTTCAAACTTTCTGGAACTCTAGGGACTGCTCTTGCAAATATGCAAAAGTTTCTTTTCAGTTTAGTACAAGACCCAAGAATCCCAAATCCCGCATCCCGCGGCCCGAGTCCCGAGACCCGAGCGAGCGCGTGCGTGCGTGGTACACAGTAACCCACTCATGGGTATGTGGACTTAATTAGTTTACCAACTACATGGGATGGACTTGTATATATAGAGTAAAAATCAACCTTGATTTTCCAATGTGGGATAACCCTCATGGTTTATTCCCACTCTCTACTCTATTTTCCAGATTTCGGTTTTTTCCCTCTTTCTAGTACCAACCTTCGAGTCCAATTATCATTCACACCCTTCCTACGAATGGGTCATGCGATATACCGTTGCGAAGCTCGTCGCACTTGGAACAACCATGTTTAAGCTACATGTTTTATCTCAATCATGCCGTCAACCCTTAACTTCCTCTTGAAGATCCACTTGTGACCTAGGGGTTTACATCCTTTCGGAAGATCCACTAGTTCCCAAGTGTTGTTTTGCATGATTGATTCAATTTCATTTTGAATGGCTTCTTCCCAATATTGGGAATCCGGTGTTGACATAGCTTGTTTATATGTCACCGGTTCGCCTTCAACCTGAAGGTTAAGAAGTCAGGTCCAAAGGAAGTTTCCTTTCTTGCCCTTTTGCTACGCCGAGGCTCTTCCTCTTCCCCTTCCTATGTCGGTTCACATGCCCCCACATTTCCTTCACTGTTCAACTCTTCAGTTGGTATAGATGTAGGTAATTTCCGGGGAAAGATATCTTCAAAGAAAGAGGCCTCTCGGCTTTCCATATACGTATCTACGTGCACATCAGGATTGTCCGACTTGTGCACGAGAAACCGATATGCACTACTATTCTGTGCATATCCGATGAACACACAGTCCACCGTCTTAGGACCAATTCTCATCCTTTTAGGAGTGGGAACTAGGACCTTTGCGGGACAACCCCAAAACATGCAGGTACTTATAACTGGGTTGATGACCTTTCCATAATTCATATGGAGTCTTTTCTCGTTTCTTATGTGGTAACTTGTTTAAAACATAGTTAGCAGAAAGTATCGCTTCCCCCCACATGTTCTGGGGTAACCCAGAACTTATTAGCATAGCATTCATCATTTCCTTTAGCATTCTATTTTTACGCTCAGCAACCCCATTTTACTCGGGAGTGTATGGGGCTATGGTTTGATGTATAATGCCGCTTTCAGCGCATATCTGCTCAAACGGTGATTCATATTCACCGCCTCTATCACTTCTCAATGTTTTAATTTTCTTATTGAGTTGATTTTTAAAGAGGGAATTTCTCAACTGCTTCGTCTTTACTTCTCATTAAGTAAATGTAGCAGTATCTAGTACAATCATCTATAAAGGTGATAAAGTACTTTTTCCCTCCTCGTGTTTGTATAAACTTTAAGTCGCATACATCCGTGTGTATTAGACCGAGAGGTTCACTTTCTCGTTCAACATGTTGAAACGATGATTTCGTTAATTTTGCCTCAACACAAATCTCACATTTGTGTTGCTTATCAAAAACGAAATTTGGTATTAGTTTTAGTGATATTAATTTCTTTAAAGAATTATAATTCACGTGACCTAATCTACCATGCCACAAATGAAATGACTCAAATAAATAATTAAACTCAGAATTTTTATTGGCCTCTTGGGCAACAGTCATTACATTGCTAGTGCTAGCCTCAGCTTTAGCACATTTATTGGGAGCAGGTGTCCCTACGTTTAACTTAAACATGCCGTTGGTCATATACCCACGGCCTACATAGACACCATTTTTGGTGATTACAATTTTATCGGATTCTAAAACTAGCTTGAACCCGTTCTTCACCATCACCGATCCTGATACCAGATTCTTACGGATATCCGGAACATGAAGCACATTTGTCAACCTCAGCTCTTTTTTCGAGGTCATCTTCATCACAACCATTCATTTTCCTTCCACCTTGGAAGTAGCAGAATTTCCCATAAAGCAGATTTCTCCCTCTACCGCTTCGTAGGTCTTAAACATCCACCTTGTTGAGCAGATGTGGCTCGTGGCGCCGGTATCCAGCCACCACTCTTTGGGGTTGCTCCCCACGAGATTCATCTCAGAGACCACAGTAGTAAAGTGGTCATCATCTCGTCCTCCCTCGGCCAGATGTGCCTGAGATGGAGCTCTCCTCTTCCCTTTGCCCTTGGGCTTAACAGCGCCTTTATTGTCATAACATTCCACGACACGATGGCCGGTCCTGTTACACACAAAGCAGGTTCCCGCAAATTTCTTTGCGACAACAGCACTGCCTCCGTTGTCTAAACGTTTCCGTTTGACGTTGGAGCTTTCGACCACATTGGCCTTTGCCATCGGGATGTTAGCACCACTGACTCTCCTCACGGGGCGACGGTTGTTCACTTCGATATTGAGCTTCTCAATGAGCCGCTCCAGCCTCATTTCCTTCCCCTTGTGCTTCAGGTAGTTTTGGAAGTCTTTCCATGATGGCGACAATTTCTCAATCATGAGTGCCACCTGGAAAGGCTCGTTAATAACTAGCCCCTCAGCCTCAATGCGATGGTAAATGAGTTGGAGCTCCTCAACTTGCTCCATGACACCCCTGCTGTCAGTCATACGGTATTCATGAAAGTCTGTGACAACAAATCTCTTTGTGCCAGCGTTATTCACTTTGTACTTATTTTCGAGAGTTTTCCATATCTCCTTTGCAGTAGGTTTGGGCTCGAAAACGCTGAACAGCGTGTCATCTAGAGCACACATGATATAGTTCTTGCATAAGTAGTCGGCATGTCTCCATGCCTCAACCGCAGAGAATGACTGCTCGTCCAGATCGTCCTCACTTAGGATGGGAGCAGTCTCCTTTAGAAACCTGGTCAGATTCAGGGTCGTGAGATAAAACAGCATCTTTTGCTACCAACGTTTAAAGTTGTCTCCCCTATATTTTTCCGGTTTCTCCAGATGAGAAGTCGGCAAAGTAGGCACAGCCGAATACATCGATGCCTTGCCCTTGGCCGCTGCTTCGGCCGCAGCCTCAGCTTTGGCCGTAGCATCCGCCATGGCCTCAGCCGCTGCGGCCTCAGCCGCTGCAACTACGTCATCGGCGTTAGCCACCACATTCACATCGCCCCCAGTGTTATGGACAGGCCCACCAACCACTGGGTCATGCTCACCCCCGATAAGCAACTGAATAGGCGACGTGTTTGTCATCTGAAACGACAACACAAAACGTATGAGATACGTGTATAAAAAATTCTATAAACAAACACCAAAACTGATATTTGGGTTTGTAAAAGAATTAACAAACAAATAATAAAACTAAACTTTTTATCCTTTTAAATATCAATACGGTTGATATTAAAAGGATTAAACGATTCTTATTGAATACCAATACGGTTGGTATCAACAAGATTCAAAACAATAAAAATTAAAACTGTTTGGAATTCTTTCTTTGTAATTGAATATCTAATATAATTTAGAATTGAAAACAAAAAAGGCATTATTCCTTTTATAAAAGAAAAATAAATAAGTGTATTAATTTAATACACGAAAGAAACAACAGAGATATCGGTTATGATTGTTGGTTTCCGTGTACGAAATAACAATTAACAATAATAAAAGGACTGAACAAGAATTGAACAAAAAGCCAGTGTAATCTTTATTAATTTCCAAATGGAATACAATAAACTGATTACAACATGTAGGTACTGAAAAGTAATTAAAACAAACGTTATCAGATTATTATTAATTAATAATCTGATGTACTGATTTGTAATTAAAAGAAACTGCCGGACTGGAAAGTATAAACTTAACAGCCGGACTGTTCTGTTTTAAATTGAAAGTACAGGACTGAATTGAAACTATTCTAATTACAGAATTAAATTACAGAATAGTAATTACAGCAAAAAACAGAACTTTAAACTAATTACAGAAAGGTACAAACAGAATAGAAAAGCTACAGCTAAGTACAGAATATTAAAATACTGAATTAAAATACTGAATCGAAAAAAAAAACAGAATGTAAAAAACTGAATTTAAGTGCGGAAAATAAATGGACAGAATGTAAATAAAATTAGACGAGTCTACTGTTAACAATATGCCCTTAACCGATATTCGCCCAACCACCTTGAAGTTTCTGGTTGCGTTGGCGCTTCGATCCCAAGGTACAACGTCTCTCGGAAGACTCGCCGGAAACTGGCAACGAGTCTAAGTCGAGCTGTTGGTGGGTGGTTCTCTCTGGTTCTAAGATGCTATGAAAAAAAATATGCTGTTTAGAGAGAAGGAGATACTGATTTTCATGTGTGAATATGTGAGGGGAATGCTGCCTCTTTATAGAGGATTCTGAAACCGCAGAATTTATTGGTCATTTAATTCTGGGAGTTACATCCCCAGAATCCGCCTCCATTACTGCTGGAGTTTCAAACTTTCTGGAACTCTAGGGACTGCTCTTGCAAATATGCAAAAGTCCCTTTTCAGTTTAGTACAAGACCCAAGACCCGAGACATTCCCCAAATCCCGTGGCCCATGGCCCGAGTCCCAAGACCCGAGCTAGCACGCGCGTGTGTGGTCCACACTAACCCACTCATGGGTATGTGAACTTAATTAGTTTACCAACTACATGGGATGGACTTGTATACATAGAGTAAAAATGAACCTTGATTTTCCAATGTGGGATAACCCTCATGGTTTATTCCCACTCTCTACTCCATTTTCCAGATTTCGGTTTATTCCCTCTTTCGAGTACCAACCTTCGAGTCCAATTATCATTCACACCCTTCCTCCGAATGGGTCATGCGATATACCGTTGCGAAGCTCGTCGCACGAGCTACTCAAACGCATAGAGTATGGTCTCAGAAAACCTGAGGAGCCGAATTAAAAATTGGCTCAAAGATGGTCTCTGACCACTTGGAACAACCATGTTTAAACTACATGTTTTATCCCAATTTTTCCAACATATCTCTATCTCGGTTGTTTTTATAGCTCAACCTCATTTGTTGGCTGCTAAGATGTATGCATGTATTTTCATAAATAAGTGTCTACATATGTTTCCCAACTTGCTTCATTTACTAGCAATATACAATTTACTTGTTAGTATTTTTAAAAATACAGTTTACCACCAATTAAAACATACAAGACTCTGGATTTTTATGGTTTTTGTATCCATAATTGTTGATCTATTCTTGTATCTTAAATTCTTATTTTTCTTATTTCGTATCATATATTAATTTAAGTTATTTTTCTGTTTTGAACTTTTTCGTTCATTTTGATACCCTCAATTCTCAAATATTTCTTATTTAGTAGCCTGAAATCTTAACTATTTTATTGTTAAGTATCCTGAATTCAATTATTCTGATGTCAAGTGTCCAATAATTGGGTGGAATAGTTTTAAATTGATAAAAAAAACATGAATTTAGAGTACTAGACAATAAAAATTAAAATTCTTGGCACTAATCGAGAAAACTCTCGTAATTCAGGGTACAAAAATGCTACAAAACTCTCTCATTACTAAAGATTTCAAATTTTGGTAATTTCCAATTTACCAAAAATCAATGCTTCGCGACTCTAGTGCTTATTGGAAAAAGAGTTGCTCTTCCAAAGCCTTCTTAAGATTTATTTATATTCCAATTCTTAAAGCAACAAAAGATTCAATATTTGACAACTAGGATGGAAGCTATGAGAAATAGTAGTCATATGAGTAGCTTTCGGAACGGAATAGCAGCTCAAAACGAGTTGTACTATTCTTCGCCAATTTCTTTCCTTAAACCCGAAATCAAAAACTCTTGTGATTTTTCACAAACTCAGGTTTATTTACAAAATTCTATGACAAATATGTCTAGTGAGAGTGACCCATGTTACACCCAACTTGAAGATCTTTTTAGTACCGATTTCATCAACTTCGACAATTTTGACAAGTTTGGCATTCCAGAGGATTTTAAAACACAAGTAATATCCCAATGTTCTGATAACGCTAAGTTTGACTATGAGTATTTTGGAGAAAGCTTGCCAGTTAATTCGGATGAGTATTTTGAAGATTGGATTCACTATTTTTTTTTTTTTTAATTCGTACACAAGGCAGCAAAGAAGAAGTTTAGCGATGCAACTTTTGAGTAACAGATGTTAATGGTATAATTATTTATGTTCGGTTTGTAATATAAAGTTTTAGTTCTAAGTTATTTTAAGATGGAAACGTTTGTTTTATCTAGGGTTGGGAAATGCCGACCCGACCCGTGTCCCGACCCGCATCCAATCCGAAATTTTCCGACCCGACAAACTTCGAGATCGGGTGACAATTTTAATTTCGTCGGGTGTTCCGACTCGACCCGACCCGATTTATAATTAATTTATATTTTATATTATATAACATGTTTATTTTATTTTTAAATATTAAAATATAAATTAATTTATTTTAAATGCAAGTGATAAGAATCGAACATTTTATCTCTAATATTCAATGTAAGCACTCTAGGATATGAGTTACAATCCTTTTTGTTTCATATATTAGTTATAATTACATAATTATAATATAAATTTGTAGTTTTGAATATATGAAACTATTAAAATAAAAATATACTTAAATTAAATTAAAAATTTATATTGTTAGTTAAAAAAAGATAAACAATAATTATTTTCCGATTATAAAAATTATAATGATAATGTATATCATTTAGTATGACATATGTTGTTTGTGTGAATAAAACAAAATAATAAAAGAATATGATAAAACACGTATCAATTTTTTTATCTACTTCATTATTTGTAATTTCATACTATTTTATCTACGACATGTTAATTTTTTTTTTTTCATTTATTAGGAATGTTATTTTTAAACTAGAATTATGTTTCGTGTTAATAACATGTTTAGACTTCTAAAATAAATATTGTTATTAAAAAATGACGTTGTCGTAAAATAAAAAAATATGCCGGGTGATTCGGGATAAACCCGACCCTACAGGATACCGAAAAAGTCGGGTCCGGAAAAAGTCGGGTCCCGACTTTTGTCGGGTCGGGATTGTGATTTTTTTTCACTTGCAAAAGTAATCGGCTCGGGATACGGGTTGAGTGGTTACGGGTCGGATCCCGACCCTAACTCATCCCTAATTTAAGATGGAAACGTTTGTTTTATCACTATGGAAGTGTGACGTGACCATAATTGTGTCTTTGTTTAGTAGTATTTTTTAATCTTTAATGAGTCTTATTTTTATTTATTTTTTGTTAAAGAGGGACAGAGTCTGGTCCAAGGAATTTCCATTACACAAAATTTGGGTGTTAAAACCCAGCATTACAGGGTGACCTTCTACACAAAAAGCAAAAGAACAACCTAAACAGTTTATAAGTTCGTTGCTATTACAAAAGAAGACTAACTTTTAATAGAGCAAACAAAGAACTATCATCATAGTTTTAAGTCTGATATTTCATGTAGTGTACGTTTTGTCGTCGAAAATAATACTAAATATGTCTGCAATTTTGTATTTTTTCACCGGAGTGACATGCCCGTTTTCAGGCCAAGTTGGCCAAGACTCAATTCTTGTGCCCCTGAAAAATAAGCTTATTTTAGGCTTCTTAATTTTTGGTCTACTATATTAATATATATCATTAGCTATGTTATTTTATTCTCATTCTCAACACTCTGAACACATGCGGAACACACACGAAACACACACGAAACACACGCCTGTATTCATTATTTTCTTCTTTTTCATCTCAAATTTAAAACTGAATCTTTTTTATCTTTATATTCTAATCATTGTATATTACAAATAAAAACTTAAATTCATCTCCCACAATTATAATTAATATCTACTCCGAAAATTAAAAATCACCAATTCCCTGATAGGGCTCCGTTCACATCGGTAAAGTTCACGCAAAATCTGTTTGTGTTACCTTTTAAGTATTTAATTATTAAAAAAATAATTTTACTAAATATACAATTTTCCCACCCTTCAATTATAAAATCGATTTTTATGGGAGTATGTTTAATATGTAGCAATTTGAATAATTAGTTAGTAGATATCTATGCATTTGTTTAGTTATACTCCATAATGCATTTATTTAACATGTTTTTTTGTTTAGGAAATTTTTTTAGACAAAAAGCCCTTTAAATTTTTTATTTGTCTCGGCTCTATAAATTATTGGAGACGTCACTGCACATCATGGTACGACGATTTTGTACAATGTTGGTTTGCTTTTGTGGTTAAGGGATTAGGTTGTTGTGGACTACCCATTTTTACAACGTCGGCCAGTGATAGAGATCCCACAGGTTGATTCCAAGAACAAGGTTAAGTGTACTCAGAAGATGGTTCAGATACCCCCCAACCACCATCAACTGTGTCTGCAATTGAAATATTATTTTCAGCTGTAACAGAATCACCATGTATTAAAGGTCGGTATACTTTACTTCCTGTTGTTCCAGATGACACAGACGAGTAACTTCCATAACCGGTATTTTCATTTTCCTTCTTGTATGTAGGCTTCCCAGATTCCGAAGAACTATATTCTGTGTCACTACGTCCGGCATAATGATAAAAAGTTCAAAATTTGATCGTCATTCAACAACATTTAACGGAACATTTATAATTCACCTGAATATTTGTTATAAGCACTATTTCAGTCGTTTGTTGCTAACATATTCAAATGAAAATATATAAATGCTTTAAATTATTTCCTAAAAGATAAAGTACTGTATTATTAGAGTCCAAATCTTCTACCCCCTATTCTCTATCTCCTTCCGTGCCCCCTTACTTATTTTCACTCAAATTTTAAATTTTGACAACTTATACCGCAACTTTATAAACTTTTATATTATATTGTATTCAAATCTTAAAACATTTGAACATAATATTGTTTTATACAATTTTTTTAATATTCAATGTTTAATTTACACTAATTTATACATTTATTTCAAAATAAATTTTGTGCGGCTTTTCTTTTAAAAATAATTATTGAAATGTATTGATACATGTATTATAGTAATTGTACAATTTTTTTCAAGTTTTTTAGAATTTGTTTTTGGATAAAATAAGCAAGGGGATATAGAAGGGGTAGAGAAATGGAGTAGAAGATTTAGACTCGTAGTGATAAATTTGTAGTGATAATTTTTTTAGAATTTTTTAGAATAACCATTATTTTAATGAAAGATACATGAACAAGAAATTAAGACTATTATATGCTCCTTTTGTTTGATCTCATTAACCACTATGTTGCCTTACTTTGGCTGAAAACCAGTAAGTTAAGATTTCTATACGTTTCCGATAAAAATGTAGAAAACACTGGTTTTCAAAAGGTTACACCAAATATTATAGCACTATAATTAAGTTATAAGAAAAATAATTAGATTTTGAACATCGATAACATTTTTACCTTTTTTTCTTTACTAGTTTAATAACATAAGACATTCATACAAAACAAAGTAAGTTATATTCGTTTTAGCGTATTGTGATGTGAGTTTGTGACGTATGAATAAATGCCAAAAATTCAAATTTGTCTTGTGTAAAAGTCGACAAAAATTGTTATCTAAAAGTGGAAACAGGTTAGACTTTATTTCACATGATCAAGATCTCAGAAAATAAAATGAAAGAAATATATGTAAATGCTAGATATAAGGATAACACAATCCATTCATAAATCTGATCCATATCGTCTTTTTAACTTGGAAATCCTATCATTTGAATGTGGAAGTAGCCCTTCCAAAGACAACAAACATCAAAAGGATCAAAATATCTGATAAAAATATTTGATTCTAATAAAAATTGGACATTACAACGACATACTAGTGTTATAATGGATAAAAGAGAATACAATATGAGAAGGAAAATTGAGGAGTGACGGCGAATGTGATTGAAAATAGTGTTTGTGAGAAAATATTTTATAGAATAATATGGTAATATAAATGTGTAAAAACGACGACGCGTTCCGAAATGATTTTAAGGTAATGCAAGTTAGGTATGTTTGGGCTTACAAGATAAGTCACACTCTTACCTTGATATACGTTTTTGTTCATTTTAACAATTGTTTGACTTTCCATCGAAAAATTAAACTTAAACTACAATGAAACTTGGATTAGATGGAATCAAATCAAAATGCTTTTGGAAAAATAAAATTAAACTTTCAAGGTGGTATTGATATGTGTTATAACTAATAAGCTAGTCATTTTAAGCAGATTTTATACATATATAAGAAAACACAAGAAAGCAATCATAATGTGCTATCGAATACGAAACCCACAAACTTTCATAATCGAGAGTAACAACTAATTGTTCGTTTTCTTATAACTCGGTACGAACTATATTCTATTAGATAAAGTGAAGAGTATTTATCAATAATCAGCATTATATTTTATAATTTTTATATATAAGCATGTTCGTCTGAACATACGACTGAACCGGAGAATGTTTGTCGAATTTATATAAATGCTTTAAATCATTTAGTGGAAATTATGGAAATGTTTAATTTCTTTTCAACTAGGCACATAAGAAATATTGGAAAATATGGCAATGTTTTATTTGTTTACAAGTAGGAAGATAAGGAATAGGAAGATCATTAAATTTTGGAAATTAGATATTTGACTTTTGCATATATAGCCACGTGATAGCCGGTTAGTGCTTCAATTTTTAGCCTTGATGTACTGATTGTACAGTGATTAGTGTCTATAATTGTGAACTTTCCTAGATTGGTACACCAATTGTTCAAAGCAATATTTTTTACTTATTGAAATGAAAAGAAAAATACACACACACACTTATAAAGACATAATTATTTTTCCAATATTGTTAATAGAGCGGAAAGGGAACTACATTTGTACAAATTAAGTATGGATGTAAAATAAGGTGTTTATAAGTATCGTTATATTCAATGATAAATAAACTTTTTATAAGTATGAAATTTGATACTTCTCTTTAAACTATATTTATTTTATAATTTACACGACTGGCAATACAAATAAATAAACTTTTTTTTTGTACCAAACAGGCAAACACACACATTTATTATGGAAAAATGATCACTTAGTACATGTTTACTTACTTATTAACCAAAAAAACACTCTCTAAATCTTTATATAAATTTAGTACATATATAGCATCTCATTTATACCTAATATACCCCTCATATAGTCATATGTGATCTATGAATTAACTGATTATATGGTAGTCGCCTAATTTTTCTCCCTTCCCTTCTATCTATGCGTTACTTATAAAATCCCTTTTTCTTTGGAAAAATATTTCCATATTAACAGAGATACTTGGATATGATATGGCTACTAATATGTTCAACATCTAAGCAAATAATCTAATAATCTATTATCGAGATTTAATAATTATATGTTACCGTTGTAAAACCCCAGCTATATGGAGATCCCATTTTATTTTATTCTCAATAGCCAAAAATACATCTACATGTATATTCTCCAGGACTTTACTCATCACACTTGTTCATAACTTAGATAGTTAGTTTGAATTTTTGTTTTATATTTAATTCTTCCATTGATGCTTTTTAACAACGGCAAGTTAGTATAATTAATGTTTTTTCAATTATTTTGTTAATACTTAAATTTTCGATTGGTGCCCTTTTGTTGCTCTATAATTTTTTTTAATGTTTTCCGTTGCTATCTAGTTCTACGGCCTTCTATATTTTGGTTCTATGAATGTTAAACTTTTAGATTGATATAAGATGCTCTCGGATGCTATGTGATCTTCATTATATTTTCCGTTCTAGGTTTAGAAAAGTTTCAATTTTTTTATTGTTTTATTTCCATTTTTTTGTTTGGTGCTCTTTTTAAAAAAAAACTTAAAACTTTGTTTGATGTTCATCGTATTTAGATTTTGTTTCTCTTGAATTTTGTAGGATATTGATGTTTTATCTTTTTTTTTCTCTTGAATATTTTTGGATACTAATGTTTGATCTTTTTTTCCATGTACATTTTATCGTTTTATTTGTGGATTTGTTCGATGCTCCATGATGCTATATATATATATATATATATATATATATATATATATATATATATATTGATGTAAATTTTATCGTTTTTCTTTGTGGATTTGTTGATGCTGCTTGATGTTTTTTTTCCTTTGCTATGTTCTTTTTGTTGCTCTTCATGTTTTTCTTATTTTCTTCCTCTATGCTACCCCCTTATTTGTTTCTCGATGTATATCATATCGTTTCTTCTCTAAGGTTTTGCTTAATGCTCCAGTTAAAAATTGTACGAAACTGCCTAATAGAATAGTATAAACACTATATTGCTGGACTGTTTGTCAATTAAAAGAAATTGCCAAACAGAATAATATGATTACTAAGCTGCTGGACTGTTTCTGTAAATAAATGAAATTACAGAACTGAAATGTAAATTACAGAATATAAATACTGAAATGTAAACAATACTGGAAATGTAAAATTACAGAATGTAAAGACTGAAAATAAATTACAGAATGTAAACAATACTGAAATGAAATGAACATAATTATAAAGGACTGAAATAAAATAAAACAGAATGTAAAAAGAAGAGGTAACTGCAAGCAGTTTCTCTTAAACAGTATTTCCCGAACCACCTTAAAGGTTTCTGGTTCTCGGGACTTTATTCCTAAGATACAACTTCTGTCACAGAGTTGCTCGCGTGGAAACGGCACCGAACCAGAGGTCGAGCTGTTAGTGGTGCAATTCTCTCTCTAATATGATGCTATGGTATGTTGTGTTGTGTGTGTGTGTTGTTGTGTCTGAAATGAGAGGGGGAATGCTGCCTTTTATAGGCTTTTCAGAAACAGCAGCCATAATGGTCCATTTAATTATGGGAGTTACACCTCCAGAATACGCTTATTCAATTTTTGAAACTGCAGCACTCAATCTGCAATTTATTCTCATTGAATGCTGGCGTTTCAATTTGCTGGAAACTCTAGGGACTACTTTTGTATTTTATACAAAACTTCCTTTTCAGATTTGACCCAAGACCCGAGACCCAAGACATTCTCCAAATCCCAAATCCCAAGCCCGCGAGGCCCGAGACCCGACCGAGCGCGCACGTGTGTGGTACACACTCATACACTTAAGTGTATGTGGACATAATAGTTTAACAATTACATGGGTTGGACTTGTATATATATTGAAAAATTAACTCTTAATTCTCCAATATGGGATAACCCTCAATGGTTTTCCATTTATTCATTCCATTTTCCAGCATTAAGGTTTTCCCTTCTTACGAGAACCCAACTTTGAAGCCGATTAATATTCACACCCATTCTCCAAATAAGTCATGCGATATACCGTTACGAAGCTCGTCACATGAGCTACTCAAACGCGTTGAGTACGACATTGACAACTCAGTGTTGTCACATGTAATATCGACTCAAAGTTGGTCTTGTGACCATTCGGAAACACCCATGTAAAAACATGTTTTTTCAACAATCCCCCACATGAATGCAATTGGCTGAAAATAAAAATGCCCCTAAAAGCATATGAGAGACCCACAAGAGATCACTATATAAGGACAGGTAGCGCGCGCCTTAAAGCTGTCATAGTGACGTAAAATCTGATAAGCTACTATTGAGTAGCCTTAAAGCCTTGAACCTTTTAGCGTTTGTGCATACCAGGGTAATACGCACACAGTGCCCTCTCTACACCACTTACTAATCCCTTTGGTTGTTGTCCATATTTGGCCCTGGACTGCCTTGGCAAAATTCATCCGAGTGCTCTAGTGATTTAACCCATGGCTCATCACATAGTATCAGCCATACACACTCGTCATAGGTAATTAAGAGCCTCATGCTCACTCTTTAAATGGTCTAGGTCTATCACTCTTTCATCCTAGAAATGGGTCGGGAACCTAGGTTCCCGAGAGCTTTGTTCGGTCACCCCCACAATTCTGTTTTCCCGTTGAACCTGATGCTGGAGAATCTAGTTCGGGTTGGGTAGCCTCTGAGGGGGTGTCCAATTTGATGGGCTTCAACCTCATTCCCTTCGATAAGACTTCAATTCCTACCTGAGTCAAGCCTTTTGTTAATGGGTCCGCAATATTATCCTTAGATCTCACAAAATCTAGGGATACCACACCGTTAGCTAACAATTCTCTTACGGATTTATGTCTCCGACGAATATGTCGGGACTTTCCATTATACATGTGATCATTTGTCCGCCCAATAGCTTACTGACTATCGCAGTGCATGCTTATTGCCGGAACAGGTTTCGACCACATTGGAATTCCTTCCAGAAAACTTCTCAACCAGTCAGCCTCTTCTGTCGCTAGATCCAAAGCTATGAACTCAGATTCCATAGTTGATCTAGCTATGCAGGCCTGTTTAGATGATCTCCATAAAACAGCTGATCCACCCAGTACAAACACATATCCATTTGTGGACCTTGTACTGTTGGAATTCGAGATCCATTTGGCATCAGAATACCCTTCCAGCACAGCTGATATCTGGTATAATGCAACCCTCGGTCGGCCGTAAATCTCATGTATCTGAGAAGTCTCATGATGGCCTTCCAGTGCTCTCCATTGGGATTACTGATATACCTACTTAGCCTACTTACTGAATTGGCTATGTCCGCTCTAGTGCAGTTCATGACGTACATAAGACTGCCTATTATCCGAGAATATTCCAATTGTCTCACACTCTCCCCAAAGTTCTTCTTTAGGTTGGTTGAGATCTCTATTGGAGTTCTGGATGTAGCTCTACTGTCTTTGTCAAACTTATCTAGCATTTGCTTGACATAATGTGTTTGAGATAGCGCATATCCGTCTAATGTCTTGATGATCTTCATACCACGTATTACATCAGCGACACCCAAATCTTTCATCTCAAACTTTTCTGACAATATTTTCTTAGTAGAGTTGATATTATCAATACTCCCTATTATAATCATGTCATCTACGTAAAGGCAGACTACCATGTAATCCTTTTCATTTCCTTTTACATAGACACATTTGTCACACTCGTTGATACGGAAACCGTTGGATAGCATCACTCTATCAAATTTCTTGTGCCATTGTTTAGTTGCTTATTTAAGTCCATATATGGATTTTACAAGTTTACACACCTGATTATCTTTACCTGGAACTACAAACACTTCGGGTTGTTCCATTGAAATTTTCTCTTCCAATTCCCCATTCAAGAACGTCGTTTTCACATCCATCTGATGTATTTCCAGATTGAACAGTGCCACGAGTGCAATGACAATCCGGATAGACTTTCTTCTGGAGACAGGAGCATAGGTGTCGAAATAGTCGACACCTTCGGTTTGTCTAAAACCTTTCACTACAAGTCTCGCCTTCTATTTTTCGATTGTTCTATCAACCTTTCTCTTCCTCTTGAAGATCTACTTGTGTCCTAGTGGCTTACACCCGGGTGGAAGATCCACTAGTTTCCAAGTGTGATTTTGTAATATCGATTCAACCTCATTGTTTATCGCTTCCTCCCAATATTGGGCTTCCGGGGATGACATTGCTTGTTTGAATGTCGCCGGTTCACCTTCTATCATGAAGGTTACAAAATCTGGACCGAAAGACGTTTCCTTTCTCGCCCTTTTAATTCATCGAGGCTCTTCTTCTTCTTCCTCCAACGGTTCACTTGCCCACACATTTTCCTCACTATTTGACTCATCAGTCTCTACAGTCTTGGAAGACTTGCGGGGAAAGATATCCTCGAAGAAAGGAGCTTCTCGAGCTTCGATGATAGTATCTACATGCACATCGGGATTATTTGACTTGTGCACGAGAAAACGATAAGCACTATTGTTGTGAGCATATCCTATGAACACACAGTCTACCGTCTTTGGCCCTATTCTCGTTCTTTTCGGAAGTGAGACTAGGACCTTCGCGAGACAACCCCAAACTCTTAAGATTTTATAGCTCGGCCGATGGCCTTTCCATAGTTCATAAGGTGGCTTATCACGCTTCTTATGCGGTAGCTTGTTCAACACATAGTTGGCGGAAAGCAGTGCTTCCCCCCACATGTTCTGGAGTAACCCAGAACTTATTAACATAGCATTCATCATTTCCTTGAGCGTCCTATTCTTATGCTCGACAACCCCATTCTGCTCCAGAGAGTATGGGGCTGTGGTTTGATGTATAATGCCACTTTCTGCACATATCAGTGCCAACGGTGCTTCATATTCACCGCCTCTATCACTTCTCAATATTTTAATCCGTTTATTGAGTTGATTTTCTACTTCAGTCTATAAATGTGATGAAATACTTTTCCCTCCTCACGTTTGTATAAACTTTAAGTCGCATATATCCATGTGTATTAGACCGAGAGGTTCAGTACTTCGTTCAATATGTTGAAACAAAGACTTAGTTAATTTTGTCTCAACACAAACCTCACATTTATGTTGTTTATTGAAGACAATACTTGTTGGTAGATTTAGTGATATTAATTTTTTCATTGAATTAGTATTCACTTGACCTAATCTACCATGCCATAAATTAAATCAATCACAAGAATAAGCAAATGAAGTTTTATTAGCCACTTGGACAACATTCATGATTACATTATTCTTGGTGCTGGCCTCGGCCTTGACACTCTCATTAGCAGACTCGGCTTTAGGAACCGGAGTTCCAACATTTATTTTAAACATGCCGTTGGTCATATAGCCACGGCCTACATACATTCCATTTAAGGTGATTACAATTTTAACAGATTCAAATACAAGTTTAAACCCTTTGTTCACCATCACTGAGCCGGAGATTAGATTCTTGCGAATTTCCGACACATGGAGCACGCCTGTCAGTGTCAGCTCCTTTCCCGATGTCATCCTCAGCATCACGATTCCTTTTCCTTCCACCCTGGAAGTAGCCGAGTTCCACATGAAGTAGCTCTCATTGTCCACGGCCGAATAGGTCTTGAACATCCATTTGCTGGCGCATATGTGACTTGTGACGCCGGTATCCAGCCACCACTCATTTGGGTTGCTCCCCACAAGGTTCACTTCAGAGACCACAGCACTCAGATGCATGTAGTCTTGTCCAGCATCATCTCCTTCCTCAACCATATTTGCCTGAGCAGGTGCCCTCTTCCTCCATTTCCCTTGGAACTTCCTCTTCGGGGGGGGTTTGGGCTTGTCGATGCGTATCTTATAATCCGCAGCACGATGACCCGGTTTGTTGCACACAAAGTAGTCTCCCAGGAATTTCTTCTTGGGAGCAGCACTGACTCCGTTGTCAAAGCGTTTCTGCTTAGATGCAGCGTCCTTAACCACATTGGCTTTAGCAACCGCGTTGCTTGCCCCGCCACTGCCTTTCCTTCTGTATCGGCGGTTGCTTTGCTCAACATTGAGCCTCTCAATGATTCCCTTCAGAGTCATAGCCTTTCGCTTATGTTTCAGGTAGTTCTGAAAGATGAGGGTGGCAGTTTATCAATCATTAATGCCACCTAGAAAGGTTCATTTATTACTAACCATTCGACATCAAGCCTATGGTATATGAGCTGGAGTTCCTCAGCCTGCTCGATAACACTCTTTCCGTTAACCATCATGTACTCGTGAAAATCCGTGACGACAAATTTCTTTGCTCCAGGGTTATTCACTTTGTACTTCTTTTCGTGGGTTTCCCAAAACTCCTTCGCAGAAGCCTTGGGCTCAAATACACTGAAAAGAGTGCCATCAAGCGCACAAAGAATGTAGTTTCGGCATAGAAAGTCGCCGTGTTTCCATACTTCCACTACCGAAACCGTCTACACGTCCTCATCGTCCTCGCTTAGGACGGGTGCAGACTCTTTTAGAAACCGGGTCAGGTTAAGGGCAGTTAAATAAAACAGCATTTTTTGCTGCCAACGTTTGAAATTGTTGCATCTAAACTTTTTTGGTTTCTCTAAATGAGAGGATAGAAAAACGGGCATAGTCTAAGTAGCCGGAGCCTTGCCTTTGGCTTTGGCCGCAGTCGTAGCCGCTACTTTGGCCGCAGCTTTTGCAACGGCCTGAGGTGCGGCCACAGCCGCAAGCATAGCATCAGCTTCTGCCGCAGTGGCGTTGGTCGCAGCCTTTGCCGCCATAGCTTCGGCCTCAGCCTCAGCCTCAGCCCCCCATTCGCAGCGCTCGTAATGTTTTGGCTACTGCCAATTACAACTGCGCCCTGCACATTTCCCGAAGGAATGATGGGTGTTTGATCCTCATTAGTCATCTAAAATGACAAGACAAAATGTTTAGTTTCTCGCAAGAAAACTAATATTCTTAATCACAAATACTAATTATAATTTAATTAGTTTGCTCAAAAGAATAACGCACAAAAACCATTAAACGAGACTCTAGCGTGAAAACCAAATCACTTTTGATTTCACTAAGAACTCTTTTAATTTCTAGAATAAAATGATTAAACTCAAATCGGATTTATTCTATTTGCAAACTTCAATTTCTAGTAAATTAGCAATGATTTTGCAAGAATAAAATCCGAGACGTCAACAACACTTGACATAAACGTTGAGTCGGTGTGAATGTAAATTGGCTTTAAAGTTGGTGTAAAAATTGTTGCTAGTTTGTTAGTTGGGAAGTTAGAGAGTTGGTAATACATATTTTTTTCCATTTTTTTATTTTTTAAGTTTTCCTTTTTTTTCAATTTTATTTTTATTTTTATTTTTATTGGGTAATTAGGTGGGTGAGCAATTGTTAATTAGTTTTAGAAATAATTGACCAATAGTTAATTAAATTTTATAAAATGATCAATATTTAAATAGTTTTATTTTTATTCACCAATCCCTAATTTCCCCTTAAAGGGAGGGACCCATACTCTTGTGTGTTGAATACTACAACTATACTATCTGTAGTATTTTGTCGTATTTTATAGTAAATCATGTACTGATAAATTGTTGCCCCATTCAGGGTTATGCAGACAAGCCATTTCGTCGACAACAAGAGTCTTCCCGACAAAGCATTTTGTCGCTAATCCCAGCTGCCGACAAATATTTCATCAGCTATTAGTATCATTTTTGTCGTCTCCTGGTTTTTTACCGACGAAATATTCGTCGGGTGAACTTATCTTAAGTGAACCTGGCCATGTCTAACGACGAAGATTTTCGTCGACTTAAATATCTACCGACAAAAGGTATTCGTCGAGTAAAACATCTATTGACAAAAATCTTTTGTCGGCATATCAAACATTGCCGACAAATTTCTGTATTCGTCGCATCTGACCTCTCCCGACTGTGCTAACCCGGTGAATCTTAGCCGACGAAATGATTTTAACAATAAAAGTAACTTCTTTTACCCCTTATTTACTACATTTTTAGTTTTATTATCGTGTTATACATGTCTGGTTAAATTTGCATGGTGAATTAGCTTAATCTTTAGTTTAATCACAACTAGTAGTTTAATAGCCATTTTAGTAGTTTAATCATTTTTATCATATCAATCATCATATACAAATTTTTTAATGTTATTCGTCTAAATGGTAATTTAATCGTAGATTCATAATTGTTTGTTTATCATGATCATGATCATGATCAATCGTTGTTCATAGGTAAGTAGTTATTATCACCGTTTATTATTTACTCTCTGTTTTTTACCAGGTAGTTGATTAATAATTTATTTTTCTATGATGTGATTTAAATTTGATTTGATCTCATTCAATGAAAATCCCATTGTAGTTCAAGTTTGAAATTTTGACAGGAAGTGAATAAATTGTTAAAATGGACAAAAGGGTAATATTTAGCGCATTGAACAATGTATTCAATGACTTCGAATATGGTTCATGGCTTGATATTTACATTTTGTGTAGGCCTCGCCAAGTTGCAAGTGTGAATAATATTAATACGTACGTCCAAACATAGATTCTATTACCCTAAAAATAATTTTGAGATGGGACGCCGCTCTTGCATCTCTATTATACCATTTTGATTTGATTCCATCTAATGCAAGTTACATTGTAGTTAAAGTTTAATATTTTGATGGAAAGTCAAAAAAAATATTAAAATGAATAAAAATGTGTATTTAGCCCATGGACCGATGTACTCAATGGCTTTGAGTATTGTTAGCAATTTTTACATCTTTGGTAGGCCTCATCAAGATAAGAGTGTGACTTATCTAGTAGGCCCAAATGTACATGGCTTGCATTATATACCCTAAAATCATTCTGTAACGCGCCGACGATTTTACACCTTTATATATATTACCATATTATTCTGTAAAATCTTATCTTACAAACACTATTTTAATTCACAGAGACTCTGTGGCTCCTCAAATTTCCTTCTCATATACTATTCTATTTTGTCCAGTATAACACTAGTCTATCGTTTTAATGACCAATTTTTATTTGAATCAAATATTTTGTAACGACGTTGTAGCCTTCAATTAAACCTCAATAAATTGTAGCTATTTCGATCCCTTTGATGTCTGTTTTCTCTAGAAGTGCTACTTCCACATTCAAATTAGAGGATTCCCATGGTAAGAAGACAATATAGATCAGATTTATGAATGGATTATGTTTTTCTTATATCTCGCATTTACATATCTGTCTTTCATTTTCTTTTATTAGATCTTAATCATGTGAAATAAACTCTAACTTGTTTCCACTTTTAGATAATAATTTTTGTCGACTTTTACAACAGACAAAGTCGAATTATTGACATTTATTCACATGTCACAAACTCACAATACGCCAAAATGAATATAACTTACTTTGTTTGTATGAATGTCTATGTAATTAAACTATTTAAGAAAAAAATGGTAAAAATATCATACGAGATTTGTCGTATCCATGCTTAAAGTCTCATTATTTTTCTCATAACTAATAGTGCTATAATATTTGGAGTAACCTTTTAAAATTCAGCGTTTTCTACATTTTGATCAGAAACATATATATAGAAATCTTTAAGTTACTGGCTTAGAGCCAAAGTAAGGCAACATAGCAGTTAATGAGATCAAACCAAAGGAGCATATAATAGTCTTAATTTCTTCTTCATGTATCTTTCACTAAATAATTAGTTATTGTTAAAAAATTATCACTAAAAAAAATGTAACATTTACTACTTAACTACCGAAGATGGTATTCAATTATCTTTGTTGCAAAACAATTTTATTTCATTTTATTTTTTATTTCAAAATAATAGATAGGGTCAGAACATATTGAGGTAAAAAAACAATATTATATTTCTATAATATTTTGTCCCTTAATCTATTACATTCGGATAAATATTTCCAACGATCTTTAAGCAATTGGTGTTCATGTCATTTCTTTTAATTTTTTGTACTGATGTCTTGAAAACTTCATTCCCGAGTTATAACCCTAACCTGTTATCATTCTAAAACCATAGTTTCCAACAAATTCGATTTTTTTCCCTTTTGAAAATTCTATCTCACATTTCCCACCTCACGCTTCTCATTTGATACTTTCTAATATTTCATGTGTAAAAGTTGAATTTAAATTTATTTTTTTCTCTCCATATCCGTTTTGTTTTCACTCCTCACAGCTATTCTTAAACCTATGTCACTGGCTCAATAGCAATAAAATCATAAACCGGATAAGATTTACTTCTTGTACTTTCTTAAACCTGTGTCACTGGCTCAATAGCAATCTTGTATGGGATTTTTACAATTTTTATTATTTATATCTTGGTAATATGTAAAACGTCATAAGAAACGAAATGTGACTTGATGGAAATTTTAGCAATTATATGCTTGCTAAAATACAAGTTGGGTTATCTTTACTAATTTTGTTTAATGCTTTATGATGTGATCTACATGAATGCAATGGTAAATTAATTAATTTTTTGTTTGCTTAAAATTTCCATTATATATTTAACATATTTCTTATTTCAGGGTCGAGGTTGCTCGGAAAAACACATGGATCTAATATGTACAAAATTTTGATGGTCGTTGTTCATTTCATTTGAAAAATTCCATGGTATGATATTGCAAACTTATTCATTTTTTTAATTTTTAACCTTTTTCTTTTTTCTCGGTATAAATCAACCGGTAAAGTTTTACAAACATCACCATAAATTCTTTATTATAAAGAAAAAAAAACAATCAATCAACTCGAAGAAAGAAAAAAACTTTCTTTCTTCCAGTTTACATACATGTTTTTTATTTTTATTTTTTTGAAAGGTTACATATATGTTGTTTAATGCTTCACTTTGTTTGCATAATGTTTAACATTATAATCTACATATGCAATTATGTTATGACAGTTTTCAACATTACTCTTGTCATTTACGACTGAATTGTCCATCTAGGATAAACTTATTTAATTTTTTGTCGGCCACTACTTTTGTCAGCTAGAAATTATTTGTGTCGGGTTGGAATTATACTGGCTCATACGAGTTTTTCTTTCTAATTAGGTGTGAATTGTTAAAACTTGTTTGCTAAAAGTTTATGAAATCCCGGTATTGTTAAACTACATTATCTTATATGGGTTTGTTAATCGGTTGCATAATCGCTCTAAAAATATGAAGTGCAAAAAAGATGAGGCTGTTAGGGAAAAAGAAATTTCCCACAAAAGGTTTGAAACGGAAGATTACCTCGCCACAAAGAATTATGTACTGAAAAGCTTTACAAATGGGCTTTCAGTGCAAATTTCTTTGCGCGGAGATAATCTTTCGCTTCAAACTTTTTGTCGGAAATTTCTTTTGCCCTGACAGCCTCATCTTTTAATGATACCCGGGATTTCACAATCTTTTAGCAGGCAATCAATCACACCTAGTTAAAAAGAAACACTTGCATGAGCCAGTATATTCAAATACCGTCTTGATAACTCATTTTGAACCTGTTAGAAACTTAGAATATCCCTAACTCACTCATAGAACGGGATGTTTGTTTCCGTTTTCAGATTTCCACAAAATAGGAAATTTGCACATCTTGTTGATATTTTTGATGAATGTAAAGACGTGACCTTTACTAGTTCCCCCATTAACATAAAAAATCTGTATATACGGTTAATACCCAAACAATTTTGATTTGTGGCATAAAACCTAAATGGAATTGCAAATTAGTATATGCTTCACTTCACTTGTAAAGGCAATGCTCGTTCACGACGGCCTTGTATATACTTCCTTATTTAGCAACTGGTTGAGTAACCAAAAACATGTATATATTGTGGAAGAGAACAAAAAAAAATAGCTATGCCAAGAGAATAGAGTCACTCCTATATCAGCAAGACATTAGACATTCACTGGAACACATGTGGCATACTGACATAACCGGTGCCCACTTATTCCTTTCTCAGAAAATAATTTGTTTTCAATTAATTTTTCCAATTTTATTTTTTATAACCATATTGATTTTGAACAAACTTGTATTTGAATGATTTGTGTACTGAATTGTCATGAACCATATGCTTGTAATGTGTTCATGTAATTACTTAGTTCTATATTTGTCTGAATTAGAAACATGTGTGCTGAATTGTAATACGGAGAGAAATAGCGGACTATACTGTAAGACAGTTGTAACTAACTTCTGTGATTGGTGCCAACTGTCAATTCTGGCGTTGGTTAAATTTTTCCTTTTGAAAATATCTCATTCGAATTAATAAAACAATCAGATCAGCTTATACTTTATACAAATTCAGAGTAAATTTCTCTCTTTAATGGTGATTTTATTTCGTTTCTATATGGTGATCTCAACAAGTACAAAGAACGACATCCAAACAAAGAGCTGAGAGAGAATACAGACATTGAAAAAACAAATTTCCAAGCAATGTTACATGTTTTCTCTTACTTTATTTATGGGGAAATAGATACTGTATAAGGACACTTAATAAATAATTGCCTCGAAGAGATTAAATGATCGAAGAACATAATAATTGTGCAACTTACCTTTATTAAGATATTATTTAAAAGTTGAAAGTTAAAACTCGGGTACTTAACTATAGAAACTTGTAATGGAACTTGAGTCTGAACTCTAGTAAGGAAATACAAAATTGCAGACATATTCATTATTATCTTCCACAAAAGAGTACTACTACAAATTGATAATATTGACGATTGACTTGTATCAAAAGATCTCTAAGTTGGGTGTAACATGTGTTACTCAAAAGATCTCTCACTAGACATCTGTTACTCAAAAGTTGTATCACTAAGCTTTTCTTTGACACAAGAATTAATTAATCCAATCTTCAAAATACTCATCCGACTTAACTGGCAACCTTTCTCCATAACACTCATAGTCAAACTTCGCGTTATGAGAACATTGGGATATTACTTGTGTATTGAAATCATCTTGAATGCCAAACTTGTCAAAATTGTCAAAGTTCATGAAATTGTTAGGAAATCAGTCGAGCTTAAAGAAAGACAGTAATTCAAACCGCACACACGATTTGTTAACGGAGTTCACCCAACGATGACTACGTTTCTGGGCCGCTACACGTGACACTTAAATATATTATAAGAAGGATTACAAAACGTAATCTAGCTTGATCACAAAGTTATGGTTCTCTCGCAACTAGAACTCTCTCTTTACAATATTCTCTCTTGAATATGTGATAATTAAAATGCAAGATAGGTGAGACATATATAGAACCCATAGTGGCTCTTATTATAATTTTTAATGATGTGGGATAATTAGTGAACATGACCAAAAAACATTTGGCTCCACAACTTAACAGAAATCGGTACTATAAAGATCTTTAAGTTGGGTGTAACATGGGTCACTCTCACTAGACATATTTGTCATTGAATTTTGTAAATAAACCTGAGTTTGTGAGAATCACAAGAGTTTCTGATTTCGGGTTTAATGAAAGAAATTGGCTAAGAATAGTACAACTCGTTTTGAGCTGCTATTCCGTTCTGAAAGCTACTCATATGACTATTATTTCTCATAGCTTCCATCCTAGTTGCCAAATATTGAAGCTTTTGCCCAAGTAGTCCCCCAAATTCTTCGAGTTGCTCTCTCGACAACATATTATATCCATTATCCAACATAGGGTACTTATTGTTTTCGTCTATCTTCTTCAACTCAATAATCTCGTTTTCAAGCTTCTGGTTTTGAGCCTCGAAAAAAGTGGAAAGATTCGATTCTGTCGGTAAATCATGAGCAATTTGATTTTTTTCACATTTCATTAATTTATTAATTTGATCGCGATCTGGTGACCAAATTTGCAACTACCCCTTTGGAGCGTTATCGATAATTAAACACACGTCGATATGACATAATGTCTTTAGTTCGTGAAGCTGATTTTTCAAGCCTTTCGACCTCCTCTCGAAAGTTTGAAGACGCTCTTTCTCGTTGCTCAACAGTTCAAGTCTTCTCTTCGCACGACCCATCTGCAAATTATACAAATTAAACTTTAGTATTATAATCACTGTGTTCCATTTTCATCAAAGCACAATAACGTGAAATTCAAGTTTCTGTATGGTAACAACAACAAAAAATTAGAATTCCTAGAAAAAAAATTATAGGCTAACCAAACTTAAATTTCACAATGACAGAAGCAAAGTCATTAACCTGGGTAAAGTTGCAGCTCCTTAAAAAGGATTAATGGGAAAAAAATCGAATTACAAACAACCGGCCGAACAAAATTAGTTGGGTACTTAATAAAAAATAATATCCTCAGACTAACAAAATTTAAATTTCACAATGGCAGAAGCAAAACAAAAAAGTAATCTTTCATGTATATAAAGGTCAAAACTGATTGGGTTACCTCTACTGTAAACTTAAACAAGTACTAGCTATAGTCGGTGACTCGATGTGTTTCTTTTTGCATCAAAGCAAAACAACGTGAGAATCAAGTTTCTTACAGTAACAACCAAAAACTTTCGGAATCACCAGAAAAATTTATAGCCTAACGAAATTTAGATATCACATTGGCAGAATCCAAAGAAAAGGCGTAATATTCAATATACTGTAAAGAGGTTAAAGGATAAAATTAGTTGAGTTACTAGTACAATAACCTGAGAATCAAGTTTCTTCACAGTAGCAACCAAAAAAATCAGAATCAAAAGAAAAAAGTTAATAAGGTGCGTAAGTAAAAAAAAGTAAGCTAGGTTATTAAAAAGATACCCACTGAACAAGAATGAGTTGAGTTAACTAATGGTCTCTTGTGCGCGTAATTTGGGAAAATTGTATCTTTAACTGGTCATTCTAAATAGGCAGTTTTTGTTTTCGCTAAATAATTCCGAAGTTTTTGTTAATTTTCTCAAATCAGTAAACTAAGCACACTTTTTGTCAAACTAAGTACTATAATCGGTGTGTTCGTTTTTCATCAAATCACAATAACATGAAAATCAAGTTTATGTACAGTAACAACCAAAAAAAATCAAAATCATGAGAAAAACGTTAAATAAGTAAATAAAAATATGCTAGGTTATTAAAAAAATACCCACTGCACAAGAACGAGTTGAGTTAACCAAACTTAATTTCACAATGGCAGAAGCTAAACAAAAGACAGTCTTTAATAAACTTTAAAACTATTACCAGTGTGTACCTTTTTGCATGAAAGCACAACAACTTGAAAATTGAGTTTCTATACCAAAAAAATCAGAATCAAAAGAAAATATTTATAAGCTAACCAAACTTAATATTCACAAAGACAAAAGCAAAGTTAAATATGTTAGGATGATATACTAAAAGACATGATGTATTGTCGGTTTTACTATTTATTTATTAACAATGAATGATTTATTTGATAATAATTTTGAGCAATGGTGTACATATTATTTATATGTACACATGTCTTTATTTTGTATAGAAATTGATTTGGTGTGTAGAGTACGGTTTACACAGGAAATATCAAATATTTGGTTTTTACAGAATATATATATTTTATCGTTCACAACTTTAGATGGAGTGGACAACCATCGGTATAGTTATAGCACAGATTTTTAGTAGGTCTGTCTTGACTACAGGGAATGTTTGAGTTTCGACTGTTTGTGCTCGTATAGTTAGAGTATAGTGAACATGAAAAATTGATATTATTTTATGATACTGATTAGAATAAAATAATTATAGTTAAGGAATTTTTATGATTACTTATATTGTTAATCACTAGATTATTTTAGATACACATATTCTTAATATATACTGCTATGATTTGCAATGGGTGAGATTTGTTGTGATCAACAAATCTGTACGTTGTGCAGTAATATTATTTATATAGTGTGTGTCTATAATCGAAGTAATTCATGTCCGTTAACAAGGATTGATGATATCTCCTCGAGAAGCTTATAAGTTTTGTCCGCACATGACCCGAAATTTCCCGAACCGAGAAGAGTCCCGACCTGAAAATGTTAGGTTTTGTCCCGACCCGACTAACTTCGGAATAGGGATTGGGTGTCTCGACCAGAGCCGATTTTTTCAATTTTATATATTATATATTATATAACATGATTTTTTTTTTAGTTTAACACTAAAATGTAAATTAATTTATATCAAATGCAAGTGATGAGAATCGAACCTTATACCTCTAGCATGTAATGTAAGCAATCTACCATATGAGTTACAATACTTTTTGTTTCATATATTAGTTATAATTACATAAGTATAATATAGATATATACTTTTTAATATATGAAACTATTAAAATAAAAAATATACTTAAATTAAAAAGTTATATTGTTACTTCAGAAAAGATAAATGATCAATATTTTCCGATTATAAAAATTATAATAATAATGTATGTCATTTAGTATGATAATTGTTGCTTGTGTGAATAAAACTAAATACTAAAAAAATCTGATAAAAAACGTATTAATTTTTTTATCAACTCTTTTATTTGTAGTTTCACACTATTTTTTCTACCAAATGTTAATTTCTTTTTTCATTTATTATGAATGTTATTTTAAACTAGGATTATGTTTCGTGTTAATAACATGTTTAGACTTCTCAAATGAAAATTGTTAATAAAAAATGATGTCGTCGTAAAATAAAAAAGAGATGTCGGGAGATTCGGGATAAACCTATCCCGATCCTATGGGATCCCGAATATTCGGGTGCCAAAAAAGTCGAGTCCCAACTTTTGTCGGGTCGGGGTCGGGATTTTTTTTCCACTTTCAAAAGTAATCGGGTCGGGATACGGGCTGAGTGTTTACGGATCGGGTCCCGACCCTAACCCACCCCTAGACGTATACATATTGTCCGAAACTCCAATAAGTGGTGAGAGTGACTGGTATAGGGTACTGGATGTGAGCCCTAGAACAGATGAGGGCATGATAAGAAAACTGTATCGGAAACTAGCTCTGCTTGTACATCCGGACAAAAACAAACCAATAGGTGCTGATGCAACTTTTAAGCTCATCTCAGAAGCATGTAGCTTTTGACCAATTGAGGAACGCAAAACTTGTTAAGCCGCAAGTTCCTTCAGCTGCGTCGAATGGGGTGAGTAGTTTGAGTAAAAGCACGACAATCCCGAAAACCGCACCACCAAAAAGAAAACCGGCAAGTAAAAAGAGTCGAACTTCCAACGGTGCTACCCCTGCTGCTCAGCAAAACTAACCCATCAGCCCAACCTTTTGGCCTGTATGCCACACATGTAGATTACAACACGAGTACTTTCGTGTTTATCTACAAAAGAACCTACAGTGTCCCAGTTGCAACTTAGCCTATTTCACCCTTGAGTATCCACCCCCTTCAGGAATTTCTCAAATGCCCTCTCAGCCTTATTATTTTCAGCAAAATCAAGCTGGATTTACAGCTGGGGGTTCTTTCTCACTTCCTACCTCGAGTAGTGGTCCACCTGGGTTACATTTTGTCGGGGTTGCTAAAGAAGCGTTCGAGAAGTTTAAGAAAAAACGCGCTGAATGCTGAGGGAAAAGAGAAGGAGGCTGATTTGAAAAGAAAGATTTCGTCTAGTCGAAGAGAAGCTGGGTCCTCAACGGATGCTAATGCTGCAAAAAAAACAAAAGTTGTCGAAGATCCAACGTTTAAAGAGGCCCAAGGAGCCAAGTCAAGCAGTGTTGAACCGAGGAAGAGGCTAAGGTTAACAAGTGGTGAAGAATTCGAGTGATATGCTGAGTTTAGACCCGAAAGTTTTGGCGGATATAGCTGTTGACACGTAAAATTACGGCCTTTAAAAATAGGCTACGTGTCTTTTTAAACAAAATTAATTGATTACTAATCTCTAAATTTAAATAGAAAAGAAGTTATTTGTAATTTAAAAGAAAATAAATTATAATTTATTATCAAATAAAATTAAGATAGTAAATTTAAATAAAATAAAATTATTTCTTTTTCTAAAAACACATTTAGTATGGAGTAAACAAAGAGTTTTTAAGATTATTCAACTCATTAAAATATTTTCAAACCACAAATACTAAATTTAAATTAAATGATAAGTGTTGGATCATTAATATAATAGGCCCAAACTTGAGGAGAAGACATTGTAAATAAAAGCTCACCCCAAAAGCTATAAATAGCGGGGTGGGGGTATCGTATTTCACACAATAAAAAAAAAGCCTTGAATACTAGAGAGGAAAGCTCCTCCACATCCGCCAGGTAATCAACTCTGCTCCTCCACAAATGCCAGGAATTCAGCTCTGCTCCTCCACAAATGCCAGGAAATCAGCTCTGTTCCTCCACAAACGTCATGGGATCAACTCCTATGAGAAGCTCTGCACACTCCGGCCTCAACAAACGCCTTCAAAATCTCTAACAAATCTGCAATAAACTTGGCATTCGATCTTAAAGAACGTCTAAAAGCAGCAAGTAAGGCGTTTTTACGGATCAAAATCTTCAAGTTCTTCCCAAATCTGAAGAACTTCTACAACAAATCTGCCTTCAATCTTCAGGAACGACTACAAGCAATAAGAAAGACGTTTCTGCAAATTAAAGTCTTCAAAATTTTTCACCAAATCTGAAGAACTCCACCCAAGAAATCAACAACAAACCGGCATTCGATCTTCAGGAACGATTACAAAAAGGCAAAAACACGTTTCTATAGATCAAAATCTTCAAGTTATTCACCAAATCCAAAGAGCGTCAAGATCATTTACGAAATCAACAAAATTCTACTCAAGTTCAGCAAATTCAACAAAATTCATCAAAGAGTCTACAACAGCATTTCGAGCCATTACAAATTGTTCGAAGAGTAGAATCAAAGGACTTTCATTTCTATATTTTCTTTTAAAAATTATCAGAGATTGTACCCGCAAATTAATTGATAAATAAAATTTATTTTGCTTCGCATTCATTTTTTCTGTCTTTAGCATTTGGTGAAAATTTGTCTGAAACAATAGCAAAAGGGGAAATTAATACTTGTTTTAGTGTTTTAATACTAGAAAGTTTAACGTAAATGACAAGTCATAACACACTTTGTAACTGACATTGCCAAACATAAAAGAACGTCATAAGTCAGGTGATTATTTGTCATCATCTATTGAGCCAAAATAAAAAGCATTAAAATAAATTTTTATAAGCATAAAACTAGACATTCCTCTGCATAAGTCTAAATTTTACATCGTCCCTCATTTAATGAATTTGTTCAAATAATACATACCTAAATCAAATTCAAATAGTCTCAAATTTGTCGGATCCAAAAAAGAAAAAAAGGTTCCGTTACGAAATAATGAACCTAATTGACATATAATAATACTGACTAGACGCGTTGTTTTGAACATCTCTTATTTAGCAGTTTTACTTTGATTATTTGCATCCATTAATAATTTGCTGTTTTTAATGATATTTGCTATATGTGTATTTAGACTATTTTACATATCTTCATTAAGCACGACAGGCAGGCCCGACCCTGTCACTATAGTTACTTAACAGTAAAAAAAACAACTTTACGAATTAATGCTAAACGTACGGATTTAACTAGAGACGATCTTTTACAACAATACAATTCACCACGACGGGCCCGCCCTATCGCCAGAGTAACTCAAAAATACAAATTTAACTGTACGGATTAATACTAAACGTACGGATTCAATTATAGACGATCTTTTACCTAAATGATTCTAGAACATTGCAAATATTTTCATTAAACACAACGTTTGCTACCCCGTCACCATAGTTACTCAAGAGTAAAGAATTCAACTATACGGATTCAATTACCGTAATCTTTTACCTAAACGAATGTAGAATATTTCAAATATTTCATTAAACACAACGGGCCCGCGTCGTCATCATAGATACTCAAGAGTCAAATGGTTAACCGTATTGATTAATGTTAAACGTATATATTCAATTACTGGCGATCTGTTACCTAAACGAATATAGAAAATGACGAATAGCTTCACCAAGCAAGACGGGTCCGTCATTGGAGTTACTCAAAGAGTTAAAATTTTAACCTCGGTTAAATAATCCGACCAATGAGAAGTGAGAAGGTGTATCTGTTGGGTTAAAAAAACACCTTTTAAATACAGAGCTTTGTGTCCCAAATACTTTAAGACTAAATAAATACTCAGAATTCAGAAGAGAGAAGAAAGAGAGCGCCACATTCTGTATATATAAAATAAAATAAAATTCATCAGTGGCTTCTCTCACTGGACCAATTATTTTCTAGCATTGGTAATTTCTATGAACTTTGCCATTTTTTTCATTTTATTTTTAATCTTGTCTTAAACTCATTTGAGTTTTATTGCTCCTTTTTATCTAGAGCTTCATTTGTTGGTTAAAGATACAATCTTTTATCTGGGTTTTAAGTTCACTAATAAAATTTTCATATTAGATCCGTTGTTTTAATCTTTTGGAGTAATGGGTTTATATTTTATAATTAGTTCAGTTGTGGGTATGCTGAATTTACTATGATATGTATCTATATACTAGTATTTATGTTGATACAGAATTATATATAGAATGTTAGATAAAAAGTTAAAACACATGATTAGATTAGATATGTTTTATACGCCATTTGGTCCAGATAAAGGGTTTTGGTTCAAAGTCATGTTTTTGTTTTTATGTGGGTTCTTATGTCATTTAAAATTTGCTTATTTTAGTGAGGTTTAACATAGTTTGGTGTTATAATGAATTTATTCAATTAGATTCCGTATTTTGCGTGTGCGTATGTTTGTGCGTGTGTTAGTTATTTGTTGGGCTTTTTCCCTCATGTGTGTTAGATGAAAATTTGATTGTTCTATCAATGCTATTGCTATATTTAAATAAATAGAACCAAAGATAGATATCATAAATGGATTAAATAATTTGTTACGGTTACTCATAGGTTGAACCTCTTCCATTTAATTGCGTAAATTTCTCTCCATTTGAACATAATTACAGGCTTAGGACTAGGTTTTTTAAATCTCAACTTAATTTCGTGCATTTTTATCTTAAATAGACAAATAACCCGTGACATGGAAAAGTAAAGTGGAAATTTCTCAAAAATTAGTCATAACTAAGTCTAAATTATGTGAAATTTCATGAGTGAAGGGATCCAACCTAACATCTTTCTGTCCAAATTTCATCCCTTTACATCAACCAATCTTCGATCTTATTTTCATTTTTAAAATACTCTTAAAAGATTATTAATTACGCCCTAAAGGACCACGGACATCCCAAGCTCTTTTATTTTCATTTTTGAGGTTACAGGTCATAGTGCTGCCACTGAAAATTAAGGAAACCACAACAGAAAATGTGTTGGTAAACAACACCCGCTCATTCTTTAAACTATAAGTTTCTCACAGAAAATCAAACTTGTATAGAATGATACACACTAGACACACTAGACTTACTTAGTTTAGACATTCTACCATACCATATGGTTTTCATACTTTAGCTGTTAAACAGAGAAGTTTTTTTTTTTTGTAAACTAAGCATATATTACCACCAAACCAAATAGCAACATAATTAACTTACTGCACAAGCGCAGTAAGCTTTAGAAAGCAAAATACATCAACAAAATAAACATTATTTGAAGATAGATTTTCTTGTATGTATAAAGCGAGGATAGTTGGGTTGTACTACAACTTACGTAGTACTTGTTTAATTTTACAGTACCAGTAGCCCAACGAATTTTAACCTTTTTATATCCTAGCTTACTTTATTACTTTACCCAGGTTAATAACTTTGCTTCCGTCATTGTGAAAATTTAAGCTTGGTTAGCCTATAATTTTTTTGTGATTCTGTTTTTTTTTTTGTTCAGAAACTTGATTTTCAAGTTATTGTGCTTTCAAGCAAAAAGGAACACACTGATAAAAGTTTTTAAGTTTATTACAGACTGTCTTTTGTTTTGCGTCTGCCATTATGAAATTTAAGTGGGTATTTTGTTTAATAACGTCCCAGCTTACTTTTTTACTTACGCAGCTTATTTAACTTTTTTCTCCTGATTAATTCCGATTTTTTTGGGTTGTTACTGTACATAAACTTGATTTTCACGTTATTGTGATTTGATGAAAAAGGAACACACTGATTAAGTGATTATAGTACTTAAGGTTTAACAAAAATTATGCTTAGTTTACTGATTTGAGAAAATTAACAAAAACTTGAGGAATTATTTATCAAAAACAAAAACTTCCTATTTAGAAAGACCAGTCAAAGATAGGGGTATGAACCGTATACTGTCCTGTTACTTTACAAAAAATTCAATTACGGACATATATTGTACATGGTCCTCAAATGAACAAAGTAGAGTAGAGTAGAGTATAAACCGTTTACTATTCTGTACTTTACTTCACAAAATGGACGAAACTTGTCTGCACGTGACTAAATTCTATTAACGTATTTTAACTAAAATGGTATTTTCGTTATTTGTAACATAGGTCTAATAAAAAAATAAAAAATAAAAATAAAAATAAAATAAATACAAGGGACAAAATAATACATTTTTTTATCTTCGGTTCATCCCAGCTCTTACCAAACATAAATCTAACTCATAAAACAGTAAAAGTTAGTAACGTGCAGGTATGTGTCGTCCATTTTGTAAAAAAATTGAGGGATGAGGTATAAAATTGAGTGGATTTATATTGTACATGGCCCTAAAATGAACAAAGTAGAGTAGAGGAGAGAAAATTAAATTTTTGATAAACTAGATGATAGTAAACGGTTAATATACCGTTAAAAATACAGTTGTCCCAAATTACGTGCACAAGTAATCTCCGGTGTCTTACTTCCTCCTCAGGTAATATTTTTATATATGTATGTATCTATAAAAAATAATTATGCAGTACATTTTATTATTTATGTAGTATATATATGTGATGATAGAATAGATTCGTCTATATGTTTCTATACGTATGTATATGCATAAATTTTTTGTTTTTGGCTTGGGATTTGACTGTAGACTGTAGTTAGGTTGTACTTACTCTGTTACTAAGTAATATCCTTTAACCTCTTTATATTAAATATTACGCCTTTTGTTTTGCTTCTGCCATTGTAATATCTAAATTTTGTTAGGCTATATTTCATTTCCCCCGCGACGGCGGCCTATTCATTAATATATAGCAATAAGAAATTCTTGCGTGGACGCGGCGATAGGGAATGTTTTCCCGAGTCGCATGTGTACTACCACAAACCTAAGAATTAGAGCCAATTTTTTTTTAGAGACAATCAAATTTTGTAATAGTATATTTTCGGGACAAAAATAATATTTTAGACATAAAAATAAATTTTTTATCTCCAAATCTAACTTTTATGCACATAATTTTTTTTAAAAAATGTCAACAAAGAAAATCTCATACGGACATAAGGACATAATTTAATTTCGTATCAAAAAATATTTGCAGACAAATTTTACATGTCTTCTTATATTCGCATGTGATTGTCTTTATAAAGATTTTTTTTTTCAAATTATGTGCCTAAAAGTTAGATTTGATAACAAAAAATTTGTTTTTTGTGTCTAAATTATTATTTTTGTCTCGAAAATATATCATTTGTAGACAAAATTTGATTGCCTATAAAAATATTGTGTCTAATTCTTAAGTTTGTTGAAGTGGTGCATCTATTGATATCCAATGGGACCCATAGGTCTGCAAGGATAAGCTTTTTCGGTGAGGATAGAAGGTTCCAAATCTATTCATTTGTCTGAGTGATGGCTTTCCAGAGGAGATTGCTTTTAAGACCAGAGGCGTAGATTTTAGGTCACCAAAGAAAACGTCATTCTTCTCATTTTTACTTTGATTCCTATAAACTAACTATGCGTAAAACTAATAAAACTGAATAGTCTTTGAATTTTGATTCAAAGGAAAAACAGCGTGAAGTAGAAACAACTCACTCAAAACGCTTTTTAAAAGATTCCGTGGTACAATTAGATCGAATAAGCCCTTCTGAATTTTTCTGGTGATTCCGAATTTTTTTGGTTGTTACTGTAAAGAAACTTGGTTCTCACGTTATTGTGCTTTGATGCAAAAAGGAACACATTGAGTCACTGACCGTAGTACTTGTTTAGTTTTACGGTAGTAGTAACCCGACCAGTTTTAATCTTTAACCTCTTTATATTTGAGATTACTCTTTTGTTTTGCTTCTGCCATTGTTATATTTAAATTTTGTTATGCTAACGATTCAATCTTTTTTAATTACCCAACTAATTTTGTTCGGTGGGTCATCGGTAATTTGATTTTTTCGCATTAATCTCTTTTAATGACCAGCTTAATTTTTTTTTCTTATATCCTAGCTTACTTTTCACTTTACCCAGATAATTTAACTTTGCTTCTGTCATTGTTAAATTTAAGTTTGGTTAGCCTATAAATTTTTATCGTGATTCCGTTTTGTTGTTGTTGTTACTGTACATAAACTTGATTTTCACGTTATTGTGCTTTGATGAAAAAGGAACACACTGATTATAATACTAAAGTTTAATTTGTATAATTTGCAGATGGGTCGTGCGAGGCGAAGACTAGAACTATTGAGCAACGACAAAGAGCATCTTCGAACTTTTGAGATGAGGTCGAAAGGCTTGAGAAAGCAGGTTCACAAACTAAAGATATTATGCGATATCGAAGCGTGTTTAATTGTTGATAATGCTGGAAAAAGGAAGGAAAAAAGCATGTTTTAGACATGGTTTTCCAAAGTGGTCAGGGACCATCTTTGAGTCAATTTTCGATGCGACTACTCAATATGCTTGAGTAGCTCGTATGACGAGCTTCGCAACGGTATATCGCATGACCTATTCGGAGGAATGGTGTGAATGATAATTGGACTCGAATGTTGGTACTCGAAAGAGAGAAAAACCGAAATCTGGAAAATGAAGTAGAGAGTGGGAATAAACCATGAGGGTTATCCCACATTGGAAAATCAAGTTTGATTTTTACTCTATATATACAAGTCCATCCCATGTAGTTGGTAAACTAATAAAGTCCACATACCCATGAGTGGGTTAGTGTGTACCACACGCGCGCGCTCGCTCGGGCCGCGGGATTTGTCTCGGGTCTCGTACTAAATCTGAAAAGGGACTTTTGCATATTTGCAAGAGCAGTCCCTAGAGTTCCAGAAAGTTTGAAACTCCAACAGTAATGGAGGCGGATTCTGGGGATGTAACTCCCAGAATTAAATGACCAATAAATTCTGCGGTTTCAGAATTTCCTCTATAAAGAGGCAGCCATCCGCTCACATTCTAACACACATGAAATTAGTATCTTCTCTCTAACATTCAAAAACAGCATATATTTTTTATTCATAACACTTAGAAACCAGAGAGAACCACCCACTAAAAGCTCGACTTAGACTCGTCGCCAGTTTCCGACGAGTCTTCCGAGAGACGTTGTACCTTGGGATCGAAGCGCCAACGCAACCAGAAACCTTAAGGTGGTTCGGCGAATATCGGTTAAGGGCATACTGTTAACAGTAGCCTCGTCTTGTTTATTTTTCAATTCTATCCATTTTTACATTCTGTCCATTTTGTCAATTCTGCTATTTAATTTCCGCAATTTACTTTTCTGTAATTTTAATTCAGTTTTTTATATTCTGTCATTAGCTGTAGCTTTTATATTCTGTTTGTACTATTCTGTAATTAGTTTAAAGTTCTGTTTTGTTGTTGTAATTACATTTCTGTAATTTAATTCTGTAATTAGAATAGTTTCAATTCCGTCCTGTATTTTAAATTCGAAACAGAACAGTCCGGCTGTTAAGTCTATACTTTCCAGTCCAGCAGTTTCTTTTAATTGCAAAATAGTACATCAGATTATTAATTAATAATAATCTGATAAACGTTTGCTTTATTTACTTTTCAGTACTTACATGTTGTAATCAGTTTATTGTATTCCATTTGGAAATTAATAAAGATTACACTGGTTTTGTTTAATTATTGTTTAGTCCTTTATTTATTATTAATTGTTATTTCGTACACGGAAACCAACAATCTTAACCGATACTCTGTTGTTTCTTTCGTGTATTAATACAATTATTTTTATAATAGTAATAATGCTTTTTTGTTTTCGATTCTAATTTATATTAGGAATTGATTACAAAGAAAAATTCCAAACAGTTTTAATTTTTATTTTAATCTTGTTGATACCAACCGTATTGGTATTCAATAAGAATCGTTCAATCCTTTTAATATCAACCGTATTGATATTTAAAAGGATAAAAGTTTAATTTTATTTTTTGTTTGGTAATTCTTTTACAAACTCAAATATCAGTTTTGGTGTTTGTTTATAGAATTTATTGCACACATATCTCATACGCTTTGTGTTGTCATTTCAGATGACAAACACGCCGCCTATTCAGTTGCCTATCGGAAGTGAGCATGACCCAATGGTTGGTGGAGATGTCCATAACATAGGGGGCGATGCGATTGTGGGGGCTACCACCGATGACGTGGCTGCAGCGGCTGAGGCCGCCGCGGCTGAGGCCATGGAGGATGTTACGGCCAAAGCTGAGGCTGCGGCCGAAGCAGCGGCCACGGCCAAGGCCGCAGCTAAGGCTGCGGCAAGAGCCAAGGCTGCGGCCAAGGGCAAGGCACCGATGTATTCGGCTGTGCCAACTTTGCCGACTTCTCATCTGGAGAAACCGAAAAAATTCAGGGGAGACAACTTTAAACGTTGGCAGCAAAAGATGCTGTTTTATCTCACGACCCTGAATCTGACCAGGTTTCTTAAGGAGACTGCTCCTGTCCTAAGCGAGGACGATCTGGACGAGCAGTCGTTCTCTGCGGTTGAGGCATGGAGACATGCCGACTACCTATGCAAGAACTATATCCTGTGTGCTCTAGATGACACGTTGTTCAGTGTTTTCGAGCCCAAAGCTACTGCAAAGGAGCTGTGGGAGACTCTCGAAAATAAGTACAAAGTGAATAACGCTGGCACAAAGAGATTTGTTGTCACGGACTTTCACAAGTACCGTATGACTGACAGCAGGGGTGTCATGGAGCAAGTTGAGGAGCTCCAACTGATTTATCACCACCTTGAGGCTGAGGGGCTAGTTATTAATGAGCCTTTTCAGGTGGCACTCATGATTGAGAAATTGCCGCCGTCATGGAAAGACTTTCAAAACTACCTGAAGCACAAGCGGAAGGAAATGAGGTTGGAGGGGCTCATTGAGAAGCTCAACATCGAGGTGAGCAACCGTCGCTCCGTGAGGAGAGTCGGTTGTGCTGTCATCCCGATGGCAAAGGCCAATGTGGTCGAAAGCTCCAACGTCAAACGGAAACGTTTTGACACCGGAGGCAGTGCTGTTGTCGCAAATAAATATGCGGGAACCTGCTTTGTGTGTAACAGAACTGGCCATCATGCCACGGACTGTTATGACAATAAAGGCGCTGCTAAGCCTAAGCCCCCCCCCCCCCCCCCGAGAAACTTCAAGGGCAAGGGGAAAAGGAGAGCTCCAGCTCGGGCCCATCTGGCTGAGGGAGGACGAGATGATGACCACTTTACTGCTGTGGTCTCTGAGGTCAATCTCGTGGGGAGTAACCCCAAAGAGTGGTGGCTGGATACCGGCGCCACGAGCCACATCTGCTCAACAAGGTGGATGTTTAAGACCTACGAGGCGGTAGAGGGAGAAAGCTGCTTCATGGGAAATTCTGCTACTTCCAAGGTGGAAGGAAAAGGAATGGTCGTGATGAAGGTGACCTCAGGAAAAGGGCTGAGGTTGACAAATGTGCTTCATGTTCCGGATATCCGCAAGAATCTGGTATCAGGATCGGTGATGGTGAAGAACGGGTTCAAGCTAGTTTTAGAATCCGATAAAATTGTAATCACCAAAAATGGTGTCTATGTAGGCCGTGGCTATATGGCCAACGACATGTTTAAGTTGAACATAGGGACACCTGCTCCCAATAAAGGTGCTAAAGCTGAGGCTAGCACAAGTACTGTAATGACTGTTGCCCAAGAGGCCAATAAAAATTCTGAGTTTAATTATTTATTTGAGTCATTTCATTTGTGGCATGGTAGATTAGGTCACGTGAATTATAATTCTTTAAAGAAATTAATTTCACTAAAACTAATACCAAATTTCGTTTTTGATAAGCAACACAAATGTGAGATTTGTGTAGAAGCAAAGTTAACGAAATCATCGTTTCAACATGTTGAACAAGAAAGTGAACCTCTCGGTCTAATACACACGGATGTATGCGACTTAAAGTTTATACAAACACGAGGAGGGAAAAAGTACTTTATCACCTTTATAGATGATTGTACTAGATACTGTTACGTTTACTTAATGAGAAGTAAAGACGAAGCAGTAGAGAAATTCGCTCTTTATAAGACCGAAGTTGAAAATCAACTCAATAAGAAAATTAAAACATTGAGAAGTGATAGAGGCGGGGAATATGAATCACCGTTTGAACAGATATGCGCTGAAAGCGGCATTATACATCAAACCACAGCCCCATACACTCCCGAGCAAAATGGGGTTGCTGAGCGTAAAAATAGAACGCTAAAAGAAATGATGAATGCTATGCTAATTAGTTCTGGGTTACCCCAGAACATGTGGGGGGAAGCGATACTTCCGCTAACTATGTTTTAAACAAGTTACCACATAAGAAGCGAGAAAAGACTCCATATGAATTATGGAAAGGTCATCAAGTTATAAGAACCTGCGGTTGGGGTTGTCTCGCAAAGGTCCTAGTTCTCACTCCTAAAAGGATGAGAATTGGTCCTAAGACGGTGGACTGTGTGTTCATCGGATATGCACAGAATAGTAGTGCATATCGGTTTCTCGTACACAAGTCGGACAATCCCGATGAGCACGTAGATACATATATGGAAAGCCGAGAGGCCTCTTTCTTTGAGGATATCTTTCCCCGGAAATTACCTACATCTGTACCAACTGAAGAGTTGAACAGTGAAGGAATTGTGGGGGCAAGTGAACCGACAGAGGAAGAGGAAGAGGAAGAGCCTCGACGCAGCAAAAGGGTAAGGAAGGAAACTTCCTTTGGACCTGATTTCCTAACCTTCATGATAGAAAGCGAACCGGTGACATATAAACAAACTATGTCAACACCGGATTTCCAATATTGGGAAGAAGCTATTCAAAATGTAATTGAATCAATCATGCAAAACCACACTTGGGAACTAGTGGATCTTCCGAAAGGATGCAAGCCCCTAGGTCACAAGTGGATCTTCAAGAGGAAGTTAAGGGTTGACGGCACGATTGAGAAATACAAGGCGAGGCTTGTAGTGAAAGGCTTCAGGAAAACGGAAGGTGTCGATTATTTTGACACTTATGCTCCTGTCTCCAGGAAAACGTCTATCCGAATCGTCATTGCTCTCGCAGCTTTGTTTGATATGGAAATACATCAAATGGATGTAAAGACGGCATTTCTGAATGGAGAACTGGAAGAAGAGATTTACATGGAACAACCAGAAGGGTTTGTAGTTCCTGGTAAAGAGCACCAAGTGTGCAAACTTGTAAAGTCTCTATATGGACTCAAATAAGCGCCAAAGCAATGGCATGAGAAGTTTGATAGAATTATGCTATCAAACGGTTTTCACATTAATGAGTGTGATAAATGTGTCTACCCTAAAGGAAATGGAAGAGACTGTGTTATAGTCTGTCTCTATGTGGATGACATGATCATAATTGAGAGTAATGATAGAATCAGCTCCACAAAGAAAATGTTATCACAACACTTCGATATGAAGGACCTGGGTATAGCTGATGTAATACTTGGTATGAAGATTACCAAAACATCAGAAGGGTATGCCTTGTCCCAAAGTCACTATGTTAAACAAGTTTTAGACAAGTTTGACAAGGACAGTAAAGCTATGTCAAGAACCCCAATTGAGTTCAACTGTAACCTGAAAAAGAATTTCGGTAAAAGTGTGAATCAATTGGAGTTCTCTCGAGTCATAGGCAGTCTCATGTATATAATGAATTGCACTAGACCAGACATAGCAAACTTAGTGAGTAGACTGAGCAGGTACACCAGTAATCCAAATGAGGAACACTGGAAGGCCATAATGAAACTTCTCAAATTAGTATATAACTTCTTAATAGTTTTAAGCAGAAAATTAGTTTGTTTAAAACTTCCTCTCTTGAAGAGTTTGTTTGTGGAGATTAGCCATCTCAAATTGGCCTATTCTTGTACTCCGTTTGCGTTCCTATTAGTATATAACTATTGTTTCTTACTATATCGAAAAACAATAATTTAAATGACAAGGACTGAAATGGAAATAAATAATTTTATTTCACTTTGAAAAGGAATATAACTCGATTACAAATTCCTGACTCGTACAGAATTTAAATTGCAATAAATAAATTCCAGACAGATTTAATATAAATTATTAAACTGCTGGACTGAATTGTAATTGTACGAAACTGCCTAACAGAATGGTATAAGGACTATATTGCTGGACTGTTTGTCAATTAAAAGAAACTGCCAAACAGAATAGTATGATTACTAAGCTGCTGGACTGTTTCTGTAAATAAATGAAATTACATAACTGAAATGTAAATTACATAATATAAATACTGAAATGTAAACAATACTAGAAATGTAAAATTACAGAATGTAAAGACTGAAAATAAATTATAGAATGTAAACAATACTGAAATGAAATGAACATAATTATAAAGGACTGAAATAAAATAAAACAAAATGTAAAAAGAAGATGTAACTGCAAGCAGTTTCTCTTAAACAATATTTCCCGAACCACCTTAAAGGTTTCGGGTTCTCGGGACTTTATTCCTAAGATACAACTTCTGTCACAGAGTTGCTCGCGTGGAAACGGCACCGAACCATAGGTCAAGCTGTTAGTGGTGCAATTCTCTCTCTAATATGATGCTATGGTATGTTGTGTTGTGTGTGTTGTTGTTGTGTCTGAAATGAGAGGGGGAATGCTGCCTTTTATAGGCTTTTCATAATGGTCCATTTAATTATGGGAGTTACACCCCCAGAATCCGCTTATTCAATTTCTGAAACTGCAGCACTCAATCTGCAATTTATTCTCATTGAATGCTGGCGTTTCAATTTGCTGGAAACTCTAGGGACTACTTTTGTATTTTATACAAAACTCCCTTTTCAGATTTGACCCTAAGACCCGAGACCCAAGACATTCCCCAAATCCCAAATCCCAAGCCCGTGACCCGAGGCCCGAGTTATAATCCCAAATCCCAAATCCCTTTTCAGATTTGACCCTATGGCCGGTACCTTTCTTCGGCTGCTTGCACTCATGACTTAAGTACCCCATACCCTGACAGTTATAACATCGAAGATTCTTCTTACTTCAATCGCTATCTTTGCCGTCTCGGCTTTTCCCTCTTCTACCTCGGGATTATGAACGTCCTCTAACGTCCCATAGCCTGGCCTTACCCCGGTCTCTTGAACCCACGTTTAAGGCTGCTCCATCATTTGAGCATTCACCCATGTCTAATCTCCTGAGTTCCTCAGCGAGTATTTGATCTCGGATGTCGTTGTAAGTCAGTTTCTCCTTTCCAATTGAGTTGCTAACAGCAGCTCGCTCGAATTTCCAAATGTTCGGTAAAGATGCTAGCAGTATAGGGGCTCTCACTTCGTATTCAAAAGTTATCTCCACCGTATCCAACTGATTTACGGTGTCGATGAACTTGTTCACGTGATTTGCGACAGGTGTGTCCTCAGCCATGCGTAGGTTGAACAACTTACGCATGAGATGTACCTTGTTGTTCGTGGATGGTTTCTCATACATGTCGGTGAGGAACTTCAACATCCCCATCGTCGTTGTCTCTCTTGCGACGTTATGTGTTACACTCCTAGATAGTGTTAGGCGGATCACTCACAACACTTGTTGGTCTAAGAGTTTCCACGCCTCCTCGGTGGTCATGGTCGGCCTTTCCTCAAGGAGAAGTGGCTGATGCATCTTCCTTCCATAGAGGTAGTCCTCTATTTAAATTCTCCAGAATGCGAAGTCCTTCCCGTCGAACTTCTCGATCCCATGTGCGACTCTGTCTTCTTTTGCCATTGATCTTCCTCCCGATCTTCGACCTTAGTTCTGCAAACCTCGGGCTTTGATACGACTTGTTAGAAAATCAGTCGAGCTTAAAGAAAGACAGTAATTCAAACCGCACACACGATTTGTTAATGGAGTTCACCCAACGATGGCTACGTCTCTGGGCCGTTACACGTGGCACTTAAATATATTATAAGGAGGATTACAAAACATAATCTAGCTTGATCACAAAGTTATGGTTCTCTCGCAACTAGAACTCTCTCTTTACAATATTCTCTCTTCAATATGTGATAATTAAAATGCAAGATAGGTGGGACATATATAGAACTCATAGTGGCTCTTATTACAATTTTTAGTGATGTGGAATAATTAGTGAACATGACCAAAACACATTTGGCTCCACAACTCAACAGAAATCGGTACTATAAAGATCTTTAAGTTGGGTGTAACATGGGTCACTCTCACTAGACATATTTGTCATAGAATTTTGTAAATAAACCTGAGTTTGTGAAGAATCACAAGAGTTTCTGATTTCGGGTTTAATGAAAGAAATTGGCTAAGAATAGTACAACTCGTTTTGAACTGCTATTCCGTTCTGAAAGCTACTCATATGACTATTATTTCTCATAGCTTCCATCCTAGTTGCCAAATATTGAAGCTTTTGCCCAAGTAGTCCCCCAAATTCTTCGAGTTGCTCTCTCGACAACATATTATATCCATTATCCAACATAGGGTACTTATTGTTTTCGTCTATCTTCTTCAACTCAATAATCTCGTTTTCAAGCTTCTGGTTTTGAGCCTCGAAAAAAGTGGAAAGATTCGATTCTGTCGGTAAATCATGAGCAATTTGATTTTTTTCACATTTCATTAATTTATTAATTTGATCGCGATCTGGTGACCAAATTTGCAACTACCCCTTTGGAGCGTTATCGATGATTAAACACACGTCGATATGACATAATGTCTTTAGTTCGTGAAGCTGATTTTTCAAGCCTTTCGACCTCCTCTCGAAAGTTTGAAGACGCTCTTTCTCGTTGCTCAACAGTTCAAGTCTTCTCTTCGCACGACCCATCTGCAAATTATACAAATTAAACTTTAGTATTATAATCATGGTGTTCCATTTTCATCAAAGCACAATAACGTCAAATTCAAGTTTCTGTATGGTAACAACAACAAAAAATTAGAATTCCTAGAAAAAAAATTATAGGCTAACCAAACTTAAATTTCACAATGACAGAAGCAAAGTCATTAACCTGGGTAAAGTTGCAGCTCATTAAAAAGGATTAATGGGAAAAAAATCGAATTACAAACAACCTGCCGAATAAAATTAGTTGGGTACTTAATAAAAAATTATATCCTCAGACTAACAAAATTTAAATTTCACAATGGCAGAAGCAAAACAAAAAAGTAATCTTTCATGTATATAAAGGTCAAAACTGATTGAGTTACCTCTACTGTAAACTTAAACAAGTACTAGCTATAGTCGGTGACTCGATGTGTTTCTTTTTGCATCAAAGCAAAACAACGTGAGAATCAAGTTTCTTACAGTAACAACCAACAACCAAAAACATTCGGAATCACCAGAAAAATTTATAGCCTAACGAAATTTAGATATCACATTGGCAGAATCAAAAGAAAAGGCGTAATATTCAATATACTGTAAAGAGGTTAAAGGATAAAATTAGTTGAGTTACTAGTACAATAACCTGAGAATCAAGTTTCTTCACAGTAGCAACCAAAAAAATCAGAATCAAAAGAAAAAAAGTTAATAAGGTGCGTAAGTAAAAAAAAAGTAAGCTAGGTTATTAAAAAGATACCCACTGAACAAGAATGAGTTGAGTTAACTAATGGTCTCTTGTGCGCGTAATTTGGGAAAATTGTATCTTTAACTGGTCATTCTAAATAGGAAGTTTTTGTTTTCGCTAAATAATTCCGAAGTTTTTGTTAATTTTCTCAAATCAGTAAACTAAGCACACTTTTTGTTAAACTTAAGTACTATAATCAGTGTGTTCGTTTTTCATCAAATCACAATAACATGAAAATCAAGTTTATGTACAGTAACAACCAAAAAAATTCAGAATCATGAGAAAAACGTTAAATAAGTAAATAAAAATATGCTAGGTTATTAAAAAAATACCCACTGCACAAGAACGAGTTGAGTTAACCAAACTTAACTTCACAATGGCAGAAGCTAAACAAAAGACAGTCTTTAATAAACTTTAAAACTATTACCAGTGTGTACCTTTTTGCATGAAAGCACAACAACTTGAAAATTGAGTTTCTATACCCAAAAAATCAGAATCAAAAGAAAATATTAATAAGCTAACCAAACTTAATATTCACAAAGACAAAAGCAAAGTTAAATATGTTAGGATGATATACTAAAAGACATGATGTATTGTCGGTTTTACTATTTATTTATTAACAATGAATGATTTATTTGATAATAATTTTGAGCAATGGTGTACATATTATTTATATGTACACATGTCTTTATTTTGTATAGTAATTGATTTGGTGTGTAGAGTACGGTTTACACAGGAAATATCAAATATTTGGTTATTACAGAATATATATATTTTATTGTTCACAGCTTTAGATGGAGTGGACAACCATCGGTATAGTTATAGCACAGATTTTTAGTAGGTCTGTCTTGACTACAGGGAATGTTTGAGTTCCGACTGTTTGTGCTCGTATACTTAGAGTATAGTGAACATGAAAAATTGATATTATTTTATGATACTGATTAGAATAAAATAATTATAGTTAAGGAATTTTTATGATTACTTATATTGTTAATCACTAGATTATTTTTGATACACATATTCTTAATATATACTGCTATGATTTGCAATGGGTGAGATTTGTTGTGATCAACAAATCTGTACGTTGTGCAGTAATATTATTTATATAGTGTGTGTCTATAATCGAAGTAATTCATGTCCGTTAAGAAGGATTGATGATATCCCCTCGAGAAGCTTATAAGTTTTGTTTGTGTCAAATCTTGCAAGTAGATTTTATATCCGACACAACAAAAAAGTTAAGTGGAAAGGTCAAAGAAATAATATGCCGTGTAAAATAATTGTCAGTAATTTATTTAGTTGGTGGATATTTGTAATCTTAAGTTGGAGAGAAAAATTAAATATTTAATAATGTGCTCTCAAATATTATTTGATAAGGAATTACAAGCAATTATATTCTTTAGTAGAAATTAATATAATTTTCTGATAAAATATCTTAAGATTGGTAAATTATTAATTTCTTACATTTTATCATTTGTGTATCTCAGTTGTACATGAAAAGTTCTATCTAAATTGGGTTATAAAGCATGTATCCTTCTAAACTATGTATGATTTGTCAAAAACTTGTCTGTTTAACAGCTATAAAGTATGAAACCCACGGGTATCATAAAATGTCTAAACTAAGTAAGTCTATCTAGTGTGTATCATTTTATACAAGTTTGATTTTCAAATAATTTGGTTAGATGCCTTCACTCATGAAATTTCAAATAATTTAGACTTAATTATGACTAATTTCTGAGAAATTTCCACTTTACTTTTGCATGTCATGAGTTATTTTTCTATTTAGGATACAAATGAATAAGTTAAGCTAGATATATTATTTTTGTAGGTGTTTGCATTTATTTTTTGTGTGTGTAAGTTAAGCATGAGATATCATCGAACACGTAACGTATAATTGGAGATTCTGATAGCACAAGTTTCTACCTAGAACACATTTATTAAAGGAAAAATCCTAAGCAAACCCCTCTCAGATCTTATAATAATACTACAAAGTAGATGTTAAGATAGTTGTAACATAATGGTTTATCCCAAATGACAATATAACCCCCACACATGAAAGGAAGATCTCTAAAGTAAAACATCTTCAATCCGGTGATAAATATTTATATCACACTATCAAACTTCATAAATTACCAGAGAAAACAGTAATAGCTAAAAGTCGGCATGACTGATAGTCAAAAAACAGATCCTACTCAGCATTCAGATTGTTTAGATACAATTTCCGCAGAAGAAATCAAAGGTAATCCTACTCAGCATTCGGATTACCACGATGTTATCTAAACCCCAATGATAACATATTTAATTTCGAGAGGCCCCTTCGAAGAAGTTATCAAGCCTTCACATCAGTCATGAAGTGACCAATCCTACTCAGCATTCAGACAATCAAGATAACTATTTAGCATATCGGTCCAATATCCAACTTATCATTCAGACACAGTTGGCCCAATATATACCAATCAAGCGCAATTCCCGTCGCATACAAAAACAGTGGAAAACACTAACCTAGATCCTCGATATCAAATGTCAAAAGCAAATATTTCAATAGCCGAAATATTAGACAAACCTACCCAGCCTTCAGAGTGTCACAAAAGTAACCACACAGACATTAAAACACCTAAATTAACCATCACAAAACTGCCCACACATGCCAAACTCCAATCTAAACCTTAGTTCGATGGAGTTTCAATAAACAAGAAATGCCAAAAAAAGACATAAAACCAAAGATTTCAAACACATTCATAGTATGTGCCATCATTACAATCAAAACCCACATACTCGGAAGACACAAGCCAAAGCAAATGAAATTCAAGTAATGATATAGTGCTAAAGTGAATCAATACCTACGAAGGCGAGACCACAAAAACGGAGTCGTACCCCACCAAACCCTGATATACAGGTGAAACAAACCAAGGGCAGTGACAATTAGAGCTTAGGGCTCAAGAGAAATATTGGGGCTAACCATAGGGCAGGGGAAAAATCCTGAAATCCTGACCAGACTCGTGCCCCGACCCGCACATGACCCGAAATTTCCCAACCCGAGAAGAGTCCCGACCTGAAAATGTTGGGTTTTGTTCCGACCCGACTAACTTCGGAATAGGGATCGGGTGTCTCGACCCGAGCCGATTTTTCAATTTTTATATATTATATATTAGATAACATGATTTTTTTTTAGTTTAACACTAAAATGTAAATTAATTTATATCAAATGCAAGTGATGAGAATCGAACTTTATACCTCTAGCATGTAATGTAAGCAATCTACCATATGAGTTACAATACTTTTTGTTTCATATATTAGTTATAATTACATAAGTATAATATAGATTTATACTTTTTAATATATGAAACTATTAAAATAAAAAATATACTTAAATTAAAAAGTTATATTGTTACTTCAAAAAAGATAAATGATCAATATTTTCCGATTATAAAAATTATAATAATAATGTATGTCATTTAGTATGATAATTGTTGCTTGTGTGAATAAAACTAAATACTAAAAAAATCTGATAAAAAACGTATTAATTTTTTTATCAACTTTTTTATTTGTAGTTTCACACTATTTTTTCTACCAAATGTTAATTTCTTTTTTCATTTATTATGAATGTTATTTTAAACTAGGATTATGTTTCGTGTTAATAACATGTTTAGACTTCTCAAATGAAAATTGTTAATAAAAAATGATGTCGTCGTAAAATAAAAAAGAGATGTCGGGAGATTCGGGATAAACCTATCCCGATCCTATGGGATCCCGAATATTCGGGTGCCAAAAAAGTCGAGTCCCAACTTTTGTCGGGTCGGGGTCGGGATTTTTTTTCCACTTTCAAAAGTAATCGGGTCGGGATACGGGCTGAGTGTTTACGGATCGGGTCCCGACCCTAACCCACCCCTAGACGTATACATATTGTCCGAAACTCCAATAAGTGGTGAGAGTGACTGGTATAGGGTACTGGATGTGAGCCCTAGAACAGATGAGGGCATGATAAGAAAACTGTATCGGAAACTAGCTCTGCTTGTACATCCGGACAAAAACAAACCAATAGGTGCTGATGCAACTTTTAAGCTCATCTCATAAGCATGTAGCTTTTGACCAATTGAGGAACGCAAAACTTGTTAAGCCGCAAGTTCCTTCAGCTGCGTCGAATGGGGTGAGTAGTTTGAGTAAAAGCATGACAATCCCGAAAACCGCACCACCAAAAAGAAAACCGGCAACTAAAAAGAGTCGAACTTCCAACGGTGCTACCCCTGCTGCTCAGCAAAACTAACCCATCAGCCCAACCTTTTGGCCTGTATGCCACACATGTAGATTACAACACGAGTACTTTCGTGTTTATCTACAAAAGAACCTACAGTGTCCCAGTTGCAACTTAGCCTATTTCGCCCTTGAGTATCCACCCCCTTCAGGAATTTCTCAAATGCCCTCTCAGCCTTATTATTTTCAGCAAAATCAAGGTGGATTTACAGCTGGGGGTTCTTTCTCACTTCCTACCTCGAGTAGTGGTCCACCTGGGTTACATTTTGTCGGGGTTGCTAAAGAAGCGTTCGAGAAGTTTAAGAAAAAACGCGCTGAATGCTGAGGGAAAAGAGAAGGAGGCTGATTTGAAAAGAAAGATTTCGTCTAGTCGAAAAGAAGCTGGGTCCTCAACGGATGCTAATGCTGCAAAAAAAACAAAAGTTGTCAAAGATCCAACGTTTAAAGAGGCCCAAGGAGCCAAGTCAAGCAGTGTTGAACCGAGGAAGAGGCTAAGGTTAACAAGTGGTGAAGAATTCGAGTGATATGCTGAGTTTAGACCCGAAAGTTTTGACGGATATAGCTGTTGACACGTAAAATTACGGCCTTTAAAAATAGGCTACGTGTCTTTTTAAACAAAATTAATTGATTACTAATCTCTAAATTTAAATAGAAAAGAAGTTATTTGTAATTTAAAAGAAAATAAATTATAATTTATTATCAAATAAAATTATGATAGTAAATTTAAATAAAATAAAATTATTTCTTTTTCTAAAAACACATTTAGTATGGAGTAAACAAAGAGTTTTTAAGATTATTCAACTCATTAAAATATTTTCAAACCACAAATACTAAATTTAAATTAAATGAGAAGTGTTGGATCATTAATATAATGGGCCCAAACTTGAGGAGAAGACCTTGTAAATAAAAGCTCACCCCAAAAGCTATAAATAGCGGGGTGGGGGTATCGTATTTCACACAATAAAAAAAAGCCTTGAATACTAGAGAGGAAAGCTCCTCCACAGCCGCCAGGTAATCAACTCTACTCCTCCACAAATGCCAGGAAATCAGCTCTGCTCCTCAACGGTCGCCAGGAAACCAGCTCTGTTCCTCCACAAACGTCAGGGGATCAACTCCTAGGAGAAGCTCTGCACACTCCGGCCTCAACAAACGCCTTCAAAGTCTTTAACAAATCTGCAATAAACTTGGCATTCGATCTTCAAGAATGTCTAAAAGCAGCAAGTAAGGCGTTTTTACGGATCAAAATCTTCAAGTTCTTCCCAAATCTGAAGAACTTCTACAACAAATCTGCCTTCGATCTTCAGAAACAACTACAAGCAATAAGAAAGACGTTTCTGCAAATTAAAGTCTTCAAAATTCTTCACCAAATATGAAGAACTCCACCCAAGAAATCTACAACAAACTGGCATTCGATCTTCAGGAACGATTACAAAAAGGCAAAAACACGTTTCTATAGATCAAAATCTTCAAGTTATTCACCAAATCCAAAGAGCGTCAAGATCATTTACGAAATCAACAAAACTACAAATTTCTTCATCAAATCTGAAGAATTCTACTCAAGTTCAGCAAATTCAACAAAATTCATCAAAGAGTCTACAATAGCAATTCGAGCCATTACAAATTGTTCGAAGAGTAGAATCAAAGGACTTTCATTTCTATATTTTCTTTTAAAAATTATCAGAGATTGTACCCGTAAATTAATTGATAAATAAAATTTATTTTGCTTCGCATTCATTTTTCCTGTTTTTAGCACTTGGTGAAAATTTGTCTGAAACAATAGCAAAAGGGGAAATTAATACTTGTTTTAGTGTTTTAATACTAGAAAGTTTAACCTAAATGACAAGTGATAACACACTTTGTAACTGACATTGCCAAACATAAAGAACGTCATAAGTCGGTGATTATTTGTCATCATCTATTGAGCCAAAATAAAAAGCATTAAAATAAGTTTTTATAAGCATAAAACTAGACATTCCTCTGCATAAGTCTAAATTTTACATCGTCCCTCATTTAATGAATTTGTTCAAATAATACATACCTAAATCAAATTCAAATAGTCTCAAATTTGTCGGATCCAAAAAAGAAAAAAAGGTTCCGTTACGAAATAATGAACCTAATTGACATATAATAATACTGACTAGACGCGTTGTTTTGAACATCTCTTATTTAGCAGTTTTACTTTGATTATTTGCATCCATTAATAATTTGCTGTTTTTAATGATATTTGCTATATGTGTATTTAGAGTATTTTACATATCTTCATTAAGCACGACAGGCAGGCCCGACCCAGTCACTATAGTTACTTAACAATAAAAAAAACAACTTTACGAATTAATGTTAAACGTACGGATTCAACTAGAGACGATCTTTTACAACAATACAATTCACCACGACGGGCTGCCCTATCGCCAGAGTAACTCAAAAATACAAATTTAACCGTACGGATTAATACTAAACGTACGGATTCAATTATAGACGATCTTTTACCTAAATGATTCTAGAACATTGCAAATATTTTCATTAAACACAATGTTTGCTACCCCGTCACCATAGTTACTCAAGAGTAAAGAATTCAACTATACGGATTCAATTACCGTAATCTTTTACCTAAACGAATGTAGAATATTTCAAATATTTTCATTAAACACAACGGGCCCGCTCCGTCATCTTACATACTCAAGCGTCAAATGGTTAACCGTATTGATTAATGTTAAACGTATATATTCAATTACTGACGATCTGTTACCTAAACGAATATAGAAAATGACGAATAGCTTCACCAAGCAAGACGGGTCCGTCATTGGAGTTGCTCAAAGAGTTAAAATTTTAACCTCGGTTAAATAATCCGACCAATGAGAAGTGAGAAGGTGTATCTGTTGGGTTAAAAAAACACCTTTTAAATACAGAGCTTTGTGTCCCAAATAGTTTAAGACTAAATAAATACTCAGAATTCAGAAGAGAGAAGAAAGAGAGCGCCACATTCTGTATATATAAAATAAAATAAAATTCATCAGTGGCTTCCCTCACTGGACCAATTATTTTCTAGCATTGGTAATTTCTATGAACTTTGCCATTTTTTTCATTTTATTTTTAATCTTGTCTTAAACTCATTTGAGTTTTATTGCTCTTTTTTATCTAGAGCTTCATTTGTTGGTTAAAGATACAATCTTTTATCTGGGTTTTAAGTTCACTAATAAAATTTTCATATTAGATCCGTTGTTTTAATCTTTTGGAGTAATGGGTTTATATTTTATAATTAGTTCAGTTGTGGGTATGCTGAATTTACTATGATATGTATCTATATACTAGTATTTATGTTGATACAGAATTATATATAGAATGTTAGATAAAAAGTTAAAACACATGATTAGATTAGATATGTTTTATATGCCATTTGGTCCAGATAAAGGGTTTTGGTTCAAAGTCATGTTTTTGTTTTTATGTGGGTTCTTATGTCATTTAAAACTTGCTTATTTTAGTGAGGTTTAACATAGTTTGGTGTTATAATGAATTTATTCAATTAGATTCCGTATTTTGCGTGTGCGTATGTTTGTGCGTGTGTTAGTTATTTGTTGGCCTTTTTCCCTCATGTGTGTTAGATGAAAATTTGATTGTTCTATCAATGCTATTGCTATATTTAAATAAATAGAACCAAAGATAGATATCATAAATGGATTAAATAATTTGTTACGGTTACTCATAGGTTGAACCTCTTCCATTTAATTGCGTAAATTTCTCTCCATTTGAACATAATTACAGGCTCAGGACTAGGTTTTTTAAATCTCAACTTAATTTCGTGCATTTTTATCTTAAATAGACAAATAACCCGTGACATGGAAAAGTAAAGTGGAAATTTCTCAAAAATTAGTCATAACTAAGTCTAAATTATGTGAAATTTCATGAGTGAAGGGATCCAACCTAACATCTTTCTGTCCAAATTTCATCCCTTTACATCAACCAATCTTCGATCTTATTTTCATTTTGAAAATACTCTTAAAAGATTATTAATTACGCCCTAAAGGACCACGGACATCCCAAGCTCTTTTATTTTCATTTTTGAGGTTACAGGTCATAGTGCTGCCACTGAAAATTAAGGAAACCACAACAGAAAATGTGTTGGTAAACAACACCCGCTCATTCTTTAAACTATAAGTTTCTCACAGAAAATCAAACTTGTATAGAATGATACACACTAGACACACTAGACTTACTTAGTTTAGACATTCTACCATACCATATGGTTTTCATACTTTAGCTGTTAAACAGAGAAGTTTTTTTTTTTGTAAACTAAGCATATATTACCACCAAACCAAATAGCAACATAATTAACTTACTGCACAAGCGCAGTAAGCTTTAGAAAGCAAAATACATCAACAAAATAAACATTATTTGAAGATAGATTTTCTTGTATGTATAAAGCGAGGATAGTTGGGTTGTACTACAACTTACGTAGTACTTGTTTAATTTTACAGTACCAGTAGCCCAACCAATTTTAACCTTTTTATATCCTAGCTTACTTTATTACTTTACCCAGGTTAATAACTTTGCTTCCGTCATTGTGAAAATTTAAGCTTGGTTAGCCTATAATTTTTTTGTGATTCTGTTTTTTTTTTTGTTCAGAAACTTGATTTTCAAGTTATTGTGCTTTCAAGGAAAAAGGAACACACTGATAATAGTTTTTAAGTTTATTAAAGACTGTCTTTTGTTTTGCTTCTGCCATTATGAAATTTAAGTGGGTATTTTGTTTAATAACGTCCCAGCTTACTTTTTTTCTTACGCAGCTTATTTAACTTTTTTCTCCTGATTAATTCCGATTTTTTTGGGTTGTTACTGTACATAAACTTGATTTTCACGTTATTGTGATTTGATGAAAAAGGAACACACTGATTAAGTGATTATAGTACTTAAGGTTTAACAAAAACTATGCTTAGTTTACTGATTTGAGAAAATTAACAAAAACTTGAGGAATTATTTATCAAAAACAAAAACTTCCTATTTAGAACGACCAGTCAAAGATAGGAGTATAAACCGTTTACTATTCTGTACTTTACTTTACAAAATGGACGAAACTTGTCTGTACGTGACTAAATTCTATTAACGTATTTTAACTAAAATGGTATTTTGATTATTTGTAACATAGGTCTAATAAAAAAAAAATAAAAAAAAATAAATAAAAGGGACAAAATAATACATTTTTCTATCTTCGGTTCATCCCAGCTCTTACCAAACATAAATCTAACTCATAAAACAGCAAAAGTTAGTAACGTGTAGGCATGTGTCGTCCATTTTGTAAAAAAATTGAGGGATGAGGTATAAAATTGAGTGAATTTATATTGTACATGGTACTCAAATGAACAAAGTAAAGTAGAGGGGAGAAAATTGAATTTTTTATAAAGTAGATGATAGTAAACGGTTAATATACCGTTAAACATACAGTTGTCCCAAATTACGCGCACAAGTAATCTCCGGTGTCTTACTTCCTCCTCAGGTAATATTTATATATATGTATGTATCTATAAAAAATAATTATGCAGTACATTTTATTATTTATGTAGTATATATATGTGATGATAGAATAGATTCGTCTATATGTTTCTATACGTATGTATATGCATAAATTTTTTGTTTTTGGCTTGGGATTTGACTGTAGACTGTAGTTAGGTTGTACTTACTCTGTTACTAAGTAATATCCTTTAACCTCTTTATATTAAATATTACGCCTTTTGTTTTGCTTCTGCCATTGTAATATCTAAATTTTGTTAGGCTATATTTCATTTCCCCCGCGACGGCGGCCTATTCATTAATATATAGCAATAAGAAATCCTTGCGTGGACGCGGCGATAGGGAATGTTTTCCCGAGTCGCATGTGTACTACCACAAACCTAAGAATTAGAGCCAATTTTTTTTTTAGAGACAATCAAATTTTGTAATAGTAACTTTTCGGGACAAAAATAATATTTTAGACATAAAAATAAATTTTTTATCTCCAAATCTAACTTTTATGCACATAATTTTTTTTAAAAAATGTCAACAAAGAAAATCTCATACGGACATAAGGACATAATTTAATTTCGTATCAAAAAATATTTGCAGACAAATTTTACATGTCTTCTTATATTCGCATGTGATTGTCTTTATAAAGATTTTTTTTTTCAAATTATCTGCCTAAAAGTTAGATTTGATAACAAAAAATTTGTTTTTTGTGTCTAAATTATTATTTTTGACTCGAAAAGATATCATTTGTAGACAAAATTTGATTGCCTATAAAAATATTGTGTCTAATTCTTAAGTTTGTTGAAGTGGTGCATCTATTGATATCCAATGGGACCCATAGGTCTGCAAGGATAAGCTTTTTCGGTGAGGATAGAAGGTTCCAAATCTATTCATTTGTCTGAGTGATGGCTTTTCAGAGGAGATTGCTTTTAAGACGAGAGGCGTAGATTTTAGGTCACCAAAGAAAACGTCATTCTTCTCATTTTTACTTTGATTCCTATAAACTAACTATGCGTAAAACTAATAAAACTGAATAGTCTTTGAATTTTGATTCAAAGAAAAAACAGCGTGAAGTAGAAACAACTCACTCAAAACGCTTTTTAAAAGATTATGTGGTACAATTAGATCGAATAAGGCCTTCTGAATTTTTCTGGTGATTCCGAATTTTTTTGGTTGTTACTGTAAAGAAACTTGGTTCTTACGTTATTGTGCTTTGATGCAAAAAGGAACACATTGAGTCACTGACCGTAGTACTTGTTTAATTTTACGGTAGTAGTAACCCGATCAGTTTTAATCTTTAACCTCTTTATATTTGAGATTACTCTTTTGTTTTGCTTCTGCCATTGTTATATTTAAATTTTGTTATGCTAACGATTCAATCTTTTTTAATTACCCAACTAATTTTGTTCGGTGGGTCATCGGTAATTTGATTTTTTCGCATTAATCGCTTTTAATGACCAGCTTAATTTTTTTTTCTTATATCCTAGCTTACTTTTTCACTTTACCCAGATAATTTAACTTTGCTTCTGTCATTGTTAAATTTAAGTTTGGTTAGCCTATAAATTTTTCTCGTGATTCCGTTTTGTTGTTGTTGTTACTGTACATAAACTTGATTTTCACGTTATTGTGCTTTGATGAAAAAGGAACACACTGATTATAATACTAAAGTTTAATTTGTATAATTTGCAGATGGGTCGTGCGAAGCGAAGACTAGAACTATTGAGCAACGACAAAGAGCGTCTTCGAACTTTTGAGATGAGGTCGAAAGGCTTGAGAAAGCAGGTTCACGAACTAAAGATATTATGCTATATCGAAGCGTGTTTAATTGTTGATAACGCTCCAAAGGGGGAGTTGCGAAATTGGCCACCGGATCGCGATCAAATTAATAAATTAATCAAATGTTACAAAAATCAAACTGCTGTATATCTCTATCTCGGTTGTTTTTATAGCTCAACCTCATTTGTTGGCTGCTAAGATGTATGCATGTATTTTCATAAATAAGTATGTACATATTTTTCCCAACTTGCTTCATTTACTAGCAATATACAATTTACTGTTAGTATTTTGAAAAATACAGTTTACCAGCAATTAAAACATACAAGACTCTGGATTTTTATGGTTTTTGTATCCATAATTGTTGATCTATTCTCGTATCTTAAATTCTTATTTTTCTTATTTTTCTTATTTCGTATCATATATTAATTCAAGTTATTTTTCTATTTTGAACTTTTTCGTTCATTTTGATACCCTCAATTCTCAAATATTTCTTATTTAGTAGCCTGAAATCTTAACAATTTTATTGTTAAGTATCCTAAATTCAATTATTCTGATATCAAGTGTCAAATAATTGGGTGGAATAATTTTAAATTGATAAAAAAAAACATGAATTTAGAGTACTAGACAATAAAAATAAAAATAAAAATTCATGGCACCAATCGAGAAAACTCTTCTAATTCAGGGTACAAAAATGCTACAAAACTCTCTCATTACTAAAGATTTCAAATTTTGGTAATTTCCAACTTACCAAAAATCAATGCTTCGGGACTCTAGTGCTTATTGGAAAAAGAGTTGCTCTTCCAAAGCCTTCTTAAGATTTATTTATATTCCAATTCTTAAAGCAACAAAAGATTCAATATTTGACAACTAGGATGGAAGCTATGAGAAATAGTAGCTTTCAGAACGGAATAGCAGCTCAAAACGAGTTGTACTATTCTTCGCCAATTTCTTTCCTTAAACCCGAAATCAAAAACTCTTGTGATTCTTCACAAACTCAGGTTTATTTACAAAATTCTATGACAAATATGTCTAGTAAGAGTGACCCATGTTACACCCAACTTGAAGATCTTTTTAGTACCGATTTCATCAACTTCGACAATTTTGACAAGTTTGGCATTCCAGAGGATTTTAAAACACAAGTAATATCCCAATGTTCTCATAACGCTAAGTTTGACTATGAGTATTTTGGAGAAAGCTTGCCAGTTAATTCGGATGAGTATTTTGAAGATTGGATTAACTAATTCGTACACAAGGCAGCAAAGAAGAAGTTTAGCGATGCAACTTTTGAGTAACAGATGTTAATGGTATAATTATTTATGTTCGGTTTGTAATATAAAGTTTTAGTTCTAAGTTATTTTAAGATGGAAACGTTTGCTTTATCTAGGTTTGGGAAATCCCGACCCGACCCGCACCCGATATTTCCCCACCCGACAAACTTCGAGATCGGGTGAAAATTCTAATTTTGTCGGGCGTCCCGACCCGACCCGATTTAAAATTAATTTATATTTTATATTATATAACATGTTTATTTTATTTTTAAATATTAAAATATAAACTAATTTATTTTAAATACAAGTGATGAGAATCGAACATTTTATCTCTAATATACAATGTAAGCACTCTACGATATGAGTTACAATCCTTTTTGTTTCATATATTAGTTATAATTACATAATTATAATATAAATTTGTAGTTTTGAATATATGAAACTATTAAAATAATTATATACTTAAATTAAATTAAAAAGTTATATTGTTAGTTAAAAAAAGATAAACAATAATTATTTTCCGATTATAAAAATTATAATGATAATGCATATCATTTAGTATGACAAACTGTTGTTTGTGTGAATAAAACAAAATAATAAAATAATATGTTAAAAAACGTATCAATTTTTTTATCTACTCCATTATTTGTAATTTCATACTATTTTATCTACGACATGTTAATTTCTTTTTTTCATTTATTAGGAATGTTATTTTTAAACTAGGATTATGTTTCGTGTTAATAACATGTTTAGACTTCTAAAATAAATATTGTTATTAAAAAATAACGTTGTCGTAAAATAAAAAAATATGCCGGGAAATTCGGGATAAACCCGACCCTACAGGATACCGAAAAAGTCGGGTCCCGACTTTTGTCGGGTCGGTATTGTGATTTTTTTTCACTTGCAAAAGTAATCGGATCGGGATACGGGTTGAGTGGTTACGGGTCGGATCCCGACCCTAACTCATCCCTAATTTAAGATGGAAACGTTTGTTTTATCACTATGGAAGTGTGATGTGACCATAATTGTGTCTTTGTTTAGTAGTATTTTTTAATCTTTAATGAGTCTTATTTTTATTTATTTTTTGTTAAAGAGGGACAGAGTCCGGTCCAAGGAATTTCCATTACACAAAATTTGGGCGTTAAAACCCAGCATTACAGGGTGACCTTCTACACAAAAAGCAAAAGAACAACCTAAACAGTTTATAAGTTCGTTGCTATTACAAAAGAATACTAACTTTTAATAGAGCAAACAAAGAACTATCATCATAGTTTTAAGTCTAATATTTAGCCTACTATATGTACATATCTCATAAAACACGCTCTTCTGCAATTCTCTCGTTTCCTTCGATCCAAAATTTAGCTATGGAAGTGTGACGTGACCATAATTTAGCTTCCAATTCCAAAATCTTCACAACCGGTATTTTCATTTTCCTTCTTGTATGTAGGCTTCCCAGATTCCGAAGAACTATACTCTGTGTCACTACGTCCGGCATAATGATAAAAAGTTCAAAATTTGATCATCATTCAATAACATTTAACGGAACATTTATAATTCACCTGAATATTTGTTATAAGCACTATTTCAGTCGTTTGTTGCTAAGATATTCAAATGAAAATATATAAATGCTTTAAATTATTTCCTAAAAGATAAAGTACTGTATTATTACTATTATTTTCATCCGAGAGGATAAGCTGGAAAAATGCATTTGCTTTTTACTTCCTTAGCAGGACAAGAGGATTCTTAAATGGAAACTACAAGTATTACATTGCTATTATTAGGTATGTATCTATCATATGTAACATTGTTCATGGTGTAATAATTAATTACGTAATTAATGTTTGTTAAGTTGCATTAAAAAATATAGTGATATGGCATGAACCATAATTGATTGTTTTCTTCTTTATAATAAAGATTATACGGTAATGTTTGTAAAACTTTATCAGCTGGTTTATACGGAGAACAAAGAGAATGTTAAAAATGAAAATTTTAAAAAGTTTGCAATACCATTGGAATTTTTGAAATGAAATGAACAACGATCATCAGAATTTTGTACATACTGGATCAAAGTGTTTTTCAAAGCAACCTCAGCCCTAAAATAAGAAATACGAAAAAATCAAAACAAATGACATGAATACTCTTTTTATCTAGAATGTAATAAATTAAGGGAGAAAATATTATAGCAATGTAATATAGTTTTTTTTACCTCAATATGTTTTGACCCTATCTAAATTAGAAAAATAAATAAATGAAATAAAACTGTTTTGCAAGAAAGATATTAAATGCATAAGAAACTATCTTCGGTAGTTAAGTAGTAAATGTTACATAAACATACACAGCATTGCCTCCATGGATTGAAAACACTGCTTTTAAAATTTGTAGTGATAAATTTTTTAGAATTTTTTAGAATAACCATTATTTTAATGAAAGATACATGAACAAGAAATTAAGACTATTATATGCTCCTTTTGTTTGATCTCATTAACCACTATGTTGCCTTACTTTGGCTGAAAACCAGTAAGTTAAGATTTCTATACGTTTCTGGTAAAAATGTAGAAAACACTGGTTTTCAAAAGGTTACACCAAATATTATAGCACTATAATTAAGTTATGAGAAAAATAATTAGATTTTGAACATCGATAACATTTTTACCTTTTTTTCTTTACTAGTTTAATAACATAAACACATTCATACAAAACAAAGTAAGTTATATTCGTTTTGGCGTATTGTGATGTGAGTTTGTCTTGTGTAAAAGTCGACAAAAATTGTTATCTAAAAGTGGAAACAGGTTAGACTTTATTTCACATGATCAAGATCTAAGAAAATAAAATGAAAGAAATATATGTAAATGCTAGATATAAGAACAACACAATCCATTCATAAATCTGATCCATATCGTCTTTTTAACTTGGAAATCCTATCATTTGAATGTGGAAGTAGCACTTCCAGAGACAACAAACATCAAAAGAATCAAAATATCTATAATTTATTGAGGTTTAATTTAAGGCCACATCGTCGTGACAGAATATTTGATTCTAATAAAAATTGGACATTACAACGACATACTAGTGTTATACTGGATAAAAGAGAATACAATATGAGAAGGAAAATTGAGGAGTGACGGCGAATGTGATTGAAAATAGTGTTTGTGAGAAAATATTTTATAGAATAATATGGTAATATAAAGATGTAAAAACGATGGCGCGTTCCGAAATGATTTTAGGGTAATGCAAGTTAGGTATGTTTGGGCCTACTAGATAAGTCACACTCTTACCTTGATATACGTTTTTGTTCATTTTAACAATTTTTTGACTTTCCATCGAAAAATTAAACTTAAACTACAATGAAACTTGGATTAGATGGAATCAAATCAAAATGCTTTTGGAAAAATAAAATTAAACTTTCAAGATGGTATTGATATGTGTTATAACTAAAAATCTAGTCATTTTAAGCAGATTTTATACATATATAAGAAAACACAAGAAAGCAATCATAATGTGCTATCGAATACAAAACCCACAAACTTTCATAATCGAGAGTAACAACTAATTGTTCGTTTTCTTATAACTCGGTACCAACTATATTCTCATTACAAAAAAATACCCAAATAACGACGGAATTAGTGACGGTATTTTTTGTTACGAGCTTATTAGCGACGGTTTTTGTAACGGCTTTGTGACAGTTTAGTCAATTTGCGACAGATTTGTGACAATTTTTTAAATTAGCGACATACTTATGACAGCTTTTGACTCTCACTAAATCAAACATTATTTTATAGTGATCTATTAGATAAAGTGAAGAGTATTTATCAATAATCAACATTATATTTTATAATTTTTACATATAAGCATGTTCGTCTGAACATAAGACTGAACCGGAGAATGTTTGTCGAATTTATATAAATGCTTTAAATCATTTAGTGGAAATTATGGAAATGTTTAATTTCTTTTCAACTAGGCACATAAGAAATATCGAAAAATATGGCAATGTTTTATTTGTTTACAAGTAGGAACATAAGGAATAGGAAGATCATTAAATTTTGGAAATTAGATATTTGACTTTTGCATATATAGCCACGTGATAGCCAGTTAGTGCTTCAATTTTTAGCCTTGATGTACTGATTGTACAGTGATTAGTGTCTATAATTGTGAACTTTCCTAGATTGGTACACCAATTGTTCAAAGCCATATTTTTTACTTATTGAAATGAAAAGAAAAATACACACACACACACTCATAAAGACATAATTATTTTTCCAATATTGTTAATAGAGCGGAAAGGGAACTAGATTTGTACAAATTAAGTATGGATGTAAAATAAGGTGTTTATAAGTATCGTTATATTCAATGATAAATAAACTTTTTATAAGTATGAAATTTGATACTTCTCTTTAAACTATATTTATTTTATAATTTACACGACTGGCAATACAAATAAATAAACTTTTTTTTTGTACCAAACAGGCAAACACACACATTTATTATGGAAAAATGATCACTTAGTACATGTTTACTCACTTATTAACCAAAAAAACACTCTCTAAATCTTTATATAAATTTAGTACATATATAGCATCTCATTTATACCTAATATACCCCTCATATAGTCATATGTGATCTATGAATTAACTGATTATATGGTAGTCGCCTAATTTTTATCCCTTCCCTTCTATCTATGCGTTACTTATAAAATCCCTTTTTCTTTGGAAAAATATTTCCATATTAACAGAGATACTTGGATATGATATGGCTACTAATATGTTCAACATCTAAGCAAATAATCTAATAATCTATTATCGAGATTTAATAATTATATGTTACCGTTGTAAAACCCCAGCTATATGGAGATCCCATTTTATTTTATTCTCAATAGCCAAAAATACATCTACATGTATATTCTCCAGGACTTTACTCATCACACTTGTTCATAACTTAGATAGTTAGTTTGAATTTTTGTTTTATATTTAATTCTTCCATTGATGCTTTTTAACAACGGCAAGTTAGTATAATTAATGTTTTTTCAATTATTTTGTTAATACTTAAATTTTCGATTGGTGCCTTTTTGTTGCTCTATAATTTTCTTTAATGTTTTCCGTTGCTATCTAGTTCTACGGCCTTCTATATTTTGGTGACCATTGATGCTTTTTAACCTCTCAATATTTTAATCCGTTTATTGAGTTGATTTTCTACTTCGGTCTTATAAAGAGCGAATTTCTCTACCGCTTCGTCTTTACTTCTCATTAAGTAAATATAGCAGTATCTAGTACAGTCATCTATAAACGTGATGAAATACTTTTCTCTCCTCGCGTTTGTATAAACTTTAAGTCGCATATATCCGTGTGTATTAGACCGAGAGGTTCAGTACTTCGTTCAATATGTTGAAACAAAGACTTAGTTAATTTTGCCTCAACACAAACCTCACATTTATGTTGTTTATTGAAGACAATACTTGGTGGTAGATTTAGTGACATTAATTTTTTTATTGAATTAGTATTCACTTGACCTAATCTACCATGCCATAAATTAAATGAATGACAAGAATAAGCAAAGGAAGTTTTATTAGCCACTTGGACAACATTCATGATTACATTATTTTTGGTGCTGGCCTCGGCCTTGACACTCTCATTAGCAGACTCGGCTTTAGGAACCGGAGTTCCAATATTTATTTTAAATATGCCGTTGGTCATATAGCCACGGCCTACATACATTCCATTTAAGGTGATTACAATTTTAACAGATTCAAATACAAGTTTAAACCCTTTGTTCACCATCACTGAGCCGGAGATTAGATTCTTGCGAATTTCCGACACATGGAGCATGCCTGTCAGTGTCAGCTCCTTTCCCGATGTCATCCTCAGCATCACGGTTCCTTTTCCTTCCACCCTGGAAGTAGCCGAGTTCCACATGAAGTAGCTCTCATTGTCCACGGCCGTATAGGTCTTGAACATCTATTTGCTGGCGCATATGTGACTTGTGACGCCGGTATCCAGCCACCACTCATTTGGGTTGCTCCCCACAAGGTTCACTTCAGAGACCACAGCACTCAGGTGCATGTAGTCTTGTCCAGCATCATCTCCTTCCTCAACCATATTTGCCTGAGCAGGTGCCCTCTTCCTCCATTTCCATTGGAACTTCCTCTTTGGGGGGGGAGGGGTTTGGGCTTGTCGATGTGCATCTTATAATCCGCAGCACGATGACCCGGTTTGTTGCATACAAAGTAGTCTCCCAGGAATTTCTTCTTGGGAGCAGCACCGACTCCGTTGTCAAAGCGTTTCCGCTTAGATGCAGCGTCCTTAACCACATTGGCTTTAGCAACCGCATTGCTTGCCCCGCCACCGCCTTTCCTTCTGGATCGGCGGTTGCTTTGCTCAACATTGAGCCTCTCAATGATTCCCTCCAGAGTCATAGCCTTTCGCTTATTTTTCAGGTAGTTCTGAAACTCTTTAAATGAGGGTGGCAGTTTATCAATCATTAATGCCACCTAGAAAGGTTCATTTATTACTAACCATTCGACATCAAGCCTATGGTATATGAGCTGGAGTTCCTCAGCTTGCTCGATAACACTCTTTCTATCAGCCATCATGTACTCGTGAAAATCCGTGATGACAAATTTCTTTGTGCCAGGGTTATTCACTTTGTACTTCTTTTCGAGGGTTTCCCAAAACTCCTTCGCAGCGCACAAAGGATGTAGTTTCGGCATAGAAAGTCGCCGTGTTTCCATACTTCCACTGCCGAAACCGTCTGCACGTCCTCATCGTCCTCGCTTAGGACGGGGGCAGACTCCTTTAGAAACCGGATCAGGTTAAGGGCAGCTAAATAAAACAGCATTTTTTGCTGCCAACGTTTGAAGTTGTTGCCTCTAAAATTTTTTGGTTTCTCTAAATGAGAGGTTGGAAAAACGGGCATAGTCGAAGTAGCCGGAGCCTTGCCCTTGGCTTTGGCCGCAGTCGCAGCCGCTACTTTGGCCGCAGCCTTTGCAACGGCCTGAGCTGCGGCCACAACCGCAAGCATAGCATCAGCTTCTGCCGCAGTGGCGTTGGTCGCAGCCTTTGCCGCCATAGCTTCGGCCTCAGCCTCAGCCTCAGCCCCCCACTCGCAGCGCTCGTAATGTTTTGGCTACTGCTAATTACAACTGCGCCCTGCACATTTTCCGAAGGAACGATGGGTGTTTGATCCTCATTAGTCATCTGAAATGACAAGACAAAATGTTTAGTTTCTTGCAAGAAAACTAATATTCTTAATCACAAATACTAATTATAATTTAATTAGTTTGCTCAAAAGAATAACGCACAAAAACCATTAAACGAGACTCTAGCGTGAAAACCAAATCACTTTTGATTTCACTAAGAACTCTTTTAATTTCTAGAATAAAATGATTAAACTCAAATCGGATTTATTCTATTTGCAAACTTCAATTTCTAGTAAATTAGCAATTATTTTGCAAGAATAAAATCCGAGACGTCAACAACACTTGACATAAACGTTGAGTCGGTGTGAATGTAAATTAGCTTTAAAGTTGGTGTAAAAATTGTTGCTAGTTTGTTAGTTGGGAAGTTAGAGAGTTGGTAATACATATTTTTTTCCATTTTTTTATTTTTTAAGTTTTCCTTTTTTTTCCATTTTATTTTTATTTTTATTTTTATTGGGTAATTAGGTGGTTGAGCAATTGTTAATTAGTTTTAGAAATAATTGACCAATAGTTAATTAAATTTTATAAAATGATCAATATTTAAATAGTTTTATTTTTATTCACCAATCCCTAATTTCCCCTTAAAGGGAGGGACCCATACTCTTGTGTGTTGAATACTACAACTATACTATCTGTAGTATTTTGTCGTATTTTATAGTAAATCATGTACTCATAAATTGTTGCCCCATTCAGGGTTAGGTAGACAAACCATTTCGTCGACAACAAGAGTTTTCCCGACAAAGCATTTTGTCGCTAATCCCAGCTGCCGACAAATATTTCATCAGCTATTAGTATCATTTTTGTCGTCTCCTGGTTTTTTACCGACGAAATATTCGTCGGGTGAACTTATCTTAAGTGAACCTGGCCATGTCTAACGACCAAGATTTTCGTCGACTTAAATATCTACCGACAAAAGGTATTCGTCGAGTAAAACATCTATTGACAAAAATCTTTTGTCGGCATATCAAATATTGCCGACAAATTTCTGTATTCGTCGCATCTGACCTCTCCCGACTGTGCTGACCCGGCGAATCTTAGCCGACGAAATGTTCGTCGCCATAACTTTGAGCCGACGAAAATTGGGCTGTCGTGACGATTATTTTTTGTCGGCTTAACTAGTTTTTCTTGTAATCATCATAGGTGAATGAGGCCTACAGAGCTACACATGACATGCCATCATTTTATGTGTTGAATACTACAACTATACTATCTATATATTTTTAGTGCATGTCTGGTCAAGTTCCGAAGTTCACCCTTGGTGGCATGTGTCGTAGCCTATATATCAAGTCTCAATGAACATTTTAAGACTAATGAAGACCTTCTGAAAAAGTAAAAGTGAAGAATCAAGAGAAAGAATAAAAAAATTGACCATGTTCCAGAATACATCGATGAGCACCTATGCAAGATTCAAGTGTACGTGGAAGTTAGAACAAAAGGGGTCGGAGACCTGCGTAGGCATCACTTATAGTGTATTTTTATTTTTTCTTGTATTTGACAAGCCAAAAAAATCATCTTCTCCTAGCCAGCACACTCAAAATATTGTGTTATGGGCCAACTCTGCTTAAATATCATACTATTCATAGTTAAACGTTGTCAATATCGTGGTTCAATCCGTGTTCTTGTTCGAAATGATTTTAACAATAAAAGTAACTTCTTTTACCCTTTATTTACTACATTTTTAGTTTTATTATCGTGTTATACATGTTTGGTTAAATTTGCATCGTGAATTAGCTTAATCTTGAGTTTAATCACAACTAGTAGTTTAATAGCCATTTTAGTAGTTTAATCATTTTTATCATATCAATCATCATATACAAATTTTTTAATGTTATTCGTCTAAATGGTAATTTAATCGTAGATTCATAATTGTTTGTTTATCATGATCATGATCATGATCAATCGTTGTTCATAGGTAAGTAGTTATTATCACCGTTTATTATTTACTCTCTGTTTTTTACCAGGTAGTTGTTAATAATTTATTTTTCTATGATGTGATTTAAATTTGATTTGATCTCATTCAATGCAAATCCCATTGTAGTTCAAGTTTGAAATTTTGACAGGAAGTGAATAAATTGTTAAAATGGACAAAAGGGTAATATTTAGCGCATTGAACAATGTATTCAATGACTTCGAATATGGTTCATGGCTTGATATTTACATTTTGTGTAGGCCTCGCCAAGTTGCAAGTGTGAATAATATTAATACGTCCAAACATAGATTCTATTACCCTAAAAATAATTTTGAGATGGGACGCCGCTCTTGCATCTCTATTATACCATTTTGATTTGATTCCATCTAATGCAAGTTACATTGTAGTTAAAGTTTAATATTTTGATGGAAAGTCAAAAAAAATATTAAAATGAATAAAAATGCATATTTAGCCCATGGACCGATGTACTCAATGGCTTTGAGTATTGTTAGCGATTTTTACATCTTTGGTAGGCCTCATCAAGATAAGAGTATGACTTATTTAGTAGGCCCAAATGTACATGGCTTGCATTATATACCCTAAATAACGCGCCGACGATTTTACACCTTTATATATATTACCATATTATTCTGTAAAATCTTATCTTACAAACACTATTTTAATTCACAGAGACTCTGTGGCTGCTCAAATTTCCTTCTCATATTCTATTCTATTTTGTCCAGTATAACACTAGTCTATCGTTTTAATGACCAATTTTTATTTGAATCAAATATTTTGTAACGACGTTCTAGCCTTCAATTAAACCTCAATAAATTGTAGCTATTTCGATCCCTTTGATGTCTGTTTTCTCTAGAAGTGCTACTTCCACATTCAAATTCGAGGATTCCCATGGTAAGAAGACAATATAGATCAGATTTATGAATGGATTATGTTTTTCTTATATCTCGCATTTACATATTTGTCTTTCATTTTCTTTTATTAGATCTTAATCATGTGAAATAAACTCTAACTTGTTTCCACTTTTAGATAACAATTTTTGTCGATTTTACAACAGACAAAGTCGAATTATTGACATTTATTCACATGTCACAAACTCACAATACGCCAAAACGAATATAACTTACTTTGATTGTATGAATGTCTATCTAATTAAACTATTTAAGAAAAAAATGGTAAAAATATCATACGAGATTTGTCGTATCCATGCTTAAAGTCTCATTATTTTTCTCATAACTAATAGTGCTATAATATTTGGAGTAACCTTTTAAAAATCAGCGTTTTCTACATTTTGATCAGAAACATATATATAGAAATCTTTAAGTTACTGGTTTAGAGCCAAAGTAAGGCAACATAGCAGTTAATGAGATCAAACCAAAGGAGCATATAATAGTCTTAATTTCTTCTTCATGTATCTTTCACTAAATAATTAGTTATTGTTAAAAAATTATCACTAAAAAAAATGTAACATTTACTACTTAACTACCGAAGATGGTATTCAATTATCTTTGTTGCAAAACAATTTTATTTCATTTTATTTTTTATTTCAAAATAATAGATAGGGTCAGAACATATTGAGGTAAAAAAACAATATTATATTTCTATAATATTTTGTCCCTTAATCTATTACATTCGGATAAATATTTCCAACGATCTTTAAGCAATATTATATTTCTTTTAATTTTTTGTACTGATGTCTTGAAAACTTCATTCCCGAGTTATAACCCTAACCTGTTCTCATTCTAAAACCATAGTTTCCAACAAATTCGATTTTTTTCCCTTTTGAAAATTCTATCTCACATTTCCCACCTCACGCTTCTCATTTGATACTTTCTAATATTTCACATGTAAAAGTTGAATTTAAATTTATTTTTTTGTCTCCATATCCGTTTTGTTTTCACTCCTCACAGCTATTCTTAAACCTATGTCACTGGCTCAATAGCAATAAAATCATAAACCGGATAAGATTTACTTCTTGTACTTTCTTAAACCTATGTCACTGGCTCAATAGCAATCTTGTATGGGATTTTTACAATTTTTATTATTTATATCTTGGTAATATGTAAAACGTCATAAGAAACGAAATGTGACTTGATGGAAATTTTAGCAATTATATGCTTGCTAAAATATAAGTTGGGTTATCTTTACTAATTTTGTTTAATGCTTTATGATGTGATCTACATGAATGCAATGGTAAATTAATTAATTTTTTGTTTGCTTAAAATTTCCCTTATATATTTAACATATTTCTTATTTCAGGGCCGAGGTTGCTCGGAAAAACACATGGATCTAATATGTACAAAATTTTGATGGTCGTTGTTCATTTCATTTGAAAAATTCCATGGTATGTTATTGCAAACTTATTCATTTTTTTTCATTTTTAACCTTTTTCTTTTTTCTCGGTATAAATCAACCGGTAAAGTTTTACAAACATCACCATAAATTCTTTATTATAAAGAAAAAAAAAACAATCAATCAACTCGAATTGTTGTTTAATACATCACCATAAATTCTTTATTATAAATTCCAGTTTATGGTGATGTTTTTTATTTTTATTTTTTTGAAAGGTTACATATATGTTGTTTAATGCTTCACTTTGTTTGCATAATGTTTAACATTATAATCTACATATGCAATTATGTTATGACAGTTTTCAACATTACTCTTGTTATTTAGGACTGAATTGTCCATCTAGGATAAACTTATTTAATTTTTTGTCGGCCACTACTTTTGTCAGCTAGAAATTATTTGTGTCGGGTTGGAATTATACTGGCTCATACGAGTTTTTCTTTTTAATTAGGTGTGAATTGTTAAAACTTGTTTGCTAAAAGTTTATGAAATCCCGGTATTGTTAAACTACATTATCTTATATGGGTTTGTTAATCGGTTGCATAATCGCTCTAAAAATATGAAGTGCAAAAAAGATGAGGCTGTTAGGGAAAAAGAAATTTCCCACAAAAGGTTTGAAACGGAAGATTACCTCGCCACAAAGAATTATGTACTGAAAAGCTTTACGAATGGGCTTTCAGTGCAAATTTCTTTGTGCCGAGATAATCTTTCGCTTCAAACTTTTTGTCGGAATTTTTTTTTGCCCTGACAGCCTCATCTTTTAATGATACCCGGGATTTCACAAACTTTTAGCAGGAAATCAATCACACCTAGATAAAAAGAAACACTTGCATGAGCCAGTATATTCAAATACCGTCTTGATAACTCATTTTGAACCTGTTAGAAACTTAGAATATCCCTAACTCACTCATAGAACGGGATGTTTGTTTCCATTTTCAGATTTCTAAAAATAGGAAATTTGCACATCTTGTTGATATTTTTGATGAATGTAAAGACGTGACCTTTACTAGTTCCCCCATTAACATAACAAATCTGTATATACGGTTAATACCCAAACAATTTTGATTTGTGGCATAAAACCTAAATGGAATTGCAAATTAGTATATGCTTCACTTCACTTGTAAAGGCAATGCTCGTTCACGACGGCCTTGTATATACTTCCTTATTTAGCAACTGGTTGAGTAACCAAAAACATGTATATATTGTGGAAGAGAACAAAAAAAAATAGCTATGCCAAGATAATAGAGTCACTCCTATATCAGCAAGACATTAAACATTGATTGGAACACATGTGGCATACTGACATAACCGGTGCCCACTTATTCTTTTCTCAGAAAATAATTTGTTTTCAATTAATTTTTCCAATTTTATTTGTTATAACCATATTGATTTTGAACAAACTTGTATTTGAATGATTTGTGTACTGAATTGTCATGAACCTTATGCTTGTAATGTGTTTATGTAATTACTTAGTTCTATATTTGTCTCAATTAGAAACATGTGTACTGAATTGTAATACGGAGAGAAATAGCGCACTATACTGTAAGACAGTTGTAACTAACTTCTGTGATTGGTGCCAACTATCAATTCTGGCGTTGGTTAAATTTTTTCTTTTGAAAATATCTCATTCGAATTAATAAAACAATCAGATCAGCTTATACTTTATACAAATTCAGAGTAAATTTCTCTCTTTAATGGTGATTTTATTTCGTTTCTATATGGTGATCTCAACAAGTACAAAGAACAACATCCAAACAAAGAGCTGAGAGAGAACACAGACATTGAAAAAACAAATTTCCAAGCAATGTTACATGTTTTCTCTTACTTTATTTATGGGGAAATAGATACTGTATAAGGACACTTAATAAATAATTGCCTCGAAGAGATTAAATGATCGAAGAACATAATAATTGTGCAACTTACCTTTATTAAGATATTATTTAAAAGTTGAAAGTTAAAACTCGGGTACTTAACTCTAGAAACTTGTAATGGAACTTGAGTCTGAAATGATGCCCCAGAGTGTAGAATGAGTAAGGTGCGTAAGTAAAAAAAAAGTAAGCTAGGTTATTAACAAGATACCCACTGAACAAGAATGAGTTGAGTTAACTAATGGTCTCTTGTGCGCGTAATTTGGGAAAATTGTATCTTTAACTGGTCATTCTAAATAGGAAGTTTTTGTTTTCGCTAAATAATTCCGAAGTTTTTCAGTAAACTAAGCACACTTTTTGTTAAACTTAAGTACTATAATCAGTGTGTTCGTTTTTCATCAAATCACAATAACATGAAAATCAAGTTTATGTACAGTAACAACCAAAAAAAATCAGAATCATGAGAAAAACGTTAAATAAGTAAATAAAAATATGCTAGGTTATTAAAAAAATACCCACTGTACAAGAACGAGTTGAGTTAACCAAACTTAATTTCACAATGGCAGAAGCTAAACAAAAGACAGTCTTTAATAAACTTTAAAACTATTGTTGGAAAAACATGTGAAAAACATGGGTGTTTCCGAATGGTCGCTGGACCAACTTCGGGTCATTTTTACATGCGACAGCGCTAAGTTGTTTATACCATACTCAACGTGGTTGAGTAGCCCGTCTGACGCGCTTCGCAACGGTATATCGCATGACCTATTTGGAGAATGGGTGTGAATACAAAGTGGCTTCAAAGTTGGTACCTCGCAAGCTCAAATCTGGAAAATCTGGAAAACCGAAATGGTAATGGAAAACCATTTAGTATAATCCCATATTGGAAGATTGAGAGTCAATTTTACAATATATATACCATACCAACCCATGTAGTTATTAAACTAACATGTCCACATACACCTAAGAGTATTAGTGTGTACCACACACCCGCGCTCGCTCGTGTCTCGTGTCTCGGGCTCGGGCACGGGCACGGGCACGGGTGCGGGCGCGGGCTTGGGATTTGGGAATGTATTGGGTCTTGGGTCTTGGGTCTTGGGTCCAAACCCGAATAGGGAGTTTTGTATAAAATACAAAAGGAGTCCCTAGAGTTTCCAGCAAAGAGAAACGTCAGCAATGAATGAATTAAATGCTGCGGTTTCAGGAATTAAGTGAGCGGATTCTGGGGGTGTAACTTCCGGAATTGATGACCAACATTTATGGCTGCGGTTTCAGTAGAGCCTATAAAAGGCAGCCATCCCCCTCTCATTTCAACACACCAGAATACACACAACTCACAGCATAAGCATACACTTAGTGAGAGAGAACCGCACCACCAACAGCTCGACCTGTGGTTCGGTGCCGGTTTCCATACGAGCCACTCTGAGATATAAGTTGTACCTTGGGAACAAAGTCCCGAAACCAGAAACCTTTAAAGGTGGTTCGGGAAATATTGTTTAAGGGAAACTGCTCAGCAGTTGCCTCTTATTTTTTATTTCTGTTATTTATTTTTCAGTACTTTACATTCTGTATATTTCGTTTCAGTACCATTTCTTTTCTGTAATTTACTTTTCTGTACTGTTTCTTTTCTGTATTTACTTTTCAGTACTGTTTACTTTCAGTCTTTCAATTCTGTAATTTACTTTTCAGTTTTGTAATTTCCAGCATTTACAAAAAACAGTCCGGCAGTTTTTTATTTGTTAAAAACCAGTCCGGCAGTTTTTTATTTGTTAAAACCAGTCCAGTTTGTTTTTTGTTCAAAACCAGTCCGGCAGTTTGTTAAAACCAGTCCGGCAGTTTTTTATAAACAGTCCGGCAGTTTGTTTTATTGTCAAAACAGTCCGGCAGTTTGTTTTATTGTCAAAACAGTCCGGCAGTTTGTTTTATTGTCAAAAACAGTCCGGCAGTTTGTTTTTTGTCAAACCAGTCCGGCAGTTTGCTTTTTGTCAAACCAGTCCGGCAGTTTGTTTTTAATTCTGTACGAGTCAGGAATTGTAATTCATATTCCAATTGTGAGAAATAAAATTGTTATTTCCATTGCGTTCCTGTCTTCTTTATTTTATTGTCCTTTCTTTTATCGTATTCGAAATAGTACCAAAACCAACAACTATTACCAGTGTGTACCTTTTTGCATGAAAGTACAACAACTTGAAAATTGAGTTTCTGTACCAAAAAAATCAGAATCAAAAGAAAATATTTATAAGCTAACCAAACTTAATATTCACAAAGACAAAAGCAAAGTTAAATATGTTAGGATGATATACTAAAAGACATGATGTATCGTCGGTTTTACTATTTATTTATTAACAATGAATGATTTATTTGATAATAATTTTGAGCAATGGTGTACATATTATTTATATGTACACATGTCTTTATTTTGTATAGTAATTGATTTGGTGTGTAGAGTACGGTTTACACAGGAAATATCAAATATTTGGTTTTTACAGAATATATATATTTTATCGTTCACAACTTTAGATGGAGTGGACAACCATCGGTATAGTTATAGCACAGATTTTTAGTAGGTCTGTCTTGATTACAGTGAATGTTTGAGTTCCGACTGTTTGTGCTCATATACTTAGAGTATAGTGAACATGAAAAATTGATATTATTTTATGATACTGATTAGAATAAAATAATTATAGTTAAGGAATTTTTATGATTACTTATATTGTTAATCACTAGATTATTTTTGATACACATATTCTTAATATATACTGCTATGATTTGCAATGGGTGATATTTGTTGTGATCAACAAATCTGTACGTTGTGCAGTAATATTATTTATATAGTGTGTGTCTATAATCGAAGCAATTCATGTCCGTTAACAAGGATTGATGATATCCCCTCGAGAAGCTTATAAATTTTGTTTGTGTCAAATCTTGCAAGTAGATTTTATATCCGACACAACAAATAAGTTAAGTGGAAAGGTCAAAGAAATAATATGCCGTGTAAAATAATTGTCAGTAATTTATTTAGTTGGTGGATATTTGTAATCTTAAGTTGGAGAGAAAAATTAAATATTTAATAATGTGCTCTAAAAAAATTTTGATAAGGAATTACAAGCAATTATATTCTTTAGTAGAAATTAATATAATTTTTTGATAAAATATCTTAAGATTGGTAAATTATTAATTTCTTACATTTTATCATTTGTGTATCTCAGTTGTACATGAAAAGTTCTATCTAAATTGGGTTATAAAGCATGTATCATTCTAAACTATGTATGATTTGTCAAAAACTTGTCTGTTTAACAGCTATAAAGTATGAAACCCACGGGTATCATAAAATGTCTAAACTAAGCAAGTCTATCTAGTGTGTATCATTTTATACAAGTTTGATTTTCAAATAATTTGGTTAGATGCCTTCACTCATGAAATTTCAAATAATTTAGACTTAATTATGACTAATTTCTGAGAAATTTCCACTTTACTTTTGCATGTCATGAGTTATTTTTCTATTTAGGATACAAATGAATAAGTTAAGCTAGATATATTATTTCTGTAGGTGTTTGCATTTATTTTTTGTGTGTGTAAGTTAAGCATGAGATATCATCGAACACGTAACGTATAATTGGAGATTCTGATAGCACAAGTTTCTACCTAGAACACATTTATTAAGGGAAAAATCCTAAGCAAACCCCTCTCAGATCTTATAATAATACTACAAAGCAGATGTTAAGATAGTTGTAACATAATGGTTTATCCCAAATGACAATATACATGAAAGGAAGATCTCTAAAGTAAAACATCTTCAATCTGGTGATAAATATTTATATCACACTATCAAACTTCATAAATTACCAGAGAAAACAGTAATAGCTAAAAGTCGGCATGACTGATAGTCAAAAAACAGATCCTACTCAGCATTCAGATTGTGTAGATACAATTTCTACAGAAGAAATCAAAGGAAATCCTACTCAGCATTCGGATTACCACGATGTTATCTAAACCCCAATGATAACATATTTAATTTCGAGAGGCCCCTTCGAAGAAGTTATCAAGCCTTCACATTAGTCATGAAGTGACCAATCCTACTCAGCATTCAGACAATCAAGATAACTATTTAGCATACCGGTCCAATATCCAACTCATCATTCAGACACAGTTGGCCCAATATATACCAATCAAGCGCAATTCCCGTCGCATACAAAAACAGTGGAAAACACTAACCTAGATCCTCGATATCAAATGTCAAAAGCAAATATTTCAATAGCCGAAATATTAGACAAACCTACTCAGCCTTCAGAGTGTCACAAAAGTAACTACACAGACATTAAAACACCTAAATTAACCATCACAAAACTGCCCACACATGCCAAACTCCAATCTAACCTTAGTTCGATAGAGTTTCAATAAACAAGAAATGCCAAAAAAAGACATAAAACCAAAGATTTCAAACACATTCATAGTATGTGCCAACGTATCATTACAATCAAAACCCACATACTCGGAAGACACAAGCCAAAGCAAATGAAATTCAAGTAATGATATAGCGCTAAAGTGAATCAATACCTACGAAGGCGAGACCACAAAAACGGAGCGGTACCCCACCAAACCCTGATCTACAGGTGAAACAAACCAAGGGCAGTGACAATTAGGGCTTAGGGATCAAGAGAAATATTGGGGCTAACCATAGGGCAGGGGGAAAATCCTGAAATACTGACCAGACTCGTGCCCCGACCCGCACATGACCCGAAATTTCCCGACCCGAGAAGAGTCCCGACCTGAAAATGTTGGGTTTTGTCCCGACCCGACTAACTTCGGAATAGGGATCGGGTGTCTCGACCCGAGCCGATTTTTCAATTTTTATATATTATATATTATATAACATGATTTTTTTTTAGTTTAACACTAAAATGTAAATTAATTTATATCAAATGCAAGTGATGAGAATCGAACCTTATACCTCTAGCATGTAATGTAAGCAATCTACCATATGAGTTACAATACTTTTTTGTTTCATATAATAGTTATAATTACATAAGTATAATATAGATTTATACTTTTTAATATATAAAACTATTAAAATAAAAAATATACTTAAATTAAAAAGTTATTGAGCAACTATTGAGCAACGACAAAGAGCGTCTTCGAACTTTTGAAATGAGGTCGAAAGGCTTGAGAAAGCAGGTTCACGAACTAAAGATATTATGCGATATCGAAGCGTGTTTAATTGTTGATAACGCTCTAAAGGGGGAGTTGAGAAATTGGCCACCGGATCGCGATCAAATTAATAAATTAATCAAATGTTACAAAAATCAAACTGCTGTATATCTCTATCTCGGTTGTTTTTATAGCTCAACCTCATTTGTTGGCTGCTAAGATGTATGCATGTATTTTCATAAATAAGTATGTACATATTTTTCCCAACTTGCTTCATTTACTAGCAATATACAATTTACTTGTTAGTATTTTGAAAAATACAGTTTACCAGCAATTAAAACATACAAGACTCTGGATTTTTATGGTTTTTGTATCCATAATTGTTGATCTATTCTCGTATCTTAAATTCTTATTTTTCTTATTTCGTATCATATATTAATTCAAGTTATTTTTCTATTTTGAACTTTTTCGTTCATTTTGATACCCTCAATTCTCAAATATTTCTTATTTAGTAGCCTGAAATCTTAACAATTTTATTGTTAAGTATCCTGAATTCAATTATTCTGATATCAAGTGTCAAATAATTGGGTGGAATAGTTTTAAATTGATAAAAAAAAACATGAATTTAGAGTACTAGACAATAAAAATAAAAATAAAAATTCATGGCACCAATCGAGAAAACTCTCCTAATTCAGGGTACAAAAATGCTACAAAACTCTCTCATTACTAAAGATTTCAAATTTTGGTAATTTCCAACTTACCAAAAATCAATGCTTCGGGACTCTAGTGCTTATTGGAAAAAGAGTTGCTCTTCCAAATCCTTCTTAAGATTTATTTATATTCCAATTCTTAAAGCAACAAAAGATTAAATATTTGACAACTAGGATGGAAGCTATGAGAAATAGTAGTCATATGAGTAGCTTTCAGAACGGAATAGCAGCTCAAAACGAGTTGTACTATTCTTCGCCAATTTCTTTCCTTAAACCCGAAATCAAAAACTCTTGTGATTTTTCACAAACTCAGGTTTATTTACAAAATTCTATGACAAATATGTCTAGTAAGAGTGACCCATGTTACACCCAACTTGAAGATCTTTTTAGTACCGATTTCATCAACTTCGACAATTTTGACAAGTTTGGCATTCCAGAGGATTTTAAAACACAAGTAATATCCCAATGTTCTCATAACGCTAAGTTTGACTATGAGTATTTTGGAGAAAGCTTGCCAGTTAATTCGGATGAGTATTTTGAAAATTGGATTAACTAATTCGTACACAAGGCAGCAAAGAAGAAGTTTAGCGATGCAACTTTTGAGTAACAGATGTTAATGGTATAATTATTTATGTTCGGTTTGTAATATAAAGTTTTAGTTCTAAGTTATTTTAAGATGGAAACGTTTGCTTTATCTAGGTTTGGGAAATCCCGACCCGACCCGCACCCGATATTTCCCGACCCGACAAACTTCGAGATCGGGTGAAAATTTTAATTTCGTCGGGCGTCCCGACCCGACCCGATTTAAAATTAATTTATATTTTATATTATATAACATGTTTATTTTATTTTTAAATATTAAAATGTAAATTAATTTATTTTAAATACAAGTGATGAGAATCGAACATTTTATCTCTCATATACAATGTAAGCACTCTACGATATGAGTTACAATCCTTTTTGTTTTATATATTAGTTATAATTACATAATTATAATATAAATTTGTAGTTTTGAATATATGAAACTATTAAAATGATTATATACTTAAATTAAATTAAAAAGTTATATTGTTAGTTAAAAAAAGATAAACAATAATTATGTTCCGATTATAAAAATTATAATGATAATGTATATCATTTATTATGACAATTGTTGTTTGTGTGAATAAAACAAAATAATAAAAGAATATGTTAAAAAACGTATCAATTTTTTTATCTACTCCATTATTTGTAATTTCATACTATTTTATCTACGACATGTTAATATCTTTTTTTCATTTATTAGGAATGTTATTTTTAAACTAGGATTATATTTCGTGTTAATAACATGTTTAGACTTCTAAAATAAATATTGTTATTAAAAAATGACGTTGTCGTAAAATAAAAAAATATGCCGGGTGATTCGGGATAAACCCGTCCCTACAGGATACCGAAAAAGTCGGGTCCGAAAAAAGTCGGGTCCCGACTTTTGTCGGGTCGGGATTGTGATTTTTTTTCACTTGCAAAAGTAATCGGGTCGGGATACGGGTTGAGTGGTTACGGGTCAGATCACGATCCTAACTCATCCCTAATTTAAGATGGAAACGTTTGTTTTATCACTATGGAAGTGTGACGTGACCATAATTGTGTCTTTGTTTAGTAGTATTTTTTAATCTTTAATGAATCTTATTTTTATTTATTTTTTGTTAAAGAGGGACAGAGTCCCAAGGAATTTCCATTACACAAAATTTGGGCGTTAAAACCCAGCATTACAGGGTGACCTTCTACACAAAAAGCAAAAGAACAACCTAAACAGTTTATAAGTTTGTTGCTATTACAAAAGAACACTAACCTTTAATAGAGCAAACAAAGAACTATCATCATAGTTTTAAGTTTAATATTTAGCCTACTATATGTACATATCTCATAAAACATGCTCTTCTGCAATTCTCTCGTTTCCTTCGATCAAGGCCAATTTAGCTTCCAATTCCAAAATCTTCACAACACGACTACTTAGCACGTGAGATAATCATTCATGAACAGTAGCAATTTTTGCCCACAGACTTAAAAAAATGGCACCAACACCCCACTCAAACACAAACCACCTCAAATCAGTATATTTTTCCAAATTTGGCATAAATCTCAAGGAAGCTATCCTCTATTGATTATTCTAGCCAAACATTTGTAAAAGAGGGAAACATTTACAAAATGTAATTTAAATGTCTCAAGAGACCCCCTCATATTGGCCATTTAAAATACAGTGCAAATGTAACTCTTTATTTACTGTCACATCAAATCTACAAGGAACAAACTCATTTTAAATTTTAGAGTATGAAATGAAGAGCCACCCTTCCATTCATAACTAAAAACTTGTAGGTCTCAAGAGAACACACTCATATTGACCACAACATAATCAGAATGCAATGGAAAAATTCAAATAACAAACTGTAATTAGTCCTTAAGGGGACACCCTCTTATTGGAACTAAAAACGAATGATGAAAGATTAATCCTCCCATGAATGCCAAAAAAATCTCAAGGGGGCACCCTCTTATTGAAAGAAAGGCAATCATAAATGCAAGATTCAGTCATGAAGGTGTTCTTTATTGCCTTTAAATAAAAAATTCCTCTCGTTAAAAATTTCTTCTTTTTCTCGTCACATTTTTTTTTAAATAGATGGTGGGGAGAACCCACTTTTATTGATGAAATGTAGGTAAAATACCTTACAAAATTAAAACTTAGTATTCATGCTGAAAGAAACGCAAATAAAAGGATCAAATAGGAAAAACATAAAACTATTACATCCAATAGAAATTAATGAAACATAAAACTCTTTAATCTGAATAGCCAATAGATTGATGACGAGAACTTGAGGGACTAGGACTGTGAATAGCTGTAATAACTTCACAGGTGTCGTTTGCACCTCTTCATTTCCAGTGAGTAATTGAGTCCAGAGAGAGAAAAACCCTATATCCATTTTCATCGCCTTCTTAGGTTAGAAAGACCTTTCGCCTCTGTTAAAATAACCCCTTTTAAAATATGAGGAAAATCATCCAAACAATTAGAAGAGATGTTACCCTCCCAGTTTGCCAGAAGATCAGCAGCCTTATTACCTTCTCTGGCCACGTAATTGAACAGGTATTCACCTTCTTTTAACAAGATTTTAATAAGGTTAAACAGTTCTATAATCTTCCATGGACACTTTTGTTTACCCTCTATGATTTTAATTAATACCTGTGAATCACTCTCAATAATAATCTGTTTATTAGGGGAAATAAGTAGACCATAGTATAGGGCTTGAAACTCTGAGAAGATAGCTGAAGAACTGATTATAGATCTAGAATAACCTTTAATAAAAGCCCCTTTTTCATCTCTTATAAGACCTCCAATACCATTTCTGATATTTGATTGTTTAAAGCAACCATCTATATTAAGCTTTAGAACCCCAATAGGAGGATGAAGCCACTTAATAATAGTGGTCTTATCAATATACTTCTTAACACTGAAATTGGAATAAGAAAAGCCCTTCTCCTTGTAGCCAGATAGAATAATCAACTCTTCAGTTTTTCTGATGATATAACTTGATTTCATTTTGACATTATCAAATTTGAAAGAACATCTTGATTTCCAAATGTGTCAAATAAGGATAGAAGGAAGAACCTGACAAATCTTCCTCTCAGAGAAATAGTTTTTCTTATTAATATAAGACCACCAGCTGTTAATTCTCCCCAATAAGGAGTTGTTTTGAATAAATATCCCCCATTTCCTCTCAAAAAATTCCCAAACTTCATTTGCTATTAACCCAGTACTAAAGAGATGATTGAATGTTTCTTCTGATGCTTTACAGCAACCACACATAGAAGCCAAACTAATATTAAATTTGTGCAGATTGCAATCCAAGGAGACTGCTTGATTAAATAGCTTCCACATGAAACAAGATATTTTCAAAGGTATCATTCTGTTCCAAATAAAAGCACTTCTCCAATTAATATAACCTACTTTTCTGGTAATTTCCCATGCTGAATTAATAGTAAAATGCCCAAGATTAGTAGGTTTCCATATAGGTACCCCATTGCCAGATATAATAGAATTACTATCTGTCAATTCTCTTACTTGAAGCATTCTGCACCAAGTGTTAGAACCTTTTTTTATAGGGATGTCTTCTGCTTGTTTATTTCTACAGTATTTATCTTTCAAGAATTTGGTCCACAATGAATCTTTAGTTTTAAATTTCCACCATAATTTCATTGCAAAAGCAGTAGATATATCCTGAAAACTTTTAATATTTAATCCCCCTTCTTTTACTGGAGAACAAATCTTACTCCATCTAATCCAATGGTGCTTGTTTTTTCCATTTTTGTTACCCCAGAAGAAGTTTGACAGCAATTGATCTATTCTTTTAATCACAAGTGTAGGAGGATTCATAGCAGCCAAAGTATAGATAGGTATAGATTGTAGTACATGCCTTATTAATATTAATTTACCACCCAAATTGAGCCAATTACCCTTCCATGTAGACAGCTTACTTCTAACTTTTAATATAAGCTCATGAAAAAGAATACACTTTTTATGACCAGAATATAATTTGCAACCAAGATAGGAAAAAGGAGGAGTCTTGCTAGATATAGAAAGCACTTTGCAAATATTAGTTTTCTGTGGTGTACTTACACTTTTAGAGAAGTATACAAAACTCTTGTCTAGACTGATTTCTTGACCAGAATCTTTGTTATAACATTGCAGGGTATCCCTAATCTTCCTTACAGAATGGAGGTCAGCTGAACTAAAAATAAGTAGATCATCAGCAAAAGCAAGGTGAATAATAATAGGACTTCCAATAGGTGATTTAAAAGCTGTCCATCTCTTGTTATCAATTAAGTCATTTAAATTTCTGCTTAATACTTCAGAACATAATAAGAATAGACTAGAAGAGAGAGGATCCCCCTGTCTCAGGCCATTTCTAGGAGTAAAAAGCTCTGTGGGGCTGCCATTTACCATGATTGAAGTATGATTGCCAGAAATAATTCTCCATACTATATCTATAGTCTTCTCAGAGAAACCCATTTTCCTTAGAATAGAAATAAGAAAATGCCAAGAAATACGATCATAAGCTTTTTTCATATCTAGCTTTAGAGCTATGTTTTTACCACTGGTCTTTTTGTTGAGAGTAGATATAAATTCCTGAGCTAGAAGAATATTGTCCACAATGTCTCTTGATTTAACAAACCCACTTTGATTCTCAGAAATTATATTAGGAAGAATAGCTGCAAATCTAGTAGACATAATTTTAGAGATAATTTTGCTACAGAAAGTACATAAGCTGATGGGTCTGAATTCAGCAAAGTTCTTTGGCTTAATCTTCTTTGGTATTAGAGCAATAACAGTAGTGGAAAAAGATTTAGGAAGTAGATTCCCCATGAAGAATAGGGAAATAGCTTTGATAATGTCTTCTCCAATAAACTCCCAACAAGATACAAAGAACTGACCTGTAAAGCCATCTATTCCAGGAGAACTTGATCTGCTTAGATTAAAGACAGCTTCTTTTATCTCTTCATTAGTAGGGTCTTTATCTAAGAAATTATTAATCTCTGTAGATATAAGATTAGGAATATTATTCAAACTATTATAACCACTAGAAAGAGGGAGATCTGCTGCCAATAAGCTTTTGAAATAAACAATAGCTTCTTTTTTAATGATTTCTGGGTCTTTAGTGCAAGTACCATCTTCTTTTTCTATTTCATAAATGCCACTCTTTAATCTTCTTTTCTTCACTACACTGTGATAGAATTTAGTATTAGCATCCCCAAGTAAAGCCCATTTCAGATTAGCTTTTTGAGCCCAGAATTTTTCTTCAATGTTTAATTTAGCTTTTAACAAAGCTTCCACTTTATTAAACTCAGTTTTGTTAACAGGTGTTGGATCCATTTCAAGTTGCTGCTCTGCTTTTAGAAGGAGATCTTCTACTTTGATTATTTCTTGGAATATATTCCCAAAGGTATTGTAGTTCCACTCTTTCAATCTCTTCCTAGTAGCCTTCAAATTAGCAGCAAGATTATCTAATGCATTAGAATTTGAACAAACCCATACTTCTTTAACTGAGTTAGAAAAATCTTCATGATCTACCCAGAAATTCTGAAATATAAATCTTTTTGGACTATTGACTGGAATTACCTGTAGCTTTAATAATAATGGACTATGGACTGAAGTAGCTTTGCTTAGATGATCCAGAAAAATATTATAGAATAAGTTTGCAAACTCTTGATTGAAAAGAATCTTATCAATTCTTTCAAAAATAGCATCCACTCCACTGCGTTTGTTCCACCAAGTGTATTTAGAACCACTATATGTGGATTCTGTAACACCCAGATTGGTAATACAAGATAGGAAATCATTAGCAGAATTAATATTAATAGGTAGACCCCCAATCTTATCTTCCTCATTAGAAACAGTATTAAAATCCCCACCAATCACCCAATGTTTAGTAGTAAAAGAATTTCCTAAGAAATCCCAAAGAGCTTTCCTTTCAGTAGCTGTGCATTTGGCATAGATCACTGTAACTTGAAGCTGAAGACCCAAATTATTAATAAAAACTTCCAAATTAACTGCTTGGTTCATTTGGTTAATAATAGAGATGTTCATCTCTTGCATATAGAAGATCCACATCTTATTATCTTCATGTATAATAACTTAATCAAATCCAAATTTCCTTTTATAAAACTCAACTTTATCATTAGAAATCTTAGGTTCTATACAGACTAAGAACATAATGCTATGTAATTTACACAGCTTAATTATAGGCCTAGTGGTAGCTTTATTACCCACTCCTCTAATATTCCAAAATAGTGTATTAATCATGTAAAGCTTTTCTTAACCCCTACATTAGAGGATCTCAAGATCATGGCATCTTTAGCAACACTAGTTGAAAATTTTCCCAATTTTCTTTTATTTTTAGGAGTTTTCCATTCTCCTTCTTCTGGAATCTTTGGAATTTCCCTAGGAGATAACCCAAGATCAATTCTCAAGTGTTTAGAAATATCAGGGGCATCAATTAGATTAGAATCCCTCATTGTCACATTATCATCAAAGTTATGAATGATCTTTAAAGGACTTAGAGGAGTTTCACCTGTAAATATAACCATATCAGTGTTTGGATTACCCACTTCTTCTCTATTATCTTCTAATACCACATTGTTTTTTCCATTTTCAGAAATATCTGCAGTTGGATTAGCTGCTGTGTCTTCAGAAATTCTTGCCTCCTTTCTATTGAAGTTTTTTGTAACCCACTCCTTTGTGCTTATTTTATTTTGGGATTTGTAATAATTGGCCTTTTTGTTATTTTCTTTGGCTTTTCCACCATTTAATTCTGTCTCTTTAATAGCTTTTTCCCCTTTCTCAGAATTTCCTTCTTTTCTTTTTTCTTCTACTATATCTAATTTAGTGAACATACAGGTCTCTATAGAGTGACCTATTTTAAAACACTGCGAACAGTATTTAGGAACTTCTTCATATATGCAGTATTGCCAAAAACCTTCATTATTCCCATAGTTTATTCTTACTCTATTTATCAGTTCTTTTCTTAGATTAATTTCTACACAGATTCTGGCTAGACCAGGTCTAGTCAGTTTCGAAGTAGGTTCATCTACTTTAAGAGGTTTTCCAAAAGCTGAGGCTATACTAAATATGCTGCTTTTGTTGTATAAATGAATTGGTAGTTTGGACAGAGAAATCCACACAGGTGTAACTGGAGATTCTTTTTCTGGACTAAAATCATAGGACCATTTAAAGGTTCTCATAGGACTATTGTCTATGTACCAAATTTTCCGCATCCAAATTCTTAGGAAATCTTCTTCATAATAACATCGGATTAAAATGTGTTTTGAATCAATAACTCCAATATGATAATTGGCTTTCAAATCCATAGAACTAAACGTTTTACGAATTACATCTATATTAGGCTTACCGTGTGAGAATTTCCCTACAATAGTATATTTGAAAGGTTCTGATAGGGTTTTAAGATCATCAACTGAATAATGAATCATTGGTTCACCTTCATAGGATTCGATTTCTTTTACTGGAACTTTAGGAGTCACGGATTGGGTTTTTAAGATAAAAGCAAATGATTTAGTAGCAGGTGGGTCTGGGGAGAGGGTTTGGTTGGGATCGGGTGGTTGAATATCGGTCATTTTATCGGCTGCTAGGGTTTTTCACCCTAGTAGTCTCTCTCTTTCTCTCTCTAGGGCTGGCTTTGTATTTTGTTAAGTGATAACTATATGACATAGAATGTGTTTTTTTCTCGTCACATATTCCTATATAATTTAACAAAACATATAGCAGTATTTGCTCAAAAAGATATTAGAAGTACTGGTAGACAATTAACACACCTCGTTTATTTTCAAGATTGTAAAATTACGACATTTTTTGATCGCTAATTCAAAATGTCTCAAGAGAGAAAACAACGTCGCATGACTTCCTCCCATTACCTTCTCCCAAAATATGTTTCTCGGCTTACTTCTGCTCCGAATTGGGTTAGTATGAGCCTATGAGCCTTTGTGTTAAAAATCGAGACCAAGAGAGCACTAAAATGATCTCAAAAATCAACTCGTGATCGCTAGTAGTTAGATTTGATCGCTCCTTTATTGGGCTACCAGCTTTTCCGCATTCAGTGTGACTAATTAAATACATACCATCATGCTTCTAAATTTAGTTTACATTATCCTTTTATTCGTGTGGACCGTTTATCTCTATACTCGGATGACGTTTTCCTATATTTTAAGGAGTGTTGGATAAATCCACTATGTTTTAAGGAATTAGATGTTCGTGCACTATTTAGTACTACGTACTTGGGCAGCTTTCTCTCTTGTTGGGTAGAGACCTTTTGTTATAAGTCAATTGTCAATATTATCAATTTCATGTAGTGTACGTTTTGTCGTCGAAAATAATACTAAATATGTTTGCAATTTTGTATTTTTTCACCGGAGTGACATGCCCGTTTTCAGGCCAAGTTGGCCAAGACTCAATTCTTGTGCCCCTGAAAAATAAGCTTATTTTAGGCTTCTTAATTTTTGGTCTACTATACTAATATATATCATTAGCTATGTTATTTTATTCTCATTCTCAACACTCTGAACACATGCGGAACACACACGAAACACACACGAAACACACACGAAACACACGCCTGTATTCATTATTTTCTTCTTTTTCATCTCAAATTTAAAACTGAATCTTTTTTATCTTTATATTCTAATCATTGTATATTACAAATAAAAACTTAAATTCATCTCCCACAATTATAATTAATATCTACTCCGAAAATTAAAAATCACCAATTCCCTGATAGGGCTCCGTTCACATCGGTAAAGTTCACGCAAAATCTGTTTGTGTTACCTTTTAAGTATTTAATTATTAAAAAAATAATTTTACTAAATATACAATTTTCCCACCCTTCAATTATAAAATCGATTTTTATGGGAGTATGTTTAATATGTAGCAATTTGAATAATTAGTTCGTAGATATCTATGCATTTGTTTAGTTATACTCCATAATGCATTTATTTAACATGTTTTTTTGTTTAGGAAATTTTTTTAGACAAAAAGCCCTTTAAATTTTTTATTTGTCTCGGCTCTATAAATTATTGAAGACGTCACTGCACATCATGGTACGACAATTTTGTACAATGTTGGTTTGCTTTTGTGGTTAAGGGATTAGGTTGTTGTGGACTACCCATTTTTACAACGTCGGCCAGTGATAGAGATCCCACAGGTTGATTCCAAGAAGAAGGTTAAGTGTACTCAGAAGATGGTTCAGATACCCCCAACCACCATCAACTGTGTCTGTAATTGAAATATTATTTTCAGCCGTAACAGAATCACCGTGTATTAAAGGTCGGTATACTTTACTTCCTGTTGTTCCAGATGACACAGACGAGTAACTTCCATAACCGGTATTTTCATTTTCCTTCTTGTATGTAGGCTTCCCAGATTCCGAAGAACTATATTCTGTGTCACTACGTCCGGCATAATGATAAAAAGTTCAAAATTTGATCGTCATTCAACAACATTTAACGGAACATTTATAATTCACCTGAATATTTGTTATAAGCACTATTTCAGTCGTTTGTTGCTAACATATTCAAATGAAAATATATAAATGCTTTAAATTATTTCCTAAAAGATAAAGTACTGTATTATTAGAGTCCAAATCTTCTACCTCCTATTCTCTATCCCCTTCCGTGCCCCCTTACTTATTTTCACTCAAATTTTAAATTTTCACAACTTATACCGCAACTTTATAAACTTTTATATTATATTGTATTCAAATTTTAAAACATTTGAACATAATATTGTTTTATACAATTTTTTTAATATTCAATGTTTAATTTACACTAATTTATACATTTATTCCAAAATAAATTTTGTGCGGCTTTTCTTTTAAAAATAATTATTGGAATGTATTGATACATGTATTATAGCAATTGTACAATTTTTTTCAAGTTTTTTAGAATTTGTTTTTGGATAAAATAAGTAAGAGGATACGGAAGGGGTAGAGAAATGGAGTAGAAATGGAGTAGTGATAAATTTGTAGTGATAATTTTTTTAGAATCTTTTAGAATAACCATTATTTTAATGAAAGATACATGAACAAGAAATTAAGACTATTATATGCTCCTTGTTGTAGGTTATTATTGGACTATTGGGCCTTACTCATAGTGGGCCTAAGTTGGGCTTTCTAGCTTGTATAACCCTAATCTCTAGTATATAAAGAAGGTTAGAGTCCCCTTGTATTGATACATTCTGATGAATAAAGACCTACTGTTCCCTCTCTCTATGTTCTCTCTATGTCTCCTATATAATATATATACTGAGTTAATAAGACTCACAACACGTTATCAGCACTTTGCTCGCAGAGACTAAGATATACGTTTGCGGATATTGGAGATTTTGGGTAAACGCACGGATATTGAGTATCTATAAACCTTGAGGTTTATCCGGGTTTAATTAAGTTATTGCTATATCGACCTTCACCAAAATACTCGAGCATGGTACACAATTAACTAATCCATATATACGTTTTGTAAAACATATATTGTAGATGCATGTTGATATATATATCATGATATGCTACTGGGATGCTGAATTAATATGTTAACCTATATTGTATGCCTCCATGTGAACATGTATGTATGTAACGTGTTTACTTTAGAATTTTACATATAGTTACGAACTCCAGGTTTATTAAAGAACATGTAATTGGTATATACTAATCTCCCGAGTAATAATTATTGAAATTCTAACACGTACGGTATAATATTTTACATATTCCTATGATTAGTAATTTACAGTTGCATATTCTTGTTAAAATACTAATTGTAATTGAATAGTGTTATGTCATTGTTTATTTATATAACAATCCTAAGCATAGTATACTACTACTCTTAGAGCACGTATCTCCTAATACATTAGTATCTAACATGACCTGATTACTATATTCATATAGGCAGTAACTCACCTGTACCATCGAATTAATATGATGACACGTTAATTATATAAAACAAGTTCGTGATTGGTATGTAAACTGCCGGACCAAATCCGTTAAAAAAAACAAAATATATAAGACTATATGAACCTCCTGAAACTTGGGTACTTCATGTGTAATTAATGTCAAACTGAATACAAGTTATATAAATTACAGTAGTGATCCATGTAGTTTACCCCTATTTACAGAGCAGCATATAAGTTTAAATATGTATATATTTGGTCCTCACGTAAACTAGGAAATTACCATATGAATGGAAATTGCGTAAATATTATAAATTGGCCATTAAAATATATTATGTACATGAATGATTTAGTTACCATGTATAAAACTTACACATATAGCAATATAATAATAAAATATTGACTAAATCTTGCTAGTGTAAATTGGTAATTACTAATAAATTCTAGATTGATGATAATATTGATTAATTTGATTTCCTTATTAGGAAATATATATTGCAATATATATGCTAATCATGCAAACAGGTACAATCTAAAATATTAGTTAATCATGTACTAATTTATTTATTGCCATGTACACATATGTATAATATGGTAATTTGCGAAATCATATATTTTCACATTTAAGTTGGAAAAATTATGAACCTTCCCCAAATAGGCTCACCTATTTGGATACGATGTCTAGGAAAGATATAGGCGGAAGTCGATATCCTAATGAGGTCGGGTTTTAAGTGGCATTCGTGCCCTCCACCCTCACCGTCTTTCCTGGTCGTGTTCAATTAGAGCTACCTAAAGGGGTTGACTAAATAATAATTTCCCCGAGTGTGTTTATATAGTGATGTATGTTTCGCCGAATTGGTGTTTCAGTATCGACCCGTCGTTCGATCAATGAGAACCGATTCACATGAGAAGCAAAACTAATATTTTTGAACCTGTCGTTTCGAAAAAATGTTTGTGCTTGTGCAAACCATAAACATATAAACCAGTCGTTTTATATGATAAATAATCCAGAACTCCCAACACATGTTGGATGCCATCTATGATGAGAAAAATCTCAAAACATACTTGCGAAATGACTGTTTAGACGTTGACGTTATTCCGTCACCACATGTTAGTCACCCTGATGTGTGAAAAATGTGATGCCCAATTTTTTTTGGATGCCATCTTTTATGAGTAAAACACGAGTTTGATGTTACCCTCATAATGAATGCTAAGGCGTTGATTTTATTCCGCCGCCACATTTGAGACGTGATGACGTCTATGGTGAACAAATGTCTGAAATTGACATATTGGAGCAATCCTTCACCAAAATACTAGCTTGGAAATTGTATTCCATAAGCAGTATCGTGAATTTATATTCACCATGTTCCTTTATCGCCCATCTGTTATTGGATAAGAAAATTACCCCGGTGAGTAGTTTTAATCCTATTGGGTCAATGGCGAATTGGTTGCCTGATATTAATGCTCTTCGTGTATATTTTTTTCCACGAATCGAGAACCGAGACAAGTGTTATTTGTCTCGAACTGTCGCGATCCCGATGAATCGCCTAGCCGAGCGAGATTTTAGACAATCGTCAAAATCGAAAACCTGTGGCTCCAAGACAGTAATTGAAAGGAACAATATGGCCCGTTGTCACAAAGCAAGAGATAATGCTCAAAGAGGCAACTCTATGCTATAAAGACAAAGGTCATGCACGGCTACTCCTTAAATAGTTCAAAACTATTTTAAAGGTAAAAAAAACCGATGCTAATGTGGTTAAAGCTAACTGAAAGGAAACTTTTGAGACCTCCGATTTTGTGGCTCAAATGAGTTTGGGACCTTTCTTTATTGATTTTGATAAATCATTGAGCCATTTTTTCGCTCATCTGGATTAAGTTTTTCCATTTGGATTATTAATTTTCCATTTGGACCATACTTTTGGATTATGGTTTGCCTGTTTACTAAATTTCTCGAAATAATTTAAAGTGTTTTGAGCAAATTCCTTTGACAAATGTGACCAAACTTTAAATTATGAAATTTTAGGCAATACTTGTGGTGTAGTTGGTTTTTTGGAAATAGTGGGTAACCGTGTACCACATAATTTCACCAACTACTTGCCTAAAAGAGTACTCAGTGACAACGATTCTGGACCTGTCGTTCCAATCGAAATCTTTGGTAAAACCAAATTGATTTGTCAAATATGAGGTCTTATACTCATGTAGGTCCTGCCGTACCTTGTTGAGTTATAAAATATTCGAGAAAACCAGCGTTATCTAGTAATAGCTCATGAAAGAATTAAAATTTATTTACATAGTCTCCATTTAATACGACCAAAAGCGTATTTTAGAGGAGTTGAAATGTCTTTCAAGTGGTTGCTACCACATTCTTTAAAGCATTTAAAGTTACCTTATCATTTTGCCTGTCGTCGAATGATAAATGATTTAGATGCTAAGACATGATTGTCTATACTATCATTCGCCTGTCGTCGATTGATAAGAGCATTTTGATATTGTGGCATTGACCGGATGAGATATTCCCGTGTCAAAAGACGATAGTTGATTTATAATCGCATCGCATTTGGATTCTCTTTGAGGATATATTTCGTGATTAATCCGAAATTAATGCCACTAATGCTCACTTTGAAAGACTAGTATGTGTAAAGATCACGAAATGAACTCGTAGAATTCTTGTAAAGAATTGAAGGAGTTATTGTGGACTTATCCAACCATAAGACGGACCATAAATATAAATGGTTATGGTTGATGCATCGACAATAAGGTCACATGATTATTGTTGTCCACATAAATGCAGCACTTTCCAGACTTTTAGCCCTATCATTAAGTTGATGGCTCATGATCCGGATTATCCTGAAAAGTCTAGTCGACTTGATAATTCCGAAGAGTAATAATCGAAATTTCGATTTGAATTACTTGAGTTTGGAAATTGAAATTGAAATTGAACATCCTGTCGATTATGTTCAGACCCAAATGGACTCACGGAAAGTTTGATGATGCGACTGCAAATGATTGCACGCATTTCTTGGTCTTGCACACCAAGATTTATATTTCCGTGTGGGGTTATGCTATTTTGCTGCATTGGTCCGTTATGAGGCCCATAGACACTCAAACACCATATGCGTACCAGTTGGTTACTGGTTATGAGCCAGAAGTCTCATATTAACGCGTGTTTAGAGTTATTAATTAATATTTTGATTGAGCCGTTCTAGCGTTCAAAATATGGACCTCTGAAGGGGACATAAGTCGATTATGAATCTCCTGCCTATTATTTGATAGAGTAACCTTGACAAGCGATCTCTTTACCGCATGATATGCGAAAATGACATCGCTAAGACTGTTCTCCCCGTCATTAGGGGGAGATTTGCATGTTACCGTTGATAAGGAACGACGTGAAGTAACGTGGCATAACCCACTCAGTCTTAGCTTGATCCCCAAAACTGCACTTAGTGATAAGTAAGTGCATAGACTCCATCAAGTCTAACTAAATGCCAGACGCATTTAATGACTTTATGAGATGTCACGAGATCATTTATATCTGCTGCAAAATGCTTGCAAGGATAGATGTCCCTGTCGGACGCCGTGTTCCTGTCGTAACACATTGCTTTGGCCAAACCCGCCAAGCAAAGGACGCTGCCGTCGGCCGTCAGTCTGTCGTCCTTCCTAAGATATGAGGAAGTTGACCGGTTCTTAATTCATTCAGCCCCAGAGGTGGTGAACTGAAACTCGTTTGTCGCACGAGATTATAAAGGATCAAGGAGATGTGTGATTTCCTCCTCATCCTAAGAATCTCGAAATATCTGTCGATCATGATATCTTAGACGATATTGAAGCGAAACGAGACTGTCATTGATTACTTGTTCATATATTCGGTGACGACTGATAATATGAGCAAATTATGACAGAGAACCATGTACCGTTGCCTGAAGTCAACGTAGAATAGACTGGACTAATGGAAACTTACAATTCAAGTAGACTCCTTAGCGAAAGTGTGTTCGGACCTGTAGCTCCAACAACACCAATGTTAAACAAGTTCGTTTATTTGGTTATTCGTAAGGAAGAGTGATGAGAATAATGAGATTCTAAAATGCTCGCCTAGTAGCGCAAGACTTCTCTCACACCTTGGAATTGATTACGAGATGGTTTATTTCCTCGTAATTGACGTTATAACGGTCCTCTACTTTATCAGTTTAGTAGTTTCCGGAAAAATGATTATGCAGCATGTGATTGTGGTCACGATCTTATCTCTGTGGGGATTTAGACTAGAGATGTGGATGAAAGTCCCTGTGTGACTTCATAATGCTTGAATCAAGTAGTTCCTGACCACGGAACATGATCTCAATTGACTGAGACGTTCACTATATGGATTAATATAATCCGAGCGGATGTGGTATACCCGCCTAAGTGAGTACTTGATTAGCTTGGGATACTTGAACAAGTATTATGCCCTTGCGTGTTTTATTACGCGATCCATTTTGGATTTGCCTTCGAGATGAAGGATCTTGGGAAGACACGGTAGTGACTCGGCCCGATGATCGAGTCCCGTAAAGATTGAATCTAAGTCCATGATTCAGACTACACCCAGAAGGTGTTATGACGTTTTAGTCATCATGACGCTAGTCGTCAGATTCTCCCATGATCGTTCGATCACTAGACATTGATATAGACCCAGTCCGTCCCTGATGAGACGATGAAGAGATATTGAATCATGATGTTCATATCTAAGTACAATATGCGCATCATTGTACTTGGTCTAATGTGCTACGACGAACATCTCGTCTGCTGTGAATGGTATAGCTCGACACAGCATCGCGCTAACACGCTGCCATCGAAATGGCACTAAAGACACATTCCCTTACCTTATGGTAATTTTGGAAGTGGGCTAGTTTATCCCATTTGCATCATTGAGTGTACCTACCCCCTTCGGTACTCGAATTAATGCAACCCTTTTTTCGGTTATACCGATGCCGGTTACTTATCAGACCCGCATAAGGGATATTCCTAACATGGTCTGTCTTTGCCATTAGGAATAAGGTGATATCTTGGAGGTCTTGGAATGACTCCAAACGAATCACTCTGATCTACTCGTGCTCTATGAGACGACTAGAGAGTGTATATGGCTTCGAACTCGTATTAGCCATATTTGAATTACATATGCTCTGTCTCACGATTCAGATAAAACATTTTTCATAGAAGACAAGTTGTTGTTATCGATCAAGAGAGACATGACTACATTATGCTATTTAGCATTTATCGTCGAAATAAATCTCCACATATGAAGTTTAAGAGCATCCTGTCGAATGCTCGTTTTATTCCACGTTATATTTTCTTGCATACAGTCGTGTGCAAGTAAATGAGGCATCCAGTCGAATGCTCGTACTCTTTCTTGGAATATGAAATCATTGCACCCAGTCGTGTGCAAGTGAGTGGGAGCATCCAGGTGAATGCTTATTGCACTAATTACTACTTAGTCGAAATCCTCGCACCCTGTCATGTGCAAGTGAGGGGGGGCATCCAGTCGCATGCTCGTGTACTCTTTTTGTCCTTAGACCAAGGTTTTTTCCCACTGGGTTTTCCTTGGCAAGGTTTTTAGCGAGACACGTTCCCATCTTATCTCACTTAAGATTGCCGAAATTAGGGGGAGTATCCTGTTGTATACTTCTTACCACTGTGTACTCTTTTGTTCTTCGACTAGACATTTTTTCCCACTGGGTTTACTCTAGCAAGGTTTTGATGAGGCACATGTTTTGTGGTTGATCCCCTACTACTACCATTGTTGCACTCTTTTTCCTTCGATCAGAGATTTTCCCATTGGGTTTGCTCTGGCAAGGTTTTGATGAGGCACACTGTTTTGTGGTTAGTTACTTACATGATATTTCGGCCTATATCATTCGTCTACACAATTTCTCCTAGGTACCGGTTTTGTCCCACATTGGGTTTTCCATCCCTAAGGTTTTTATGTGTTTAGCACTGCGAATGGCCTCGACTCAGATCGACTGCATGAAGACGAAAACTCAAGACGTCCAAAAGGGGAGTGTTGTAGGTTATTATTGGACTATTGGGCCTTACTCATAGTGTGCCTAAGTTGGGCTTTCTAGCTTGTATAACCCTAACCTCTAGTATATAAAGAAGGTTAGAGTCCACTTGTATTGATACATTCTGATGAATAAAGACCTACTGTTCCCTCTCTCTATGTTCTCTCTATGTCTCCTATATAATATATATACTGAGCTAATAAGACTCACAACACTCCTTTTGTTTGATCTCATTAACCACTATGTTGCCTTACTTTGGCTGAAAACCAGTAAGTTAAGATTTCTATACGTTTCTGATAAAAATGTAGAAAACACTGGTTTTCAAAAGGTTACACCAAATATTATAGCGCTATAATTAAGTTATGAGAAAAATAATTAGATTTTGAACATCGATAACATTTTTACCTTTTTTTCTTTACTAGTTTAATAACATAAGACATTCATACAAAACAAAGTAAGTTATATTCGTTTTAGCGTATTGTGATGTTAGTTTGTGACGTATGAATAAATGTCAAAAATTCAAATTTGTCTTGTGTAAAAGTCGACAAAAATTGTTATCTAAAAGTGGAAACAGGTTAGACTTTATTTCACATGATCAAGATCTAAGAAAATAAAATGAAAGAAATATATGTAAATGCTAGATATAAGGATAACACGATCCATTCATAAATCTGATCCATATCGTCTTTTTAACTTGGAAATCCTATCATTTGAATGTGGAAGTAGCACTTCCAGAGACAACAAACATCAAAAGGATCAAAATATCTGATAAAAATATTTGATTCTAATAAAAATTGGACATTACAACGACATATTAGTGTTATACTGGATAAAAGAGAATACAATATGAGAAGGAAAATTGAGGAGTGATGGCGAATGTGATTGAAAATAGTGTTTGTGAGAAAATATTTTATAGAATAATATGGTAATATAAATGTGTAAAAACGACGGCGCGTTCCGAAATGATTTTAAGGTAATGCAAGTTAGGTATGTTTGGGCCTACTAGATAAGTCACACTCTTACCTTGATATACGTTTTTGTTTATTTTAACAATTTTTTGACTTTCCATCGAAAAATTAAACTTAAACTACAATGAAACTTGGATTAGATGGAATCAAATCAAAATGCTTTTGGAAAAATAAAATTAAACTTTCAAGGTGGTATTGATATGTGTTATAACTAATAAGCTAGTCATTTTAAGAAGATTTTATACATATATAAGAAAACACAAGAAAGCAATCATAATGTGCTATCGAATACAAAACCCACAAACTTTCATAATCGAGAGTAACAACTAATTGTTCGTTTTCTTATAACTCGGTACGAACTATATTCTATTAGATAAAGTGAAGAGTATTTATCAATAATCAACATTATATTTTATAATTTTTATATATAAGCATGTTCGTCTGAACATAAGACTGAACCGGAGAATGTTTGTCGAATTTATATAAATGCTTTAAATCATTTAGTGGAAATTATGGAAATGTTTAATTTCTTTTCAACTAGGCACATAAGAAATATCGGAAAATATGGCAATGTTTTATTTGTTTACAAGTAGGAACATAAGGAATAGGAAGATCATTAAATTTTGGAAATTAGATATTTGACTTTTGCATATATAGCCACGTGATAGCCAGTTAGTGCTTCAATTTTTAGCCTTGATGTACTGATTGTACAGTGATTAGTGTCTATAATTGTGAACTTTCCTAGATTGGTACACCAATTGTTCAAAGCCATATTTTTTACTTATTGAAATGAAAAGAAAAATACACACACACTTATAAAGACATAATTATTTTTCCAATATTGTTAATAGAGCGGAAAGGGAACTAGATTTGTACAAATTAAGTATGGATGTAAAATAAGGTGTTTATAAGTATCGTTATATTTAATGATAAATAAACTTTTTATAAGTATGAAATTTGATACTTCTCTTTAAACTATATTTATTTTATAATTTACACGACTGGCAATACAAATAAATAAACTTTTTTCTCGATAAATAAATAAATAAACTAATGTTTGATCTTTTTTTCCATGTACATTTTATCGTTTTTATTTGTGGATTTGTTCGATGCTCCATGATGCTATATATATATATATATATTGATGTAAATTTTATCGTTTTTCTTTGTGGATTTGTTGATGCTGCTTGATGTTTTTTTTCCTTCGCTATGTTCTTTTTGTTGCTCTTCATGTTTTTCTTATTTTCTTCCTCGATGCTATCCCCTTATTTTTTTCTCGATGTATATCATATCGTTTCTTCTCTAAAGTTTCGCTTGATGCTCCATGTTGCTATAATTTTTCCCCTTATTTTGTTTTTTCGTTGCTCTATTATTTACATCATTTTTGTCTCATGTTTAGTTTTTTGTTTCTTATTATTATTAATATATAGTTAAAAGTGGATAATTTAAATTTTAATTTAAAAATTTGAGATGGAAAGAGAAAATGTAGAACATAGTTAGGAGAGTAGATTTTTGAAACAAGAGCATTATTGTACAAGAAAATGTATTTATACTAAATCTTAAACAATAAACAAGATTTTGTGTTTTTCAATATTTAAACCATATCATCGTACTAAACTCAAATTTCCCCTTAATTATTGTAACATATCTATTCATAGTAGGCGGGAACAGTTATGCGGACTTGACCATTTATTACAAGATCAGATTAAACAGGAAAAAGTTCAACAAAATAGCAGTTTTCGACTTTTAACTGCAAAAGTAACCGCCATTGTAATTCAAAAGAATGTTGTAGGCTTCCTTTATAAATAGAAGTGTAGTTGTATTAATAGTTTTAAGTAGAAAATTAGTTTGTTTAAAACTTCCTCTCTTGAAGAGTTTGTTTGTGAAGATTAGCCATCTCAAATTGGCCTATTCTTGTACTCCGTTTACGTTCCTATTAGTATATAACTGTTGTTTCTTAATATATCGAAAATCAATAATTTAATTGACAAGTACTGAAATAGAAATAAATAATTTTATTTCACTTTGTAAAGGAATATAACTCGATTACAAATTCCTGACTCGTAGAGAATTTAAATTGCAATAAATAAATTACAGACAGATTTAATATAAATTATTAAACTGCTGAACTGAATTGTAATTGTACGAAACTGTCTAACAGAATAGTATAAAGACTATACTGCTGGACTGTTTGTCAATTAAAAGAAACTGTCAGACAGAATAGTATGATTACTAAGTTGCTGGACTGTTTATGTAAATAAATGAAATTATAGAACTGAAATGTAAATTACATAATATAAATACTGAAATGTAAACAGTACTGGAAATGTAAAATTACAGAATGTAAAGACTGAAAATAAATTACAGAATGTAAACAATACTGAAATGAAATGAACAGAATTATAAAGGACTGAAATAAAATAAAACAGAATGTAAAAAGAAGAGGTAACTGCAAGCAGTTTCCCTTAAACAATATTTCCCGAACCATCTTAAAAGTTTTTGGTTCTCGGGACTTTGTTCCCAAGGTACAACTCCTGTCACAGAGTGGCTCGCATGGAACCGAACCACAGGTCGAGCTGTTGGTGGTGCGATTCTCTCTCTAATATGATGCTATGGTATGCTGTGTTGTTGTTGTGTCTGAAATGAGAGGGGGAAGGCTGCCTTTTATAGGTTTTTCAGAAACCACAGTCATAATGGTCCATTTAATTCTGAGAGTTACACCCCCAGAATACGCCCATTCAATTTCTGAAACTGCAGCACTTAATCTGCAATTTATTCTCATTGAATGATGTCGTTTCAATTTGCTGGAAACTCTAGGGGACTAATTTTGTATTTTATACAAAACTCACTTTTCAGATTTGACCCAAGACCCACGACATTCCCCAAATCCCAAGGCCTAAGGCCCAAGCCCGCGCCCGTGACCCGAGTCCCGAGTCCCGAGCGAGCGCGTGTGTGGTACACACTCATACACTTAAGTGTATGTGGACATAATAGTTTAACAATTACATGGGTTGGACTTGTATATATATTGGAAAATTAACTCTTAATTCTTCAATGTGGGATAACTCTCAATGGTTTTCCATTTATTCATTCCATTTTTCAGTATTAAGGTTTTCCCTTTTTACGAGAACCCAACTTTGAAGCCGATTAATATTCACACCCATTCTCCGAATAGGTCATGCGATATACTGTTACGAAGCTCGTCACACGAGCTAATCAAATGCGTTGAGTACGGCATTGACAACTCAGTGTTGTCACATGTAATATCGACTCGAAGTTGGTCCTATGACCATTCGGAAACACACATGTAAATACATGTTTTTCCAACAATAACTACGTTGTGATTTCTTTAATTGGCGTCATTATATAATTTCGACTTTAATTTCAGTCATGGTTATGTGTTTATACCTTATTTCGATCGTTTATATTCAGGATTATTACAAATTGGTACTAGAGCCATTCGATCTAGAAACGCGATTAACAAGGTAGATATAGGAAAGGGATCAGAATGGTTTTTACATCAAAAAATCAGAAATCTATGAAGTCAATTCTAGGAAATATGCCAACCGCCGTAACCGCTTCAAGATTGAATGATTTTGAAGATGACGATGCAATATTTCAAAAACTCGATTTGGATTGGGAAATGGAATGGTTATCATTTGATCAAATGAGTGATTTCAATGAGGTATTTCATTTTGATCAGATTAGTTCAGTACATGAATATGAAAACGAGTTTCAACATTTGTGCCATAAACTGCCAAACATGCCGATCTATATTAAACTCAGTTTATTTGTTACGGGGTTAAGGAAATAGATAAAAGATGTGGTGAAATCAGAGATTTCAATTAATTTAGCATTGACATATAGAATTGCTAAAATGGAAGAACAAAGATATAGAGACAAAACATAAATCAAGGAAAATGGTTGTGATGTTACATCTGAACATATATTAACTGTTTATGTTTTGTATCAATCTTTTATTTCTGAATGGGATATTAGTTTTTTGAAACCAAATATCAATCGGTTTGAACAATACCTTTTACAGTATGAAAACATCTGTAGTTTCGGATTGTTAACTCTTAATTGTTTAATGTTTGAAAAGTGGATTAATGGTTATGAACGGAAAATAAGGGACTCATGGGAGGACTCATCGGAGAACTAGTGTTTTGATCCTGGAATAAACAGTCTTGTACAATATAACTACTTGATTCGAGATTCCAAGAATAAACGGAATTTTACGAAGGGATTAAAAGACGACCTTCAAAATGATTTTACTGTGGCAAAAATCTACATGAGCAGGCGGTGGTATTAGTGGGTTGAGGAGTGAACAATTACATGCTTGTGGGAATATCAAATTTTATTTTGGCATACAAGCAGCAGTGGGCGAAACAAATATTTACCTATAAAGTACACTCGACCTTGAGGGCAAGGTCGATTTCAAGCGGTGGGGAATGTAATATATCTATTCGTAGTAGGCGGGAACAGTTATGCGGACTTGACCATTTATTACAAGATCAGATTAAGCGGGGAAAAGGTCAACAAAATAGCAGTTTTCGACTTTTAACTGCAAAAGTAACTGCCATTGTAATTCAAAATAATGTTTTAGGTTTCCTTTATAAATAGAAGTGTAGTTGTATCAATAGTTTTAAGCACAAAATTAGTTTGTTTAAAACTTACTCTCTTGAAGAGTTTGTTTGTGGAGATTAGCCATCTCAAATTGGCCTATTCTTGTACTCCGTTTACGTTCCTATTAGTATATAACTACGTTGCGATTTCTTTAATTGGGGTAATTATATAATTTCGACTCTAATTTCAGTCCTTGTTACGTGTTTATACCTTATTTCGATCGTTTATATTCGGGATTATTACAATTATTGATACTTTTTTTTACCAAACACAAACATAATTTTATTGATAGGAGTCACACAACACTTCCTGTTTTTATTTCGAATATCCAATAAAAAGGATTACATTAGATCAAAAATGCTAAAAACTAAATAAATGAAACAAGATATAAATGGAAAAACAACTCCGGCATAAATGATTATCCCCTGGATTCTGATCATTCTTGTGGTGTTTCACTTGGTTCTTGGTTAACCATAGCAATTCTTCTTTCAATTTCCTCCAATTGTTGCTTCAGTACAAAATTATTAAGATAGGTTAAATCATAACCAGATAGTTTTGAACCCATGTTCTATCGTTGCTCATATTCAACATGACGACGAGTTGTTTGATCCTATTTTCCTCTCGAATCGTAGACAAATGTTTTTGTGCCTTCGCTAACTGTGTTTAAAGAAAACTAATTTGTCATATTCAAGCAATAAGCATCCTGATTGAAGGAAGTTGTAAAAGTTTTGTTTAATATGCAAACATGTTATAACTTATTCTGATTGAAGGAAGTGCGTAAAAAGATCGAATTATGAAGTAAAATTTTGTAAAGCTACGCTATGAAAATCAGAATCTCAACTTTTAAGTTGATCATTGAAAGTTGACTTGAAGAATTTTAACCAGAGTATCCAAACAAACCAAGCCCACTTAAATAATGAGTATGCATTCCTAGCTATTTCCCCTTTTATCAGTCGCATGTAAAATTGTCGTTTTGGATAAACTATATATTCAGTAATCTAGTGTGTAGGAGTGACAAGGAAAAGTAGTAATCGGGCTAAACCAAATATTCCAAAGTGAAATGAAGGGTATATTGAATAACCTCTTCCAGTGCGAAACTCTCTTGATCAGTCATTTTTTTAGTTTTCTCGAAATCCGGGATATTTTTATACCTCTGGATAATTTGCTCGGTTTTGGAACGGGGAGGCCACACATCGGGCTCGGGACAGTCTGGACTATAAATGATAGTGCAACAAGCAACAAGCAACCACACATGCATTTTTTTAATCAACCCTCTCTTTCTCGTTTTTAGAGAAGATTTTCTTGTACTCTCATTTTGTATATATTCCATCTAAATTTGGTTCTTGTCATTTTGATAATGACTTATGGAAGAAGAACAGTTGAACGGATCAATAGATTATTTTGCATATCTCCCCAACATGCTGTGGTATTTATAGAAGAAAAACAAAATAGTGAGAAGGATTACAGCACTAATGATCCATGTAAATTAACTGGTACAAAATACGAAGGAAATGGTACAAAAGTTTACAAAACCTGACCAAATGCGAAAGGGTTTGCCGTACTACTAGATTATAAATTTCTATCATGGTTATAGCTAACATTAAATTAATTAAAAATGATTATGACATTGAATAAATATTATGACTTAATATTGATACAGATTTTATCATATACGATGAATTCCATAAATTAATTAAGGAGTATCCCGGGAAGCTTTTTTTTTAACAATTTGGGATCATTACTGTTACCATGGAAACTTAGGGGTTAAATATAACTTGCACTAAAAATTATATCGAGTATCTCCACGATTAAACCGGTTTCACATTTTTTCTTGTATTTACATAGGAAAGTTCAAAATTAATCGTATTCAACTTCATTGAACACAACATTTAATTAATCCGTATTTGCTATAAACACTATTTAAGTCGGCTATTGCTAGCTAACATATACAGATGAATATACATAAAGCTTTAAATAATTTCCTAAAAGATAAAGAACGTATTAATTGTTTTCATCTAAGGAAGCATAAGCAATATGAAGATAATTCAAAGTAGGATATCAGGTTAATGCATTTGCCCCCCACCCCCAAACAAGTTTCACAATGTATCTTGTATATTTCCATCAGGGAAATGCTAACATAACATGTGTAACCCCTTCGCACATGTTAAAGTGTAAATGAATTACAAAAAATGGGATCAATATATTTGTAAATATCAAATGATATTAAAAGATGGTAAGTAATGCTGTGTAACAGTAACAACACGTATCACTTATCATGTATTAATATCATAAATGTTAATTTAAGATTATTTTAGAAAATAAAATGGATACATGTTAGCGAAATTGTTTACATATAAGCAGCGCCGGCACAGTTCAGAGCCAAGTCAAACAGGCCGTCTGAGGCGCGGCCCAGTAGAGGCCCAATTTTGTTTTTGTTTTTTACTATTAAAATGTAAACTATTGAAACTAAGGCTCTGTTTGTTTCGTAGTAAAATATTTACGGAGGAAAAATATTTTTCGGGTAAAGTTTTACGGTGCAAACTTTTGTTTGCATTTTATTTACGGGTGTTTGGTGCGTCAAAGGTTTCCCATGGGAATTCTATTGAAATTCAAAAATCTATTAGTTATTTAAATTAGACAAATTCGATGCATAAATAAATAAACATTGTTCATACTTTAAACAAAATATTTTAAGATGAAAAACATGAAAAATTAACTAAAAGTCACAAAAATGAATAAGTTCGTGAAAGTTTAAAAACATTAGTGATTAAAATCACAATTATTTTGACGGAAAAAAAGCTAAAAGTTCGTCTACTTTTCTTAAATGAACTTCGTCAACATGTATAGGAAATTTAACATAAACACATATTTTATTTCATATACGTCACTTATAATAACTTATAATTTTTCAACATATAAACTCATAAAATTATAATTATAGAAGATATTATTGACTTTTTTTAGCTTTTTCAAATTTTCTTGGGTTTTTTAGATTTTTCGGAATTTTTTGTTTTATTTTTTCCATTTTTTTTGTTATTTTTTAGATTTTTTCCTATTTATTTATATTTTTATTGGTTAATTAGATTTTAGCTTTTTCAAATTTTCTTGGGTTTTTTATATTTTTCGGAATTTTTTGTTTTATTTTTTCCATTTTTTGTTATTTTTTAGATTTTTTCCTATTTATTTATTTTTTATTGGTTAATTAGATTTTAGCTTTTTCAAATTTTCTTGGGTTTTTTAGATTTTTCAGAATTTTTTGTTTAATTTTTTCCATTTTTTTGTTAATTTTTAGATTTTTTCCTATTTATTTATATTTTTATTGGTTAATTAGATTTTAGTTTTTTCAAATTTTCTTGGGTTTTTTAGAATTTTCGGAATTTTTTGTTTTATTTTTTAGATTTTTTCTTATTTATTTATATTTTATTGGTTAATTAGATTTTAGCTTTTTCAAATTTTCTTGGGTTTTTATATTTTTCGGAATTTTTTGTTTTATTTTTTAGATTTTTTCCTATTTATTTATATTTTTATTGGTTAATTAGATTTTAGCTTTTTCAAATTTTCTTGGGTTTTTTATATTTTTCGGAATTTTTTGTTTTATTTTTTCCATTTTTTTGTTAATTTTTATATTATTTCCTATTTATTTATATTTTTATTGGTTAATTAGATTTTAGTTTTTTCAAATTTTCTTGGATTTTTTAGATTTTTCGGAATTTTTTGTTTTATTTTTTAGATTTTTTCCTATTTATTTATATTTTTATTGGTTAATTAGATTTTAGCTTTTTCAAATTTTCTTGGGTTTTTTTGATTTTTCGGATTTTTTTTAAAATTTTTTTCCATTTTTGTTATTTTTTAGAATTTTTCGTATTTTTTCCTTTTTTTTATTGGTTAGTAGATAGATTTGGAGTAATTATTAAATAATTTTAAAAGAATAGACCTATAATTAATAATAGTTATAATACTAGTATTATAAATAATATAGAGAGAGACTCCGTAAACCGTTTACAACTTTATTTGCGGGGTAATCGTTTCCCCCAATTTTACTGGATATGTGGGAAAAGTTTTTCCAAAAAAAATGTTTTACGTTAAACCAATCACCCGAAAAATCTATTTTACCCGTAAATATTTGTTTACCCCTATTTTACCCCAAAACAAACAGAGCCTAAATGGAAGTGAGGGAAATCAAACCAAATACCTTTCACTTGCTACGTGTGCTCTACCATATGAGCTACACATCTTGTTTTTTATATAAGTATAATAATGGGTTATGTAGTCATTAGAGAAAAACAAAGAATACGAATATGACATATAATTGAATTTTTTGTTTCATAAAAACACATGAAGATGTCATTTCCGATAATTATTTTGCTTTGCAATAAGTTTTTATAAAAATGTAGAGGTTTTTTTTTTGCAATACGGGAAAAACAATAAGGCAAAAAAAAAGTTCCGCTGGGACGCTCATAGACCTAGGACCGGCACTGCCTATAAGGTTTATAATTGATCGACATTCAATTGCATTTTGCGCTACACTAGAGTGAGCTATTACTAACACATTTTTTTTTTAATAAGTACCGACCAGCTTCTGTTAATAAATCAAAATGTTTTACAAAGCTACAGAAACAGCGAGAAAATTACAACCAGGAATTGAAACCAAAAATTAGAAACCTAGGGAAAGCTTTAACTGAAACTTTATTTTGAGAACTTTCCTAATGCGACCCTCACCTCTTATCGTGTTCAGTAAACAAAATGAATGCGGATAAGCGAAATTCGCCAAGGTTGAAGTCTGCCAAAACAGAGGTGTCTTGAGACACTTCGTAAATCACCAACCAGGTTGGTTTGCACATTTACCAAACAGAGGAAACGCAAAGTGATTATTTCAGTAAAACTCAAAAATAAGATCACTTAAAGGTTTAAACCAACTAAAATAAAGTTAAGTCTTTCACAGATAAACCAAAGACAAATTTAATTGCCCAAAATAGCGAGCAAAATTTACAATTCTCCCCCCTTCTGAATCTTGCATCAGCAGCAGCCATCTGTTTTTATGAGTGGAGAAACATTTGTATAGTATGTTAGAACACAAGTAAACTCTGTGTTTTGTGTTCTAAGTGCAATAGCTTCAGAAAAAATTCATCATTAGCTTATAGGAGGACCTTGGAAACTAAGATCTGAACTGAGGGAGATTCCCTACAAGAGAAATTCCTATTCATGCTACCAAGTGAAAAATCACTAGGTTCAGCCATTTGCATCATTAGTTTAATATTAAGAGGTAAAAAACTCCCTATGAGACAAAGTGTCTCTTTTTTATCCAACCAGTATGCTGCGTATGTATTACTTGAAAGTTCTCTTGGGAAAAGGAGGGTTTTATTTTGTCATTGAGTGCCTTTTTTTGCAAGGCTATCTGCTACTTGGTTTTGTTCTCTGAAAACATGACTAAAATTGGTGCCAACAAAACTCATCAGTGTTAAAATATCTTGCCAAATATAGTCAAATTTAGGGTCAGGAGATATATTTTTTTCCACCAGTTAACAATAATTTCAGAGTCGGTTTCAATAAGCACATTAAAGAAACCTAAACTGTAGCAAATGCAGAGTCCATTTCTCAAAGTCATAAGTTCTGCAAAATTGTTAGTGTGGCTGCCCAAGTTATAAGAGAAAGCAAAAAGCATAATGCCTTTATCATTTCTCAAGATACCTCCACATCCACTAGAACGAGGATTACCATATGCAGAACCATCACAGTTAAGCTTGAGCTTACCTGAGGGGGGGCAGAGCCAAGAGATCAACTTTGACCTCTTCATTCTACATGTAATGTTTTTAACATGTAAAACATTAAGAGTAAGAGCTCGAAAGTTAGCACTGGGGGATTTAGGTTTGATAAGCATGTTAATTTTCCTTAACCACTTACTAACTTTAGCAATTATTCTCTCAGAAATCATACTTCCATTATCGAACATGTATCTCTTCTTACTTAGCCATGATTCCCAACATATAAGAAAGGGGACTAAAGCTGCCAGTAGACCAACTTGAGTTTTGTCACAACTGTTGCACTAATTTACCACATAGCTTTTCCATGTAGCTTTCACAAACTTAGGATAACCAAATAGGTTTGCAAAATGATTCAAAACCTCAAAGGCAATGTCACTATAGCTCATGAGCTGTTCAATGGAGTCTGTGGAATGAGCTATACAACAACAACATTTAGTAGCAATAATAATGGCATATTTTTTTTTTGCATGCTCATCCAATTTAATGGCATTGCACCAAAGCTTCCAAAAATAAATACTAATTTTAGAAGGTAAGGCTTGATTCCAAATGTCTTTAGCAATAGGTAAAATGTCTTTTTTGGTTCTGAAAAAATCAAAAGCATTTTTTGTTGTGTAAACTCCATTTAGAATATTGGGCCAGTATCTAGTGTCCTCTCCCTTTGTGAAAAATAATTTATAATTAGACAGTTTAGCAATAAGCTCATTACCTCTCATAGTGTGAAGTAGCTCATGGTCCCAGCCACTTGCTTTATAAACCTGATTAAGAAGTACATGAGGATAAATAACATTAAAGTTATTAAAAAGAGGTCCTTCCCCAATCCAATTTTCAAACCAGAAATTAACAGCCCATTCTTTTAAATTTCACATGCTATTAGCCATTAATATATTAAAATTAGAGCTAAAGATCTTTCAAGAAATGGAGTGAGAGGCATGAACCACTTGGCTCCCCCAATTATCAGTAGTACTAAAGTATTTTTGAAACATGAAGGTGGTCCAAGGTGTTACTGTATCAATTAACCTCCAACTCATCTAACTATAAAGTGCTTTCATGGTATCATTCAAACTTTTAATGCCTAACTCCCCTTCAGACAAGGGGCAAGCTAATTTAGCCAATTTTAACCAGTGATGCTTGTTTCTACCCTCATTTTCTTCCCAAATTTGTTTAGCAAAAGCTCTCTCAATTCTATCAATGACAAGTTGAGGGGGTTGAAGAACAGCCAGTAAATGCATAGGAATAGAAGACAACATGTTTAATTAAAGTGACATTATCCCCAGGAGAAAGTAAGCTACCTTTCCATCATGCAGCCTTATTACAAATCTTCTCAATTAAAGGTTCATACATGTTGGCAGTCAATTTAGCATAGTGTAAAGGAATGCCTAAGTCTTTAGTAGGGAAAGTACCCTCCATGAAGCCAGTAACATTAGCAATGATACTCTTCCTACTATGCAAAGGGTCCCGGTGAGTGAGAAAAACACTCTTAAAACACATAAACATGAACATATATAAAGACTTTAAATTGGTGGAAAAGCCCTGAACACTCTCTCTCTCTAACAAAAGCCCAACCACCCACATAAACCCTAGCCGCCACTGCCTGGGATGGGATCCACGGCGCCATCCCTACCCCCGAACGTTCTACACCACTTTCTCCTTATATTCTCTTCGGTCCTCTCATCATCTCTGTCTCTTCCCACGTCCTCTCTGTCATTTTCTTTTCTCATCCCTATCATCTTCTTCAATCCCCTATAACCCCTTTTATACATGCTCTTTCAATCCCATCTCCTTCCCAGTAATCCCTCTTTGGAATCTAATTGAGTACCGAAGGTTTTCTTTTTTGGTTGTAGCAGTTTAGCTAGATGAGTCTTGCTTGTGTCGGTGCGGGTAAAGCCACCATGAGTTTTGGTTAGTGATGTGGGCCTTTTCTCGGTATTCTAATCTCGTAGGACTGTGTAGATCGGATTATTAGCATGTTGAGACCCCGATTGCATCTACATCGCCATACATGTTGGATACCTTTTAAACTTCATTTGTCTTTCTTTACTCGTGGTCTGGTAAGTCGCATGCCTCCTTTGCCTTGATGCTTTTTTTATCTGCTTATGCCAATCAAGCTGTTTGGTCTGCGTATTATATTTAGGACAGACAATTTCTTATAACTTTCTTGATGTTGTATATTATGTAAGTTAGTCTCGACTCTTGACTTTTTGAGTATTGGCGGGGCTTGTCCTGTTTTAGTCGATTGCTTATTTTGGTCTATTAGAGAGTTGAGTTGTTTCCATGGTTCTTATGACACGGTTGGCTTTTTCTAATCTGGTTTATTTGTGTGATGGCACCCCGATAGTATTTTGTTTGAGCTAGTCCGTATTGAGTACTCAAAGGTCTTGTTATGCATCTTATGGTCCGAAAGTGCCTCTTCGATTGTCGTGATTGACAATATTTCAGTGCGTTTTCGTTGATTGTCAGAGACTTTATTACTTTGTATTATATTTTGTCTTTTTTGTGTATTTTGATCCGTCTGTACGGAGTAGGATTATTTATTAAGTTTATTGAGTTAGCGGCATTTTCGCGCCTTGTAACTTTTTATTATTCAATTTTACTTATCCAGTTCGATTCTGTTTCAGGGGTACTGAATTCTGTATTTTCGCCCGTTATTATTAATAATAATGAACATGTTCCTTAAAAAAATAAAAAAATAAAGACTTCAAATTATTTCCTAAAAGATGGGGCAATGTATTTCTTTTCATCTAAAGGAGCATAAGCAACAAGAAGATAATTTAAAGTTTCATATTAAATAAATTCATTTCGGCTCACCCTACAGAAGTGTCACATTCTTTCTTGTATTTACATAAGAAGGTTCAAAATTGATCGTCATTAATTCGATTGCGCAAAATTTATAATTCATCTATGCATTTGTTACAATCATTATTTAAGTCGGGTATTCCTAACTTATACGGTTATACCGATGAATATATATTAATGCTTTAAATTTTTTCCTCAAAGATTAGGCCATGTATTACTTCTTTTTATCTAAGGAGCAAAAGTAATAGGAAGATAATTAAAAGATGAATATTAGATAAATTCAATTGGCTTTTCAAATACTAGTTTCCAAAATTTGGTGCATATCGATACACTGGCTGAAATTTTAAAAAAGTCAGAAAACTATGAAATAAAATAATTAAAGTAACAAATTTACCAGGTTTATATATATATATACCATCTACTACAACTAGAGTTCTTCTTCATACCCGCGATGATCATACTATTAATATAAAACAAAACAAGAGAAGTAAAGCTGTCAAATTTTATCAATTTTTTTCAAAAATGTCACTATTCTAATTTACTAATTACTCATATAACATAATGTAATTCAAATACATAAATAATTTAATAAATGTGTTACTTCCCACATATCAATTCATCTCCCAAACTATATTTCTATAACAATAAAACATCATATTACTCATATACAATTATTAAATTACTATATTCATTCCATCATTTTTTTTTAAAATTTTAAATTCATTTGTCCGGATCATATTTATATACGTATCACACACGCAACGCGTGAGCTACGGTTACTAGTATATATATCCCCGCGATGATCCGATACAATCCCCTCCCCTAGAGGAAACCTCATCCGCATCAGTCCGAGCTGGATCCGAATGAGTCTTGCTAGAATCACCGCTTTGTTCTCCTTCATGTTGTTCTCTTTCCTCAGCGTTTTGGTTCTCATTTCCATCACCTAAACCTGAACTGGACCAGAATTCGTTTGCTCAGGAGCAAAAGGGTTAACAGGTGATGAAACTGGATTGACCAAGTTGAGATCAAAAGGTGGAAATCTTTTTGCTTTCTTTTTCTTTTTTTTTTATCAAAATCTTTGGTGGGTCTTTCGGCTGAGACAAAGGTGGGCCAGGGGAAGCGAAAGGGGGAATATATGCTGTGTCTTCCCCGTATAACATTCGAACAGATTGAGCAATTGTAGTTACATTTGGTGGCAAATTAGGGTTTCGGGGCTCCAATGGAGGTGATGGATCATGGGGAGGGACAGCAGCTTCCCTTAGCCAATGAGTTAGTTTGTTATTATTATTCGAAGAACTAGCTCTCCCTGCTACCCATTTTCTTTTAATATCCGCAGTAAAATTCTCTTGGTTAAGTTCTGGTATGAATGTATTAGATGCCTGATCATTATTTCCGACGTTAGCATATGAATCGCGCAAAACATTGAGTGACCTGTCAAGAATGTTAGGCAATTTTGAGGAGCTAAAACCTTCAGAACCCATATTATAGTTGGAAAAACATGTTTTTACATGGGTGTTTCCGAATGGTCACATGACCAACTTCGAGTCGGTATTACATGTGAAAACACTGAGTTTTCAATGCCGTACTCAACACGTTTGAGTAGCTCGTGTGACGAGCTTCGCAACGGTATATCGCATGACCTATTCGGAGAATGGGTGTGAATACTAATCGGCTTTAAAGTTGAGTCTCCGAAAGAGGAGAAAACTTCAATGCTGGAAAATGGAATGAATAAATGGAAAACCATTTATTGTTATCCCACATTCGAGAATTAAAAGTTAATTTTCCAATATATATACAAGTCCAATCCATGTAGTTGTTAAACTATTATGTCCACATACACTTAAAGTGTTTTGAGTGTGTACCATACACGCGGGCGCTCGCTCGGGCCTCGGGCGGGGGCGGGGGCGGCCTTGGGATTTGGGTCAAATCTGCAAAGAGAGTTTTGTTTAAAATATAAAAGTAATCCCTAAAGTTTTCAGCAATTTGAAACGCCAGCATTCAATGAGAATAAATTGCAGATTGAGTGCTGCAGTTTCAGAAATTGAATGAGAGGATTCTGTGGGTGTAACTCTCAGAATTAAATGGACCATTATGGCTGCGGTTTCTGAAAAGTCTATAAAAGGCAGCCATCCCCCACTCATTTCAGACACAACATCTATCACACACAACACACACACAGCTGGCCTTGGGATTTGGGTCAAATATGAAAAGGGAGTTTTGTATAAAATACAAAATTAGTCCCTAGAGTTTTCAGCAATTTGAAACGCCAGCATTCAATGAGAATAAATTGCAGATTGAGTGCTGCAGTTTCAGAAATTGAATGGGCGGATTCTGGGGGTGTAACTTACAGAATTAAATGGGTCATTATGGTTGCGGTTTCTGAAAAGTCTATAAAAGGCAGCCATCCCCCTCTCATTTCAGACACAACATCTATCACACACACACAACATACAACATCATATTAGAGAGAGAATCGCACCATCAACAGCTCGACCTGTGGTTCGGTGCCGTTTCCACGCGAGCCACTCTGTGACAAAAGTTGTACCTTGGGAACAAAGTCCCGAGAACCAGAAACCTTTAAGGTGGTTCGAGAAATATTGTTTAAGAGAAACTGTCCAGCAGTTGCCTCTTCTTTTAATTTTAGTTTTTACATTCTGTATTCATTTCAGTCCTTTTATATTCTGTTCATTTCAGTACTGTTTACTTTCTGTAATTTACTTTCCAGTCATTTACATTCTGTAATTTACTTTCCAGTACTTTCTATTCTGTAATTTATATTTCAGTTCTGTAATTTTTTTTATTTACAGAAACAGTCCAGAAGTTTAGTAATCATACTATTCTGTCTGGCAGTTTATTTTAATTGACAAATAGTACAACAGTATAGTGTTTATACTATTCTGTTAGATAGTTTTGTACAATTACAATTCAGTCCAGCAGTTTAATAATTTATATTAAATTTGTCTGGAATTTAATTATTGCAATTTCAATTCTGTACGAGTCAGGAATTTTGTAATCGAGTAATATTCCTTTTTAAAGTGAAATAAAATTGTTTATTTCCATTTCAGTTCTTTTCTTTTACATTATTGCTTTTCGATATAGTAAGAACCAACAATTATTACTCATCCCTAATGACTTCAGCATAAATGGCTGTTCCAATTGTGGGTTTGAAGAAGTGCCTGGTCTTTCAGATAAATTCATGGGGAAATTTTGAAATAGATATTAATGTCAGCTAAGTTGCGTTAAATCATAGTAAGAAAAACCATAATTGATTGCGTCTTGCTTTTATAATAAAGTTAATACGGTGATGTTTATAAAGCTCATATTTTGGTTTTTACACCACAAGAAAATTAGGATTTAAAGAAAATCAAATTTTGTCGTAAAATATTACTTTTTCGGGACATTTTTTTAGGGACTTTATTTAGGGACCAAATTTTATATATGAAAAAATTGTTGCCACATACATTTCTATAGTAAGGTAAGGCTTAAGAGCACAATTAAATTTTGTATCAAAATAGATTTATGAACAAATTTAAATTTTCTCCTTAGACTGGTTTGCGATTGTTTTTAGAGACAAGGTTTTAAAATTTTGATCCTTAAAAGTAAGATCCGAGGACAAAAATATTCTTTTTGTCCCTAAAAAGTGGAGTAATATTTATAGACAAATTTTGATTATGTCTGAATATCATAATTTCCTTGTAGGGTTACCAAGAACAAATAAAAAGGTTAAAAATGAAATAAAGATTAATAAGTTTATAATCTCATACCTCGAGTTTTTGAAATGAAATAAACAATGACCATATAAAATTTGTACATCTTAAATCCTCGTGTTTTCCAAAGCAACCACGACCCTGAAATAAGAAATATGCTAAAAATATAATGCAACTTTCTAAATAAACTAAACATTACTTAATTTAAGATTGCAATCTAAGTATATCACAACATATAGCATTATATAAAATTTGAAAAGATAAACTAGCATATATTTTAGCATACATTGGTTAAATTTCCATTAAGTCATGTTCTATTTCTTATGACGTTCCAGGCATCTAATGCTAATTTTTTGACGGTGAAAATTACCTAGATCTAAGCTGTTGTAGACCTATTACTATGTGTACTAATAATTATTTAATGTAAAAATGTCTGCCAATAGACAAACATACGAATCCGATGCACCATTGTGTTAAGGAGCGAGAGGCTTCCGGTGAGAATAAAGCCAAAGTAAAAAAAATAAAAAAAATAAGAGAGCCAAAGTTTTGTTTCCAAACAAGGAGTGATATGAATGTGCTCGACGATGATTACAAATGAAGAAAATACGGTCAGAAAATTGTCAAAAACAGCTATATCGGTTGACTATGATTTATTTAAAATCAAAGATTCAACTTAAAACAACAAGATCATCCATTGCTGCCACAAAGACTTGAAAAAATTGGAATAATTAAGTATCTGAATTGTGTAGAATGACAAATGAAAGTCTGAAAATTAAATAATATTTTAGCACAAGATTTTCTTCATTGCAATTTTAATTGTTTTAAGTTGAGTTCGGTTATAATAAGTTCATTAACACCATTCATTATTAAAGAAATAGCAGGTGTACCCACAATTTATATAAAAAAATGTAGGAGAGGCAAAGGCCTCCTTATTGCACCACAACCTCACGTCTCACATTTACATGAGCATACCGGTTTTAATGAAATTAATGGTATTTACTGAATCAATCTAAGACTTGCATAATAAAAAAAAATAAATAAATTAAACAGACTAATTCAATATATGAGTTTATTGCTATTAAGCCTGTGACAGATATAGGACTCAAGTCCAACGATGTAACCGATTTTTTGATTTTCAAAGCTATTTAAATGTTCAGAAACCCAATGGTTTTAGGATCAAAAATCTAAAAATATTGCTCGAAAATATGTTATCGAACAGAGCCATACTTTCGAGTACGATAACAAGTTATAATAATGTTTTCTACGTGTACCCAAATATTAATGTTTTGTCCCTATCTAATATTTAATCAGAAATCAAAAATAAAATGAAATTTCTTTTTAAAAAAAGCCAAGTAAATACTAGCATAAGATCATACAATCCTCCGTAGTTAAATAATTATGCTATTTAAATTTTGACGTAGACACTATTGCCCAACACATCCCCATATGGATTGAATTCTGTTTAGGGGAAAAACAACAACTAATTTTTAAAATGAAAGATTCATGAAGAAGAAATAAAGACTGTTAATTCCTTGGTTCAATCTCATTAACACGTGTGTTGTCTTACATGGGACGAAAACCAAATAAGTATAAAATTTTATGCATTTTTAATAAAATAATGTACAAAATATTGCTTTTCAAACTGATCAACCAAGTATCATAGGACAATAAGTTATGAAAAAACTAATAAACTTTAAAACATCGACCAGACGAATCTTGTATGTTATCACTACCAGTTTTTTTCTTAATTCGGTTACTAAGACATTCATACAAAGTAAGTTATGTTCGTTTTGTATATTGTAACATATAAACAAACGTAAATAATCTAATTTCGTCTCGTATAAAAGTAGACCAAAATTGTGATCTAAAAGTGGAAAGAATTTAGATTTTATTTTTTCACATGAGCAAGATCTAAGAAAACAAAACAAAAGCCACACATGTAAATGCCAGATATAAAAACAACATAATGATCAATTCAGAAATCCAATAGATATCGTATTTGTACCTTGGGAATTCTCATATTTTGATCGTGGAAGTAGCACTTCCAGGGACAACAAACATTAGAGGGATCGAAAGAGCTATAAATCATTGAGGTTCAAATCGAGGTTACAAGGCCGCTGCAGAATATCTCATTGTAGAAAGAATGAACATTATAACGGCGGCTGGTGTTATATTGAATAAAAAAGGATAACAAGAGAAAAAGGAAAAATTAGTAGCGGCAATAAATGTGAATGAAATACGGTTTGTAAGATTAGTTTTAATAGAATAGTATGATAATATATAGATGTTAAAGCGACGCCTCGCCCTTAAATGATTTTAGGGTATTGCAAGCTATATTTGAGATTATTAAGATTAGTCACACTTGAACTTGACGAGGCCTATCCAATGAGAAAATGGAAAATATGGAGGTATAACAAATGTGAAAGAAATTGGGGTTTTTGAGACAAGCTTTTTATGGAAAAACATGGTATAATAGAGGTGCAAGAGCGGCGCCCCATCTCAAAATTATTTTTAGGGTAATAGAATCTATGTTTGGACGTATTAATATTAGTCACACTTGTAACTTGGCGAGGCCTACACAAAATGTAAATATCAAGCCATGAACCATATTCGAAGTCATTGAATACATTGTTCAATGCGCTAAATATTACCCTTTTGTCAATTTTAACAATTTATTACTTCCTGTCAAAATATCGAACTTGAACTACAATGGGATTTGCATTAAATGAGATCAAAACAAATTTAAATCACATCATAGAAAAATAAATTATTAATCAACTACTGGTAAAAAAACAGAGAGTAAATAATAAACGGTGACAATAACTACTTACCTATGACAAACGATTGATCATGATCATGATAAACAAACAATTATGAATCTACTATTAAATTACCATTTAGACGAATAACATTAAAAAAATTGTATATGATGATTGATATGATAAAAATGATTAAACTACTAAAACGGCGATTAAACTACTAGTTGTGATTAAACTAAAGATTAAGCTAATTCACGATGCAAATTTAACGAGACATGTATAACACGATAATAAAACTAAAAATGTAGTAAATAAAGGGTAAAAGAAGTTACTTTTATTGTTAAAATCATTTTGAACAAGAACACGGATTGAACCACGAGATTGACAACGTTTAACTATGAATAATATGATATTTAAGCAGAGTTGGCCCATAACACAATATTTTGAGTGTGCTGGCTAGGAGAAGGTGATTTTTTTGGCTTGTCAAATACAAGAAAAAATAAAAATACACTATAAAATTTGTTTTTTTGACTGAAATACGCAAGAGTTTCATGCATACACACGCTTGTGCTTTTCTAAAGCATGCATATGCAATGCATACACATTCCATAAGTGATGCCTACGCAGGTCTCCGACTCCTAGTTGACCAGACATGCACTAAAAATATATAGATAGTATAGTTGTATTCAACACACAAAATGATGACATGTCATTTGTAGCTCTGTAGGCCTCATTCACCTACGATCACTACAAGAAAAACTAGCTAAGCCGACAAAAAATAATCGTCACGACAGCCCAATTTTCGTCGGCTCAAAGTTATGGCGACGAACATTTCGTCGGCTAAGATTCGCCGGGTCAGCACAGTCGGGAGAGGTCAGATGCGACGAATACAGAAATTTTTCGGCAATGTTTGATATGCCGACGAAAGATTTTTGTCGATATATGTTTTACTCGACGAATACCTTTTGTCTGTAGATATTTAACTCGACGAAAATCTTCGTCGTTAGACATGGCCAGGTTCACTTAAGATAAGTTCACCCGACGAATATTTCGTCGGTAAAAAACCAGGAGACGACGAAAATGATACTAATAGCCGATGAGATATTTGTCAGCAGCTGGGATTAGCGACAAAATGCTTTATCGGGAAAACTCTTTTTGGCGACGAAATGGTTCGTCTGCATAACTCTGAATGGGACAACAATTTGTCAGTACATGATTTACTATAAAATAGGACAAAATACTATAGATAGTATAGTTGTAGTATTCAACACACAAAATGATGAGTCCCTCCCTTTAAGGGGAAATTAGGCCTTCATCTAAATACAGACGCTGTCTGTTTGATGCAGACGGCGGCTGTATTAGTGGGGTGGGGTATAAGTAACGCCACGTAATAAAAACTCAATCTACTAAAAATACAAAAAAAAAAAAAATTATTTTTAATTAATATTTAAATTTAGGGTAGAGTTAACTAGGGTTTCAATATATTTATTTGGGTTTTTAGTAGGTTTAGTTTTTAGTACATGGCGTGATTTGTACCATTACCGTCTGTATTAATTACAGACGGTCTGTATTTAGCATAAGCCGGAAATTAGGGATTGGTGAATAAAAATAAAACTATTTAAATATTGATCATTTTATAAAATTTAATCAACTATTGGTCAATTATTTCAAAAACTAATTAACAATTGCTCATCCACCTAATTACCCAATAAAAATAAAAATAAAATGGAAAAAAAAGGAAAACTTAAAAAATAAAAAAATGGAAAAAAATATGTATTACCAACTCTCTAACTTTCCAACTAACAAACTTGCAATAATTTTTACACCAACTTTAAAGCCAATTTACATTCACAGCGACTCAACGTTTATGTCAAGTGTATATACCGTTACGCAACTTGTCACACAACCTTTTCAAATAAATTCAGAATGGTATAAAAACTAGTGCTAAGTATTTATTATTTTGGCTTAAAAGTCGGTCATTGACCACTTATGAAACACTCATATAAACCATGTTTTCTAACAATCCCCCACATGAATGCAATTGGGTGAAATAAATATGCCCCTAAAATGCAATACGAGAGAACCGCAAGAGTTCACTGCATAAAGTCAGGTAGCGCGCGCCTTGAACCTGCTATAGCGGAATAAACTTCAATATACTGCCTCTAGGTAGCAATAAAGTTTTGAACCCTTTAGCGTTTGTGTATAATAAAGTAATAACCACACAATGCCCTCTTTACACTACTTAGTAGGCCATTTAGTTGTTATCCATATTTGGGCACGGACTGTCCTGGCAAATTCAACCAAGTGCTCTACCAATTTAGCCCAACCTCATCACATAGTACCGGCCTTACTACACTCGTTATTGGTGATGCCAATTCAATGGTGTCCTGACTCACCCCTCTCGAACTTTGAGATACTTGTATTCATTAAGATCCTTAAGCTCACCCTTCATATGGTACATGTCTGTCACTCCTTCATCAAAAAAATGGGCTGGCAACCTATATTCCCGGATGTTTAGTTTGGTCACCTCCACAGTTCGGTTTTCCCATTGAACCTTAAGCTGGATAATCCAGTTCGGGTTGGGTAGCATATGAGGAGGTTTTCAATTTGATGGGCTTCAAACTCATTCATCTTGATGAGGCATATAATTTATCCTTAGTCAAGACTTTTTTTAAGGGATCCGCAATATAATCATTCGACCTCACAAAGTCTAATGATACCACATCGTTAGTTAACAATTCTCTTACAGATTTGTGTCTCCGACGAATGTGTCGGGACTTTCCATTATACATGTGATCCTGGATCCGTCCAATAGCTGACTGACTATCACAGTGCATGCTTATGATGGGAACATATTTTGCCCACATGGGAATACTTTCCAACAAGCTTCTCAGCCAATCTGCCTCTTCAGTTGCTAGATCTAATGCTACGAATTATGATTCCATAGTTGATCTAGCTATACATGTCTGTTTAGAAGATCTCCATGATACTGCAGCTCCTCCCAGTACAAACACATGTCCACTCATGGATCTTGTATTGTTGGAGTCCGAGATCCAGTTAACGTCTGAATAACCTTCCAGAACCGTTGGATATCTCGTGTAATGCAGCCCATGGTTGGCCGTAAATCTCATATACCTGAGAAGCCTCATGATGGTCTTCCAGTGCTCCTCATTAGGATGACTGATAAACCTACTCAGTCTGCTAACTGAGTTGGCTATATCCGATCTAGTGCAGTTCATGACATACATGAGAGTGCCTATTATCCGAGAATATTCTAACTGTCTCACATTTTCCCCATGATTTTTTTTGAGGTTAGTGAGAACTTCTATGGGTGTTGAGGACGTTGCCTTGCTATTTTTATCAAATTTGTCAAGTACTTGCTTGATATAATAAGATTGAGATATCGCATATCCATATGATTTCTTGGTAATTTTCAATCCAAGTATCACATTAGCAACATCCAAATCTTTCATCTCGAATAGTTGTGACAACAATCTTTTAGTATAATTGATATTATCAATACTAACTATTATTATCATGTCATCTATGTAAAGGCAAACTACCACGCAGTCCTTTTCATTACCTTTTACGTAGATGCATTTGTCACACTCATTTATACGAAAACCATTTGATAGCATCGCCCTATCAAATTTCTTGTGCCATTGCTTAGGTGCTTGTTTAAGTCTATATAGTGACTTCACAAGTTTACACACCTTATTTTCTTTACCTGGAACTACAAAACCATTGGGCTGCTCTATGTAAATTTCCTCTTCCGATTCTCCATTTAAGAACGCCGTCTTTACATCCATCTAATGTATTTTCAAATCGAATAGTGCCACAAGGGGAATGACAATTCGGATTGACGTCTTCCTGCAGGCAGGAGCATACATGTCGAAATAATCGACACATTCGGTTTGTCTAAAAGCTTTCACTACAAGTCTCGCCTTGTATTTTTCGATCGTGCCGTCAACCTTTCTCTTCCTTTTGAAGATCCACTTGTGACCTAATGACTTACACACTGGTGGAAGATCCATTAGTACCTAAGTGTGGTTGTGCATAATCGATTCAACTTCATTGTTGATTGCTTCTTCCCAGTATAGGGATTCCAGGGATGACATAGCCTGTTGGTATATCGCCGGTTCACCTTCTACCATGAAGGTTACGAAATCAGGACAAAACGAAGTTTCTTTCCTTGCCCTTTTACTATGCCGAGGCTCTTCTTCTTCTTCTTTCATAGGTTCACTTGCCCCCATATTTTCCTCACTATTCGACTCCTCAGTCTCTACAGTTTTGGATGACTTGCGGGGAAAGATATCCTCGAATAAAGAAGCTTCTCAAGCTTCGATGATAGTATCTACATACACTTCGAGATTATCCGACTTGTGCACAAGAAACTGATAAACAGGTTTCGAGAAAATTTACTAGTTAATTCGGATGAGTATCTTGAAGACTGGATTAATTAATTCGTACACAGGGTAAAAAAGAAGTTTAGTGATGCAACTTTTGAGTATCAGATGTTAATGATACAATTATTAATGTCGGGTCCGTAAAAATTTCTAACTATTTAATATAACTCTCTTTTATATTAGTTGATTTTGTGTCCCATCATTATTCATTTTGGAAGGACGAAATTGGTCAATCAATTAGTTTAAGCTTGGAAACGTTTACTTTATCATTATGCAAGTGTGATGTGGCCATAATTGTGTCTTTTTTTAGAAATATTTCTTAAATCTTTAGCATGTCTTATGAATTAATTCTGTCTGTTAAGTAGATTATTAAATAAAGAATCCTCTCGTTACAAATTTCTTCTTTTTATCGTCAGATATTCCTATAAAAAAACCATATATCAATACTGGCAAGCAATAACACATCTCGTTTATCATCAAGATTGTAAAATTACGGCATTTTTTTATCGCTTCAAAATGTCACAAGAGAAAAAACAACGTTACGACAAATTGTGAGAGTTTTCCTCCCATTACCTTTTTACGTAGAGATCTTTGGGTACAAGTCAATTGTCAACTTTATCAATTTCCTGTAGTGTTTTGTGGAAAATAGTACTGAATATGTCCGCAATTTTGTATTTTTTCACCAGAGTCCAGACTCAAGTTCCATTACAAGTTTCCGGAGATATGTACCCGAGTTTCAACTTTCAACTTTCAACTTTTAAATAATATCTTAACCAAGGTAAGTTGTACAATTATTATGATCTTTGATCATTTAATCTCTTCATGGCAATTATTTATTAAGTGTCCTTATATCTATTTCCCCATAAATAAAGTAAGAGAAAACATGTAACATTGTTTGCAAATTTTTTTTTCAATGTCTGTGCTCTCTCTCATCTCTTTGTTTGGATGTTGTTCTTTGTACTTGTTGAGATCAGCATACAGAAGCGAAATAAAATTGCCATTAAACAGATAGAAATTTACTCTGAATTAGTATAAAGTATAAACTGAACTGATTGTTTTATTAATTCTAATTGATAGTTGTCACCAATCACAGCTTGACAGCTAGAGTTAGTTACAACTGTCTTACAGTATAGTCCCCTATTTCTCTACGTATTACAATTCAACACATGTGTTTCTAATTGAGACAAATATAGAATTAAGTAATTACATAAACACATTAAAAGCATAAGGTTCATGACAATTCAGTACACAAATCATTCAAATACAAGTTTGTTCAAAATCAATATGGTTATAAAAAATAAAATTGGAAAAAATTAATTGAAAACAAATTATTTTCCGAGAAAAGAATAAGTGGGCACCGGTTATGTCAGTATGCCATAAATGTTTCAATCAATGTCTAATGTCTTGCTGATATAGGAGTGACTCTATTCTCTTGGCATTGCTATTTTTTTTGTTCTCTTCCAATCAACGGAAACAAACATCCCGTTCTATGAGTGAGTTAGGGATATTCTAAGTTTCTAACAACTTCAAAATTAGTTATCAAGACGGTGTTTGAATATACTGGCTCATGCATGTGTTTCTTTTTAACTATGTGTGATTGATTGCCTGCTAAAAGTTTGTGAAATCACGGGTATCATTAAACTATATTTCCTATTGTGGGTTTGTTAATTGGTGCAATTTCCCACAAAAAGTTTGAAGCGAAAGATTATCTTGGTGCGAAGAAATTTGCACTGAAAGCCCATTCGTAAAGCTTTTCAGTGCATATTTCTTTGTGCCAAGGTAATCTTCCGCTACAAACCTTTTGTGGGAAATTTCTTTTTCCCTAACAGCCTCATCTTTTATGCACTCCATATTTTTAGAGCGGTTATGCCACCGATTAACAAACCCACATAAGATAAGGTAGTTTAACAATACCGGGATTTCTCAAACTTTTAGCAGACAAGTTTTAGCAATTCACACCTAATTAAAAAGAAAAACTCGTATGAGCCAGTATAATTCCAACACCGACACAAATAATTTCTAGATGACAAAAGTAATGGCCGAAAAAAAATTAAATAAGTTTATCCTAAATGGACAATTCAGTCGTAAATGACAAGAGTAATGTTGAAAATTGTCAGAACATAATTGCATATGTAGATTATAATGTTAAACATTATGCAAACAAAGTGAAGCATCAAACAACATGTATGTAACCTTTCAAACAAAAAGAAAACATGTATGTAAACTGGAAGAAAGAAAGTTTTTTTCTTTCTTCCAGTTGATTGATTGTTTTTTTTCTTTATAATAAAGTATATATGGTGATGTTTGTAAAACTTTACTGGTTGATTTATACCCAGAACAAAGAAAAAGGTTAAAAATGAAAAAAATGAATAAGTTTGCAATAACATATACCATGGAATTTTTGAAATGAAATGAACAACGACCATCAAAATTTTGTACATATTGGATCCAAGTGTTTTTCAGAGCAACCTCAGCCCTGAAATAAGAAATATTCTAAATATATAATGGAAATTTTAAGCAATCCAAAAATTAATTAATTTACCATTGCATTCATGTAGATCACATCATAAAGCATTAAACAAAATTAGTAAAGATAACCCAATTTGTATTTTAGCAAGCATATAATTGCTAAAATTTCCATCAAGTCACATTTCATTTCTTCTGACGTTTTACATATTACCAAGATATAAATAAATAAAAATTGTAAAAATCCCATACAAGATTGCTATTGAGCCAGTGACATAGGTTTGAGAAAGTATAAGAAGTAAATCTTATCCGGTTTATGGTTTTATTACGATTGAGCCAGTGACATAGGTTGAAGCATAACTGTAAGGAGTGAAAACAAAACGGATATGGAGAAAAATAAATAAATTTAAATTCAACTTTTACACGTGAAATATTAGAAAGCATCAAATGAGAAGCGTGAGGTGGGAAATGTGAGATACAATTTTCAAAAGGGAAAAAAATCGAGTTTGTTGGAAACTATGGTTTTAGAATGATAACAGGTTAGGGTAATAACTCGGGAATGAAGTTTTCAAGACATCAGTACAAAAAATTAAAAGAAATGACATGAACACCAATTGCTTAAAGATCGTTGGAAATATTTCTCCGAATGTAATAGATTAAGGGACAAAATATTATAGAAATATAATATTGTTTTTTTACCTCAATATGTTCTGACCCTATCTATTATTTTGAAATAAAAAATAAAATGAAATAAAATTGTTTTACAACAAAGATAATTGAATACCATCTTCGGTAGTTAAGTAGTAATTTTTTTAGTGATAATTTTTTAACAATAACTAATTATTTAATGAAAGATACATGAAGAAGAAATTAAGACTATTATATACTCCTTTGGTTTGATCTCATTATAACCGCTATGTTGCCTTACTTTGGCTCTAAACCAGTAACTTAAAGATTTCTATATATATGTTTCTGATCAAAATGTAGAAAACACTGATTTTTAAAAGGTTACTCCAAATATTATAGCACTATCAGTTATGAGAAAAATAATGAGACTTTAAGCATCGATACGACAAATCTCGTATGAGATTTTTACCATTTTTTTATTAAATAGTTTAATTACATAGACATTCATACAAACAAAGTAAGTTATATTCGTTTTGGCGTATTGTGAGTTTGTGACATATGAATAAATGTCAATAATTCAACTTTGTCTTGTGTAAAAGTCGACAATTTTTTTTTATCTAAAACTGGGAACAAGTTAGAGTTTATTTCACATGATTAAGATCTAATAAAAGAAAATGAAAGACCGATAGGTAAATGCTAGATATAAGAAAAACATAATCCATTCATAAATCTGATCGATATTGTCTTCTTACCTTGGGAATCCTCCCATTTGAATGTGGAAGTAGCACTTCTAGAGACAACAGACATCAAAGGGATCGAAATAGCTACAATTTGTTGAGGTTTAATTGATGGCTACAACGTCGTTACAGAATATTTGATTCTAATAAAAATTGGTCATTAAAACGATAGACTAGTGTTATACTGTAGAAAATAGAATAAAATATGAGAAGGAAAATTGAGGAGCCACGGAGAATGTGAATGGAAATAGTGTTTGTAAGATATGATTTTACAGAATAATATGGTAATATATATAAAGGTGTAAAATCGTCGGCGCGTTACATAATGATTTTAGGGTATATAATGCAAGCCATGTACATTTGGGCCTGCTAGATAAGCCACACTCTTATCTTGATAAGGCCTACCGAAGATGTAAAAGTCGCCAACAATACTCAAAGCCATTGAGTACATCGGTCCATGGGGTAAATATACATTTTTATTCATTTTAATATTTTTTTTGACTTTCCATCAAAATATTAAACTTTAACTACAAAGTAACTTGCATTAGATGGAATCAAATCAAAATGCTTTTGGAAAAATAAAATTAAACTTTCAAAGTGATATTGATGCGTGTTATAACTTATAAGCTCGTCATTTTATAGCAGATTTTATGCATATATCTATATCAAAAAACACAAGAAAGGAATCACAATGTTCGTCTGAAGAGTATTTATCAATCTTCACTATTATATTATATAATTTTTACATATAATTAGCATGTTCGTCTGAACATAAGACTGGAATCCAGTCTTCGTCAAATTTATAAGATTACCAATTAGTGGTCAACGTTTTCAAAAAAATTATTTAGTCCCTACGTCTATGAAATAAAAGTTGTTTTGTGACTTTGAAAATTCGCTACCTTAATTAACTGTTACTTTGTCGACAAAATAAATTTAATAAATATGGAGGGAAACTATTCCATGTAACATGAACCCAAATTTTATATATGTGATATCAGTTTATAAAAGTTTCACCGATTACTGACCGTAATTTTCAAGAAGTCATTTCCCATAAAAAACAGGGGCATTACAGTCATTCTATGATGAATGAGTAATGTGTTTCCCGTTTTCGGCTGCACATATGGATGAGACTTTATCCCAAAATACCAAATCCAACCGATCGGTTCGGTTTCCAAAACTAAAAAGGCAAACTGAAACCCAAACCGAAATTTGAGTTTGATTTTTACATTGTTAAATCAATTTTTAATTTTTATACATAGGGGTTTTAAATTTATTTGCTACTGGAAACTTATTTATGCAACCTAAGTATTCAAAAATTAGATTCTAAAATTTATTTGTGAAATGATTAGGTTTTTATCAGGTTATAGGTGGCCCAATAAATAAACAACAAGTGTCATCATAACCCTTACATTTCTCTACATTGATAAGGGGAGCATATGCATCACGTTCCTTAAGGTTTTCCATACATTTAAGGTGAAAGTATTAATTTTATAGATTAACTTAGCAATTTGCATTATACACAAAATATCAGCTTACTTATCATTTTTTCTATCACAATTAAATATTGAATTTTTAATTCTTTTAATATATGTCATTAAGAGAAGGACAAATTGATTATTATTTTAATAACATAAATGCTATTATAATAGCTATAAGGAAAACATTTTGTTCCATGTATATAATTAAGAAACAATCCGTGTTCCTCAAAATTTAAAGATATGTTAGGGAACCTGATGTAATCCACTTTTTTCAACAAAAAAAATAATTTTAGGGAAACTTGTGTTTTAAAGCACCAGATGCATATGCAGCCAAACCATACCATTTTCTTTGTTTTCCTCTTATTAATCACTCAAAAAAATAAGTGCATGCTTAGCAACATTACTACTATATATTTTTACCAACACAGTACTACCACCACCACCACCACCACCACCCACCCCCCTCTCTTTCTGCGTATGGAATTATTTTTTAAAATCTAAAGTGTTTCTTTAAAAAAATTTCTTTTATATAGTTTTTGGTATTTATTGAGATTACTACTCTTTAAATTGTCAAATAAGCAATTAAAAATAAAATAATATTACAATGCAAAAAATTATGTATTGGAAAAACATTTTAGAAATAGAATAGAATGTTGATTTAATAAAATGAAACCGGAAAATAATTATGAATACAAAAAAGGAAGGGACGTCACATATCATCATGTTGTCCTATTTTTACAACTAATTTTACTTATTTCAACCTATTGTGTCGTTGTATTCTTTCTAGTTTCTATTATCAACTAAAAAAAATTCAGTGTCCATTCTCCTTTATAAATATAAATCTATAAGTTTTTAAGTGTATTTTAATTTTTGAAAGCTTTTTTTTGTTATTTCTTTCAAGTGTTAAGTTTTTAGAGTTTATAATTTTCAATTACATAATTAAATAAAAGACGAAAATCCATATATATTTAGAGCATGAGCAAACGCATTAATTGCCCTATATTTTTCTTAAATTTATGATGAAATGCATTATTTTATAGTTTTATCAATACAATTATACAATACATCATTTATCAATTCACCTAATTTTCTTCTCAAATAATAAAATAATAATTTCGAGAAGAGGGAAAAGTTAAAAGTCAATTTTATGGGTGAAGATGTGAGAATGTGTGAAGAAATGATGCATAATAAATTATTATTTCATGGTATAAAGAGAGATGTATTCTCCTTGAATGTAAGGAAGATTATAGCTGGCCACATTTATAAGGAGACACTTAAAGAAATTGAAGTGGAAGTATTTTTCATAAAGTTTCCATATATTTGGTTAACATTGATAAATAAGATAATTGATACAAATAGTTCACCAGTATCTAGTATCTGATTGCCCCACAAATTTTCTCATATAATTAAACGGAGGTATGGTTTACAAAAGGTCTAGTTGTACTTGTACCGCAAGAGAACCCTCCGAATATCCCGCTTGGTACTATGTGTAATTTAAAATTTTCACTTTAAATCTAAAATCTTAACGCATCAACAATGGATAGTTAGCGTCAGACATTTCAAAACAAGCCATTTTTGCTACACAATGAACTAGTTAGTGTCATACAGATGAATATATATATAGATGGATTTAAAGTATTTCCTAAAAGATAAGGGAATGTATTATTTATTTTCATATAAAGAAGCATAAACAATAGGAATCGTGTTGTAGCCTACGGGCAAGATTTATGTTATTTGTTTCGGAATCGTGTTTTTCCTTTCAATTAAAGAGTTACTCAATACTGTTTTTACATAAAACTCTTATTTATTTATTTATTTATTCGTATGATGTTTTACTTTTCAAAAGCTCACCCCCGGTAAACCTTTACCCAAATCGGGGCGTGACAGAAATTTCATTCATAAACCACGAAAATAACATTGTTCCTTAATTATATTTTCAAATGTGCCATTGTGACTATCTAATTATATTTTAGTCAATTGCTACTTGCATCTTTCGTAATAAAACCTATAGCTAGAGATGGATCAGAAGGTGATCTCTAATTAAAAGATCTGTTCCTTCTTAATCGTTTTTTTTCACCAATTGTTACTTACCAATGTTAAATTAAGAAGTCTCCGGTACTATAGTTGTTTACTTCTTTTAATTTGTGGTTAATAGGGTCAATAATTGGAAAGTATTGCAAATACAAATCCCAACCGAATAATTTCTCAGGTAAGACCAAAGTCTTTTGAGAAATTTAGTCAGAAGTAAAAAATTTAACGAATTTTTAGAAAAAACAAAAACTTCCTGTTTAGAAAGATCAGTCAAAGATACAGCATTTGACCCAAATTACGTGCACATTTAAATCCCCCTCTCTGACTCTATATATATCATCTACAGTTATATCTTATATTTTATATTTTATATTTCTTCTCAATTGTATCCTCCTCTCTATTAATTTATATCTATAGATATTAAGAAATAAACACCCTGCGAGCAACAACGCTGTTCATCTCTAATTTATTACTTCCTTCTCAGGTAAAATTTATATGTATGCATGCATTTATATACATAATTATGCAGTATATGTCGATATTTTTATATTTATGCAGTACCTGTACTTATATGCGAGGATAGATTTGTTTGTATGATATTTTGTTATGTGAATACATATGTATGTACTTGTTGTTTTAAGTTTGTGATTTGACTGTATTTGTGTTGTACTTACGCAGTACTTGTTTAATTTTATAATAAACCAACTAATTTTAACCTTTAACCTTATTAATATTAAAGATTACGTTTTTCAATTTGTTTTTCTTCTGTCATTGTGAAATTTAAGTTTGGTTAGCCTAACGATTCAGTTCTTTTAGTAACCCAATTTATTTGTTTAGTTGGACATCTGTACGTATAATTTTTCCCCATGAATCTTTTTTAATGACCCAACTTATTATTGTAATAGCTTAGCTTACTTGTTTACTTTACCCATCCTATTTTGTTAGAAACACGTTTGATTTTGCAGCGAAAAACTGGTGTTTGATACTGATTATAATGTATATGGATTATATAAAAACGATACAGAAATACATCACGGGCAGAGTTAGATCACACTTAATATTCTGTTGCATTCTTATTACACGTCTTACTCTTAGAGAGGTGTACTATCACATTGGTAGTAAATTCCAATTTTAAACAACAGTTATCTAGTGCACTAGAAGGAATACACTTCTACTTAAACTAGAACTCTATTCTTACTTAGATTAATGTTTAATTAGTAAATATTATATAATCATATTAAGAAAGATTAATATAATATTATCTAATTAATAATTTACCAATCTTAGGATATTCTATCAGAAAATTATATTCATTTCTACTAGAGAATATAATTGCTTATAATTCCTTATCAAATAATATTTGAGAGCACATTATTAAATATTTAATTTTTCTCTCCAACTGAAGATTACAGATATCCACAAACTAAATAAATTACTGACAATTATTTTACTCGGCATATTATTTCTTTCACCTTTCCACTTAACTTATTTGTTGTGTCCGATATAAAATATTCTACTTGGAAGATTTGACAGAAACAAAACTTATAAGTTTCTCGAGGGGATATCATTAATCCTTGTTAACGGACGTGAATTACTTCGATTATAGACACACACTATATAAATAATATTACTGGTCCCGTACGGATTTGTTGACCACAATAAATTTCATCCATTGCAAATCATAGCAGTATATATTATGAATATGTGTATCGAAAATAATCTAGTGATTAACAATATAAGTAATCATAATAATTCCTTATGTATAATTATTTTATTCTTATCAGTATCATAAAATAATATCAATTTGTCCTGTTCAATATACTCTAAATATAATAGCACAAACAGTCGGAACTCAACCATTCCCTGTAGACGAGACAGACCTACTAAAACTCTGTGCTACAACTATACCGATGGTTGTCCGCTCCATCTAAAGTTGTGAACGATAAAATATATATTCTGTAAAAACTAAAGATTTGATATTTCGTGTGTAAACCGTACTCTACACATCAAATCAATTAATATACAAAATAAAGACATGTGTACATATAAATAATATGTACACCATTGCTCATAAATATTCTCAAATAAATCATTCAATGTTAATAAATAAATAATAAAACCGACAATACATCATGTCTTTTAGTATACCATCCTAACATATTTAACTTTGCTTTTGTCTTTGTGAATGAGTTTGGTTAGCTTATAAATATTTTCTCTTGATTCCGATTTTTATGGGTATAGAAACTCAATTTTCAAGTTGTTGTGCTTGCATGCAAAAAGGTACACACTGGTAATAGTTTTAAAGTTTATTAAAGACTGTCTTTTGTTTAGCTTCTGGCATTGTGAAATTATGTTTGGTTAACTCAACTCATTCTTGTGCAGTGGGTATTTTTTTAATAACCTAGCATATTTTTATTTACTTATGCAGCTTATTTAACGTTTTTCTCATGATTCTGATTTTTTTTGGTTGTTACTGTACATAAACTTGATTTTCACGTTATTGTGATTTGATGAAAAAGGAACACACTGATTATAGTACTTAAGTTTAACAAAAAGTGCGCTTAGTTTACTGATTTGAGAAAATTAACAAAAACTTCAGAATTATTTAGCAAAAACAAAAACTTCCTATTTAGAATGACCAGTTAAAGATACAATTGTCCCAAATTATGCGCACAAGAGACCATTAGTTAACTCAACTCATTCTTGTTCAGTGGGTATCTTTTTAATAACCTAGCTTGCTTTTTTTTTTTACTTACGCACCTTATTAACTTTTTTCTCGTGATTCTGATTGTTTTGGTTGCTACTGTGAAGAAACTTGATTCTCAGGTTATTGTACTAGTGACTCAACTAATTTTATCCTTTAACCTCTTCACAGTATATTGAATATTACGCCTTTTCTTTTGATTCTGCCATTGTGATATCTAAATTTCGTTAGGCTATAAATTTTTCTGGTGATTCCGAATGTTTTTGGTTGTTACTGTAAGAAACTTAATTCTCACGTTGTTGTGCTTTGATGCAAAAAGAAACACATCGAGTCACCGACTATAGCTAGTACTTGTTTAATTTTACAGTAGTGGTAACCCAATTAGTTTTGACCTTTATATACATTAAAGATTACTTTTTTGTTTTGCTTCTGCCATTGTGAAATTTAAATTTTGTTAGTCTGAGGATTTAATTTTTTATTAAGTACCCAACTAATTTTGTTCGGCAGGTTGTCTGTAATTCGATTTTTTCCCATTAATCCTTTTTAATGAGCTGCAACTTGATTTTTGTTTATATATCCTGGCTTACTTTTTTACTTTACCCAGGTTAATGACTTTGCTTCTGTCATTGCGAAATTTAAGTTTGGTTAGCCTATAATTTTTTTTCTAGAAATTCTAATTTTTTGTTGTTGTTACCGTACAGAAACTTGAATTTCACGTTATTGTGCTTTGATGAAAATGGAACACCGTGATTATAATACTAAAGTTTAATTTGTATAATTTGCAGATGGGTCGTGCGAAGAGAAGACTTGAACTATTGAGCAACGAGAAAGAGCGTCTTCAAACTTTCGAGAGGAGGTCGAAAGGCTTGAAAAATCAGCTTCACGAACTAAAGACATTATGTCATACCGACGTGTGTTTAGTCATCGATAACGCTCCAAAGGGGTAGTTGCAAATTTGGCCACCAGATCGCGATCAAATTAATAAATTAATGAAATGTGACAAAAATCAAACAGCTCATGATTTACCGACAATCGAATCTTTCCACTTTTTTCGAGGCTCAAAACCAGAAGCTTGAAAACGAGATTATTGAGTTGAAGAAGATAGACGAAAACAATAAGTACCCTATGTTGGATAATGGATATAATATGTTGTCGAGAGAGCAACTAGAAGAATTTGGGGGACTACTTGTTGGTTTCCGTGTACGAAATAACAATTAAACAATAATAAATGACTAAAAAGAAATTATCAAGAACCAGTGTAATCTTTATTAATTTCGAATTGGAATTGAAATTACAGATTACAACATGTAGGTACTGAATAAAATTAAAGCAAACGTTATTCAGATTATTATCAATTATCAATTAATAATCTGATGTACTGAATTGCAATAAATAGAAACTGCCGGACTGGAAAGTATAGACTTAACAGCCGGACTGTTTTGATTGAAATTGAAATTACATGATTGAATTGAAACTATTCTAATTACAGAATAAAACAATATTTTAAATGAATTTCATAAAGGTAAAACAGAATGGAAAAACTACAGCTAAGTACAACAAATTAAAATACTGAAATAAAAAATACATAATTGAAAAAACAGAAATATAAATTACAGAATTGAAATGCGGAAATTAGAAGGACAGAATTAAAAGACGAGGCGAGTGTAAACAGTCTGCCTTTAACCGATATTCGCCCAACCACCATAATGTTTCTTGTTGCGTTGGTGCTTCCATCACAAGGTACAACGTCTCGAATTACTCGCCGGAAACTAGCGACGAGTCAAGTCGAGCTGTTGGTGGGTGGTTCTCTCTGTTTCTTCTATGCTATGTGAAAAAATGTGTATGCTGTTTTAGAGAGAGTGAATTAGTGTGTTTGAATGAGAGGGGAGGCTGCCTCTTATAGAGGATTCTGAAACCGCAGCCTTTAATATGGTCATTCAATTCTGGGAGTTACATCCACAGAATCCACCTCCATTATTGGAGGAGTTGCACCCTTGCTGGAACTTTAGGGACTGCTCTTGTAAATATACGAAAGTCACTTTTTCAGTTAGTTTAGTACAAGACCCCAAGATTTCAAGACCCGAGACAAATCAAATCCACAATCCCAAATCTCAAGTCCCGCGTCCCGCGTCCCGAGACCCGAGCGTGCGTGCACGTGTGTGGTACACACTAACACACTCATGTGTATGTGGACATGATAGTTTAACAAATACATGGGATGGACTTATATTTATATTGTAAAAATCACTCCTGATTTCACAATGTGGGATAACCCTCATAGTTTAAATCCCATCTCTTTTCTCATTTTCCAGCATTGGTTTTTATACCTCTTTCGAGTACCAACTTTCGAGGCCAATTATCATTCACACCCATTCTCCGAATAGGTCATGCGATATACCGTTGCGAACCTCGTCGCACGAGCTACTCAAACGCTTTGAGTACGGCTTCAGAAATTCTGAGTTGTCGCATCGAATATTGACTCAAAGATGGTCCCTGACCACTCGGAACACCCATGTTTAAAACATGTTTTCCAACACTACTTGGGTAAAAGCTTCAATATTTGACAACTAGGATGGAAGCTATGAGAAATAATAGTCATATGAGTAGCCTTCAGAACGGAATAGCAGCTCAAAACGAGTTGTACTATTCTTAGGCAATTTCTTTCATTAAACCCGAAATCAGAAACTCTTGTGATTCTTCACAAACTCAGGTTTATTTACAAAATTCAATGACAAATATGTCTAGTGAGAGTGACTCATGTTACACCCAACTTAAAGATCTTTATAGTACCGATTTCATGAACTTTGACAATTTTGACAAGTTTGGCATTCAAGACGATTTCAATACTCAAGTAATATCCCAATGTTCTCATAACGCGAAGTTTGACTATGAGTGTTTTGGAGAAAGCTTGCCAGTTAAGTCGGATGAGTATTTTGAAGATTGGATTAATTAGTTCTTGTGTCAAAGAAAAGCTTAGTGATGCAACTTTTGAGTAACAGATGTTAATGGTATAATTATTTATGTCCGGTTTGTAATGTAAAGTTTTATTTCTAACTATTTTATATAACTCTCTTTTATGTATTTTATTTGGTGTCCCATCATTATTCATATTGGAAGGACGATCAATTAATTTAAGATGGAAACATTTGTTTTGTCATTATGGAAGTGTGTCGTGGCCATAATTATGTCTTTGTTTAGTAGTATTTCTTAATATTTAGTGAGTCTTATTCAATTCTTTATGCCAAGTAGATCTTTAAATAAAGAATTCATCTCCTTACAAATTTCTTCTTTTTATCGTCACATATTCCTATAAAATAAAATAAAACATATAACAGTACTTGATCAAAATGGCATTAGAAGTACTGGCAGCTGGCAATAACGCATCGCGTTTATCTTCAAGATTGTAAAATTACGGCATTTTTTGATCGCTCCAAATGTCTCAAGAAAAAAAACAACGTCACGACAAATTGTGAGAGTTTTCCTCCCATTAACTTCTCTCAAAACATGTTTCTCGGCTTACTTCTACTTCGAATTGGGTTAGTATGAGCCTTTATGTTAGAAATCAGGACAAATAGGAGCACTAAAACGACGTCAAAAACCAACTCGTGATCGCTCATACTTAGATTTGATCGCTCATTATTTATTTATTTTTTCTCAAAACATTCCGGATTGGAGGAGGGGTTAGGGGAACCCCAACCTGCATATAAAACATAATAGCAACAGGTACATGGGAGGGAAGATAAACCAAACCTTCTAGTGAAATCACTAAAAACATTAAATCTAAAGAACAAAAATATCAGCTTTTCTGGATTCAATCTGACTAAATACATGCTATCATGCTTCTAATTTTAGTTTACATTATGCCTATATCAATGTGGACCGTTTATCTGTAGTTCGGTGACGTTTTCTTAGATTTTAAGGATTGCTCGATAAATCCACTATGTTTTAACGAATTAGATGTTCGTGCACTATTTGGTACTACTTGGGTAGCTTTCTCTCTTTTTGGGTAGAGATCTTTTGGTACAAGTCAATCGTCAATATCATCAATTTGTAGTAGTACTCTTTTGTGGAAGATAATAATGAATATGTCTGCAATTTTGTATTTCCTCACTAGAGTCCAGACTCAAGTTCCATTACAAGTTTCCAGCGATAAGTACCCGAGTTTTAACTTTCAACTTTTAAATAATATCTTAATAAAGGTAAGTTGCACAATTATTATGTTCTTCGATCATTTAATCTCTTCGAGGCAATTATTTATTAAGTGTCCTTATACGGTATCTATTTTCCCATAAATAAAGTAGGAGAAAACATGTAACATTGCTTGGAAATTTGTTTTTTCAATGTCTGTGTTCTCTCTCAGCTCTTTGTTTGGATGTTGTTCTTTGTACTTGTTGAGATCAGCGTATAGAAACGAATTAAAATCACCATTAAAGAGAGAAATTTACTCTAAATTTGTATAAAGTATAAACTGATCTGATCGTTTTATTAATTCGAATGAGATATTTTCAAAAGGAAAAACTTAACCAACACCATAATTGACAGTTGTCACCAATCACAGGAGTTAGTTACAACTGTCTTACAGTATAGTCCGCTATTTCTCTCTGTATTACAATTCAGCACATGTGTTTCTAATTGAGAGAAATATAGAATTAAGTAATTACATAAACACATTACAAGCATAAGGTTCATGACAATTCAGTACACAAATCATTCAAATACAAGTTTGTTCAAAATCAATATGGTTATAAAAAATAAAATTGGAAAAAATTAATTGAAAACAAATTATTTTCCGAGAAGGGAATAAGTGGGCACCGGTTATGTCGGTATGTCATAAATGTTCCAATCAATGTCTAATGTCTTGCTGATATAGGAGTGACTCTATTCTCTTGGCATTGCTATTTTTTTTGTTCTCTTCCAATCAACGGAAACAAACATCCCGTTCTATGAGTGAGTTAGGGATATTCTAAGTTTCTAACAACTTCAAAATTAGTTATCAAGACGGTGTTTGAATATACTGGCTCATGCATGTGTTTCTTTTTAACTAGGTGTGATTGATTGCCTGCTAAAAGTTTGTGAAATCACGGGTATCATTAAACTATATTTCCTATTGTGGGTTTGTTAATCGGTGGAATAACTACTGTAAAATTATGGAGTGCAATAAAGATGAGCTGTCAGGGCAAAAGAAATTTCCCACAAAAAGTTTGAAGCGAAAGATTATCTTGGTGCGAAGAAATTTGCACTGAAAGCCCATTCGTAAAGCTTTTCAGTGCATATTTCTTTGTGCCAAGGTAATTTTCCGCTACAAACCTTTTGTGGGAAATTTATTTTTCCCTAACAGCCTCATCTTTTATGCACTCCATATTTTTAGAGCGGTTATGCCACCGATTAACAAACCCAAATAAGATAATGTAGTTTAACAATACCGGGAATCTCAAACTTTTAGCAGACAAGTTTTAGCAATTCACACCTAATTAAAAAGAAAAACTCGTATGAGCCGGTATAATTCCAACACCGACACAAATAATTTCTAGATGACAAAAGTAGTGCCCGACAAAAAATTAAATAAGTTTATCCTAGATGGACAATTCAGTCGTCAATGACAAGAGTAATGTTGAAAACTGTCAGAACATAATTGCATATGTAGATTATAATGTTAAACATTATGCAAACAAAGCGAAGCATCAAACAACATGTATGTAACCTTTCAAACAAAAAAAAAAACATGTATGTAAACTGGAAGAAAGAAAGTTTTGTTTCTTTCTTCCGGTTGATTGATTGTTTTTTTTCTTTATAATAAAGTATATATGGTGATGTTTGTAAAACTTTACTGGTTGATTTATACCGAGAACAAAGAAAAAGGTTAAAAATGAAAAAAATGAATAAGTTTGCAATAGCATATACCATGGAATTTTTGAAATGAAATGAACGACCATCAAAATTTTGTACATATTGGATCCAAGTGTATTTCAGGGCAACCTCAGCCCTGAAATAAGTAATATTCTAAATATATAATGGAAATTTTAAGCAATCCAAAAATTAATTAATTTACCATTGCATTCATGTAGATCACATCATAAAGCATTAAACAAAATTAGTAAAGATAACCCAATTTGTATTTTAGCAAGCATATAATTGCTAAAATTTCCATCAAGTCACATTTCATTTCTTCTGACGTTTTACATATTACCAAGATATAAATAAATAAAAATTGTAAAAATCCCATACAAGATTGCTATTGCGCCAGTGACATAGGTTTGAGAAAGTATAAGAAGTAAATCTTATCCGGTTTATGGTTTTATTACGATTGAGCCAGTGAAATAGGTTTAAGCATAACTGTGAGGAGTGAAAACAAAACGGATATGGTGAAAAATAAATAAATTTAAATTCAACTTTTACACGTGAAATATTAGAAAGCATCAAATGAGAAGCGTGAGGTGGGAAATGTGAGATACAATTTTCAAAAGGGAAAAAAATCGAGTTTGTTGGAAACTATGGTTTTAGAATGATAACAGGTTAGGGTTATAACTCGGGAATGAAGTTTTCAAGACATCAGTACAAAAAATTAAAAGAAATGACATGAACACCAATTGCTTAAAAATCGTTGGAAATATTTATCCGAATGTAATAGATTAAGGGACAAAATATTATAGAAATATAATATTGTTTTTTTACCTCAATATGTTCTGACCCTATCTATTATTTTGAAATAAAAAATAAAATGAAATAAAATTGTTTTGCAACAAAGATAATTAAATACCATCTTTGGTAGTTAAGTAGTAAATGTTACATTTTTTTTAGTGAATTTTTTTTAACAATAACTAATTATTTAATGAAAGATACATGAAGAAGAAATTAAGACTATTATATGCTCCTTTGGTTTGATCTCATTAACCGCTATGTTGCCTTACTTTGGCTCTAAACCAGTAACTTAAAGATTTCTATATATATGTTTCTGATCAAAATGTAGAAAACACTGATTTTTAAAAGGTTACTCCAAATATTATAGCACTATCAGTTATGAGAAAAATAATGAGACTTTAAGCATCGATACGACAAATCTCGTATGAGATTTTTACCATTTTTTTATTAAATAGTTTAATTACATAGACATTCATACAAACAAAGTAAGTTATATTCGTTTTGGCGTATTGTGAGTTTGTGACATATGAATAAATGTCAATAATTCAACTTTGTCTTGTGTAAAAGTCGACAATTTTTTTTTATCTAAAACTGGGAACAAGTTAGAGTTTATTTCACATGATTAAGATCTAATAAAAGAAAATGAAAGACCGATAGGTAAATGCTAGATATAAGAAAAACATAATCCATTCATAAATCTGATCGATATTGTCTTCTTACCTTGGGAATCCTCCCATTTGAATGTGGAAGTAGCACTTCTAGAGACAACAGACATCAAAGGGATCGAAATAGCTACAATTTGTTGAGGTTTAATTGATGGCTACAACGTCGTTACAGAATATTTGATTCTAATAAAAATTGGTCATTAAAACGATAGACTAGTGTTATACTGTAGAAAATAGAATAAAATATGAGAAGGAAAATTGAGGAGCCACGGAGAATGTGAATGGAAATAGTGTTTGTAAGATATGATTTTACAGAATAATATGGTAATATATATAAAGGTGTAAAATCGTCGGCGCGTTACATAATGATTTTAGGGTATATAATGCAAGCCATGTACATTTGGGCCTGCTAGATAAGCCACACTCTTATCTTGATAAGGCCTACCGAAGATGTAAAAGTCGCCAACAATACTCAAAGCCATTGAGTACATCGGTCCATGGGGTAAATATACATTTTTATTCATTTTAATATTTTTTTTGACTTTCCATCAAAATATTAAACTTTAACTACAAAGTAACTTGCATTAGATGGAATCAAATCAAAATGCTTTTGGAAAAATAAAATTAAACTTTCAAAGTGATATTGATGCGTGTTATAACTTATAAGCTCGTCATTTTATAGCAGATTTTATGCATATATCTATATCAAAAAACACAAGAAAGGAATCACAATGTTCGTCTGAAGAGTATTTATCAATCTTCACTATTATATTATATAATTTTTACATATAATTAGCATGTTCGTCTGAACATAAGACTGGAATCCAGTCTTCGTCAAATTTATAAGATTACCAATTAGTGGTCAACGTTTTCAAAAAAATTATTTAGTCCCTACGTCTATGAAATAAAAGTTGTTTTGTGACTTTGAAAATTCGCTACCTTAATTAACTGTTACTTTGTCGACAAAATAAATTTAATAAATATGGAGGGAAACTATTCCATGTAACATAAACCCAAATTTTATATATGTGATATCAGTTTATAAAAGTTTCACCGATTACTGACCGTAATTTTCAAGAAGTCATTTCCCATAAAAAACAGGGGCATTACAGTCATTCTATGATGAATGAGTAATGTGTTTCCCGTTTTCGGCTGCACATATGGATGAGACTTTATCCCAAAATACCAAATCCAACCGATCGGTTCGGTTTCCAAAACTAAAAAGGCAAACTGAAACCCAAACCGAAATTTGAGTTTGATTTTTACATTGTTAAATCAATTTTTAATTTTTATACATAGGGGTTTTAAATTTATTTGCTACTGGAAACTTATTTATGCAACCTAAGTATTCAAAAATTAGATTCTAAAATTTATTTGTGAAATGATTAGGTTTTTATCAGGTTATAGGTGGCCCAATAAATAAACAACAAGTGTCATCATAACCCTTACATTTCTCTACATTGATAAGGGGAGCATATGCATCACGTTCCTTAAGGTTTTCCATACATTTAAGGTGAAAGTATTAATTTTATAGATTAACTTAGCAATTTGCATTATACACAAAATATCAGCTTACTTATCATTTTTTCTATCACAATTAAATATTGAATTTTTAATTCTTTTAATATATGTCATTAAGAGAAGGACAAATTGATTATTATTTTAATAACATAAATGCTATTATAATAGCTATAAGGAAAACATTTTGTTCCATGTATATAATTAAGAAACAATCCGTGTTCCTCAAAATTTAAAGATATGTTAGGGAACCTGATGTAATCCACTTTTTTCAACAAAAAAAATAATTTTAGGGAAACTTGTGTTTTAAAGCACCAGATGCATATGCAGCCAAACCATACCATTTTCTTTGTTTTCCTCTTATTAATCACTCAAAAAAATAAGTGCATGCTTAGCAACATTACTACTATATATTTTTACCAACACAGTACTACCACCACCACCACCCACCCCCCTCTCTTTCTGCGTATGGAATTATTTTTTAAAATCTAAAGTGTTTCTTTAAAAAAATTTCTTTTATATAGTTTTTGGTATTTATTGAGATTACTACTCTTTAAATTGTCAAATAAACAATTAAAAATAAAATAATATTACAATGCAAAAAATTATGTATTGGAAAAACATTTTAGAAATAGAATAGAATGTTGATTTAATAAAATGAAACCGGAAAATAATTATGAATACAAAAAAGGAAGGGACGTCACATATCATCATGTTGTCCTATTTTTACAACTAATTTTACTTATTTCAACCTATTGTGTCGTTGTATTCTTTCTAGTTTCTATTATCAACTAAAAAAAATTCAGTGTCCATTCTCCTTTATAAATATAAATCTATAAGTTTTTAAGTGTATTTTAATTTTTGAAAGCTTTTTTTTGTTATTTCTTTCAAGTGTTAAGTTTTTAGAGTTTATAATTTTCAATTACATAATTAAATAAAAGACGAAAATCCATATATATTTAGAGCATGAGCAAACGCATTAATTGCCCTATATTTTTCTTAAATTTATGATGAAATGCATTATTTTATAGTTTTATCAATACAATTATACAATACATCATTTATCAATTCACCTAATTTTCTTCTCAAATAATAAAATAATAATTTCGAGAAGAGGGAAAAGTTAAAAGTCAATTTTATGGGTGAAGATGTGAGAATGTGTGAAGAAATGATGCATAATAAATTATTATTTCATGGTATAAAGAGAGATGTATTCTCCTTGAATGTAAGGAAGATTATAGCTGGCCACATTTATAAGGAGACACTTAAAGAAATTGAAGTGGAAGTATTTTTCATAAAGTTTCCATATATTTGGTTAACATTGATAAATAAGATAATTGATACAAATAGTTCACCAGTATCTAGTATCTGATTGCCCCACAAATTTTCTCATATAATTAAACGGAGGTATGGTTTACAAAAGGTCTAGTTGTACTTGTACCGCAAGAGAACCCTCCGAATATCCCGCTTGGTACTATGTGTAATTTAAAATTTTCACTTTAAATCTAAAATCTTAACGCATCAACAATGGATAGTTAGCGTCAGACATTTCAAAACAAGCCATTTTTGCTACACAATGAACTAGTTAGTGTCATACAGATGAATATATATATAGATGGATTTAAAGTATTTCCTAAAAGATAAGGGAATGCATTATTTATTTTCATATAAAGAAGCATAAACAATAGGAATCGTGTTGTAGCCTACGGGCAAGATTTATGTTATTTGTTTCGGAATCGTGTTTTTCCTTTCAATTAAAGAGTTACTCAATACTGTTTTTACATAAAACTCTTATTTATTTATTTATTTATTCGTATGATGTTTTACTTTTCAAAAGCTCACCCCCGGTAAACCTTTACCCAAATCGGGGCGTGACAGAAATTTCATTCATAAACCACGAAAATAACATTGTTCCTTAATTATATTTTCAAATGTGCCATTGTGACTATCTAATTATATTTTAGTCAATTGCTACTTGCATCTTTCGTAATAAAACCTATAGCTAGAGATGGATCAGAAGGTGATCTCTAATTAAAAGATCTGTTCCTTCTTAATCGTTTTTTTTCACCAATTGTTACTTACCAATGTTAAATTAAGAAGTCTCCGGTACTATAGTTGTTTACTTCTTTTAATTTGTGGTTAATAGGGTCAATAATTGGAAAGTATTGCAAATACAAATCCCAACCGAATAATTTCTCAGGTAAGACCAAAGTCTTTTGAGAAATTTAGTCAGAAGTAAAAAATTTAACGAATTTTTAGAAAAAACAAAAACTTCCTGTTTAGAAAGATCAGTCAAAGATACAGCATTTGACCCAAATTACGTGCACATTTAAATCCCCCTCTCTGACTCTATATATATCATCTACAGTTATATCTTATATTTTATATTTTATATTTCTTCTCAATTGTATCCTCCTCTCTATTAATTTATATCTATAGATATTAAGAAATAAACACCCTGCGAGCAACAACGCTGTTCATCTCTAATTTATTACTTCCTTCTCAGGTAAAATTTATATGTATGCATGCATTTATATACATAATTATGCAGTATATGTCGATATTTTTATATTTATGCAGTACCTGTACTTATATGCGAGGATAGATTTGTTTGTATGATATTTTGTTATGTGAATACATATGTATGTACTTGTTGTTTAAAGTTTGTGATTTGACTGTATTTGTGTTGTACTTACGCAGTACTTGTTTAATTTTATAATAAACCAACTAATTTTAACCTTTAACCTTATTAATATTAAAGATTACGTTTTTCAATTTGTTTTTCTTCTGTCATTGTGAAATTTAAGTTTGGTTAGGCTAACGATTCAGTTCTTTTAGTAACCCAATTTATTTGTTTAGTTGGACATCTGTACGTATAATTTTTCCCCATGAATCTTTTTTAATGACCCAACTTATTATTGTAATAGCTTAGCTTACTTGTTTACTTTACCCATCCTATTTTGTTAGAAACACGTTTGATTTTGCAGCGAAAAACTGGTGTTTGATACTGATTATAATGTATATGGATTATATAAAAACGATACAGAAATACATCACGGGCAGAGTTAGATCACACTTAATATTCTGTTGCATTCTTATTACACGTCTTACTCTTAGAGAGGTGTACTATCACATTGGTAGTAAATTCCAATTTTAAACAACAGTTATCTAGTGCACTAGAAGGAATACACTTCTACTTAAACTAGAACTCTATTCTTACTTAGATTAATGTTTAATTAGTAAATATTATATAATCATATTAAGAAAGATTAATATAATATTATCTAATTAATAATTTACCAATCTTAGGATATTCTATCAGAAAATTATATTCATTTCTACTAGAGAATATAATTGCTTATAATTCCTTATCAAATAATATTTGAGAGCACATTATTAAATATTTAATTTTTCTCTCCAACTGAAGATTACAGATATCCACAAACTAAATAAATTACTGACAATTATTTTACTCGGCATATTATTTCTTTCACCTTTCCACTTAACTTATTTGTTGTGTCCGATATAAAATATTCTACTTGGAAGATTTGACAGAAACAAAACTTATAAGTTTCTCGAGGGGATATCATTAATCCTTGTTAACGGACGTGAATTACTTCGATTATAGACACACACTATATAAATAATATTACTGGTCCCGTACGGATTTGTTGACCACAATAAATTTCATCCATTGCAAATCATAGCAGTATATATTATGAATATGTGTATCGAAAATAATCTAGTGATTAACAATATAAGTAATCATAATAATTCCTTATGTATAATTATTTTATTCTTATCAGTATCATAAAATAATATCAATTTGTCCTGTTCAATATACTCTAAATATAATAGCACAAACAGTCGGAACTCAACCATTCCCTGTAGACGAGACAGACCTACTACAACTCTGTGCTACAACTATACCGATGGTTGTCCGCTCCATCTAAAGTTGTGAACGATAAAATATATATTCTGTAAAAACTAAAGATTTGATATTTCGTGTGTAAACCGTACTCTACACATCAAATCAATTAATATACAAAATAAAGACATGTGTACATATAAATAATATGTACACCATTGCTCAAAAATATTCTCAAATAAATCATTCAATGTTAATAAATAAATAATAAAACCGACAATACATCATGTCTTTTAGTATACCATCCTAACATATTTAACTTTGCTTTTGTCTTTGTGAATATTGAGTTTGGTTAGCTTATAAATATTTTCTCTTGATTCCGATTTTTATGGGTATAGAAACTCAATTTTCAAGTTGTTGTGCTTGCATGCAAAAAGGTACACACTGGTAATAGTTTTAAAGTTTATTAAAGACTGTCTTTTGTTTAGCTTCTGGCATTGTGAAATTATGTTTGGTTAACTCAACTCATTCTTGTGCAGTGGGTATTTTTTTAATAACCTAGCATATTTTTATTTACTTATGCAGCTTATTTAACGTTTTTCTCATGATTCTGATTTTTTTTGGTTGTTACTGTACATAAACTTGATTTTCACGTTATTGTGATTTGATGAAAAAGGAACACACTGATTATAGTACTTAAGTTTAACAAAAAGTGCGCTTAGTTTACTGATTTGAGAAAATTAACAAAAACTTCGGAATTATTTAGCAAAAACAAAAACTTCCTATTTAGAATGACCAGTTAAAGATACAATTGTCCCAAATTATGCGCACAAGAGACCATTAGTTAACTCAACTCATTCTTGTTCAGTGGGTATCTTTTTAATAACCTAGCTTGCTTTTTTTTTTTACTTACGCACCTTATTAACTTTTTTCTCGTGATTCTGATTGTTTTGGTTGCTACTGTGAAGAAACTTGATTCTCAGGTTATTGTAGTGACTCAACTAATTTTATCCTTTAACCTCTTCACAGTATATTGAATATTACGCCTTTTCTTTTGATTCTGCCATTGTGATATCTAAATTTCGTTAGGCTATAAATTTTTCTGGTGATTCCGAATGTTTTTGGTTGTTACTGTAAGAAACTTAATTCTCACGTTGTTGTGCTTTGATGCAAAAAGAAACACATCGAGTCACCGACTATAGCTAGTACTTGTTTAATTTTACAGTAGTGGTAACCCAATTAGTTTTGACCTTTATATACATTAAAGATTACTTTTTTGTTTTGCTTCTGCCATTGTGAAATTTAAATTTTGTTAGTCTGAGGATTTAATTTTTTATTAAGTACCCAACTAATTTTGTTCGGCAGGTTGTCTGTAATTCGATTTTTTCCCATTAATCCTTTTTAATGAGCTGCAACTTGATTTTTGTTTATATATCCTGGCTTACTTTTTTACTTTACCCAGGTTAATGACTTTGCTTCTGTCATTGCGAAATTTAAGTTTGGTTAGCCTATAATTTTTTTTCTAGAAATTCTAATTTTTTGTTGTTGTTACCGTACAGAAACTTGAATTTCACGTTATTGTGCTTTGATGAAAATGGAACACCGTGATTATAATACTAAAGTTTAATTTGTATAATTTGCAGATGGGTCGTGCGAAGAGAAGACTTGAACTATTGAGCAACGAGAAAGAGCGTCTTCAAACTTTCGAGAGGAGGTCGAAAGGCTTGAAAAATCAGCTTCACGAACTAAAGACATTATGTCATACCGACGTGTGTTTAGTCATCGATAACGCTCCAAAGGGGTAGTTGCAAATTTGGCCACCAGATCGCGATCAAATTAATAAATTAATGAAATGTGACAAAAATCAAACAGCTCATGATTTACCGACAATCGAATCTTTCCACTTTTTTCGAGGCTCAAAACCAGAAGCTTGAAAACGAGATTATTGAGTTGAAGAAGATAGACGAAAACAATAAGTACCCTATGTTGGATAATGGATATAATATGTTGTCGAGAGAGCAACTAGAAGAATTTGGGGGACTACTTGTTGGTTTCCGTGTACGAAATAACAATTAAACAATAATAAATGACTAAAAAGAAATTATCAAGAACCAGTGTAATCTTTATTAATTTCGAATTGGAATTGAAATTACAGATTACAACATGTAGGTACTGAATAAAATTAAAGCAAACGTTATTCAGATTATTATCAATTATCAATTAATAATCTGATGTACTGAATTGCAATAAATAGAAACTGCCGGACTGGAAAGTATAGACTTAACAGCCGGACTGTTTTGATTGAAATTGAAATTACATGATTGAATTTAAACTATTCTAATTACAGAATAAAACAATATTTTAAATGAATTTCATAAAGGTAAAACAGAATGGAAAAACTACAGCTAAGTACAACAAATTAAAATACTGAAATAAAAAATACATAATTGAAAAAACAGAAATATAAATTACAGAATTGAAATGCGGAAATTAGAAGGACAGAATTAAAAGACGAGGCGAGTGTAAACAGTCTGCCTTTAACCGATATTCGCCCAACCACCATAATGTTTCTTGTTGCGTTGGTGCTTCCATCACAAGGTACAACGTCTCGAATTACTCGCCGGAAACTAGCGACGAGTCAAGTCGAGCTGTTGGTGGGTGGTTCTCTCTGTTTCTTCTATGCTATGTGAAAAAATGTGTATGCTGTTTTAGAGAGAGTGAATTAGTGTGTTTGAATGAGAGGGGAGGCTGCCTCTTATAGAGGATTCTGAAAGAGCAGCCTTTAATATGGTCATTCAATTCTGTGAGTTACATCCACAGAATCCACCTCCATTATTGCAGGAGTTACACCCTTGCTGGAACTTTAGGGACTGCTCTTGTAAATATACGAAAGTCACTTTTTCAGTTAGTTTAGTACAAGACCCCAAGATTTCAAGACCCGAGACAAATCAAATCCCAAATCCCAAATCTCAAGTCCCGCGTCCCGAGACCCGAGCGTGCGTGCACGTGTGTGGTACACACTAACACACTCATGTGTATGTGGACATGATAGTTTAACAAATACATGGGATGGACTTATATTTATATTGTAAAAATCACTCCTGATTTCACAATGTGGGATAACCCTCATAGTTTAAATCCCATCTCTTTTCTCATTTTCCAGCATTGGTTTTTATACCTCTTTCGAGTACCAACTTTCGAGGCCAATTATCATTCACACCCATTCTCCGAATAGGTCATGCGATATACCGTTGCGAACCTCGTCGCACGAGCTACTCAAACGCTTTGAGTACGGCTTCAGAAATTCTGAGTTGTCGCATCGAATATTGACTCAAATATGGTCCCTGACCACTCGGAACACCCATGTTTAAAACATGTTTTCCAACACTACTTGGGTAAAAGCTTCAATATTTGACAACTAGGATGGAAGCTATGAGAAATAATAGTCATATGAGTAGCCTTCAGAACGGAATAGCAGCTCAAAACGAGTTGTACTATTCTTAGGCAATTTCTTTCATTAAACCCGAAATCAGAAACTCTTGTGATTCTTCACAAACTCAGGTTTATTTACAAAATTCAATGACAAATAAGTCTAGTGAGAGTGACCCATGTTACACCCAACTTAAAGATCTTTATAGTACCGATTTCATGAACTTTGACAATTTTGACAAGTTTGGCATTCAAGACGATTTCAATACTCAAGTAATATCCCAATGTTCTCATAACGCGAAGTTTGACTATGAGTGTTTTGGAGAAAGCTTGCCAGTTAAGTCGGATGAGTATTTTGAAGATTGGATTAATTAGTTCTTGTGTCAAAGAAAAGCTTAGTGATGCAACTTTTGAGTAACAGATGTTAATGGTATAATTATTTATGTCCGGTTTGTAATGTAAAGTTTTATTTCTAACTATTTTATATAACTCTCTTTTATGTATTTTATTTGGTGTCCCATCATTATTCATATTGGAAGGACGATCAATTAATTTAAGATGGAAACATTTGTTTTGTCATTATGGAAGTGTGTCGTGGCCATAATTATGTCTTTGTTTAGTAGTATTTCTTAATATTTAGTGAGTCTTATTCAATTCTTTATGCCAAGTAGATCTTTAAATAAAGAATTCATCTCCTTACAAATTTCTTCTTTTTATCGTCACATATTCCTATAAAATAAAATAAAACATATAACAGTACTTGATCAAAATGGCATTAGAAGTACTGGCAGCTGGCAATAACGCATCGCGTTTATCTTCAAGATTGTAAAATTACGGCATTTTTTGATCGCTCCAAATGTCTCAAGAAAAAAAACAACGTCACGACAAATTGTGAGAGTTTTCCTCCCATTAACTTCTCTCAAAACATGTTTCTCGGCTTACTTCTACTTCGAATTGGGTTAGTATGAGCCTTTATGTTAGAAATCAGGACAAATAGGAGCACTAAAACGACGTCAAAAACCAACTCGTGATCGCTCATACTTAGATTTGATCGCTCATTATTTATTTATTTTTTCTCAAAACATTCCGGATTGGAGGAGGGGTTAGGGGAACCCCAACCTGCATATAAAACATAATAGCAACAGGTACATGAGAGGGAAGATAAACCAAACCTTCTAGTGAAATCACTAAAAACATTAAATCTAAAGAACAAAAATATCAGCTTTTCTGGATTCAATCTGACTAAATACATGCTATCATGCTTCTAATTTTAGTTTACATTATGCCTATATCAATGTGGACCGTTTATCTGTAGTTCGGTGACGTTTTCTTAGATTTTAAGGATTGCTCGATAAATCCACTATGTTTTAACGAATTAGATGTTCGTGCACTATTTGGTACTACTTGGGTAGCTTTCTCTCTTTTTGGGTAGAGATCTTTTGGTACAAGTCAATCGTCAATATCATCAATTTGTAGTAGTACTCTTTTGTGGAAGATAATAATGAATATGTCTGCAATTTTGTATTTCCTCACTAGAGTCCAGACTCAAGTTCCATTACAAGTTTCCAGCGATAAGTACCCGAGTTTTAACTTTCAACTTTTAAATAATATCTTAATAAAGGTAAGTTGCACAATTATTATGTTCTTCGATCATTTAATCTCTTCGAGGCAATTATTTATTAAGTGTCCTTATACGGTATCTATTTTCCCATAAATAAAGTAGGAGAAAACATGTAACATTGCTTGGAAATTTGTTTTTTCAATGTCTGTGTTCTCTCTCAGCTCTTTGTTTGGATGTTGTTCTTTGTACTTGTTGAGATCAGCGTATAGAAACGAATTAAAATCACCATTAAAGAGAGAAATTTACTCTAAATTTGTATAAAGTATAAACTGATCTGATCGTTTTATTAATTCGAATGAGATATTTTCAAAAGGAAAAACTTAACCAACACCATAATTGACAGTTGTCACCAATCACAGGAGTTAGTTACAACTGTCTTACAGTATAGTCCGCTATTTCTCTCTGTATTACAATTCAGCACATGTGTTTCTAATTGAGAGAAATATAGAATTAAGTAATTACATAAACACATTACAAGCATAAGGTTCATGACAATTCAGTACACAAATCATTCAAATACAAGTTTGTTCAAAATCAATATGGTTATAAAAAATAAAATTGGAAAAAATTAATTGAAAACAAATTATTTTCCGAGAAGGGAATAAGTGGGCACCGGTTATGTCGGTATGTCATAAATGTTCCAATCAATGTCTAATGTCTTGCTGATATAGGAGTGACTCTATTCTCTTGGCATTGCTATTTTTTTTGTTCTCTTCCAATCAACGGAAACAAACATCCCGTTCTATGAGTGAGTTAGGGATATTCTAAGTTTCTAACAACTTCAAAATTAGTTATCAAGACGGTGTTTGAATATACTGGCTCATGCATGTGTTTCTTTTTAACTAGGTGTGATTGATTGCCTGCTAAAAGTTTGTGAAATCACGGGTATCATTAAACTATATTTCCTATTGTGGGTTTGTTAATCGGTGGAATAACTACTGTAAAATTATGGAGTGCAATAAAGATGAGCTGTCAGGGCAAAAGAAATTTCCCACAAAAAGTTTGAAGCGAAAGATTATCTTGGTGCGAAGAAATTTGCACTGAAAGCCCATTCGTAAAGCTTTTCAGTGCATATTTCTTTGTGCCAAGGTAATTTTCCGCTACAAACCTTTTGTGGGAAATTTATTTTTCCCTAACAGCCTCATCTTTTATGCACTCCATATTTTTAGAGCGGTTATGCCACCGATTAACAAACCCAAATAAGATAATGTAGTTTAACAATACCGGGAATCTCAAACTTTTAGCAGACAAGTTTTAGCAATTCACACCTAATTAAAAAGAAAAACTCGTATGAGCCGGTATAATTCCAACACCGACACAAATAATTTCTAGATGACAAAAGTAGTGCCCGACAAAAAATTAAATAAGTTTATCCTAGATGGACAATTCAGTCGTCAATGACAAGAGTAATGTTGAAAACTGTCAGAACATAATTGCATATGTAGATTATAATGTTAAACATTATGCAAACAAAGCGAAGCATCAAACAACATGTATGTAACCTTTCAAACAAAAAAAAAAACATGTATGTAAACTGGAAGAAAGAAAGTTTTGTTTCTTTCTTCCGGTTGATTGATTGTTTTTTTTCTTTATAATAAAGTATATATGGTGATGTTTGTAAAACTTTACTGGTTGATTTATACCGAGAACAAAGAAAAAGGTTAAAAATGAAAAAAATGAATAAGTTTGCAATAGCATATACCATGGAATTTTTGAAATGAAATGAACGACCATCAAAATTTTGTACATATTGGATCCAAGTGTATTTCAGGGCAACCTCAGCCCTGAAATAAGTAATATTCTAAATATATAATGGAAATTTTAAGCAATCCAAAAATTAATTAATTTACCATTGCATTCATGTAGATCACATCATAAAGCATTAAACAAAATTAGTAAAGATAACCCAATTTGTATTTTAGCAAGCATATAATTGCTAAAATTTCCATCAAGTCACATTTCATTTCTTCTGACGTTTTACATATTACCAAGATATAAATAAATAAAAATTGTAAAAATCCCATACAAGATTGCTATTGCGCCAGTGACATAGGTTTGAGAAAGTATAAGAAGTAAATCTTATCCGGTTTATGGTTTTATTACGATTGAGCCAGTGAAATAGGTTTAAGCATAACTGTGAGGAGTGAAAACAAAACGGATATGGTGAAAAATAAATAAATTTAAATTCAACTTTTACACGTGAAATATTAGAAAGCATCAAATGAGAAGCGTGAGGTGGGAAATGTGAGATACAATTTTCAAAAGGGAAAAAAATCGAGTTTGTTGGAAACTATGGTTTTAGAATGATAACAGGTTAGGGTTATAACTCGGGAATGAAGTTTTCAAGACATCAGTACAAAAAATTAAAAGAAATGACATGAACACCAATTGCTTAAAAATCGTTGGAAATATTTATCCGAATGTAATAGATTAAGGGACAAAATATTATAGAAATATAATATTGTTTTTTTACCTCAATATGTTCTGACCCTATCTATTATTTTGAAATAAAAAATAAAATGAAATAAAATTGTTTTGCAACAAAGATAATTAAATACCATCTTTGGTAGTTAAGTAGTAAATGTTACATTTTTTTTAGTGAATTTTTTTTAACAATAACTAATTATTTAATGAAAGATACATGAAGAAGAAATTAAGACTATTATATGCTCCTTTGGTTTGATCTCATTAACCGCTATGTTGCCTTACTTTGGCTCTAAACCAGTAACTTAAAGATTTCTATATATATGTTTCTGATCAAAATGTAGAAAACACTGATTTTTAAAAGGTTACTCCAAATATTATAGCACTATCAGTTATGAGAAAAATAATGAGACTTTAAGCATCGATACGACAAATCTCGTATGAGATTTTTACCATTTTTTTATTAAATAGTTTAATTACATAGACATTCATACAAACAAAGTAAGTTATATTCGTTTTGGCGTATTGTGAGTTTGTGACATATGAATAAATGTCAATAATTCAACTTTGTCTTGTGTAAAAGTCGACAATTTTTTTTTATCTAAAACTGGGAACAAGTTAGAGTTTATTTCACATGATTAAGATCTAATAAAAGAAAATGAAAGACCGATAGGTAAATGCTAGATATAAGAAAAACATAATCCATTCATAAATCTGATCGATATTGTCTTCTTACCTTGGGAATCCTCCCATTTGAATGTGGAAGTAGCACTTCTAGAGACAACAGACATCAAAGGGATCGAAATAGCTACAATTTGTTGAGGTTTAATTGATGGCTACAACGTCGTTACAGAATATTTGATTCTAATAAAAATTGGTCATTAAAACGATAGACTAGTGTTATACTGTAGAAAATAGAATAAAATATGAGAAGGAAAATTGAGGAGCCACGGAGAATGTGAATGGAAATAGTGTTTGTAAGATATGATTTTACAGAATAATATGGTAATATATATAAAGGTGTAAAATCGTCGGCGCGTTACATAATGATTTTAGGGTATATAATGCAAGCCATGTACATTTGGGCCTGCTAGATAAGCCACACTCTTATCTTGATAAGGCCTACCGAAGATGTAAAAGTCGCCAACAATACTCAAAGCCATTGAGTACATCGGTCCATGGGGTAAATATACATTTTTATTCATTTTAATATTTTTTTTGACTTTCCATCAAAATATTAAACTTTAACTACAAAGTAACTTGCATTAGATGGAATCAAATCAAAATGCTTTTGGAAAAATAAAATTAAACTTTCAAAGTGATATTGATGCGTGTTATAACTTATAAGCTCGTCATTTTATAGCAGATTTTATGCATATATCTATATCAAAAAACACAAGAAAGGAATCACAATGTTCGTCTGAAGAGTATTTATCAATCTTCACTATTATATTATATAATTTTTACATATAATTAGCATGTTCGTCTGAACATAAGACTGGAATCCAGTCTTCGTCAAATTTATAAGATTACCAATTAGTGGTCAACGTTTTCAAAAAAATTATTTAGTCCCTACGTCTATGAAATAAAAGTTGTTTTGTGACTTTGAAAATTCGCTACCTTAATTAACTGTTACTTTGTCGACAAAATAAATTTAATAAATATGGAGGGAAACTATTCCATGTAACATGAACCCAAATTTTATATATGTGATATCAGTTTATAAAAGTTTCACCGATTACTGACCGTAATTTTCAAGAAATCATTTCCCATAAAAAACAGGGGCATTACAGTCATTCTATGATGAATGAGTAATGCGTTTCCCGTTTTCAGCTGCACATATGGATGAGACTTTATCCCAAAATACCAAATCCAACCGATCGGTTCGGTTTCCAAAACTAAAAAGGCAAACTGAAACCCAAACCGAAATTTGAGTTTGATTTTTACATTGTTAAATCAATTTTTAATTTTTATACATAGGGGTTTTAAATTTATTTGCTACTGGAAACTTATTTATGCAACATAAGTATTCAAAAATTAGATTTTAAAATTTATTTGTGAAATGATTAGGTTTTTATCAGCTTATAGGTGGCCCAATAAATAAACAACAAGTGTCATCATAACCCTTACATTTCTCTACATTGATAAGGGGAGCATATGCATCACGTTTCTTAAGGTTTTCCATACATTTAAGGTGAAAGTATTAATTTTATAGATTAACTTAGCAATTTACATTATACACAAAATATCAGCTTACTTGTCATTTTTTCTATCACAATTAAATATTGGATTTTTAGTTCTTTTAATATATGTCATGAAGAGAAGGACAAATTGATTATTATTTTAATAACATAAATGCTATTATAATAGCTATAACGAAAACATTTAGTTCCATGTATATAATTAAGAAACAATTCGTGTTCCTCAAAATTTAAAGATATGTTAGGGAACCTGATGTAATCCACTTTTTTCAAAAAAAAAATAATTTTAGAGAAACTTGTGTTTTAAAGCACCAGATGCATATGCAGCCAAATCGTACCTTTTCTTTGTTCTCTCCTCTTATTAATCACTCAAAAAAATAAGTGCATGCTTAGCAACATTACTACTATATATTTTTACCAACACAGTACTACCACCACCACCACCACCACCCCCCACCCCCCTCTCTTTCTGCGTATGGAATTATTTTTTAAAATCTAAAGTGTTTCTTTAAAAAAATTTCTTTTATATAGTTTTTGGTATTTATTGAGATTACTACTCTTTAAATTGTCAAATAAACAATTAAAAATAAAATAATATTACAATGCAAAAAATTATGTATTGGAAAAACATTTTAGAAATAGAATAGAATGTTGATTTAATAAAATGAAACCGGAAAATAATTATGAATACAAAAAAGGAAGGGACGTCACATATCATCATGTTGTCCTATTTTTACAACTAATTTTACTTATTTCAACCTATTGTGTCGTTGTATTCTTTCTAGTTTCTATTATCAACTAAAAAAAATTCAGTGTCCATTCTCCTTTATAAATATAAATCTATAAGTTTTTAAGTGTATTTTAATTTTTGAAAGCTTTTTTTTGTTATTTCTTTCAAGTGTTAAGTTTTTAGAGTTTATAATTTTCAATTACATAATTAAATAAAAGACGAAAATCCATATATATTTAGAGCATGAGCAAACGCATTAATTGCCCTATATTTTTCTTAAATTTATGATGAAATGCATTATTTTATAGTTTTATCAATACAATTATACAATACATCATTTATCAATTCACCTCATTTTCTTCTCAAATAATAAAATAATAATTTCGAGAAGAGGGAAAAGTTAAAAGTCAATTTTATGGGTGAAGATGTGAGAATGTGTGAAGAAATGATGCATAATAAATTATTATTTCATGGTATAAAGAGAGATGTATTCTCCTTGAATGTAAGGAAGATTATAGCTGGCCACATTTATAAGGAGACACTTAAAGAAATTGAAGTGGAAGTATTTTTCATAAAGTTTCCATATATTTGGTTAACATTGATAAATAAGATAATTGATACAAATAGTTCACCAGTATCTAGTATCTGATTGCCCCACAAATTTTCTCATATAATTAAACGGAGGTATGGTTTACAAAAGGTCTAGTTGTACTTGTACCGCAAGAGAACCCTCCGAATATCCCGCTTGGTACTATGTGTAATTTAAAATTTTCACTTCAAATCTAAAATCTTAACGCATCAACAATGGATAGTTAGCGTCAGACATTTCAAAACAAGCCATTTTTGCTACACAATGAACTAGTTAGTGTCATACAGATGAATATATATATAGATGGATTTAAAGTATTTCCTAAAAGATAAGGGAATGTATTATTTATTTTCATATAAAGAAGCATAAACAATAGGAATCGTGTTGTAGCCTACGGGCAAGATTTATGTTATTTGTTTCGGAATCGTGTTTTTCCTTTCAATTAAAGAGTTACTCAATACTGTTTTTACATAAAACTCTTATTTATTTATTTATTTATTCGTATGATGTTTTACTTTTCAAAAGCTCACCCCCGGTAAACCTTTACCCAAATCGGGGCGTGACAGAAATTTCATTCATAAACCACGAAAATAACATTGTTCCTTAATTATATTTTCAAATGTGCCATTGTGACTATCTAATTATATTTTAGTCAATTGCTACTTGCATCTTTCGTAATAAAACCTATAGCTAGAGATGGATCAGAAGGTGATCTCTAATTAAAAGATCTGTTCCTTCTTAATCGTTTTTTTTCACCAATTGTTACTTACCAATGTTAAATTAAGAAGTCTCCGGTACTATAGTTGTTTACTTCTTTTAATTTGTGGTTAATAGGGTCAATAATTGGAAAGTATTGCAAATACAAATCCCAACCGAATAATTTCTCAGGTAAGACCAAAGTCTTTTGAGAAATTTAGTCAGAAGTAAAAAATTTAACGAATTTTTAGAAAAAACAAAAACTTCCTGTTTAGAAAGATCAGTCAAAGATACAGCATTTGACCCAAATTACGTGCACATTTAAATCCCCCTCTCTGACTCTATATATATCATCTACAGTTATATCTTATATTTTATATTTTATATTTCTTCTCAATTGTATCCTCCTCTCTATTAATTTATATCTATAGATATTAAGAAATAAACACCCTGCGAGCAACAACGCTGTTCATCTCTAATTTATTACTTCCTTCTCAGGTAAAATTTATATGTATGCATGCATTTATATACATAATTATGCAGTATATGTCGATATTTTTATATTTATGCAGTACCTGTACTTATATGCGAGGATAGATTTGTTTGTATGATATTTTGTTATGTGAATACATATGTATGTACTTGTTGTTTTAAGTTTGTGATTTGACTGTATTTGTGTTGTACTTACGCAGTACTTGTTTAATTTTATAATAAACCAACTAATTTTAACCTTTAACCTTATTAATATTAAAGATTACGTTTTTCAATTTGTTTTTCTTCTGTCATTGTGAAATTTAAGTTTGGTTAGCCTAACGATTCAGTTCTTTTAGTAACCCAATTTATTTGTTTAGTTGGACATCTGTACGTATAATTTTTCCCCATGAATCTTTTTTAATGACCCAACTTATTATTGTAATAGCTTAGCTTACTTGTTTACTTTACCCATCCTATTTTGTTAGAAACACGTTTGATTTTGCAGCGAAAAACTGGTGTTTGATACTGATTATAATGTATATGGATTATATAAAAACGATACAGAAATACATCACGGGCAGAGTTAGATCACACTTAATATTCTGTTGCATTCTTATTACACGTCTTACTCTTAGAGAGGTGTACTATCACATTGGTAGTAAATTCCAATTTTAAACAACAGTTATCTAGTGCACTAGAAGGAATACACTTCTACTTAAACTAGAACTCTATTCTTACTTAGATTAATGTTTAATTAATAAATATTATATAATCATATTAAGAAAGATTAATATAATATTATCTAATTAATAATTTACCAATCTTAGGATATTCTATCAGAAAATTATATTCATTTCTACTAGAGAATATAATTGCTTATAATTCCTTATCAAATAATATTTGAGAGCACATTATTAAATATTTAATTTTTCTCTCCAACTGAAGATTACAGATATCCACAAACTAAATAAATTACTGACAATTATTTTACTCGGCATATTATTTCTTTCACCTTTCCACTTAACTTATTTGTTGTGTCCGATATAAAATATTCTACTTGGAATATTTGACAGAAACAAAACTTATAAGTTTCTCGAGGGGATATCATTAATCCTTGTTAACGGACGTGAATTACTTCGATTATAGACACACACTATATAAATAATATTACTGGTCCCGTACGGATTTGTTGACCACAATAAATTTCATCCATTGCAAATCATAGCAGTATATATTATGAATATGTGTATCGAAAATAATCTAGTGATTAACAATATAAGTAATCATAATAATTCCTTATGTATAATTATTTTATTCTTATCAGTATCATAAAATAATATCAATTTGTCCTGTTCAATATACTCTAAATATAATAGCACAAACAGTCGGAACTCAACCATTCCCTGTAGACGAGACAGACCTACTAAAACTCTGTGCTACAACTATACCGATGGTTGTCCGCTCCATCTAAAGTTGTGAACGATAAAATATATATTCTGTAAAAACTAAAGATTTGATATTTCGTGTGTAAACCGTACTCTACACATCAAATCAATTAATATACAAAATAAAGACATGTGTACATATAAATAATATGTACACCATTGCTCAAAAATATTCTCAAATAAATCATTCAATGTTAATAAATAAATAATAAAACCGACAATACATCATGTCTTTTAGTATACCATCCTAACATATTTAACTTTGCTTTTGTCTTTGTGAATGAGTTTGGTTAGCTTATAAATATTTTCTCTTGATTCCGATTTTTATGGGTATAGAAACTCAATTTTCAAGTTGTTGTGCTTGCATGCAAAAAGGTACACACTGGTAATAGTTTTAAAGTTTATTAAAGACTGTCTTTTGTTTAGCTTCTGGCATTGTGAAATTATGTTTGGTTAACTCAACTCATTCTTGTGCAGTGGGTATTTTTTTAATAACCTAGCATATTTTTATTTACTTATGCAGCTTATTTAACGTTTTTCTCATGATTCTGATTTTTTTTGGTTGTTACTGTACATAAACTTGATTTTCACGTTATTGTGATTTGATGAAAAAGGAACACACTGATTATAGTACTTAAGTTTAACAAAAAGTGCGCTTAGTTTACTGATTTGAGAAAATTAACAAAAACTTCGGAATTATTTAGCAAAAACAAAAACTTCCTATTTAGAATGACCAGTTAAAGATACAATTGTCCCAAATTATGCGCACAAGAGACCATTAGTTAACTCAACTCATTCTTGTTCAGTGGGTATCTTTTTAATAACCTAGCTTTTTTTTTTTTTTTTACTTACGCACCTTATTAACTTTTTTCTCGTGATTCTGATTGTTTTGGTTGCTACTGTGAAGAAACTTGATTCTCAGGTTATTGTACTAGTAACTCAACTAATTTTATCCTTTAACCTCTTTACAGTATATTGAATATTACGCCTTTTCTTTTGATTCTGCCATTGTGATATCTAAATTTCGTTAGGCTATAAATTTTTCTGGTGATTCCGAATGTTTTTGGTTGTTACTGTAAGAAACTTAATTCTCACGTTGTTGTGCTTTGATGTAAAAAGAAACACATCGAGTCACCGACTATAGCTAGTACTTGTTTAATTTTACAGTAGTGGTAACCCAATCAGTTTTGACCTTTATATACATTAAAGATTACTTTTTTGTTTTGCTTCTGCCATTGTGAAATTTAAATTTTGTTAGTCTGAGGATTTAATTTTTTATTAAGTACCCAACTAATTTTGTTCGGCAGGTTGTCTGTAATTCGATTTTTTCCCATTAATCCTTTTTAATGAGCTGCAACTTGATTTTTGTTTATATATCCTGGCTTACTTTTTTACTTTACCCAGGTTAATGACTTTGCTTCTGTCATTGTGAAATTTAAGTTTGGTTAGCCTATAATTTTTTTTCTAGGAATTCTAATTTTTTGTTGTTGTTACCGTACAGAAACTTGAATTTCACGTTATTGTGCTTTGATGAAAATGGAACACCGTGATTATAATACTAAAGTTTAATTTGTATAATTTGCAGATGGGTCGTGCGAAGAGAAGACTTGAACTATTGAGCAACGAGAAAGAGCGTCTTCAAACTTTCGAGAGGAGGTCGAAAGGCTTGAAAAATCAGCTTCACGAACTAAAGACATTATGTCATATCGACGTGTGTTTAGTCATCGATAACGCTCCAAAGGGGTAGTTGCAAGTTTGACCACCAGATCGCGATCAAATTAATAAATTAATGAAATGTGACAAAAATCAAACAGCTCATGATTTACCGACAGAATCGAATCTTTCCACTTTTTTCGAGGCTCAAAACCAGAAGCTTGAAAACGAGATTATTGAGTTGAAGAAGATAGACGAAAACAATAAGTACCCTATGTTGGATAATGGATATCATATGTTGTCGAGAGAGCAACTAGAAGAATTTGGGGGACTACTTGTTGGTTTCTGTGTATGAAATAACAATTAAACAATAATAAAGGACTAAAAAGAAATGAACCAAAACCAGTGTAATCTTTATTAATTTCGAATTGGAATTGAAATTACATATTACAACATGTAGGTACTGAATAAAATTAAAGCAAACGTTATTCAGATTATTATCAATTAATAATCTTATGTACTGAATTGCAATAAATGGAAACTGCCGGACTGGAAAGTATAGACTTAACAGCCGGACTGTTCTGATTGAAATTGAAATTACAGGATTGAATTGAAACTATTCTAATTACAGAATTGAAATTACAGAATAAAACAGTATTTTAAATGAATTACAGAAAGGTAAAACAGAATTGAAAAACTACAGTTAAGTACAACAAATTAAAATACTGAAATAAAAAATACAGAATTGAAAAAACAAAATTGAAAAAACAGAAATATAAATTACAGAATTGATATGCGGAAATTAGAAGCACAGAATTAAAAGACGAGGCGACTGTAAACAGTCTGCCTTTAACCGATATTCGCCCAACCACCATAATGTTTCTGGTTGCGTTGGTGCTTCGATTCCAAGGTACAACGTCTCGGATGACTCGCCGGAAACTGGCGACGAGTCAAGGTCGAGCTGTTGGTGGGTGGTTCTCTCTGTTTCTAATATGCTATGTGAAAAAATGTGTATGCTGTTTTAGAGAGAGTGAATTAGTGTGTTTGAACGAGAGGGGGAGGCTGCCTCTTATATAGGATTCTGAAACCGCAGCCTTTAATGTGGTCATTCAATTCTGGGAGTTACATCCCAGAGTCCGCCTCCATTATTGGAGGAGCTACACTCTTGCTGGAACTTTAGCGACTGCTCTTGTAAATATAAAAAAGTCCCTTTTTCAGACATTCCCTAAATCCCAAATCTCAAGGCCCGCGCGTACCGCGTACCGAGGCCCGAGACCCGAGCGTGCGTGCGCGTGGTACACACTAACACACTCATGGGTATGTGGACATGATAGTTTAACAAATACATGGGATGGACTTGTATTTATATTGTAAAAATCACTCCTGATTTCACAATGTGGGATAACACTCATGGTTTAAATCACATATTTTTTCCCATTTTCCAGCATTGGTTTTTATACCTCTTTCGAGTACCAACCTTCGAGGACAATTATTATTCACACTCATTCAACGAATAGGTCATGCGATATACCGTTGCGAAGCTCGTCGCACGAGCTACTCAAACGCTTTGAGTACGGCTTCAGAAATTCTGAGTTGTCGCATCGAATATTGACTCAAAGATGGTCCCTGACCACTCGGAACACACATGTTTAAAACATGTTTTCCAACACTACTTGGGTAAAAGCTTCAATATTTGACAACTAGGATGGAAGCTATGAGAAATAATAGTCATATGAGTAGCCTTCAGAACGAAATAGCAGCTCAAAACGAGTTGTACTATTCTTAGGCAATTTCTTTCATTAAACCCGAAATCAGAAACTCTTGTGATTCTTCACAAACTCAGGTTTATTTACAAAATTCAATGACAAATATGTCTAGTGAGAGTGACCCATGTTACACCCAACTTAAAAATCTTTATAGTACCGATTTCATGAACTTTGACAATTTTGACAAGTTTGGCATTCAAGACGATTTCAATACACAAGTAATATCCCAATGTTCTCATAACGCGAAGTTTGACTATGAGTGTTTTGGAGAAAGCTTGCCAGTTAAGTCGGATGAGTATTTTGAAGATTGGATTAATTAGTTCTTGTGTCAAAGAAAAGCTTAGTGATGCAACTTTTGAGTAACAGATGTTAATGGTATAATTATTTATGTCCGGTTTGTAATGTAAAGTTTTATTTCTAACTATTTTATATAACTCTCTTTTATGTATTTTATTTGGTGTCCCATCATTATTCATATTGGAAGGACGATCAATTAATTTAAGATAGAAACATTTGTTTTGTCATTATGGAAGTGTGTCGTGGCCATAATTATGTCTTTGTTTAGTAGTATTTCTTAATATTTAGTGAGTCTTATTCAATTCTTTATGCCAAGTAGATGTTTAAATAAAGAATTCATCTCCTTACAAATTTCTTCTTTTTATCGTCACATATTCCTATAAAATAAAACAAAACATATAACAGTACTTGATCAAAATGGCATTAGAAGTACTGGCAGCTGGCAATAACGCATCGCGTTTATCTTCAAGATTGTAAAATTACGGCATTTTTTGATCGCTTCAAAATGTCTCAAGAAATAAAACAACGTCACGACAAATTGTGAGAGCTTTCCTCCCATTAACTTCTCTCAAAACATGTTTCTCGGCTTACTTCTACTTCGAATTGGGTTAGTATGAGCCTTTATGTTAGAAATCAGAACAAATAGGAGCACTAAAACGACGTCAAAAACCAACTCGTGATCGCTCATACTTAGATTTGATCGCTCATTATTTATTTATTTTTTCTCAAAACATTCCGGATTGGAGGAGGGGTTAGGGGAACCCCAACCTGCATATAAAACATAATAGCAACAGGTACATGGGAGGGAAGATAAACCAAACCTTCTAGTGAAATCACTAAAAACATTAAATCTAAAGAACAAAAATATCAGCTTTTCTGGATTCAATATGACTAAATACATGCTATCATGCTTCTAATTTTAGTTTACATTATGCCTATATCAATGTGGACCGTTTATCTGTAGTTCGGTGACGTTTTCTTAGATTTTAAGGATTGCTCGATAAATCCACTATGTTTTAACGAATTAGATGTTCGTGCACTATTTGGTACTACTTGGGTAGCTTTCTCTCTTTTTGGGTAGAGATCTTTTGGTACAAGTCAATCGTCAATATTATCAATTTGTAGTACTACTCTTTTGTGGAAGATAATAATGAATATGTCTGCAATTTTGTATTTCCTCACTAGAGTCCAGACTCAAGTTCCATTACAAGTTTCCAGCGATAAGTACCCGAGTTTTAACTTTCAACTTTTAAATAATATCTTAATAAAGGTAAGTTGCACAATTATTATGTTCTTCGATCATTTAATCTCTTCGAGGCAATTATTTATTAAGTGTCCTTATACGGTATCTATTTTCCCATAAATAAAGTAGGAGAAAACATGTAACATTGCTTGGAAATTTGTTTTTTCAATGTCTGTGTTCTCTCTCAGCTCTTTGTTTGGATGTTGTTTTTTGTACTTGTTGAGATCAGCATATAGAAACGAATTAAAATCACCATTAAAGAGAGAAATTTACTCTGAATTTGTATAAAGTATAAACTGATCTGATCGTTTTATTAATTCGAATGAGATATTTTCAAAAGGAAAAACTTAACCAACGCCAGAATTGACAGTTGTCACCAATCACAGGAGTTAGTTACAACTGTCTTACAGTATAGTCCGCTATTTCTCTCTGTATTAAAATTCAGCACATGTGTTTCTAATTGAGAGAAATATAGAATTAAGTAATTACATAAATACATTACAAGCATAAGGTTCATGACAATTCAGTACACAAATCATTCAAATACAAGTTTGTTCAAAATCAATATGGTTATAAAAAATAAAATTGGAAAAAATTAATTGAAAACAAATTATTTTCCGAGAAGGGAATAAGTGGGCACCGGTTATGTCAGTATGTCATAGATGTTCCAATCAATGTCTAATGTCTTGCTGATATAGGAGTGACTCTATTCTCTTGGCATTGCTATTTGTTTTGTTCTCTTCCAATCAACGGAAACAAACATCCCGTTCTATGAGTGAGTTAGGGATATTCTAAGTTTCTAACAACTTCAAAATTAGTTATCAAGACGGTGTTTGAATATACTGGCTCATGCATGTGTTTCTTTTTAACTAGGTGTGATTGATTGCCTGCTAAAAGTTTGTGAAATCACGGGTATCATTAAACTATATTTTCTATTGTGGGTTTGTTAATCGGTGAAATAACTATTGTAAAATTATGGAGTGCAATAAAGATGAGCTGTCAGGGCAAAAGAAATTTCCCACAAAAAGTTTGAAGCGAAAGATTATCTTGGTGCGAAGAAATTTGCACTGAAAGCCCATTCGTAAAGCTTTTCAGTGCATATTTCTTTGTGCCAAGGTAATTTTCCGCTATAAACCTTTTGTGGAAAATTTCTTTTTCCCTAACAGCCTCATCTTTTATGCACTGCATATTTTTAGAGCGGTTATGCCACCGATTAACAAACCCATATAAGATAATGTAGTTTAACAATACCGGGATTTCTCAAACTTTTAGCAGACAAGTTTTAGCAATTCACACCTAATTAAAAAGAAAAACTCGTATGAGCCGGTATAATTCTAACACCGACACAAATAATTTCTAGATGATAAAAGTAGTGGCCGACAAAAAATTAAATAAGTTTATCCTAGATGGACAATTCAGTCGTAAATGACAAGAGTAATGTTGAAAACTGTCAGAACATAATTGCATATGTAGATTATAATGTTAAACATTATGCAAACAAAGTATTTGTTGTAGGATATTATTGGACTATTGGGCTTGTAATTTATGGGCCCAAGTGGGCTTGTAACCCTATCCCTCTATCTATATAAAGTGGGTTAGGGGTTTTGTATTTCACATTCATTCATACATTCTGATTAATAAAGTCTCCATCATTGTTGTCTCTCATATCTCTCTATATCTATACATATCTCTATATATATCTATAACGAGCTAATATGTCACACAACACGTTATCGGCACTTTGCTCGCGGAGAATAGGATATACGCTCACGGATATTGGAGATTTTTGGTAAACGCACGGATATTGGGTATTTATAAACCTTGATGTTTATCCGGGGTTTTAGGGTTTTGCTACACCAACATATCGTGCGTAAGGTACCGAATTCAAAACTTAATTTATTCCATATATGTGATCGCACGTATTATTTTATGGATAACTAAAACATGATAAATATCACGTAGTATATAATCCATGTGTATTAGATTTTGTTACTTGTATGGATAACTATATATGATCGTAACAAAATAACCCAAATTGCATTTATTTGTTGAAGAAAAAAAAAACTATGCGTGATAGATTTTTTTTACTATCTAACATGATCAATCTGTCTATAAAAACCAACTTATATGTAATATGTATAGTGTACTGTAAAATTGTATTTTTATACAAACAAAATCAGTAAAAGACATATAATCGGGTTGTAAATCGGAAATCATGTAATTGTAAAACATGTATTAATCTGTGGGATTAAATCTGTAAAAAAACTGAAAACAGTAGGACTGTTTTGTAATTCGCTGAAACTATTGACTGTGCATGTTAATTACTAAAGGACTAAACTGACACTTGTCTGAAATTATGGACTGAAGCTGTAATAATGCTTTAAATAGATATATAGTTTGCTGAAATTACACGGATAGTCCCTGTAATATATTACATGTATAAAAACAGTATATATGTGTTATAAAAGTCAATATTCGGTCTAAATATTCACCCACATGCATATATATATATATATTTATTAAAAAGGCACGTGAATAAAAAAAAATTGCATGTTAATTGAATAAATTGATATGTTTACATGTAAATTTAACCACTTTGCATGTTAAAAAAATTACCATATATAGAATTAATTGGTAATTAAAAATAGATTGCTTGCTTGCATGTTAAAATTACCATGTATGGAAATTGCGTGTATATTGTAAATTGGTAAATAAAATATATAACGTACATGAATGATTTAGTTACCATGTATAGAACTTACACATATAGCAATATAATAATAAAATATTGACTAAATCTTGCTAGTGTAAATTGATAATTACTAATAAATTCTAGATTGGTGATAATCTTGATTAATTTGATTTTCTTATTAGGAAATATATATTGCAATATATATGCTAATCATGCAAACAGTTACAATCTAAAATATTAGTTAATCATGTACTAATTTATTTATTGCCATGTACACATATGTATAATATGGTAATTTGCGAAATCATATATATTCACATTTAAGTTGGAAAAATTATGAATCTTCCCTAAATAGGCTCACCTATTTGGATACGATGTCTAGGAAAGATATAGGCGGAAGTCGATATCCTAATGAGGTCGGGTTTTAAGTGGCATTCGTGCCCTCCACCCTCACCGTCTTTCCTGGTCGTTTTTCAAGTAGAGCTACCGAAAGGGGTTGACTAAATAATAATTTCCCCGAGTGTGTTTATATAGTGATGTATGTTTTGCCGAATTGGTGTTTCAGTATCGACCCGTCGTTCGATCAATGAGAACCGATTCACATGAGAAGCAAAACTAATGTTTTCGAACCTGTCGTTTCGAAAAAAACGTTTGTGCTTGTGCAAACCATAAACATATAAACCAGTCGTTTTATATGATAAATAATCCAGAACTCCCAACACAGGTTGGATGCCATCTATAATGAGAAAAATCGTAAAACATACTTGCGAAATGACTGTTTAAACGTTGATTTTAATCCGTCACCACATGTTACTCACCCTGATGTGTGAAAATGTGATGCCCAAAATTTTTTTTGGATGCCATCTTTGATGAGTAAAACACGAATTTGTTGTTACCCTCGATATGAATGCTAAGGCGTTGATTTTATTCCGCCGCCACATTTGAGACGTGATGACGTCTATGGTGAACAAATGTCTGAAATTGACATATTGGAGCAATCCTTCACCAAAATACTAGCTTGGAAATTGTATTCTATAAGCAGTATCGTGAATTTATATTCACCATATTCCTTTATCGCCCATCTGTTATTGGATAAGAAAATTACCCCGGTGAGTAGTTTTAATCCTATTGGGTCAATGGCGAATTGTTTGCCTGATATTAATGCTCTTCGTGTACATTTTTTTCCATGAATTGAGAACCGAGACAAGTGTTATTTGTCTCCGACTGTCACGATCCTGATGAATCGCGTAGCCAATCGAGATTTTAGATAATCGTCAAAATCGAAAACCTGTGGCTCCAAGACAGTAATTGAAAGGAACAATATGGCCCGTTGTCACAAAGCAAGAGATAATGCTCAAGGAGGCAACTCTATGCTATAAAGACAAAGGTCATGCACGGTTACTCCTTAAATAGTTCAAAACTATTATAAAGGCGAAAAAAGCTAATGTGGTTAAAGCTAAATGAAAGGAAACTCTTGAGATCCTCGGTTTTGTGGCTCAAATAAGTTTGGTACCTTTCTTTATTGATTTTGATAAATCATTGAGCCATTTTTTCGCTCATCTGGATTATATTTTTCCTTTTGGATTATGATTTTTCCATCTGGACATACTTTTGGATTATGGTTTGCCTGTTTACGAAATTTCTCGAAATAATTTAAAGTGCTTTCAACAAATTCCTTTGACAAATGTGACCAAACTTTAAATTATGAAATTTTAGGCAATACTTGTTGGGTAGTTGATTTTTTTTTGAAATAGTGGGTAACAGTGTACCACATAATTTCACCCACTATTTGCCTAAAAGATTATTCAGTGACAACGATTCTGGATCTGTCGTTCCAGATCAAATCTTTGGTAAAACCAAATTGATCTGTCAAATATGAGGTCTTATACTCATGTAGGTCCTGCCGTACCTTGTTGAGTTATAAAATATTCGAGAAAATCAGTGTTATCTGGTAATAGCTCATGAAAGAATTAAAATTTCTTTACATAGCCTCCATTCAATATGATCAAAAGCGTATTTTAGAGGAGTTGAAATGTCTTTCAAGTGGTTGCTACCACATTCTTTAAAGCATTTAAAGTTACCTTATCATTTCGTCTGTCGTCGAAATGATAAATGATTTAGATGCTAAGACATGATTGTCTGTAGTATCATTCGCCTATCGTCGATTGATAAGAGCATTTTGATATTGTGGCATTGACCGGATGAGATATTCCCGGGTCAAAAGACGATGCTTGATTTATAATCGCATCGCATTTGGATTCTCTCTGAGAATATATTACACGATTAATCCGAAATTCATGCCATTAATGCTCACTTTGAAAGACTAGTATGTATAAAGATCACGAAATGAACTCGTAGAATTCTTGTAAAGAATTGAAGGAGTTATTGTGGACTTATCCAACCATAAGACGGACCATAAATATAAATGGTTATGGTTGATGCATCGACAATATGGTCACATTTTAATGTTGTCCACATAAATACAGCACTTTCCGAACTTTTAGCCCTATCATTAAGTTGATGGCTCATGATCCGGATTATTCTGAAAAGTCTAGTCGACTTGATAATTCCGAAGAGTAAAAATCGAAATTTCGATTTGAATTACTTGAGTTTGGAAATTGAAATTGAACATCCTTTCGATTATGTTCAGACCCAAATGGACTCGCGGAAAGTTTGATGATGCGATTGCAAATGATTGCATGCATTCTTGGTCTTGCGCACCAAGATTTATATTTCCGTGTGGGGTTATGCTATTTTGCTGCATTGGTCCGTTATGAGGCCCATAGACACTCAAACACAATATGCGTACCAGCTGGTTACTGGTTATGAGCCAGAAGTCTCATATTAACGCGTGTTTAGAGTGATTAATTAATATTTTGATTGAGCCGCTCTAGTATTCAAAATATGGACCTCCGAAGGGGACATAAGTCAATTATGAATCTCCTGCCTATCATTTGATAGAGTAACCTTGGCAAGCGATCTCTTTACCGCATGATATGCAAAAGTGACATCGCTAAGACTGTTCTCCCCGTCGGTAGGGAGAGATTTTCACGTTACCGTTGATAAGAAACGACGTGAAATAACGTGGCATAACCCACCCTGTCTTAGCTTGATCCCCAAAACTGCACTTAGTGATAAGTAAGTGCATACACTCCCTCAAGTCTAACTAAATGCCAGACGCATTTAATGACTTTATGAGATGTCACGAGATCATTTATACCTGCTGTAAAATGCTTACAAGGATAGACGTCCCTGTCGGACGTCGTGTTCCTGTCGTAACACGTTGCTTTGGCCGAACCCGCCAAGCAAAGGACACTGCCGTCGGCCGTCAGTCTGTCATCCTTCCTAAGATATGAGGAAGTTGACCGGTTCTTAATTCGTTCAGCCCCAGAGGTGGTGAACTGAAACTCGTTTGTCGCACGAGATTATAAAGGATCTAGGAGATGTGTGATTCCTCCTCATCCTAAGAATCTCGAAATATTTGTCGATCATGATATCTTAGACGATATTGAAGCGAAATGAGACTGTCATTGATTACTTGTTCATATATTCGGTGACGACTGATAATATGAGCAAATTATGACAGGGAACCATGTACCGTTGCCTGAAGTCAACGTAGAATAGACTGGACTAATGGAAACTTGCAATCCAAGTAGACTCCTTAGCGAAAGTGTGTTCGGACCTGTAGCTCCAACAGCACCAATGTTAAACGAGTTCGTTTATTTGGTTATTCGTAATGAAAAGTGATGAGAATAATGAGATTGTAGAATGCTCACCTAGTAGAGCAAGGCTTCTCTCACACCTTGAAATTGATTACGAGATGGCTGATTTCCTCGTAATGGACGTTATAACGGTCCCCTACTTTATCAGTTTAGTAGTTTCCAAAAAACTGATTATGCAGCATGTGATTGTGGTCACTGTTTTATCTCTATGAGAATTTAGACAAAGAGATATAGATGAAGGTCCCTGTGTGACTTCATATGCTTTAATCAAGTAGTTCCTGACCACGGAACACGATTTCAATTAAATGAGACGTTCACTATATGGATTAATATAATCCGAGCGGATGTGGTATACCCGCCTAAGTGAGTACTTGTTTAGCTTGGGATACTTGAACAAGTATTATGCCCTTGCGTGTTTTATTATGCGATCCATTTTTGGATTTGCCTTCGAGATGAAGGATCTTGGGAAGACACGGTAGTGACTCGGCCCGATGATCGAGTCCTGTAAAGATTGAATCTAAGTCCATGATTCAGACTACACCCAGAAGGTGTTATGACGTTTTAGTCATCATGACGCTAAGTCGTCAGATTCTCCCATGATCATTCGATCACTAGACATAGATATAGACCCAGTCCATCTCTGATGAGACGATGAAGAGATATTGAACCATCATGTTCATATCTAAGTACAATAAGCGCATCATTGTACTTGGTCTAATGTGCTATGATGAACATCTCGTATGTTGTGAATGGTATAGCTCGACACAACATTGCGCTAACACGCTGCCATCGAAATGGCATAAAAGACATTTTCCCATTACCTTAAGGTAACTGTGGATGAGGGCTTGTGTTATCCCATTTTGCGTCATCCAGTGTACCTACCCCCTTTGGTACTCGAATTAACGCAACCCTTTTTCGGTTATACCGATGCTGGTTACTTATCAGACCCGCATAAGGGATATTCCTAACATGGTATGACTCCAAACGAATCACTCTGATCTCGTGCTCTTGAGACGACTAGAGAGTATATATGGCTTCGAGCTAGTATTAGCCATATTTGAATTACATATGCTCTGTCTCACGATCCAGATAAAACACTTGTCATAGAAGACAACTTGTTGTTATCGATCAAGAGAGACATGACTACATTATGCTATTTAGCATTTTTCGCCGAAATAAATCTTCACATATGAATGCTCGTTCTATTCCACGTTATATTTTCTTGCATACAGTCGTGTGCAAGTAAATGAGGCATCCAGTCGAATGCTCATACTCTTTCTTGGAATATGAAATCTTTGCACCCAGTCGTGTGTAAGTGAGGGGGAGCATCCAGGTGAATGCTTATTGGACTAATTACTACTTAGTCAAAATCTTCGCACCCTGTCGTGTGCAAGTGAGGGGGAGCATCCAGTTGCATGCTCGTGTACTCTTTTTGTCCTAGACCAAGGTTTTTTTCCACTGGGTTTTCCTTGGCAATGTTTTTAGCGAGACACGTTCCCATCATATCTCACTTAAGATTGCCGAAATTAGGGGGAGTATCCGGTTGTATACTTATTACCACTGTGTACTCTTTTGTCCTTCGACTAGAAGTTTTTCCCACTGGGTTTACTCTAGCAAGGTTTTGATGAGGCACCTGTTTTGTGGTTGATCCCCTACTACTACCACTGTTGCACTCTTTTTCCTTCGATCAGAGATTTTCCCATTGGGTTTGCTCTGTCAAGGTTTTGATGAGGCACACTGTTTTGTGGTTAGTTACTTACATGATATTTCGGCCTATATCATTCGGCTACACAGTTTCTCCTAGGTACCGGTTTTGTCCCACACTGGGTTTTCCGGCCCTAAGATTTTTATGTGTTTAGCACTACGAATGAACTCGACTCAGATCGACTGCATGAAGACGAAGAATTCAAGACGTACAAAAGAGGAGTGTTGTAGGATATTATTGGACTATTGGGCTTGTAGTTTATGGGTCCAAGTGGGCTTGTAACCCTATCCCTGTATCTATATAAAGAGGGTTAGGGGTTTTGTATTTCACATTCATTCATACATTCTGATTAATAAAGTCACCCTCATTGTTGTCTCTCATATCTCTCTATATCTATACATATCTCTATATATATTTATAACGAGCTAATATGTCACACAACAGTATTAAAATAAGAAACTTATTTATAAATATAATAATTTTAAAAAATAAAATATCAAAAATAACATAATTTTTTATTTGTATATGTTTTTTCTTTTTTTAGTAATCAAACTGTTGGATGATTGGAGTTAGGAGAAGATGTTGGATCACTTTGGCATTAACCAACGATTAAACCAATGCTTACCACACTAAAAAGTCTTTAAATCTAACAGAAAAATAACACGTGACTTGAACTTGCAACTTTTCCATCCAAATTGGATGGAAAACACCTAGATCGAAACTAAGACTAAATCCAGGGTACAAAACCGAAAAATTAAGAATTAAGGGTATAAAACTGAAAAAATGGCATAACACATGAAACAAAACATGATAAAACCCAACTATAATGTGATTTATATTAGATGATATCAAATCAAACACTACAAGAAAAAAAGGTTTAGTGGACAAATAAAAAATTTCAGAAAACAATTTGTCGCTGTAACATCCTGTATTTTTCATAAATGGTTTTATTCACGATTTAATTCATCCAAAAACGTTTTATACAAAATTACCAAAAGCCGGTCACTCGACTAATTTTTAGCCAAAAACCGAAACTCTTCCGAAAAACTTTACTTTAAAAACCTGTTACTAATTTTATAAACAAAAAGAACCCAATAGATTTGTTTCTAAAGATTTGTTATTATTGAGTAGTAAAGTAATATTTTTGGATCATGAGTTAGCTTTTAAAACTTTGAGGACCAAATAGTTCGTTACCACAAACTTTCTAAAAACAGTTTTGAACATCTTCAATTCAGCCCACTTTTAATTCATTAAACCAAAAACAAACCTAAAACAAGATAAAAGAGAGAAAGGAGAGAAAAAGAAGAAGAAGAAGAAGAAGAAGAAGAAGAAGAAGAAGAAGAAGAAGAAGAAGAAGAAGAAGAAGAAGAAGAAGAAGAAGAAGAAGAAGAAGAAGAAGAGGAAACCACCATTAGCGGGTTATTACCGGAAGCATCTCCTCTACGCTCTAAGGTAACGGGGGTTATCCATTGCGACTAGGCGAGGGTGTATGTTAGGATTTGGTTTTTACATTATTATAAATTGGGGGTTTTTGCTTTTATCTTAATTATGTTCTTAAACTGCTAATTGGGGTTTATTTGTTATAATTTTAATTCCATTATTTGAATTGTAGAAGTTGAGAAATTAGAATTATTAATTTTGAATTAATAAGAATATTGATGGGTTTGCGTGTTTTACGCGTTGATTATGTGTTATTATAGCTGTTGATAGAATTGGGTAAATTATTGTTGAAAAAGATGAGTTTTAGATTACGCATATAAGGTGTTTTCTAAAATGCCCGAATGGGATTTTATGTTGTTGAAGTTGGTTGGCTAGTTGTGAATCTGGTACCTATGCTTATGTGTTTTGTAGAATTGCGTTAAAGTGATGTAAGAGATTGTGTTATTTGAATAGTATAATATTATTGGCCGAGGCCTTAATATTTATACGTTAGCACTGGTGTATGTCTCTTCCTAATTCCGGTGATAATAGACGGCCGAGGGGATAGGGAATGACTCGTCTTACGGACTGGGACGAGTGGCATGAGAGGTCCTAGTGTGCACTATATTTACTTTTATGTTAGCAATGGTTTCTGTCTCTTCCTAATTCCGGCGACAGTAAATGGCCGAGGGGATAGGAAATGACTCGTCTTACGGACTGGGACGAGTGGCATGAGAGGTCCAAGTGCGCACTTTAAATCTACTTTTATGTTAGCAATGGTCTATGTCTCTTTCTAATTCTGGGGACATATGACGGCCGAGGGGATAGGGAATGACCTACCTTACGGACTGTGGTAGGTGGTATAAGAGGTCCATGTTTGTTATAGATGTTTATTTAATTTATTTCGTTGTACGATGTTATTATTATTTCTTTTTGTACGTTGATTATCGTAGTTGTTGTTTGTGAGTTCTTGCATTTATGGGATGGAGTGACGGTATTTGTGGTGCTGTCCCGTCTATGTATGTGCGTGGGACTCACCGTTACAGTTTTGTATTTCAGGTACCACTTAGGTTGGCATGTTGGGATAAGAGCTGTTGCATTGCGACATCATGGGTTTGGGGCTTCCGCTTTCTTTTCACTTAGATTATATTTTGAGGTTGTAGCCTACGGGCAATTTACATTCGTTTATTTTATCTCTCGTCTTGTAGTCGCGTTTGGCAAACACTTTTATTAAATTGCTTAATTGTTCCTTTAGCTCGTTAGTGTTTTCTTTTAAATTTTAAATTTTGTACCAACAGGTTTCACTTTCCTTTTGTTTAAAAAGGTCACGCCTCGATGTCCGTGTTTCATGAATTTTGGGGCGTGACAAGTTGGTATCAGAGCTAACTAGGTTCTTGTATACTTTGGGACGACGGGAAGATGGGTAACCATTGGACCAAGATCCATTGTATCATTTTCACAAAACTTTTTCAAAAACTCAAACTTTTTTCTAAAACGGGGGGTTGCATTTAGTTTAAGACATGTAGCTAGAAGTTAGTAGTAGTTGATGTAAGGAAAGTCCACATGTGAGGCAAGTTGGGGACAATGAGGACGCTTGTTGATCCCGGCTCGCCAAACTTGTGGGTGTACCTCTCGTCGGTATGTGTGAAGGAATACCTTAACGATGTAGAGTTCTAGAGTATGCGAGGACGCTCGGATGCTTTAGGATAATGTATCGTGATGGGTTATCCCTCGCACTTTTGTGTTGTTTGTATGCGTGTGTAGATTGATATAGTGTGTATGAGGTATAAGTCTACATGTCAAGTAGTAGCGAACTATTAGAGTGCGAAAGTAAGGTTGATGGTTTTATGTAGTGTATTTTTTTATTTTTATTTTAATTATTAACCTATGTAGTAATGAACATTTTATGAGAATGGATGTTGATCGTAATGTTGAGGATTAAAATGATGTAGTTGTGTGATATGTTCCATGTAAGGAATTTACAAGTGTTGAGGAATTTTATGTTTTTCTGTCGATAATTTTTTGCAGTTTAACGGTAACATCCCGAATTTTTATAAATGGTTTTTATTCATGATTTAAATTATCCAAAAACGTTTTATACAAATTTTACCAAAAACCGGTCACTCGACTAATTTTTAGCCAAAAACCGAAACTCTTCCGAAAAACTTTATTTTAAAAACCTGTTACTAATTTTATATATAAAAAGGGCCCAATAGGTTTGTTTCTAAAGATTTGTTATTTTTGAGTAGTAAAACTATATTTTTGGATTTAGAGTTAACTTTTAGAACTTTGGGGACCAAATAGTTCGTTACCACAAACTATCTCAAAACAGTTTTTCTAAACACTTTTCAGCCACTTTTTAAAACCTTAAACCTAAAATCAGCCCAAAAGCAAGAGAGAAAAAGAGAGAAAAGAAAGAAGAAGAAGAAAAATAAGAGGAAACCACCGTTAGCGGGTTCATACCGGAAGCATCTCCTCTACGCTTTAAGGTAACGGGGGTTATCCATTGCGACTAGACGAGGGTGTATGTTAGGATTAGGTTTTACGTTTAGTATAAATTGGGGGTTTTTGCTTTTTATATTAATTATGTTCTTAAATTGTTAATTGGGGTTTAGTTGTTATATTTTTAATTCACTTATTTGATTTTGGATTAGTTGTGGATTTAGCCTTTTGATTTTGGATTAATGATAATATTAATGGGTTGCGTGTTATATGCGTTGATTATGTATTATTATGGTTGTTGATAGAATTGGGTAAATTATTGTTGAAATAAGATGAATTGTAGTTTATGCATACAAGGTGTTTGTTAAAATGCCTGAATGAGTTTTTATGTTGTTGAGTGATTGGCTAGTTGTGAATCTAGCACCTATGATTATGGTTTATGTTGAATTATGTTAGAGTGACGTATGAGATTGTGTTATTTGAATAGTATAATATTATTGGCCGAGCCCTTAATATTTATGCGTATGAGCTTGTGTTATATGAATAGTATAATATTTTTTGCCGAGGCCTTAATATTTATACATTAGCAATGGTCTCTGTCTTTTCCTAATTCCGGGGACAGAAGACGGCCGTGGGGATAGGGAATGACTCGTCTTACGGACTGGGGCGAGTGGCATGAGAGGTCCTAGTATGCACTATATTTACTTTTATGTTAGCAATGGTCTCTGTCTCTTCCTAATTCCGGGGACAGTAGACGGCCATGGGGATAGGGAATGACTCGTCTTACGGACTGGGACGAGTGGCATGAGAGGTCCAAGTGCGCACTTTAAATCTACTTTTATGTTAGCAATGGTCTCTGTCTCTTCCTAATTCCGGGGACAGAAGACGGCCGAGGGGATAGGGAATGACCAACCTTACGGACTAGGGTAGGTGGCATGAGAGGTCCATGTTTGCTATAGATTTGTGTTGACGTTATTTGATTTATTTAATTTATTCCGTTGTAGAATGTTATCATATTTCTTTTTATATGTCGATTATCGTAGTGATAGAATGTTATCATATTTCTTTTTATACGTCGATTATCGTAGTTGTAGAATTTGTGAGCTCTTGCATTTATGGGATGGAGTGACGGTATTTGGTGGTACCGTCCCATCTAGTTATGTGCGTGGGACTCACCGTTACAATTTTTTATTTCAGGTACAATTTTGTATTTCCGCTTTCTTTTCATTTATATTATATTTTGAGGTTGTAGCCTACGGGCAATTTGCATTCGTTTATTTTATCTCGTCTTGTAGCCGCGTTTGGCAAACACTTTTATTAAATTGATTAATTGTTCCTTTAGCTCGCTTGTGTTTCTTTTAAAAATTTTAATTTCGTACCAACAAGTTCTATTTCCTTTTGTTTTAAAAAGGTCATGCCTCGATGTCCGTGTTTAGGATTTTGGGGCGTGACATTAACGATCGGTCATCTGTAAAAACGATCGGTCGAATTCTTTCGGACCCTTCTGGTCAGTTTAACGATCGATCGTCTGTCAAAACCATCGGTCAAATTTTTCAGACCTCTCTAGACCAAAAAAACAATCGGTCGTCTGTCAAAACGATCGGTCGAATTTTTCAGACCTCTCTAGACCAAAAAACGATCGGTCGTCTGTCAAAATGATCGGTTGAATTTTTCAGACCTCTCTGGACCAAAAAACGATCGGTCGTTTTTCCAAAACGATTGGTCGTATTCTGGCAAATTTTGCGGTTTTCTCGCTATACTTCAAACGTATATAACTCCTTCGTTTTTACTCCGAATTTGATTCCGCTTGAAGTGTTGGCTTCGTATTTTAGTACTCTAAGATATAGAACCTTAGAAAGCTTGATAAAGTGATTAATTTGTAAGACGAGCTTTTATCATCTATGATTATACATGTATGGATAGTAGTGTTGAGTAAGAGAACTAAAGTGTCGGTTTTAAATGTTTGTAGTAATGGCTATTACCACAAGGACTAGTGGAAGAGGACCAGCTATACGTGGGGGCACACCACCATCAAGCGGTGCGGCTACCTGAGGTAGGGCAAATGGAAGAGGAAGAAGAGCTCCAAGGGGGCGGGGAGCAACTAGAGGGAGAATGGCTGCTAGAGGTCGTGGGGGGAGAGGTAACACTACTGCCCCACCACCTGAGCAACCCGAGGAGGAGGTAGAGGTTGAGAATGTGTATGCGGAGGTGAATGAGTGAGAAGAAGAGACTTTCGTACCAGAACCGGAATCGGTAAACGCTAACCAAGTGATGACCGACCTTTAGAAGGTGGTGCAAATGATGGTGCAGAGTGCACAAGATGGGAGTTCAAGCAACAATGGATTGCTCAACTTCACCCGATTGGGAGCTCCGACTTTCGATGGGGTAGGTGAACTATCCATAGCCGAGGGATGGGTGGACGAAATGGAGAAATACTTATCGACCGCGGGAATAGTAGATGGGGAGCAACAAATGAATATGGCTCAGTTTCACCTTAAGGGTGAAGCACAGAAGTGGTGGTTTGGGATCGTGGATACTTACGACATAAGCAACTTCGAATGAAATTAGTTCATCGAATTGTTTAATCGGCAGTTTCTTCCAGATTCTTATAAGGATGAAATGAGGAGGCGTTTCGAGGAACTATATCAAGGAGGTATGACCGTGCAAGCATACCAGCTAAAGTTTACCTCACTCTCGAGGTATGCCCCAGACTCGGTTCTACGGGGTACAGAAAGATGTAGGAGATTCATGAAGGGGCTGAACCCGACCATCTCATTGCAATTGGCATCGGCCTGCCATGTCAACTATAATGAGTTGGTAAAATCGGCTCAAGCTGTGGAAGGAGCTCTACTCCATAACAAGAGAATCTTGGAGAAGTCGAAAACCAGAAATGCTCCGAGGGAAGAGAAGAAGCGGACTTGGGATATGGCGAATAATTCACGTTTTCCACAACAGGGCAGAGGAGAGAGGGGTTTTAACCCACTACCAACAAACACCATAATGAAGAGAGCGTGTTTCACCTGTGGAGATGTGAACCATCGACAATTCGAATGCCCTAGAGTACAATGTAGGACATGCAACCGATTTGGACATACGGCAAGAGTTTGTACCATGGGACAAGGATGAATAGACACCAACCGACCTTTTAACCAACCTAGGTTGCCGCCACCACCACCAAGAGGACCAGAGTTTGTGCCATAATACCAACTACCTGGGAACCAAGGGGGAGGGTTTTGAGGTAACCACCAAGGAGCGGGGAACCGTGAGAACTACCGAGGAGGCCATCAGGGCCTTGGGAACCGAGGAAATTATGGGGGAAATCGAGGACCGCAAGGGAACCCACCAGCTCAAGGTCGTCTTTATGCCTTGCCATAGTTGCCAAACCAAGGAGATCCAGAAAATGTACAAGGTATGGTTCTTATGTGCTCATCTTGGGCACATGTTCTTTTCGATACGGGAGTTTCGCGTTCTTTTATATCTAGAAGTCTAGTTGAGTCTTTGTCGTTAGAAGTTGGGGTTCTGGATAACCCGATTGTTGCAGAGACTCCTGTTGGGGGTCGAGTTGTGTTGGACCGAGTGTGTCGGTCTTGTGAGATGGTGGTCGCGGACCACGTTTTTATGTATGATTTAGTTGTTCTAGAGATGTCGGGGTTCGACGTGATACTTGGAATGGACTGATTGGTTCATTTCAACTCTTTCATCGATTGTGTTCGACAAAAAGTTTTTCTTACAACTTCATCCAGAGATGAGGTGTTCTTTCGTGGAGAAAGGGACGCTACCCTTTCTTCTATTCCTTATTATTCCAAGCGGGTTGTGGACAAGCTGTCTTGTCTTTTGGCTAGTATCTCGATAGTGGATAACGACGAGGAAGTGGAAATGTGGCCACACGTAGTGGACGACTTTAGGGATGTGTTTCCGAAGGATCTACCGGGGTTACCACCGAACAGAGGGTTAGATTTTTCTATCGATTTGGTACCGGGAACGGCACCCATAGCCATTTCCCCGTACCGGTTGGCACCAGCTGAGTTAAAAGAGTTAAGTAAGCAGTTAGAGGAACTGCTGGAGAGAGGGTTTATTAGGCGGAGTACGTCACCGTGGGCGGCACCGGCCTTATTCGTGCAAAAGAAGGATGGATCGATGAGGATGTGCATCGACTATCGAAAGCTAAATAGGGTGACTATTAAGAATAAGTACCCACTACCTCGAATTGACGATTTGTTTGACCAACTGAAGGGAGCGACGTTCTTTTCAAAAATCGACTTGCGATCAAGCTATCACCAATTGAGGGTGAAGGATGAGGATATTTCAAAAACGGCCTTTAGGACCCGGTATGGTCACCATGAGTTTATGGTCATGTCCTTCGGGTAAACTAATGCGCCGACGGCATTTATAGAGTTAATGAACCGGATCTTTAAGGAGTATCTCGACAAGTTCGTGGTGCTCTTCGTCGACGATATCTTGATTTACTCGAGCTTGAGAGAGGAACGCGAGGAAAATCTTCGTTTAGTGTTGCTCACGTTGAGAGAGCACCAACTTTACGAAAAATTTAGCAAATGTGAGTTTTGACTAAATGAGGTGAAATTTCTTGGACATGTGATCTCGGAAGAAAGAGTAAAGGTGGACGTGACAAAAATTGAGGCGGTTTCGAAATGGGCACAACCGAAAAATGTGTTCGGGATTCTATCGACGGTTCGTTAAGGATTTCTCAAAGTTAACGACTCCAATGACTCACCTTACCAAGAAAGGGGTGAAGTTCGTGTGGAGTGAGGCTTGCGAGGAAGCTTTCCTAGAGCTCAAGAAGCGGTTGACTAGTTCCCCCATACTAGTTATTACCGAGCAGTAGAAGGGTTACCAATTGTATTGGGATGCTTCGAAGGAAGGTTTGGGTTGCGTCTTGATGCAAGACGGAAAAGTTATCGCATATACTTCACGACAACTAAAGCTTCACGAAAAGAACTATCCGACACATGACCTAGAGCTAGCGGCAATAGTTCATGCGTTGAAGATGTCGAGGCATTATCTGTTCGGGGAAAAGTTCAAAGTGTTTTCGGATCACAAGAGCTTAGGGTATATTTTTACCCAACGGGATCTAAATATGCAATAATGACGATGGATGGAATATTTGGAACAGTACGACTATGACTTGCACTATCATCCGGGAAAGGCCAATGTAGTGGTGGATGCTTTGAGTCGAAATTCCCATGTGACCTTAGCGCATGTGGAAAATCGAGGAATGGAAGATGATGGGAAAAGTGAACGAGTTCAACTTGGAGTTGGGACATGTTAATGTGGGGACCTTGTACACAGTAGTGGTACAACCGGAACTTGTGAGTAGGGTTTTGGAAGCACAAGATGGGGACGAGAAAGTGGAGAACTATGAGAAACAGATGAGTTCGAGCGAAGGATTAGATGGTTGGACGAAAGGAACCAATGGAGGACTACGATTCAAGGGAAGGACTTATGTGACGGAAAGCATGAGGAACGAGGTATTAAGGGAGTTTCACCACTCCCGATTAGCCGTTCATCCCGGCAGAACGAAAATGTATCACGATGCGAAGAGACAATTTTGGTAGCCCAGAATGAAACAAGATATAGCTTCATATGTTAGCAAGTGCCTAACTTGCTAGCAAGTGAAGGCGGAACACCAAAGCCCGGCGGGTATGCTCCAACCCTTACAGGTGGCGGAATGGAAGTGGGAAAGGATAACAATGGATTTTGTGACCAACTTCCCTAAATCGGTAAGTACAAATGACGCTGTGTGGGTTGTGGTCGACCGTTTGACCAAATCCGCACACTTCATTGCAATTAATATGATGAACTCGGTGGAAATCTTGGGACGAAAGTATGTGAAGGAAATTGTTAGACTTCATGGGGTACCGATTTCGATAGTATCGGATCGAGACGCGAGGTTTGTATCGAGGTTCTGGGGCGCATTGCAAAATGCCTCAGAGACCAAGTTGACAATGAGTACGGCGTTCCATCCCCAAACGGATGGACAATCGGAACGGACTATCCAAGTGCTAGAGGATATGTTGCGCGCATGTGTGAATGACTTCAAGGGAGGCTGAGAGAGCCATCTACCCTTAGTTGAGTTTGCGTATAATAATAGCTTTCAAGCTAGTATTGGGATGAAACCTTTCGAGGCTTTATACGGGCAGCCGTGTAGGTCTCCGGTGTATTGGACCGAGGTGGGAGAAGCGGAAATGCTAGGACCGCAATTGGTTTGAGAAACAACAGAAAAGATTAAGTTAATTAGACAAAGGCTTGAGACGGCTCGGAGTAGGCAAAAGAGTTATGCAGATAAGAGGAGGAGACCTTTGGAGTTCGAAAAGGGGGATCGAGTGTTTTTACGAGTTTCGCCAAGGAAAGGGATTATGAGGTTTGACTCTAAAGGGAAGTTGAGCCCGAGATTTATCGGACCATTTGAGATCGTGGACCGAGTTGGAGAAGTTGCATACCGGTTAGACTTGCCACCAAAGTTGGCGGGGGTTCACCCGGTGTTCCACGTGTCAATGTTGAAAAAATATCATCACGACCCTTCACATGTGGTAGACTTTGAGGACATTGAGGTTAGTGCGGATGTGACCTACGAGGTGGGACCTATGAGGATTATCGATGTGCAAGAGAAGAAACTTCGAGGAAAAACAATTAGATTGGTAAAGGTAGTTTGGAAACACCACGGGGCCGAGGAGGCAACTTGGGAACGCGAGGATGAGATGAAGAGGAAGTATCCTAATCTCGTCTTTTATTTAGGTACTTTTCCTTAGATACTTTCTAATTTCAGGATGAAATTTCTTTATCGGGGAAGGGTTGTAACGCCTAGAGTCGGGAGTTTATTTTATTAGAGTTTAGATTACTAGAAATTCCGTATTTTGAATTTTGTAGACGTTGTGGAGTTGTTGAGGTAGAAGCATGTCATCTTAATTTACTTTATCGTCTTTTATGTTGTAGCTGCTTGTTTTACATTGTTGCCTTTTATTCCGTTATATATTGTATATAGGTGGTTACTTTATTTGAGATTCTTACATGTTTTTCATTTACTTGAGTTATGGATGGTGGAGTTGTTATGAGTTGTGGACCCAGTGTATTTTAATTTTGGAATTATGACACGAATTGTACGTTTAAATTCTTACGGTCTTATTTATAAAAATTGATCATTTCTGGGAGTAGTTTTCTAGAGAGGAAATGGAATTTCGAGACGAAATTATTTTAAGGAGGGTTAGTTGTAACATCCCGTATTTTTATAAGTGGTTTTATTTATAATTTAATCAATCCAAAAACGTTTTATACATTTTTTAGCCAAAAACCGAAACTCTTCCGAAAAACTTTATTTTTAAAACCTGTTACTGATTTTATAAATAAAAAGGACACAATAGATTTGTTTCTAAAGATTGGTTATTTTTTAGCAGTAAAATAATAATTTTGATTAAGAGTTAACTTTTAAAACTTTGGGGACCAAATAGTTCGCTTCCCCAAACTCTCTCAAAACAGTTTTTCTAAACCTCTTTTCAGCCCACTTTTTAAAACAGTAAACCAAAAACAGCCAAAAACAAAGAGAGAAAAGGGAGAAAAGACAGATTCCAAAGCTTAGGAAGAAGAAGAATAAACTACCATTAGCGGATTATTACCAGAAACATCTCCTCTATGCAATAAGGTAACGGGGGTTATCCATTGCGACTAGACGAGGGTGTATGTTAGGGTTAGGTCTTGCATTTATTTTAAATTGGGGGTTTTTGCCTTTTTATCTCAATTATGTTCTTAAATTGTTAATTGGGTTTTATTTGTTGCACTTTTAATTCACTTATTTGAATTGTAGAAGTTGAGAAATTAGACTTATTAATTTCGTATTAATGAGAATATGGATGGGTTTGCGTGTTTTATGAGTTGATTATGTGATATTATAGTTGTTGATGAAATTGGGTAAATTTATGTTGAATAAAGATGAATTGTAGTTTATGCATACAAGGTGTTTGTTAAAATGCAAGAATGAGATTTTATGTTGTTGGACTTGTTTGGCTAGTTGTGAATCTAGCACCTATGGTTATGTGTTTTGTTGAATTACGTTAAAGTGATGTATGAGAATGTGATAATTGAATGGTTTAATATTATTGGCCGAGGCCTTGTGATTTATTTATTTGTTAGCAATGGTTTATGTCTCTTCCTATACCGGGGACATAAGACGGCTGAGGGGTATAGGGAATGACTCGTCTTACGGACTGGGGCGAGTGGCATGAGAGGTCCTAGTGTGTACTTCATTTATTTTTATGTTAGCAATGGTCTATGTCTCTTCCTATACCGGGGACATAAGACGGCCGAGGGGTATAGGGAATGACTCGTCTTACGGACTGGGACGAGTGGCGTGAGAGGTCCAAGTGCGCACTTTAAATCTATTTATTTGTTAGCAATGGTCTGTGTCTCTTCCTATACCGGGGACATAAGACGGCCGATGGGTATAGGGAATGACCGACCTTACAGACTGTGATAGGTGGTGTGAGAGGTCCATGTTTGTTGTAGATGTGTGTTGGAGTTATTTGATTTATTTCGTTGTGCGAGGTTATTTTATTTCTCTTTATACGTTGTTATTGTAGTTGTTGTTGTGAGTTCTTGCATTTATGGGATGGAGTGACGGTATCTTGTGGTGCCGTCTCGTCCATGTATGTGCGTGGGACTCACCGTTACAATTTTGTCTTTCAGGTACAAATTAGGTTGAGGCGTTTGGATATGAGCATTAGCGAGGTAGTGCATGGGTTCGGGGCTTCTTGAATCGTTTTATTTCCTTAGACTAATTTCGAGGTTGTAGCCTACGGGCAAATTATAATTGTTTGTTTCTTTTTATATAATTTTGTTAAAACCATTTTGTCTTGTAGCCGCGTTTGACAAACTTTATATTTATTCGTTTAATTGTTCCTTCTTTTAAAATTTAAATTTTGAACCAACAAATTTCTTTTTCCTTTTGTTTAAAAAAGGTTATGCTTTGATTTCCGTGTCTTACGGATTTTGGGGCGTGACAGCCCCCTCCACTGTAGTCCACCCTCCATTGGAGCTTTGCCACTCCGTCGTATAGCTCCACTAGTTGATGATGAAGTGAGTTATTTGTGCGAAACCCTAACCGATGGAAGATGAAGGCGGAGAAGACGGCGATGATGGGCTGGGTGGTGCTGGATTTTCGTTAATAATCTGAAATTTAAATTATTCATGGAATTGATGCTCGAGACGTGTTTTGAATGTGGATTTGACCATATAAGTACATGTGTGATGAATATTTTGTTAGAATTAATAGTTAGAGATTTTTTTATGTGATTAATTAGTGTTGCTTATTCAATGGTTTGTGTTAATATCTCCGTTTGTGGAAACTTTCGACAAACTTATGTAAATACAGCAACAATTTGGTTTTCTTGCATGTCAGGTGTTTGAGAAAATGTTTCTCAAAGTAATTTTATGTGGTTTTAACTAAAACATATGCAGTTTTGTGAGTTTTTTTGGATGAAAACTCATTTATTTGGTGATAAAGACGTTTTTAGTGGAAAAAATGTGCTTATTTGGTGAAAAAATCGGTTTGTACTTTTTATGCATTTTTTAGTGAAAAAATCGGTTTGTACTTTTTATGCTCTTTTTTAGTGAAAAAACCGTTTCATAGCTTTTAGTGAAAAAAACTGTTTGTACTTTTTAGTGAAAAAAACGGTTTGTACTTTTTAGTGAAAAAACGGTTTATATTTTTTATGCACCGTATGCACTTATTATTCGGATATGCACGTTTTATTCACTTTTGATTGACCTGTATGTACATTGTTTTGCACCCGTATGCATTTTTATTGACCTTTTATGTACTCGTATGCTCTTTATTAACCTTTTATGCCTCCGTATCCACTTTTATGAACTTTTATACACATTTTATGAACTTTTTATACACTCGTATGCAATTTTATTGACATTTTATGCACATTTTATGCACTCGTATGCACTTTTATTGAACTTTTATGCACTCGTATCCGCGTTTTATGCACTTTTATGCATTTTATACACTTTTATTGACCCGTATGATTTTTTAGTTTTTTATATTTTTCTTGATTTTATTTATTTATTGCGGGTTTTTTCAATTTTTTTTCTTTGTGATTTTTTATATTTTTTTTGACTTTTTTATGCACCTTTTATGCTTCTTTATTCAATTGTATAGATCTTTTATGTACTTGTATGCACTTTTATTGATATTTTATGCACCTTTTATGCACCCGTATCCACTTTAATGTACATGTATGCAATTTTATTGACTTTTTATGAATTTTTTATGCACTCATATGCTCATGTATTGACATTTTATGTACATGTATGCACTTTTTATGCACTTTTATGCACCCATATAAACTTTTTATGCACCCGTATACACGTTTTATGCAAATTTATTGACCCGTATGCACTTTCTATTGATTCGTATATTTTTTTTCTTGATTTTTATTTATTTATTTTGGGGTTTTTCATTTTTTTGACCTTTTTATGGATATTTTATGCCCCGTATGTAATTTTATTGACATTTTATGCACAACACGTTTTATCCCCCATATGCAATTTTAGTGACCTTTTATGCACTTTCATTTTTAGTTTATACACCCATATACATTTTTATTAACCTTTTATGCATCATTATGCACTCGTATGCATTTTTATTAACCTTTATACACCTTTAATTCACCTGTGTGCACCTACTATCCACATTTTATGCACTTTCTATGAACCCGTATGATTTTTTATTATTATTATTTTATCTTGATTTTTTTTTTCAGGGTTTTTTCGATTATTTGATTTTTTACATGAATTATATATTTTTTGACATTTTATGAACTTTTTATACTCTTTTTATTCACTTTTATTGACCTCTTAAGCACCATTTATGCACCCGTATGCACTTTAATTGACATTTTATGCACTCGTATGCACTTTTACTAACCTTTTATGCACCTTTTATCACTTTTTATGCACCCCGTGTGCACTTTTTATTGACCCATATACGTATCCACTTTTATGCAGTTTTTATACTTTTGTATGCAATTTTATTGATATTTTATGCTCCATTATGCACTCGTATGCATTTTAATTGACCTTTATGTAAATTTTATGCACCCACCCGTATGCACTTTTTATTCACTTTTATGCACCTTTTATGCACATTTTATGCACATTTTATACACTTTCTACTAACCCGTATGATTTATTATTATTATTATTTTCTTAATTTTGTTTATTTATTTTGTAGCTTTTTCGATTTTTTTTATATTTTATGTCAATTTTATATTTTTGGACCTTTTATGAACTTTTTTATGCTTTTTTATGCAATTTTATTGACATTTTATGCACCATTTATGCACCCGTATGCACTTTAATTGACCTTTTACGCACCTTTTATGCAATTTTATGAATATGTATGCAATTTTATTGACCTTTTATGCATTCATATGCACTTTTACTGACATTTTATGCACCCGTATGTACATTTTATGCACTTTTTATCACTTTTTATGCATTTGTATCCACTTTTTATGCACATTTATTCACCCGTATGCACTTTCTATTGACCTGTATGATTTTTTATTTTATTTATATGTTTTCTTGATTTTATTTATTTATTTCGTTATTTTATTTATTTATTTTGTGAAAAATCTATTTTTTGTGTGAAAAAAACTATTTTTTTTGTGTGAAAAACTATTCTTTTGATGAAAGAATCCTTTTTTTTTGTGAAAAATCTTTTTTCTTTGTGAAAATGAGTTTATTTTTTATGCATTTTTTGTTATTTTGAAAATATTTCTATTTTTTTCATATGTATTTTTTTTTAGATTTTATTAGATTGAAATAATAATTTATAGGCCGGGAGAATGACAATTGTGTAAACTGGTTGAACTTTAAAAGAGTGCGACTTATTTAAAACTTCAGAAAAGGGAGAGAAAACAAATAGTATCACAAACAACATGCATGTAAACTGGAAGAAAGAAAGTTTTCAATTTATGGAAAGGTATGTACTGATAATAACCAAATTTCAAAATACATACAGATCAAAACTTCTTAATATTATGCAAGTAAATGGACTAATTTCACACACACACAAAAAGACGACATAACCTACATTCAAGTTTTTACTTTACAAAAATGCATTCAAAAATTTAATATATATTAATAGAGAAAAAGAATTAGACTATATATACAAAAGGCGTCAACGGTCAAATTTGATGCGGGTCTCCAAAAACCGGGCCCTGTCTCTGGAATTTAAGTTGGGTTGATGGCTTTTAAGTTGAATTAATGGGTAAAAAACTGCCAAATTTTCTACAAGATGATAGGTATTTGATAACACAACACAAAATGATACTCACATATGTTCATTTTGTAGCTAAGTTAGATCATTAAAAAGTACTATATGTAGACATATTTTGATTGTCACTAAATAAAATGTCTCTAAATCAAAATTTCCTTAATGCTTTAAGGGAAAGATTGTTTAGAGATCTAATATAGTTTTGTATACCTAATATTTTATCTCTTGCCCCTATCTAATGTTTAGAAATCAAAAATATAATAAAATTGGTTTTTAAAAAGGTCAATTAAATACCAATATATATAGTCTCTTTCATAGTTAAGTAACTTTTAAAATGAAAGATTCATGAAGAATAAATTAATACTAATAGCTTAATTGGTTCAATCTCATTAATTAAAAATGAACAAAGATAATGTTTAGAAATGAAAAGATTAAATTAATAAGTTTATAATCCCATACCTCGGAGTTTTTGAAATAAAATGAACAACAACCGTCTAAATTTTGTACATCTTGATTCCCCGTGTTTTTCAGAGCAACCCCGACTCTGAAATAAGAAATATTCTTAAAATGTAATGGCATTTTCTAAATAAACACATTATTTCATTTAAAACTATAATCAAGTATAGCACAACATAAATCATTAAAATAAAACTGGTAAATATAAACTAGCATGTAATTTAGCATACACAGATAAAATTTCAATTAAGTCACGTTCCATTTCTTATGACGTTTTAGGCATCTATTACTAATCTGTAGACCGTAATAATTTAAAAAAACTAAACGTTTCGGATAATAAATGTAGAAAATACTGGTTCTCAAATGGATCAGCCAAGTATCATTGGAAAATATGTTACGGAAAAACTAACGACCTTTATAAAATTGACAAGACGAGTCTTGTATGATAACCCTTACCATTTTGCTTCTTAACTAGGTTACAGAGTAAGTTATGTTCATTTTGTATATTATAACATATGAATAAAGGTCAATAATTCAATTATGTCTTGTATAAAAATGGAAATAAGTTTGAATTTATTTCACATGAGAAATATCTAAGAAAATAAAACAAAAGACAGACATGAAAATGTTATAGATATAAGAATAACATAATCATCAATTCAGAAATCTCATAGATATCGTCTTTGTACCTTGGGGATCCTCTTATTTGGATCGTGGAAGTAACCCTTCCACGGACAAAGAACATTAGAGGAGTCAAGAGAGCTACCAAACATTGAAGTTTAAATCGAGGCTAGAATGCCGCTGGAGAATATCTTATTCTAGAAAGATTTGGACATTATAACGGCGGCTTGTGTTATATTGGATAAAATAGGATAGAAAGTGAAAAGGAAAAATGAGGAGCTGCTACGAATGTGAATGAGATTAGAGTTTATTTGATGACCTTTTATAGAAAAATATTGTACAACACATGTGTGAAAGAGGCCTCTTGTCCGTACAGGATTTTAGGGTAATGCAAGCTACGTTTGTGCCTATTAAGATAAGTCACACTTGCCCTACGTAGCTTGCATTACCCTAAAATCCTTAACGGGTGAGACGCCGCTTTTACACGTTTATTGTACAATATTTTTCTACAAAATATCAGCAAATAAACCCTACTCCCATTCAGCTTCGTAGCCGTTCCTCGTTTTTCTTTTTCACTTGCTATCCTATTTTATCCAATATAACACCAGCCGCTGTTATAGTGTCCAATTCTTTCTAGAATAAGATATTCTCCAGCGGCATTCTAGCCTCGATTTAAATCTCAATGTTTGGTAGCTCTCTTGATTCCTCTAATGTTGTTTGTCCCTAGAAGTGTTACTTCCACGATCCAAATAAGAGGATCCCCAAGGTACAAAGACGATATCTATCATATTTGTGAATTGATGATTATGTTATTCTTATATCTATAGCATTTACATGTGTGTCTTTTGTTTTAATTTCTTAGATATTGCTCATATGAAATAAATTCTAACTTATTTTCATTTTTATACAAGACAACATTAAATCATTGATCTTTATTGATATGTTATAATATACAAAATGAACATAACTTACTCTGTATGAATGTCTTTGTAACCTAGTTAAGAAAAAAAATGGTAGAGTTCCCATACATGATTCGTCTTGTGGATGTTTCAAAGTTAATTAGTTTTTCCATTACGTATTGTCCAATGATACTTGGCTGGTCCGTTTGAGAACTAGTGTTTTCTACATTTTTCTAAAACATATGCTAGTTTATCTTTACCAAATTTATTTAATGTTCTATGTTGTGCTATACTAAATTGCAATATTAAATTAAATAATACTTGATTTATTTAAAAAGTTTCATTATTTTTTGCATACTTCTTATTTCAGGATGGTCGGGGTTGCTCTGAAAATTGCTGGGATTTAAGATATACAAAAGTCAAATGGTCTTTGTTCATTTCATTTAAAAAACTTCGAGATATGAGATTACAAAATTATTAATATTTGCATTTTTAACCCTTTCTTTTTGTTCTTGAAAACACAACAAGAAAATTATAATTTAGAGACTAATTATTTAGATAAAGCAAAAGTTAATTAGTATTCATCAAATTCTACTCCATTTGGACGGGTGCAATAACAAATATGCATTTTGATATAGCACAAATTAATTAGCATTCATCAAATTATACTCTATTTGGACGGGTGCAATGACAAATATGCATTTTGATATAGCAAAAATTAATTAGAATTCATCGAATTCTACTCCATTTAGGAAGTAATATTCACAAGAATTAACGTTCGACCAAAATAAATAGACAGAATCCAAAGATAGATCGATACAAATGGATTAAAGAACTTGTTACGGTTTCTCATAGATTGAACCTCTTCCCCTTAGTTGCATAAATTTTGCTTCATTGGAACATAATTACAGGCTTACGGATAGGTTTTATGAAATCTCAACTTAATTTCGTGCATTTTATTATTTGTGTATCTCAGTTGTACATGAAAACGTCTATCTAAATTGTATTGTAAAGCATGTATCCTTCTAAACTAGATATGATTTGTCAAAAACATATCATAAAGAAAGGTGGTGACAAATACAAAGATAGAAACAAGAATCAAGGATTAAAAGTTGGAGTTTTCATGAAAGTTGCAAGTTTTTGGGCATATTTTACATCAAAAAAAGTGATAGCTGCGGTGTCATTACTAAGAGCATTAGAAAGATGATTAAAGAGTTCAATAATACTTTTGCATGTCATGAGTTATTTTTCAATTTAGGATACATATGAAGTTCGGCCGGAAGCATCCACATCGTCAACGTCCCCCTCTATTTAGATTTAGCAAGAGCAAGAGAGTTTTTTTATGCTTGAACTATTTTCCTTTTTTGCGCAATTAAATGGAAGAGGTTCAACCTATGAGTAACCGTAACAAATTATTTAATCCATTTATGATATCTATCTTTGGTTCTATCTATTTAATTATAGCAATAGCATTGATAGAACAATCAAATTTTCATCTAACACACATGAGGGAAAAAGGCCAACAAATAACTAACACACGCACAAACATACGCACACGCAAAATACGGAATCTAATTGAATAAATTCATTATAACACCAAACTATGTTAAACCTCACTAAAATAAGCAAATTTTAAATGACATAAGAACCCACATAAAAACAAAAACATGACTTTGAACCAAAACCCTTTATCTGGACCAAATGGCATATAAAACATATCTAATCTAATCATGTGTTTTAACTTTTTATCTAACATTCTATATATAATTCTGTATCAACATAAATACTAGTATATAGATACATATCATAGTAAATTCAGCATACCCACACCTGAACTAATTATTAAATATAAACCCATTACTCCAAAAGATTAAAAAAACGGATCTAATATGAAAATTTTATTAGTGAACTTAAAACCCAGATAAAAAATTGTATCTTTAACCAACAAATGAAGCTCTAGATAAAAAGGAGCAATAAAACTCAAATGAGTTTAAGACAAGATTAAAAAGAAAATGAAAATGAGTCGAAGATTTTGATCCGTAGAAACGCCTTACTTGCTGCTTTTAGACGTTCTTAAAGATCGAATGCCAAGTTTATTGCAGATTTGTTACAGACATTGAAGGCGTTCGTTGAGGCCGGAGTTTGCAGAGCTTCTCTTATGAGTTGATCCTCTGACGTTTGTGGAGGAGCAGAACTGATTTTCTGGCGACCGTTGAGGAGCAGAGCTGATTTCCTGGCGACCGTTGAGGAGTGGAGTTGATTCCCTGGCGGCTGTAGAGGAGCTTCCCTCTCTAGTATTCAAGGCTTTTTTTTATTGTGTGAAATATGACACCCCCACCCCGCTATTTATAGCTTTTGGGGTGGGCTTTTATTTACAAGGTCTCCTTCTCAAATTTGGGCCCATTATCTTAATGATCCAACACTTATCATTTAATTTAAATTTAGTATTTGTGGTTTGAAAATATTTTAATGAGTTGTATAATCTTAAAAACTCTTTGTTTACTCCATACTAAATGTGTTTTTAGAAAAAGAAATACTTTTATTTTTTTTAAATTTACTATCTTAATTTTATTTGATAATAAATTATAATTTATTTTCTTTTAAATTACTAATAATTTCTTTCCTTTTTAAATTTAGAGATTAATAATCAATTAATTTTTTTTAAAAAGACACGTGACCTATTTTTAAAGGCCGTAATTTTACGTGTCAACAGCTATATCCGCCAAAACATTCGGGTCTAAACTCAGCATATCACTCGAATTCTTCACCGCCTTGTTAACCTTAGCCTCTTCCTCAGTTCAACACTGCTTGACTTGGCTCCTTGGGCCTCTTTAAACGTTGGATCTTCGACAACTTTTGGTTTTTTTGCAGCATTAGCATCCGTTGAGGACCCAGCTTCTCTTCTACTAGACGAAATCTTTCTTTTCAAATCAGCCTCCTTCTTTCCCCTTAGCATTCAGCGCGTTTTCTCTTAAACTTCTCGAACGCTTCTTTAGCAACCCCGACAAAATGTAACCCAGGTGGACCACTACTCGATGTAGGAAGTGAGAAAGAACCCCCAGCTGTAAATCCAGCTTGATTTTGCTGAAAATAATAAGGCTGAGAGGACATTTGAGAAATTCCTGAAGGGGGTGGATACTCAAGGGCGAAATAGGCTAAGTTGCAACTGGGACACTGTAGGTTTTTTTGTAGATAAACACGAAAGTACTCGTCTTGTAATCTACTGTTGGAAAACATGTTTTGAAACATGGTTGTTCCGAGTGGTCAGGGACCATCTTTGAGTCAATATTCAATGTAACTACTCAGATTTTCTGAAGCCGTACTTAAAGCGTTTGAGTAGCTCGTGCGACGAGCTTCACAACGGTATATCGTATGACCTATTCGGTGAATGGGTGTGAATGATAATTAGACTCGAAAGTTGGTACTCGAAAGAGGTAATAAAGTCAATGCTGTAAAATGGAAAAAGAAATGTGATTTAAACCATAAGGGTTATCCTACATTTTAAAATCAGGAGTGATTTTTAGACTATAAATACAAGTCCATCTCATGTAATTGTTAAACTATCAAGTCCACATACCCATGAGTGGGTTAGTGTGTACCACACACGCGCTCGCTCGCTCGGGCCTCGGGACACGGGACGCGGGCCTCGGGACGCGGGATTTGGGTCTTGGGTCTTGTACTAAACTGAAAAAGGGACTTTTGTATATTTACAAGGGCAGTCCCTAGAGTTCCAGCAAGTTTGAAACTCCAGTAGTAATGGAGGCGGATTTTGGGGATGTAACTCCCAGAATTAAATGACCACAATAATGGCTGTGGTTTCAGAATCCTCTATAAGAGGCAGCCTTCCCCTCACATTCAAAACACACACACGAAATCATCTCTCTTCTCTCTAAACAGCAGCATATATTTTTTTTTTCATAGCATATTAGAAACCAGAGAGAACCACCCACCAACAACTCGACCTTGACTCGTTGCCCGTTTCCGGTGAGTCATCCGAGACGTTGTACCTTGGGATCGAAGCGCCAACGTAACCAGAAACTTCAAGGTGGTTGGGCGAATATCGGTTAAGGGCATACTATTAAACAGTAGCCTCGTCTTTTAATTCTGTCCATTTCAATTATGCTTTTCAATTCTGTTATTTAAAATTCTGCAATTTACTTTTCTGTATTTTTTAATTCAGTATTTTAATTTGCTGAACTTAGCTGTAGCTTTCCAATTCTCTTTGTACTTTTCTGTAATTTCTTTAAAGTTCTGTTTTTGCTCTAATTTCAATTCTGTAATTTAATTCAGTAATTAGAATAGTTTCAATTCAGTCCTGTTATTTTAATTTCGATCAGAACATGCCGGCTGTTAAGTTTATACTTTCCAGTCCGGCAGTTTCTATTTATTGCAATTCAGTATATCAGATTATTAATTAATAATAATCTGAATAACGTTTGCTTTAATTACTATTCAGTACCTACATGTTGTAATCGTTAATTTCCTTTCCAATTCGAAATTAATAAAGATTACACTGTAGGTTCTTTTGTAGATAAACACGAAAGTACTCGTGTTGTAATCTACATGTGTGGCATACAGGCCAAAAGGTTGGGCTGATGGGTTAGTTTTGCTGAGCAGCAGGGGTAGCACCGTTGGAAGTTCGACTCTTTTTAGTCGCCGGTTTTCTTTTTGGTGGTGCGGTTTTCGGGATTATCGTGCTTTTACTCAAACTACTCACCCCATTCGACGCAGCTGAAGGAACTTGAGGCTTAACGAGTTTTGCGTTCCTCAATTAGTCAAAAGCTGCTCTTTTGACCTTGTCTGACAAGAAGCTACATGCTTCTGAGATGAGCTTAAAAGTTGCATCAGCCCCAATATTTCTCTTGAGCCCTAAGCCCTAATTGTCGCTGCCCTTGCTTTGTTTCACCCGTAGATCAGGGTTTGGTGGGGTACGGCTCTGTTTTTGTGGTCTCGCCTTCGTAGGTATTGATTCACTTTAGCGCTATATCATTACTTGAATTTCATTTGCTTTGGCTTGTGTCTTCTGAGTATGTGGGTTTTGATTGTAATGATATGTTGGCAGATACTATGAATGTGTTTGAAATCTTTGGTTTTATGTCTTTTTGTGGCATTTTTTTTTATTGAAACTCTATCGAACTAAGGTTTAGATTGGAGTTTGGCATGTGTGGGCAGTTTTGTGATGGTTAATTTAGGTGTTTTAATGTCTGTGTAGTTACTTTTGTGACACTCTGAAGGCTGAGTAGGTTTGTCTAATATTTCGGCTATTGAAATATTTGCTTTTGACATTTGATATCGAGGATCTAGGTTAGTGTTTTCCACTGTTTTTGTATGCGACGGGAATTGCGTTTGATTGGTATATATTGGGCCAACTGTGTCTGAATGATGAGTTGGATATTGGACCGATATGCTAAATAATTAGCTTGACTGTCTGAATGCTAAGTAGGATTGGTCACTTCATGACTGATGTGAAGGCTTGATAACTTCTTCGAAGGGGCCTCTCGAAATTAAATATGTTATGATTGGGGTTTAGATAACATCGTGGTAATCCGAATGCTGAGTAGGATTGCCTTTGATTTCTTCTGCGGAAATTGTATCTAAACAATCTGAATGCTGAGTAGGATCTGTTTTTTGACTCTCAGTCATGCCGACCTTTAGCTATTACTGTTTTCTCTGGTAATTTATGAAGTTTGATAGTGTGATATAAATATTTATCACCGGATTGAAGATGTTTTACTTTAGAGATCTTCCTTTCATGTGTGGGGGTTATATTGTCATTTGGGATAAACCATTATGTTACAACTATCTTAACATCTGCTTTGTAGTATTATTATAAGATCTGAGAGGGGTTTGCTTAGGATTTTTCCTTTAATAAATGTGTTCTATGTAGAAACTTGTGTTATCAGAATCTTCAATTGTACGTTACGTGTTCGATGATATCTAATGCTTAACTTACACACACAAAAAATAAATGCAAACACCTACAAAAATAATATATCTAGCCTAACTTATTCATTTGTATCCTAAATAGAAAAATAACTCATGACATGCAAAAGTAAAGTGGAAATTTCTCAGAAATTAGTCATAACTAAGTCTAAATTATTTGAAATTTCATGAGTGAAGGCATCTAACCAAACATCTTTCTGTACAAAATTCATCCCTTTACATCAACCAATTTCACGATTCTTAAAAAAATAAAAAATTATACCAATTGTCACACATAAAATAAAATACTCTTATAAAAGATTATTACGCCCTAAAGGACCATGACTCTATTATATACCAAGCTCTTTTATTTTCGTTTTTAAGGTTACATGGTCATGGTGATGCCACTGACAATTAACGAAACCACAACAGAAAATTTGTTGGTTAACAACACCCGAGTTCTCTCATTCATTAAAATATAAGTTTCTCACAGAAAATCAAACTTGTATAAAATGATACACACTAGATAGACTTACTTAGTTTAGACATTTTATGATACCCGTGGGTTTTCATACTTTATAGCTGTTAAACAGACAAGTTTTTGACAAATCATACATCGTTTAGAAGGATACATGCTTTATAACCCAATTTAGATAGAACTTTTCATGTACAACTGAGATACACAAATGATAAAATGTAAGAAATTAATAATTTACCAATCTTAGGATATTTTATCAGAAAATTATATTAATTTCTACTAAAGAATATAATTGCTTATAATTCCTTATCAAATAATATTTGAGAGCACATTATTAAATATTTAATTTTTCTCTCCAACTTAAGATTACAAATATCCACCAACTAAATAAATTACTGACAATTATTTTACACGGCATATTATTTCCTTGACCTTTCCACTTAAGTTATTTGTTGTGTCGGATATAAAATCTACTTGCAAGATTTGACACAAACAAAACTTATAAGATTCTCGAGGGGATATCATCAATCCTTGTTAACGGACGTGAATTACTTCGATTATAGACACACACTATATAAATAATATTACTGCCCAACGTACGAATTTGTTGATCACAACAAATCTCACCCATTGCAAATCATAGCAGTATATATTATGAATATGTGTATCGAAAATAATCTAGTGATTAACAATATAAGTAATCATAATAATTCCTTAGCTATAATTATTTTATTCTAATCAGTATCATAAAATAATATCAATTTGTCATGTTCACTATACTCTAAGTATACGAGCACAAACACTCGGAACTCAAACATTCCCTGTAGTCAAGACAGACCTACTAAAAAATGTTGGAAAAACATGTTTTAACATGGCTGTTTCCGAATGGTCACAGGACCAACTTCGAGTTGATATTACATGTGACAACTCTGAGTTTTTAATACCGTACTCAACGCGATTGAGTAGCTCGTGTGATGATCTTCGTAATGGTATATCGCATGACCTATTCGGAGAATGGGTGTGAATACTAATCGGCTTCAAAGTTGGGCTCTCGAAAGCTCAATTCTGGAAAATGAAATGGTAAATGGAAAAACCATTGAAGGTAATCCCATATTGGAAAATTAAGAGTTAATTTTACAATATATATACAATATCAACCCATATAGTTGTTAAACTAACATGCCCACATACATCTAAGAGTATTAGTGTGTACCACACACGCGCGCTCGCTCGTGTCTTGTGTCTTGGGTCTCAGGTCGTGGGCTTGGGCATTTGGGATTTGGGATTTAGGGAATGTCTCGGGTCTTGGGTCTTGGGTCAAATCCGAAAAGAGAGTTTTGTATAAAATACAAAAGAAGTCCCTAGAGTTTCCAGCAACTGAAACGCCAGCAATAAATGAGATTAAATTGTAGCAGTTTCATAAATTAAGTGGGCGGATTCTGGGGGTGTAACTCCCAGAATTGAATGATCATTATGGCTGCGGTTTCAAGAAAGCCTATAAAAGGCAGCCCTCTCCCTCTCATTTCAGACACAATCACAACACACAACTCACAGCATATAGCATACACGTTAGAGAGAGAGAACCGCACCACCAACAGCTCGACCTGTGGTTCGGTGCCGGTTTCCATACGAGCCACTCTGAGACAGAAGTTGTACCTCTGGAACAAAGTCCCGAAACCAGAAACCTATAAAGGTGGTTCGGGAAATATTGTTTAAGGGAAACTGCCCAGCAGTTGCCTCTTCTTTTATTTCTGTTTATTTACATTTCAGTACCTTTATTTCTGTAATTTACATTATGTATTTTATTTTTCTGTACTGTTTACATTCTGTCTTTACATTTCAGTACATTTACTTTCTGTAATTTCAATTCTGTAATTTTACAGTTCTGTAATTTAATTTCCTGTATCTACAGAAATAGTCCAGCAGTTTAGTAATTATACTATTCTGTCTGGCAGTTTCTTTTAATTGTTAAACAGTCCAGCAGTTAGTAATTATACTATTCTGTCTGGCAGTTTCAAACAATTACAATTCAGTCCAGAGTTTAATAGTTTATATTAAATATGTCTGGAATTTTAAATTAGTGTAATTTTAATTCTGTTGAGTCAGGAATTGTAATTTATATTCCAATTGTGAGAAATAAAATTGTTTATTTCCATTGCATTCCTTTGTTATTTAATTTATTGTCTTTTCAATCATTGCTTTTTCGATATAGTACAAAACCAACAATCTTAAACAATATTTTTATTTGGTTTTACTATTTTCGAAAAGGAAAAGACTTTTCTTTTTTATTTTATTTTGTTGACGTCTCGGTTTTTATTCTTGCAAAATCATTGCTAGTTTACTAGAAATTGAAGTTTGCAAATAGAATAAATCCGATTTGGTTTTAATCTTTTAATTCTAGAATTTATAAGAGAATTCTTAGTGAAATCAAAAGTGATTTGATTTTCACGCTAGAATCTCAATTAAATTGTGTTATTCTTTTGAAGCAAAACTAATTAAGTTATAATTAGTATTTGCGATTAAGAATTTAGTTTTCTTGCGAGAAACTAAACGGTTTTATATTGTCATTTCAGATGACTAATGAGGATCAAATACCCACCGTTCCTTCGGGAGCGTGCAGGGCGCAGTTGTGATTGGCAGTAGCCAAAACATTGCGAGCGCTACGAGTGGCGGGGCTCAGGCTCAGGCTCAGGCTGAAGATGCGGCGGCAAAGGCTGCGGCCAACGCCGCTGCGGCAGAGGCCAATGCTATGGCTGCGGCAGAGGCCGCAGCACAGGCTGTTGCTAAGGCTGCGGCCAAGGCAGCGCTTGTGGCTGTGGCCAGGGCAAAGAGCAAGGCTCCGGCGACGCCGTCTATGCCAATGTTGCCAACCTCTCATCTAGAGAAACCGGAAAATTTTAGGGGCAACAACTTCAAACGTTGGCAATAAAAAATGCTATTTTATTTAACTGCCATTAACCTGACCCATTTTCTCAAGGAGACTGCACCCGTCCTTAGCGAGGACGATGAGGACGTGCAGACGGTTTCGGCGGTGGAAGCGTAGAAACACGGCGACTACCTATGCCGAAACTACGTCCTGTGTGCTCTGGATGACACTCTTTTCAGTGTATTCGAGCCCAAGGCTTCTACAAAGGAGCTTTGGGAGTCTCTCGAAAGAAAGTACAAAGTGAATAACGCTAGCGCAAAGAAATTTGTCGTCACGGACTTTCATGAGTACATGATGACTGACGCAAAGAGTGTTATCGAGCAGATTGAGGAACTCTAACTCATATACCATAGGTTTGAGGTTGAGGGGTTAGCTATTAACGAACCTTTCCAGGTGGCATTAATGATTGAGAAACTGCCACCCTCATGGAAAGAGTTTCAAAACTACCTGAAACACAAGCGAAAGCCTATGACCTTGGAGGGACTCATTGAGAGGCTCAATGTTGAGCAAACCAACCGCCGATCCGGAAGGAAAGGCGGTGGCGGAGCAGGCAACGTGGTTGCCAAGGCCAATGTGGTTGAGGACGCTGTATCCAAGTGGAAACGGTTTGACAGCGGTGTCGGTGCTTCTCTCAAGAAGAAATTTATGGAAGACTACTTTGTGTGCAACAAACCGGGCCATCGTGCCGCAGATTGTAAGATGCGCATCGACAAGCCCAAACCCACCCACCCCCCCAAAGAGTAAGTTCCAAGGGAAATGGAGGAAGAGGGCACCTTCTCAGGCAAATGTGGCTGAGGGAGGAGATGATGCTGGACAAGACTATATGCACCTGAGTGCTGTGATCTCTGAAGTGAACCTGGTGGGAAGCAACCCAAAGGATTGGTGGCTGGACACAGGCACCGCCAGTCACATCTGTGCCAGCAAATGGATGTTCAAGACCTATACGGTCCTGGACAATGAGAGCTGCTTCATGGGGAACTCGGCTATTTCCAGGGTGGAAGGAAAAGGAACCGTGATGCTGAAGATGATGTCGGGAAAGGAGCTGACACTGAACGGCGTGCTCCATGTGCCGGAAATTCGTAAGAATCTAGTCTCCTGCTCAGTGACGGTGAACAAAGGATTTAAACTGGTATTTGAATCCGCAAAAATTGTAATCACCTTAAATGGGATGTATGTAGGGCGTGGCTATATGACCAACGGCATGTTTAAATTAAATGTTGGAACACCGGCTCCTAAAGTCGAGTCTGCTATTGAGGGTACTAAGGCTGAGGCCAGTACCAAGAATAATGTAATCGTTAATATTGCCCAAGTGGCCAATAAAACTTCTTTTGCTTATTCTTGTGATTCATTTAATTTATGGCATGGTAGATTAGGTCATGTGAATACTAGTTCAATGAAGAAATTAATATCACTAAATCTACTACCAAGTTTTGTCTTCAATAAACAACATAAATGTGAGATTTGTGTTGAGGCAAAATTAACCAAGTCTTCGTATCAACATATTGAACGAAGTACTGAACCTCTCGGTCTAATACACACGGATGTATGCGACTTAAAGTTTATACAAACCCGAGGAGGGAAAAAGTATTTCATCACGTTTATAGATGACTGTACTACATACTGCTATGTCTACTTAATGAGAAGTAAAGGCAAAGCGGAAGAGAAATTCGCTCTTTATAAGACCGAAGGAGAAAATCAACTCAATAAAAAGATTAAAATGTTGAGGAGTGATAGAGGCAGTGAATACGAGGCACCGTTTGAGCAGATATGCGCAGAAAATGGCATTATACATCAAACCACAGCCCCATACTCTCCGGAGCAGAATGGGGTTGCCGAGCGTAAGAATAGGACGCTCAAGGAAATGATGAATGCTATGTTAATAAGTTCTGGGTTACCCCAGAACATGTGGGGGGAAGCGCTGCTTTCCGTCAACTATGTATTGAACAAGCTACCGCATAAGAAGCATGATAAACCACCTTATGAACTATGGAAAGGCCATCGGCCGAGCTATAAATTCTTAAGGGTTTGGGGTTGTCTAGCGAAGGTCTTTGTCTCGCTTCCGAAAAGAACAAGAATAGGGCCAAAGACGGTAGACTGTGTGTTCATAGGATATACACAAAATAGTAGTGCTTATCGTTTTCTCGTGCACAAGTCGGATAATCCCGATGTGCATGTAGATACTATCATCGAAGCTCGAGAAGCTTCTTTCTTCGAGGAGATCTTTCCCCGCAAGTCTTCCATAATTGTAGAGACTGAGGAGTCAAATAGTGAGGAAAATGTGGGGGCAAGTGAACCGTTGGAGGAAGAAGAAGAAGAGTCTTGACGTAGTAAAAGGGCTAGAAAGGAAACGTCTTTCGGTCCAGATTTTGTAACCTTCATGATAGAAGGCGAACCGGCGACATTCAAACAAGCAATGTCATCCCCGGAAGCCCAATATTGGGAGGAGGCGATCAACAATGAGGTTGAATTGATATTACAAAATCACACTTGGGAACTAGTGGATTTACCACCCGGGTGTAAGCCACTAGGACACAAGTGGATCTTCAAGAGGAAGAGAAAGCTCGATGGAACGATCGAGAAATACAAGGCAAGGCTTGTAGTGAAAGGTTTTAGACAAAACGAAGGTGTCAACTATTTTGACACCTATGCTCCTGTCTCGAGGAAGACGTCAATCCGGATAGTCATTGCTCTCGCAGCACCGTTCGATCTGGAAATACATCAAATGGATGTTAAAACGGCGTTCTTGAATAGTGAAGTAGAAGAGGAGATTTACATGGAACAACCGGATGGGTTTGTAGTTCCAGGTAAAGCGCACAAGGTGTGTAAACTTGTAAAGTCCTTATATGGACTTAAACAAGCACCTAAACAATGGCACGAAAAATTTGATAGAGTGATGCTATCAAACGGTTTTCGAATAAACGAATGTGACAAATGCGTCTACGTGAAAGGTAGTTAAAAGGACTACGTGGTAGTTTGCCTCTACGTAGATGACATGATTATAATAGGGAGTATTGAAAACATCAACTCCACTAAGAAAATGTTGTCACAAAAATTCGAGATGAAAGACTTGGGTGTCGCTGATGTTATACTTGGTATTAAAATCACCAAGACATCAGACGGATTGCGCTATCTCAAACTCACTATGTCAGGCAGATGCTTGACAAAATTGATAAAGATAGTAGAGCTACATACAGAACTTCGATAGAGATCTCAACCACCCTGAAAAAGAATTTTGGGGAGAGTGTGAGACAATTGGAATACTCTCGAATAATAGGCAGTCTGATGTACGTCATGAACTGTACTAGACCAGACATAGACAACTCAGTGAGTAGACTGAGTAGGTACACCAGTAATCCCAATGAGGAACACTGGAAGGCCATCATGAGACTTCTCAGATACATTAGATACACAGCCGACCGAGGGTTGTATTATACCAGATATCCAGCTGTACTGGAAGGCTATTCTGATGCAAACTGGATCTCGGATTCCAACAGTACACGATCCACTAGGGATATGTGTTCATGATGGGAGGAGCAGATGTCTCATGGAGATCATCCAAGCAGACCTGCATAGCTAGATCAACTATGGAATCCGAGTTCATAGCATTGGATCTAGCAACAGAAGATGCTGACTGGCTGAGAAGCTTTCTGGAAGGAATTCCAATGTGGCCGAAACCTGTCCCAGCAATAAGCATGCACTGCGATAGTCAGTCAGCTATTGGGCGGGCGTAGGATCATATGTATAATGGAAAGTCCCGACATATTCGTCGAAGACATAAATCCGTAAGAGAATTGTTAGCTAACGGTGTGGTGTCATTAGATTTTGTGAGATCTAAAGACAATGTAGCGGATCCATTTACAAAAGGCTTGACTCAGGTAGGAGTTGAAGTTTCATCGAGTGGAATGGGGTTGAAGCCCATCAAACTGGAAACCTCCTCAGAGGCAACCCAACCCGAACTGGATTCTCCAGCATCGGATTCAATGGGAAAACCGAACTGTGGGGGTGACCGAACAAAGCACTCGGGAACTTAAGTTCCCAACCCATTTCTAGGATGAAAGAGTGATAGACCTAGACCATCTTAAGGGTGGGCATGAGGCTCTTAATGAAAACAAGTATCTTGAAGGTCGAAAGGGGTGAGTCAGGACACCCTTGACTTGAAATCACCTATGACGAGTGTGTATGGCCGATACTATGTGATGAGCCATGGGCTAAATCACTAGACCACTCGGTTGAATTTTGCCAAGGCAGTCCACGGCCAAATATGGACAACAACCAAAGGGCTTAGTAAGTGGTGTAGAGAGGACACTGTGTGCGCATTACCCTGGTATGCACAAACGCTAAAGTGTTCAAGGCTTAAAGGCTACCCAATAGTAGCATATCAAATTTTACGTCACTACGGCAGGTTCAAGGCGCGCGCTACCTGTCCTTATGCAGTGAACTCTGGCGGTTCTCTCGTATGCATTTAGGAGCATTTTATTTTCAGCCAATTGCATTCATGTGGGGGATTGTTGGAAAAACATGTAAAAAACATGGGTGTTTCTGAATGGTCACTCGACCAACTTTGAGTCATTATTTCATGTGACAGCGCTGAGTTGTTTATACCGTACTCAAGGTGGTTGAGTAGCCCGTGTGACGACCTTCGTAACGGTATATCACATGACCTATTCGGAGAATGGGTGTGAATACAAAGTGGCTTCAAAGTTGGGCTCTCGAAAGCTCAAATCTGGAAAAACGAAATGGTAAATGGAAAAACCATTTAGAATAATCCCATATTGGAAGATTGAGAGTCAATTTCACAATATAAATACAATACCTACCCATGTAGTTTTTAAACTAATAAAGTCCACATACCCATGAATGGGTTAGTGTGTACCCCACACGCGCGCACGCTCGTGTCTCGTGTCGCGGGTCGCGGGTGCGGGCTTGAGATTTGGGATTTGGGATTTGAAGAATGTCTCGGGTTTTGGGTCTATAGAGAGTTTTGTATAAAATAGAAAAGCAGTCCCTAGAGTTTCCAGCAACAGAAACGCCAGCAATAAATGAGATTAAATGCTGCGGATTCTGGGGGTGTAATTCCCAGAATTAATGACCAACATTATGGCTGCGGTTTCTATAGAGGCTATAAAATGCAGCCCTCCCCCTCTCATTCAGACACAACAATCACACATACACAGCATACAACATCATATTAGAGAGAGAATCGCACCACAAACAGCTCGACCTGTGGTTCGGTGCGGGTTTCCACGCGAGCCACTCTGAGATAGAAGTTGTATGTACCTTGGGAACAAAGTCCCGAAACCAGAAACCTTTAAAGGGTGGTTCGGGAAATATTGTTTAAGGGAAACTGCTCAGCAGTTGCCTCTTCTTTTATATTTCTGTTATTTATTTTTCAGTCCTTTTATATTCTGTCCATTTCATTTCAGTACTGTTTCTTTCTGTAATTTACTTTTCTGTACTGTTTCTTTTCTGTATTTACATTTCAGTACTGTTTACTTTCTGTCTTTCTATTCTGTAATTATTTTCTGTAATTTACTTTTCAGTTCTATAATTTCCAGTATTTACAAAAACAGTTCAGCAGTTTAGTAATTATACTATTCTGTCTGGCAGTTTCTTTAATTGTCAAAACAGCCCAGCAATTAGTAATTATACTATTCTGTCTGGCAGTTTCAAACAATTACAATTCAGTCCAGCAGTTTAATAATTTATATTAATCTGTCTGGAATTTTAATTAGCGTAATTTAAATTCTGTACAAGTCAGGAATTGTAATTTATATTTCAATTGTGAGAAATAAAGTGTTATTTCCATTGCGTTCCTATCTTTTAATTTATTGTCTTTTCAATTATTGTTTTCGAAATAGTACCAAAACCAACAACATTGAGTAACTCCAATGACGGACCCGTCTTGCTTAGTGAAGCTATTTGTCATTTTCTATATTCGTTTAGGTAAGAGATCGCCAGTAATTGAATATATACGTTTAACATTAATCAATACGGTTAACCATTTGACTCTTGAGTATGTATGATGACGGAGCGGGCCCGTTGTGTTTAATGAAAATATTTGAAATATTCTACATTTGTTTAGGTAAAAGATTGTTGTAGTTGAATTCTTTACTCTTGAGTAACTATGATGACGGGGTCGCAAACGTTGTGTTTAATGAAAATATTTGCAATGTTCTAGATTCGTTTAGGTAAAAGATCGTCTATAATTGAATCCGTACGTTTAGTATTAATCCGTACAGTTAAATTTTGTATTTTTGAGTTACTCTGGCGATAGGGCGGGCCCGTCGTGGTGAATGAAAATATTTGTATTGTTATAAAAGATCATCTCTAATTGAATCCGTACGTTTAGCATTAATTCGTAAAGTTGTTTTTTTTACTGTTAAGTTACTATAGTGACAGGGTCGGGCCCTACCCGTCGTGCTTAATGAAGATATGTAAAATATTCTAAATTTGTTTAGGTAAAAGATCGATTTTAATTGAATTTATACATCTAGCAATATTAATACGTACACTTAAATTCTTAACTGTTGAGTAATTGTGATGACGGGGTCGGGCCGTCGTGCTTAATGAGGATATTTACAATGTTCATTCGTTTAAATTAGGTCAAAGATTGATTGTAATTGAATCTGTACGTCTAGCATTAATTTGTACAGTTAAATTTTTAACTGTTGAGTAACTATTACGACGGTGTCGGGCCCATCATGCTTAATGAATATATTTATAATGTTCTAAATCCGTTTAGGTAAAAGATTGATTGGAGTTTAATTTGTACGCTTACGATGAATCCGGACAGTTAAATTTTAAATCTTGATTGTAAATAAATATGTACGTTTAACGTTAAGTATACGCTTGCATGATGGAAAGTTATTCTTGAGAACATGATTAAAGCACGTTTCTTTATCTGTGTATTATGTAAGCATCGATTTTAATATGAAGCAATAAGTTCGAAGTAACAATATCCTCATAAATTACTTAACTTATCGGGTTGTAGGACAATAGTATTACTCGACGATTAAACTTTCTCATTGTTAATTAGACCAGAGTTATCGATCAATGTTTTTTTAAGATTGATTTTTCATTATCATGTACTCTTTCAGGTATGCACAAACATCTTATAGAACATGTCCCATCTCAATCAAACTTATTAATATTCGTATGTGTTTCCTAGAGTATCCTGCATTCATATATAAAGGTAAAACGACAAGTTTTTTTTATCTTAATTTATGGCTTGTAGGACAATAGTATTACTCGACGATTAAACTTTCTCATTGTTAATTAGACCAGAGTTATCGATCAATATTTTTTTAAGATTGATTTTTCATTATCATGTACTCATTCGGGTATGCACAAACATCTTATAGAACATGTCCCATCTCAATCAAACTTTAATATTCGTATGTGTTTCCTAGAGTATCCTGCATTCATATATATTTATTGTATACTTCTTTAATTGTTTTAAAATTCTGGTAATAATTTACAACACTACTATACGTAGTCTTAAAACATGCTGGCAATTATACTTGTCTTGTTTAATATACTTCTTGAATATCCGTCATATTTGGTCAATATACATGAGTATTCTGTATTATGAATATTTCTCCATTAAATAGTCTTTAAATTCATAGAGTGGGAATAAATTGACCGTCCACGTTATTGATATGTCACTATACACTATCGTGATCCATTTATTCAATACACATCGCAAATATCATTACAAAAACTGGAAATTATTTATGGATGCAAATAACCAAATTAAAACTGCTAAATAAGAGATGTTCAAAACAAAGAGTCTAGTCAGTATTATTATATGTCAATTAGGTTCATTATTTGGTAACGGACCTTTTTTTCTTTTTTGGACACGAGAAATTTGAGACTTTTTGAATTGGATTTAGTGATGTATTAGTTGAACAAATTCATTAAAAGAAGGACCCATATTGTAGAAATTAAACGGTTGAAGATATAAAATTTAGACTTATGTAGAGGAAAATCTAGTTTTATGCTTATAAAAACTTATTTTAAGGCTTTTATTTTGGCTCAATAGATGATGAAAAATAATCACCGACTTAATTATATTCTTTATGTTTGGCAATGTCAGTTACAAAATGTGTTATCACTTGTCATTTACGTTAAACTTTCTAGTATTAACACGCTAAAACAAGTTCTCTCTTCGTCACTAAATAAGTGTCCATTATTACATATTTAGTTGTCCTAAGTGTCCACTTTTCTAATTTATCAATGAAAAAATGATAAAAGTATTATAATATAATCAAATATTGTAATGAATACATTTCAAAAATTGATAATTATAATTATTTAATTTAAATTAAGGATATATTTGTAACTTTTAAATGTAATTAATGGTACCTCTTAATATTTAGAGAAATCAAAGGAGTACACTTAAAAATGGACGGATGGAGTATTAATTTCCTCTTTTGCTATATTCGCCAAAACTTTCGGGTCTAAACTCGGCAAATCACTCAAATTACCGCATTGTTAACCTTGGCCTCTTCCTCGGTTTAACACTGCTTGACTTGGCTCCTTGGGCCTTTTCAAACGTTGGATCTTGGACAAATTTTCGTTTTTTCGCAGCAGCACCCGCCGAGGACCCGATTCTCTTTGACTAGCCGAAATCTTTCTTTTCGAATCAGCCTCCTTCTCTTTCCCCTCAGCATTCAGCGCGTTCTCTCTTAAACTTCTCGAACGGTTCTTTAGCAACCTCGACAAAACGTAACCCAGGTTGAGGTGGACCACTACTTGATGTAGGAAGTGAGAACGGACCCCGGCTGTAAATCTAGCTTGATTTTTCTGAAAATAATAAGGCTGAGAGGGCATTTGAGGAATTCCTGAAGGGGGTGGATACTCAAAGGCGAATAGTTGCAACTGGGACACTGTAGGTTCTTTTGTAGAAAAACACGAAAGTACTCGTGTTGTAATCTGCATGTGTGGCATACAGACCAAAAGGTAGGGCTGATGGGGCAGTTTTGCTGAGCAGCAGGGGTAGCACCGTTAGAAGTTCGACTCTTTTTAGTTGCCGGTTTTCTTTTTGGGGGTGCATTTTTCGGGATTTCTGTGCTTTTACTCGAACTACTCACCCCATTCGACCCAGCTGAAGGAACTTGCGGCTTAACAGGTTTTGCGTTCATCAATTGGTCAAAAGCTTCTCTTTTGATCTTCTCTGACAAGAAGCTCCATGTTTCTGAGATGAGCTTAAAAGTTCCATCAGCACCTCTTGATTTGTTTTTGTCCGGATGTAGAACCAAAGCTAGTTTCCGATACTGTTTTCTTATCACGTCCTCATCTGCTGTAGGGCTCACATCCAGTACCCTATACCAGTCACACTCACCACTTATTCGAGTTTCGGACAATATGTATACGTCTACCATTGTAATCAGCAAAATTAATGAAACCACCAAAATGACTTTATCGTTTTAAGGAAACTAAATTCTAAAAAATATTAGCAGATAAGTTGCTGACTCACATAACAAACCTAGTTTGAAAAGATACTCATGTGTAATACAATGCAAACACCAAAATTTCAACACACAAAAAAAATGCAAAGACCTACAAAAATAATATATCTAGCTTAACTTATTCATTTGTATCCTAAATAGACAAATAACTCATGACATGCAAAAGTAAAGTGGAACTTTCTTAGAAATTAGTCATAACTAAGTCTAAATTATTTGAAATTTCATGAGTGAAGGCATCCAACCAAACATCTTTCTGTGCAAAATTCATCCCTTTACACCAACCAATCTTCGATCTTATTCATTTACAAGCATACCAATTTCACGGTTCTCAAATAAAATAAAATAAAATAATACCAATTGTCACACAAAATATAAAATACTCTTAAAAGATTATTACGCCCTAAAGGACCACGACTCTATGAAATCCCGAGCTCTTTTATTTTCATTTTTATGGTTACATGGTCATGGTGATGCCACTGACAATTAACGAAACCACAATAGAAAATCTGTTGGTTAACAACACCCGAGTTCTCTCATTAATTAAAATATAAGTTTCTCACATAAAATCAAACTTGTATTGATAGATACACACTAGATAGACTGACTTAGTATAGACATTTTACGATACCAGAGGGTTTTCATACTTTATAGCTGTTAAACAGATAAGCTTTTGACAAATCATACCTAGTTTAGAAGGATACATGCTTTATAACCCAATTTAGATTAGACCTTTTCATGTACAGCTGAGATACACAAATAATAAAATGCAAGAAATTAAGTTAAGATTTCACAAAACCTAGTTGTAAATCTGTAATTATGTTCAAATGAAGCGAAATTTATGCAATTAACGGGAAGAGGTTCAATCTATGAGTAACCGTAACAAATTCTTTAATCCATTTAATTATAACGATCTATCTTTGGATTATATCTAATTAATTTTGGTCGGACTATAATTCTTGTGAATATTACTTCCTAAATAGGGTACAATTTGATGACTGCTAATTCATTTTGGTTAATATCAAAATGCATATTTGTCGTTGCACCCGTCCAAATGGAGTAGAATTTGATAAATGCTAATTAATTTTTGCTATATAAAAGGGCATATTTGTTATTGCACCCATCCAAATGGAGTAGAATTTGGTGAATACTAATTAAATTTTGCTATTCACACTGTGGGGACAAAAATTGAAAAAAAAAATTGTCTACAATCTTGTACGAACGTAAGAAGACAGTTCTAATTTGTCTCCAAATATTTTTTGAGACGAAATTAAATTGCTTACTTATGTCCGTATGAGATTCTCTTTGGAGACAAAAAAATCATTTTTTGTCCCTAAAAGTTGGATTTGTGGACAAAGATTATTTTGATGTCTATAAAATCAATTTTGTCCCTAAAAGTTACTTTTCAGAGAAAACATTTGATTGTTATAAAAGAAATTATCGCTAACTCTAAATTTTGCTGTAGTGATAAAGCTTTAAATTATTTCCTAAAATATATATAAGGTCCATACGGACATGTACATGTATTGTTTCTTTTAATCTAAGGAGCATAAGCAATATGAAGATAATTAAAACTTGGACATCAGATGAATGCACACTCTTTCTTGTATTTAATATATAAGGAAAGTTCAAAATTTGATCGTCATTCAACAACATTTAACGCAAGATTTATAATTCACCTGAATTTTGTTATAAGCAATATTTCAGTCGGCTGTTGCTAACATATACAAATGAATATATATAAATGCTTTAAATTATTTCCTGAAAGATAAAGTAATGTATTAGTATTACTACTTATTATTTTCGTCCAAGAGCATAACCTGGAGGTTAATTAAAAATGGATATGATATAAGTGCATTTGCTTTTTACTCCTATATAAGACAAGATGATTGTTAAATTGAAACTACAAGTAATACATTGCTTTTATTATGTATCTATCATATGTAACATTGTTCATGGTATAATAATTAATTATAAGTAATTAATGTTATGGCATGAACCATAATTGAGTGTTTTTTTCTTTATAATAGAATATATATGGTGATGTTTGTAAAACTTTACCGGTTGGTTTGTACCGAGAACAAAGAGAAAGGTTAAAAATGAAAAAATAATAAGTTTGCAATAACATACCTTGGAATTTTTGAAATGAAATGAACAACGACCATCAAAATTTTGTACATATTGGATGCAAGTGGTTCTCAGAGCAACCTCGGCCCTGAAATAAGAAATATGATAAATATTTAATGGAAATTTTAAAAAAACACAATTTAATTAATTTACTATTGCATTCATATAGATCACATCATAAAGCATTAAACAAAATTAGTAAAGATAAACCAACTTGTATTTTAGCTAGCATATAATTGCTAAAATTTCCATCAAGTCACATTTAGTTTCTTATGACGTTTTACATCTGACCAAGATATAAATAAATAAAAGTTGTAAAAACTCATACAAGATTGCTATTGAGCCAGTGACATAGGTTTAAGAAAGTACAAAAAGTCAATCTTATTCGGTTTATAATTTTATTGCTATTGAGCCAGTGACATAGGTTTAAGCATAACTGTGAGGAGTGAAAACAAAACGAATATAGAGACAAAAAAATAAACTTAAATTCAACTTTTACACGTGAAATATTAGAAAGCTGCAAATGGGAAGCGTGAGGCGTGAAATGTGAGATACAATTTTCGAAAAGGAAAAAATCGAGTTTGTTGGAAACTATGGTTTTAGTATGATAACAGGTTAGGGTTATAACTTGGGTATGAAGTTTTCATGACATCAGTACAAAAAATAAAAACAAATGACATGAATACCAATTGCTTAAAGATCGTTGGAAATTTTTATCTGAATGTAATAGATTAAGTGACAAAATATTATAGAAATATAATCTAGTTTTTTTACCTCAATATGTTTTGACCCTATCTATTATTTAGAAATAAAAAATAAAATGAAATAAAATTGTTTTGCAAGAAAGATAATTAAATACCAACATAAGATACTATCTTCGGTAGTTAAGTAGTAATTGTTACACATTTTTTTAGTGATAATTTTTTTAGAATAACTAATTATTTAATGAAAGATACATGAAGAAGAAATTAAGACTATTATATGCTCCTTTGGTTTGATCTCATTGATTGCTATGTTGCCTTACTTTGGCAGAAAACCAGTAAGCTAAGATTTCTATATATATGTTTTTGATCAAAATGTAGAAAACACTGATTTTTAAAATGTTACACCAATTATTATAGCACTATAAATTATGAGAAAATTAATGAGATTTTAAACAATGATAAGACAAATCTTGTATGAGATTTTTACCATTTTTTTCTTAACTAGTTTAATTACATAGACATTCATACAAAACAAAGTAAGTTATATTCGTTTTGGTGTATTGTGAGTTTGTGACATATGAATAAATGTCAGTAATTCAACTTTGTCTTGTGTAAAAGTAATTGTTATCTAAAAGTGGAAACAAGTTAGAGTTTATTTCATATGATTAAGATCTAATAAAAGAAAATGAAAGACATATATGTAAACGCTAGATATAAGAATAACATAATCCATTAATAAATCTGATCGATATTGTCTTCTTACCTTAGGAATCCTGGCATTTGAATGTGGAAGTAGCACTTTCAGATACAGCAAACATCAAAGGGATCGAAATAGCTACAATTTATTGAGGTTTAATTTAAGGTTACAAAGTCGTTACAGAATATTTGGTTCTAATAAAAATTGAACATTAAAACGATAAACTGGTGTTATACTTGATAAAATATAATAGAATATGAGAAAGAAAATTGAGGAGTCACGGCGGATGTGAATGAAAATAGTGTTTGTAAGATAAAATTTTATAGAATAATATGGTAATATATATAAAGGTGTAAAAGTGTCGGCGCGTTCTGAAATGATTTTAGGGTATATAATGCAAACCAGGTACATTTGGGCCAACTAGATAAGTCACATTCTTACCTTGATGAGGCCTACCGAAGATGCAAAAGTCACCAACAATTCTCAAAGCCATTGAGTGCATCGGTCCATGGACTAATTATACATTTTTGTTCATTTTAATAATTTTTTTGACTTTCCATCAAAATATTAAACTTTTACTACAATGTAACTTGCATTAGATGGAATCAAATCAAAATGCTTTAGAAAAATAAAATTAAACTTTCAAGGTGATATTGATGCAAGTTATAACTTATAAGCTCGTCATTTTATAGCAGATTTTATTCATATATTGTATATAAAAAAAAACACAAGAAATCAATCACAATGTGTTATCGAATCCAAAACCCACAAACTTTCATAATTGAGAGTAACAACTGATTGTTGGTTTTCTTATAATTCGGTACGAGTTATATTCTTATAATTTGGTACGAATTATATTCTACCGAAGAGCATATATTTTATAATTTTTTACATATAAGCATGTTCGTCTGAACATAAAACTGGAATGTTCATCAAATTTATAAGATTACCAATTAGTGTTCAACGTTTTCAAAAAATTTATTTAGTCCCTACGTCTATGAAATAAATGTGGTTTTGTGACCTCGAAAATTTGCTACCTGAAATTAAGTGTTACTTTGTCGACAAAATAAATTTAATAAATATGGAGGGAAACTATTCCATGTTAACATGAACCCAAATTTTATATATGTGATATCAGTTTATGAAAGTTTCACCAATTACTAACCCTGGTTTTCAAGAAATCATTTCCCTACAAATCAGGGGCATTACAGTCATTCTATGAAGAATGAGTAATGCATTTCCCGTTTTTAGCTGCACATATGGATGAGACTTTATCCCGGAAAACCAAATCCAACTGATCGGTTCGGTTTTCAAAACTAAAAAGGCAAACTGAAACCCAAACCGAAATTTGAGTCTGATTTTTATATTGTTAAACCGATTTTAAATTTTTATACATAGGGGTTTTAAATTTGTTTGCTACTGGAAACTTATTTATACAACATAAGTATTCAAAAATTAGATTTTAAAATTTATTTGTGAAATAATTAGCTTTTTATCAGGTTATAGGTGGCCCAATAAATAAACAACAAGTGTCATCATACCCCTTACATTTCTCTACATTGATAAGGGGAGCATATGCATCATGTTCCTTAAGTTTTTTCATACATTTAAGATGAAAGTATTAATTTTATTGATTAACTTAGCAATTTACATTATACACAAAGTATCAGCTTACTTATCATTTTTTTCTATCACAATTAAATATTGTTTTTTCTATTCTTTTAATATATGTCATGAAGAGAATGACAAATTGATTATTATTTTATTAACATAAATGCTATTATAATAGCTATAAGATTGGTTAATTCCAACAAAATTATTATAAAGAGTGAAAAAATGTTTAATTCGTATTTCCGAGTGCTGTTATGCAGTTTCAGTTGTAACTAAAAACTTATGGCGAAATTAATAAATAAAACACTGAACACGAGACGTTTTATATCGGAGTTCGACTTCATCAAGTCTACATCTCCGGAGCACTCACTCAGTGTTTATTGATATTGAAAAATTTTACAGTGTTCGACTCAAGACTTACAATACTCAAGCGTATATGCCTATCTCTCACTACTCCTACCTCTCAACTATCAACATACCAATGGCATCCTCATGATCTCTTTTGTTTTATTCTCTCGTATACAACAGGTGTTTGTAATAGCAACATTAAAGATATGTTAGGAAACCTGATGTAATAGTAACATTACTACTATATATTTTTACCAGCAACGTACCACAAGTCATCGTGACGACAACAACCCCCACCCCCCGGTTTTTCTGAATTATTTTTTAAAATCAACTTCTATTTTATTTTTAAAGTGTTTCTTCAAAAAATTTGGTAAAAAAATTTCTTTTATATATTTTTTGGTATTTATTGATATTACTCTTTAAATTTCCGAATAAACAATTAAACATAAAAGAATATTAAAATGCAAAAATTTATGTAATGGAAAAACATTTTAAAAATAGATAGAATGTTGATTTAATAAAATAATTATGAATACAAAAAACGGAAGGGATGTCACATATCATCAAGCTGTCCTATTTTTACAACTATGTTTACTTATTTCAATCTATTGTGTCGATGTATACTTTCTATTACCAACTAAATTTTTTTGAATGTCCATTCTCCTTTATAAATATAAATCTTTAAGTTTTTTAGTATATTTTAATTTTTGAAATCTTTTTTTTGTTACTTCTTAGAAGTGTTAAGTTTTTAGAGTTTATATTTTTCAATTACATAATAAAATAAAAGACCAAAATCTATATATATTTAGAGCGTGAGCAACCGCATCAATTGCCCTATATTTTTCTTTAATTTAGGATGAAATGCATTATTTAATAGTTTTATCAATACAATTCACTACAAGAAAATACGTCTTTGGCAATGAAAAATTTCGTTGCTTAAAGTCTATTTTTCGTTGTTAAAATAGATCGGCAACAAATTATTGTCGTTGCCATGCCGTTGCGGATGCCCCGTTACTAAAAATTTATGGCAACAACTTGAAGCATCGTTGCTGAAAATAATTATTTTGCAACAAAAACATGTGTTGCCATTTCGAAATAATATTGTTGCCAAATGGAAATAAGTTGGTGTCAATCCTTCAATTTTTTCGTTGGTAAAGGTTACAATTCCGTTGCTGATTTTTTAATTAAGTTGTTGCATTTGAGAAATAAATTGTTGCCAAATATGGAAAAAAATCATTGCAAAATACAGCATTGGTTGTTGCTGATTTGAATATCTACCGTTGCAAATTCATAATCAATTTTTGTTGCAAAATGCAAAAAATAATTGTAATATTTTAATTCAATTTCACTCATATATAATACAAATATTATAAATTAAATTAAGTTTCAATTGCTAGAATCATTCAACACACAATAACTAAAATATTCATCATAAACATTTAATAAAAGAAAATGTAACATACTACAAGAGTAATCCCTACGAACATTCTTTGATCATAGAACATATATACATAAAAAGAAAGAAAAACACTAGTTATAACTGCAGCTGATTGCAATAGAGATGAAGTACATGCAACTTGATGACGAATTTGGAAATGCTTAATCAAGTCAAATAGCATCATGTATCGATATCCTGAAAACAAAGAGCAGAAAATGACAAATTTTGTCAAATACGAATTTTTAAATCCATTTGAACAACATGATCACAAGTTTTTCATAGAAAAAAAATACCTTCAATCGGAGTCAATTTGCCGGATCAAATTCAGATCAACCGAAAAACCGCCTGATAAGATGAGATCTACAAATCTTGTATGTCGAATTTGAAGGGCTTCGATTTTTTTTGTTTTGAGATTCGATTTGCACTCGAAGTAACTTATTCATGGCATCTTGCGAAACAAATTTTTCTTCATTTTCTTTGTTTAAACTTCGAAGGGTGTCCAACTCAGCTTGCATCTCACCGCTATGAATCGAATTCGGCTTGCAATAATTTTTTTTCTTCAGCTTCATGTTAGGTCCAAGTCCTTTAAGATAATTTTTTTCCCCAAATACTTTTTGAGACAATTCTGCGGGTGATAGTTCTTGTCCATTTATAAAAGATTCATCCTCAAGTTGTTTTTCAAGTTGTTTTAGTGCTTCCTGTAATAAAAAATACCAAGAACAATAAAAGAAAAGCATAATTCATGTAGCCGTGTACTAAGTTGTTTTAGCGCATCTTATACTCGCGTTATCATCGTAGTTCATCCACGTCAATACATATATCAAAATAATAACAAAAAACACAAGAACTTGGTATAAGTTCTTATAATATCGTATTGTAGCAAGTTATAGTCAGAATACACAAGAAATCCTGATGATACACAAATTGTCCAAGCTCAGAACAAGTTTATGCCCCAGTCAATAGAACTTTTTGCAATATTTGCTGCATACCCATCCGGATACTGTATTGATTTCAAGAACTCACAAAAACCCTTCCTTTCTTGCATCGATAATGTAAATAAAGCCGGTGGCTTTGTATATCCAGCCCCATTCTCACGCTTTTTCAAGTGAAGATTTTTTCTTATTCCTAATTTCTGCAAGTCTAAGCGAGCCTTCTCTGTATCTTTGTTCTTCTCTGAACTCATCAAGGTGCTAAGAATATTGTCACATATGTTCTTTTCTATATGCATTACATCGAGATTATGCCTGAGTTTTAGTGTTTTCCAATACGGTAGCTCCCAAAAAATAGATTTCTTTTTCCAATTTAGAACATGATTAGCCTTCTTTTGTTTTTTCAAAAAATCTTGATTTTTTCCAAATGGTTGATATGTCCCAGACTCGATTTGCTCCAAGATTTGTTCTCCATTCAATTCTACAGGCCTTGAAAGATGTTCGACTTTACCATTAAAAAGTTTACTTTTTCGCCAATGATGGTCATGAGGCAAATAACGCCGAGCCCCAGTATACCCAGTTTTGTGGATCAATTGTTGAGAAGAATTATCTTTATTACAAACGGGACATGCCAAATAACCTTTTGTACTCCAACCCGAAAGATTAGCATATGCCGGAAAATCGTTTATAGTCCACATAACAGCCGCATGTAATTGAAATTGTTTTCCATCCGTGGAATCATGAGTGGTAACACCCACCTCCCAGAACATTTTCATCTCATCTATGAATGGTCGCATATAAACATCAATATCTCGCCCCGGTGCCGTAGGCCCAGGAATAAGGAGGGACATAAAGCAATATGGCTCTTTCATGCACTTCCATGGTGGCAAATTATAAGGAGTAACTATAACAGGCCATACACTTTCGGTGCTGTATTTGTCCCCAAACGGATTAAAACCATCACTTGCCAATCCTAGCCTTACATTTCGGGAATCTGCTGCAAAAAGTGGATACCGCTGATCAAATTCCTTCCATTCTTGCCCATCAGCCGGATGCCTTAGTATACCATCATTTACACGCTTTTCCTTATGCCACCTCATATCTCTTGCTGTTTTTCTTGACATAAACAATCTTTTCAATCTCGGTGTTAAGGGAAAATAGCAAAGTACTTTATGGGGTATCTTTTTTCCTGACCCATCATTATTTACATACCTAGGAGTCTTACACACTGGACATTCATTCAATTTAGCGTTCTCTTTCCAAAAAAGTGCACAATCATATTTGCATGCATGGATAACCTCATATCCTAAGCCTAGATCCCGTAAGAATTTTTTGGTTTCATATAGTGTCCACGGAACTTTTTTATCACAGTTTGGCTGAAGAGGCTTCAATACTTTCAAAAGTTCATTGAAAGAAGTATCACTCCATTTGAATAATACTTTCATATGAAACATTTTAATCACGAATGATAGGATTGTGAATTCATTACATACTGGGTACAATTCGCGTTGAACATCATCGAGTAAGTTAAAAAACTTGTGCACACTATCGCTCTCGATGTCATCCGTACTTACACCAAATTCATCATTCTCCAAAGTACCCATAAATATATCTTCAATCATTTCATCCGGTTTATCTTTCTCCTCATCATCCTCGCTACTTACATCATCAATAACAATATCTTCCTCCAATAAATTAGATGTATTGGCAATATGTTCATTGTCCCCAATTTCTCCATGATGTCTCCAAACCACATAAGTAGGTTTTATCCCATGATGAATCAAATGAAATTTTATAAGTTTTGTAGGTTTTCGTTCCACATTTGAGCATTCCGTACATGGACAACGCATATCAGTACCTGGTGTAGCATTCTTTTCCGCAAATTCTATAAAAGATTGGACTCCTTCTTGATACTCGTCACTCAGTCTGTTTTCTATCTTCATCCAACTTTTATCCATATTGGATTACTGCCATTTGAAAACAATTGGTGTAAATACAAAATCATATAAACCAATAATAAATATTCATGGTACGTGTTTAAAACATTGTTTCCAAAAATTTCATAGTTTAAAGTGTTCAATTAATCCATATCATCATTTTGTTTTTATTAAGCGCCATAATAAAAATACAATCATCACAAACTTAAAATGAATATAAGGAAAATAAATAGATTGCACAGATTATTTGAAAAGAAAATCATTAGGAAAAAATTCTGTCAATGAAGTTTAATATAAATTGTCAATTGGTTGGGGATTTTTACCGAACACCTGGTGTGTGGTGACAAATTTACAAATTGTATTGAAATTAAGTATTTCAACCCCAAATTATTAAATCAAAGTTCTAAACTACCGATAAAAAATAATCTTAAAACCTACTTTACACAAACCAAACAAGTAATAGACATATAACATGAACAACCTTCAATGTCAATAAATAAAAAAACATTTAACCTTAATTGATTTTTTTCCCTTGATCCTTTTGGAAAATAATATGATTAAATTACATACTGAGTTTATCGGACTCCTAGTTATCTATTATTGTGATAAGTACAATCACTTTCAAATTTGTATTTTTTATATATGTTCCTACTTTGTTGGATTTTGTATAATCTATTCATTTATCTTTACTTTTATAATCATTAATCTTTACTATATATGCTTAATGAACCTGCAAAGTTAATAGTAGAAAAATATATAATTTTGAATGCGAGCTTTTTTTAAAAAAAAAGAGGTTAAAATGTTCTATTTACATACTACTTTGAAAAACACATTACAGAAAAAAAAAATGTAAATTATGAGGTTGATCATATATGGTCTTCCATCCGACCTGTATGCCAAACTCACCTGCTACAGACTACTTCAACGCGCTCACGAGCCACTTCATTGTCTTTGTAAAAAAAAAATCTCATGATTCATCGATATAATCTAAATACGTGTTAAATGATATGAATGTTATTTTTCTCTTTTATTTTTCAAAATTTAATATTCACCTTGTTATTACTACGGCAAAAATGATATTTTTAGCTTTCATATTCAACTCATTTAAGACTTAAAAGCATGTGTATTAAAAATTCATTTTTAATTTGAACTTATTCCCTATTTAGACTTCAATATTAGTATGAATGATAAAATAATTATAAGATATAAGTAAGGTAATAATGCTTTGTTTTGTTTCCGATAAAATACGTGTTCGAGTCATAAAGTGTTCAGTTCATGTTCCTTTAATTTCTTTATTAACCGAACATGATACAAAATATATAAGTGGTTTGGTATAGAAGACGATTAATTATGACCAAAATATTGTTAATCTTGTACAGGTTTTGATTCATCTGATCAATCATCCGTACATACACATAAAAATAAATAGAATAATATATTTACAAATAAATAAAAAATCAAATGATATTACTGAAATATAATTAAACATAATAATAAAACGGATTTTGTACTATAATAACAAGCTAAATGAGCTGTTTACATTTTTTTTAGATACAAGTAATTCTTTTACTTTCATATGATACTAACCCCCAAACTCTAACTCCTAAACAATAAACATACTTTGCATCAAAATAATAAAAATATATATTGATCATTTCAATATCCCAGTTCCCGGACACGGGTTCATAAAAAAATAAAATCAAAATTGCATACTTTTCTTAACACTCTAACACACATTAAATTTCTCACCATTAATAAGTAATAAAAAAAGAATATATATGAAATCCATAAATGTATAATTATATTAAGACTCGTTAATACAAAAAGGTTTTTATATTAAAAACATTTAGAAATTTCCAAGTTTTGTAGTTAAAATAATTTAATTATTATTAAAAGAAAAAAAATTTGCCAACAAAATATCCGTTGTCAAAAACACTTATTTGCAACATAAGTCATTCAGTCCGCAACATCATTTGCGTCGTTGTCAAATATCACTTATTTGCAACGTAAATCAATCATTCTGCAACGCATTTGTTTCGTTGTCAAATGTTTTGGGATTTAACAACAATATTTTCTACTTGTTGCAGATAAAATATATTTTCAGCAACGTTCATAGCAGTTCGTTGTTGATAAACCACTATTCAACAACAAAATTTCTTCCGTTGTAAAAAATATGTTATTCAACAACATAGTGCAATTTTGTTGCCCGACACTATATTTTCAGCAACAAATCTTTTTATCGTTGCACGAATTCGTTGCTAAACATGTATTTTCTTGTAGTGATTATACATTACATAATTTATCAATTCACCTAATTTTCTCCTCAAACAATAAAATAATAATTTCGAGAAGAGAGAAAAGTTAAAAAGTCAATTTTATGGGTGAAAATGTGAGAATGTGTGAAGAAATGATGCATAATAAATTATTATTTTATGGTATAAAGAGAGGTGTATTCTCCTTGAATGTAAGGGAGATTATAGTTGGCCTCATTTATAAGGACCCTTAAGGAAATTGAAGTGGAGGTATTTTTCATAAAGTTTCCATATATTTGGTTAACATTGATAAATAAGGTAATTTATTTATTTTTACGAACAAACCTCCAATGAGGGGTTGAGGCAAATATCCCTACCTGTATATAAATGAACACGCAAGTACAGTACTGGGTGGGGGGTAATGAACCAAGCCCTCCAAACAAATAAAGGAAAACATCAAGTGTACGACAGAGAAAAATACATGGCAAGAGAAATAACCAGTAAATAAGACAAAGCTATACATCAAGTCCTAATATGTGAAGTCACTAACCTATCTAATATCAATATACTGCCAATGTCATATGGTAAACACCGTCTGTGAGAGAAAGTTTGCGAATCCCGTTGAGTGCATGCCTAATTGGCCATAAAGCCACCTGGCTAATTCGCCTCTCTAAAGACGTGTCTAACCAAGATATTGTGTGATGAGCAAACTGACGAATACGCAAGATAGTGTAGCTATGCTCACAAGTACCAAGAGTTATCGAAGAAATCCAAGATGATACTGTCGCCAAATCTGTCTCAACCTCTATATGTTGAAAGCCCAAAGAGATTTCCAGCCGAATGCCTAGTAGGACTGCCTGAAAATCTGCGTAGATGATTGGTCTCTGGCCTAAGAACTCACTGAAGGCCTCCAAAATAATGCCCTCATGGTCTCGTAGAATACCTCCTGCCGCAGAAAGCCCTGCTTTTCTCTTTGAGCACCCATCCACGTTTAGCTTAAACATTCCCGGCATGGGTCGGATCCAAGAATCTAAAGTAATTGATACAAAGAGTTCACCCGTATCCGATTGCCCCACAAATTTTCTCAGATAATTAAACGAATGTACGGTTTGCAAAAAGTCTATCTGTACCACAAGAGAACCCATCGAATATCCCACTCGGTACTGTGTGTAATTTAAAATTTTCATTTTAAATTCAAAATCTTAAGTAAGAAGTGATTCTCCATCCCCGGAAGAAATCTACCAAAATTAAAAAGATTATGGAAAACCTCAACTTATGCAGTAACTAGATCTAGTATATGAAAAAAGAAAAAACACACACACACACATATATATATAGGTATGATCTCTCCATAAACTAATTAAAAACTATCTATTTTTATTTATTTTTTTACAATTTGGGATCATTATTGTTACCATCGAAACTTAATGTTTAAAAAGAATTTGCACTAAAAAATTATATGAGGCATCTCCATTATATCTTGTATTTACATAGGAAAGATCAAAAATGATCGGCATTCAACTTCATGTAACGCAACATTTTTAATTCATCTGTGTATTTGCACTATTTATGTCGGATATTGCTAGCTAATATATACAGATGAATATATATATATATATGGATTTAAAATATTTCCTAAAAGATAAGGGAATGTAGTATTTATTTTCATCTAAAGAAGCATAAACAATAGGAAGATAATTTAAAGTTTGATATAGGTAAATGCATTTGCGACCCAAAACAAGTTTCACATTATTGTGTCTTGGTGTAGTAGTATTTCTTACCCTTTAGCAAATCTTATTTAACTTCTTTATGTTAAGTGATCATTAGATATAGAACTCCTCTCATTACAAATTTCTTATTTCTATCATCACATTTTACTATATAAACAAAAACATATAAAAAGACTGTTGTGCTGAAACTAACAAATTAATTGGCAAAAACAAAACTTAACCTCAAACAAAGAACGCCAAATCGAAACAGACACAGAGTTGAAAAGAAAAACACAAGAATTAACGTGTTTTTTTACGATTACGATGTGTAACCCTAGACTAGCCCACGGAGGAAAAGAATATTATTACTATAATGTTTGTGGTGATTTACAATCACTCAATAGTTCGAGAATAATCTATCTAGCTTGCAAAAGTGTTTAGTTCTCTCTCTTCACGAAGAAAAAAAGGCTGATAAAGAAATCTATATAAAGTCCTAATAACCTGTTTTCCTTGGAACATCAACTTGATTACTTGATTACTAACTTGATTACTTCAGCAAGGAAAGAGTATAAGTGATGCCAAAAATTTCAAGACTTTGTCTTGCCTTTTTATCATTTTAGTTCACTTGGAACATCAACTTATGCTGAATTTGTTCATAAACAGTGTGGTTTTCCTTTAGAAAGAGTCACTGACTTGTCTGTGATTCAGACAACCGAGGTTACAACTAAACATAAAATTGCACTTTGTGCTTTCAACTCTATTATCAAATCAAAGAGTTTTTAGGACAAGTTATTCCACATTTGTGTTTGAGGCATCAATTAGCGGCTTTTTCAAGACAAAAACTTCATAGCTCAACAAGACTTACCTTAAACATAAATTTTATCAATGTGACTCTCAGATAAGCATATATAGCAAGAATATTCAATTAGATCAATAGTGACATACCCCAATATCACTTCTTAAAGTTTCAAACTTGTTTCTATCAAGGGGTTTTGTGAAAATATCTGCTAATTGTCTTTTAGTTGAAACATGTTCTAAAATAAAGTTCTTTTCTTCAACTAGTTCTCTAATAAAATGGTGTCTTAAATCAATATATTTAGTTCTGTAATGTTGTACTGGATTGTTTGCCATGTCTATAGCATTTTTGTTATCAAAAAATAAATTTAACACATCTTGTTTAATATTATAATCATATAACATTTGTTTCATCCATATAAGTTGGGTACATCCACTACCAGCTGGGTACATCCACTACTAGCTGCAATGTATTCTGCCTCAGCAGTTGATAAATAAATGCAGTTTTGTTTTTTACTAAACCATTAAACAAGATTATTCCCAAAATAAAAACAACCGCCAGAAATACTTTTCTGCCATCTATATTACCAGCCCATTCTGCATCACAGTAAACAATCAGAAAGTGATTTGTATATTCAGAATAGTATAGACCAAGATGGATTTACCTTTCACATACCTTATGATTCTTTTGACATCAAGCAGATGAGATTCTAGAGGATTTTCCTGATATCTGGCACACACTCCTACACTCAAGCACATATCTAGTCTACTAGAAGTTAAATATAAGAGACTTACAATCATAGATCTATAGAGACTATAACATACATTCTTACTTCTATCATCCTTAGACAATTTTAGTGTGGTACTCATAGGTGTTCTTTTCTCTTTAGCACACTCAATCCAAATTTCTTGACAAGATTATCAGCATACTTACTTTGGCATAGAAAAATACCAGTTTCATTTTGTTTCACTTGTAACCCTAAAAAGTAAGTTAGTTCACCGCCTCCAATCATCTCAAATTCATTTTTCATATCAGAAATAAATTCAGCAATTTTATTGTCATCAACATAAATTTGAGCAATAATAATAACTTTAGGGGTTTTCTTAGTAAACCATACAAAGCCTTTTTCAATAGATAAACATGCTCAGAAAACTTTGGATCTTCAAAACCTTTAGGTTGATTAACATAGAAGCACTCATAATATCAAGTTGAAACAATTTAAAATCATACAAGCATACAAGGGAAAGTAACATTCTAATAGATTCTATTCTAGCTACAGGGAAAAATGTTTTATCAAAATCTATTTCTTTAATTTGAGTGTAACCTTGAGCTACAACTCTAGTTTTGTTTCTAACCATTATTCCATCTTCATTGCTTTTATTCCTAAATATCCATTTAGTACCTATAACATTTTTACCTTTAGGTCTGGGTACTAACATCCAAACATCATTTCTCTCAAATTGAGATAGTTCTTCCGGCATAGCTGAAATCCACTCATTATCTTCCAATGGCCCTTTTATATTCTTAGATTCTAACTGAGAAATATAGCAAACAAAATGAACAATATCACTTCTTTTACCTCTGGTTTTCATACATGCATTGACTTCTCGTATGACATTTTCCAGGGAGTGATTTTTCTGAGTCCTTACATAGCGGGGCTTACTTGGAGTTTGGATTGGAGAACTATCTTCCTCTTCATCAGAATCTGTTGTACTTTGGGTTTCAACTTCAGTTTCAACTTCAATTGCAACTGGGCTTGCAACCACTACTGGACTGACTTTTTGTTGAATTCCTCCTTCTTCTTTACTTTTGATACTCAATTCATCCTCATCACATATAGTCTCATAAACATCTTTTAAATCATCAAATATCACATTATATGATTCCATGACACAGTTTGTTCTCAGATTGTAGACCCTAAAGGCCCTACTATTTTGAGCATAACCAAGAAATACTCCTTCATCACTTTTGGAGTCAAACTTGCCAAGATTTTCTCTATCTTTAAGAATATAACAGACACACCCAAACACTTGAAAATACTTGACATTAGTTTTTCTACTTTTCCAAATTTCATAAGTAGTCATAGTAGTACATTTGGTAAGATGGACCTTGTTAACAATATAGCATGCGGTATTAACAGCTTCAGCCCAAAATCTTTTAGCAAGTTTCTTAGAGTTAAGCATGACTCTATCCGTTTCCTGAATAGTTCTATTTTTTCTTTCCACTACACCATTTTACTGTGGGGGTTTTGGTGCAGAAAACTCATGACTTATCCCTAAAGAGTTGTAAAATTTGTTAAACTTACTGTTTTCAAATTTAGTTACATGATCACTTCTGATCCTCATAATTTTACCAATGGTGGATTCTTTTTCAAGTTGTAGTTTCAAACAAAGAGTTTTAAACAGTTCAAATCTTTCAGTTTTATCTCTTAAAAACACCACCCAAGAGTATCTAGATAAATCATCTACAACTACAAGAATGTACTTCTTACCAGCAATACTTTCAATTTGCATAGGACCCATTAGCTCAATATGAAAAAGTTCTAGAACTCTCTTAGTGTAGATGTGACCAGTACTTTTATGAATACTCTTTGTTTGTTTGTCTATTGCACAATCACCACACACACTTTGAGTTTTAGGACTAAGATTAGGAATGCCTCTTATCAATTCTCTTTTAACAAGTTTATCCAAGATTTTATAATTAACATGACCAAGCCTTTTATGCCAAATATCAACATTATTAGTTATAACTTGATTGCATCTATTTTTAGGTAATTCTTTATCAGTTTTCTGAAAAACATAGCAGCTATTTGCTGATCTAACTCCATTCATGATTAAATCATTATTCAAATCAGTAATAAGACACTTATCTTTATTAAACTGAGCAAACATCTGGTTATCACACAATTGACTGATACTAAGAATATTAGTCTTTAAACCATGTACAATAAATACATCATTAATTTCAGGCATTACAGGTTTGTTCAAGATTCATTTACCAATTATTTTACTTGTGTCTCCACCTCGAAACACAACAGTGTTTCCTGTAAGATTAATGACATTTTTTATAACACTTGCATTACCTGTCAAATGCTTAGAGCAACCACTGTCAAAGTACCAATCATTAGAAGTAACAGCAATTAAGAAGTAATGACAGCTTTATTGTTGGCTATTAAGTCATCATTAATTTTAAATTTCCAAACCCAATTCATCTTTTCATTCCAAATAGAGGACAACCCATTTTTCTGGGAAATATACTTCTTGTGCATTTTTAAATAGTATCTAATTTCTAGATGTCCAGGCTTTTTGCAAAAATTACATAATTAAATATTAAGCCTAGGTTCGGCCTTAAGATCTTTCAACTCATTTCTGGTTACAATTGTACTTCTAACCTTGCAGTCAATATCATAATTTTTAGATTTTTTAGAAGATTTAACAAATGTAGTTTTTTCAGTGCCTTCATAACCACTATACACTAAATCACTGCTATCCTTAGAAGCTCTAGAATAAGATAGTATATCATCTAATTTATCTGAAGCTGAAACATTTAACAACTTTATTTTCTTTTTGGTTTCTTTTTACTCACTCTGTTTTCTGTTAAGTTGGTCAGTAAGATTCTTAACTTTATCTTTAAGATTTTCATTGAGTTTGTTGATGATAATAGATTTTTTGCTTAAACATTGGTATTTTTCATAAAGGACTAGGTATTTTTGGGTGATATTCTCTTCTGAAGGTTCTTCCTCATCACTGTTGTAGGTTTTAAATGTAGTTGTAACTGTGGTTAAAACTGACTCACAATCACTTTCATAAACAGGTTTATCATTTGTGATTCTTCCCATAAAGTTGACAAAGTTGGGTTCATTCTCCACATCACTATTGCTTTCAGATTCATTATCATTGTGCGTGGCTATATAAGCACTTTTATTTCTTTTTAAAGTATTAGCACACTCACCTTGAATATGACCATAACATCTGCACTCTCTGTATTGCATTTCTTTGGACTGATAGTCTATGTTATCTTTCTCTTTTGAATTCCACCTTCCTTTAGGATTATTGTCAAATTTAAATTGAGTTTATCTTTTCTGAAAGTTTTTAGAGATTCCAGTATCATCCTCACTTTTCTTATAGAACATTTTGTAAACTTTTTTAGGAAAGAAAGCTAGTTGTTCTTCCTCATGCATAGTATCACAGATTTTAGGTTCATGCTTCTTAGCTTGAAAGGCTAATCTTTTTTCTGTTTTCTTGGGTTTAAAGAACTTAAGTTCATGGGTAAATAGATTTTCTATAAGTTCTTCTACTTTTAAGTTTTCTAAATCTGTTGATTCCTCAATCGCAGACACATTAATTTCAAATATTTCAGCAAGAGACCTTAGCGTTTTCTTTACAAGTTTAGCATCACTATATTTTTCACCTAAACTTTCAGATTGATGGACAATGTGACAAATAGTTCCATTAAACTGTTCAATTGTTTCATCTTCCTCCATTTTTAGATTTTCAAACTGGTTAGTTAATTGTTTGAGTTTAAAAACTGTTACTTTAACAGTTCCCTCAAAGGTTACCTGTAAGATATTCCATGCCTCTTTAGCAGTTTCACAGTGAGAAATATACCGAAATACATTAAGGGTTGCACCAGCAAAGATCAAGTTTATTGTTGTTTAGTTTGCACTTGACTTCTTGTACTCATCAGTAAACCATCTGTCTTCTGGCACATAAACTAGTTCCCCCTCACCATTAGTAACAGTTGCAACTTCTCATCCATAGAGCACAGACTTCCATGCTTTTTCATCCTGCTGCTTGATGAAGGATCTCATCCTTATCTTCCATACTCCATAGTTGACTCCTCTTTCAAGCAGTGGTGGCTTGTTGAACGTGTTTCCTTCCCTCATTAAGTCCATCTTTACCGGAACACATAATACACACTAAGTAGAATCTAATGTGGAGCTCTGATACTAATTGAAATTTATATCCGCTGTTCCAGTTGTTGTTACGTAGTTAGGTTGCAACTACATCTAGAACCACAGTTGCAACACAAGTATAATGATGGACAGAACAAAAAAGTTAAATGTACTAGAAAGAATTCACACGCATATTTAACAACGGAGTTCATCCAACTGAGCTACGTCTTCGGGACACTTACTCGGATTAATGATATTATAAAAACTTACAATATAGGATCTAAGGCTTATTAAAAAAACTCTCAAATTCGCTCTAATTTTTTCTACCTATCTCTATATTGCTCCTATTATATAACTATCACTCAAAAGATCAATGGCATCCCACCATTGTTTTTCGTTTTAAAACCTCATATGTGTATTCTCTAAAAGTTGAGTTTTTTATAGTTTAGAACACACACTTTTTACAAGCATAGTCATTAACTATTTATAAGAGTAAAACAATCTTCTTTCTTCAAAATCTTGTTGATTGATTTGAACTCTTTTAATTGATCTCAATCTTCCCATATTTGCATGAAGTAATGTGGCATTAGATTGACCTCAATCTTCGTAAGTCAATACCTATTAATAACTTGCTTCATAATAGGAGTTACTATTTACTTAAACAAGGAACATAAAAATCTTAATTATATATAAAAACTATAACTCCATATATAATTCAATGTAATTAAATTATAACAGATTTTGTAAACAAAATAGATTGAATTTCATGATAAATACTTTACATAAGAATAGAGATTTAGTTAGCACAATAAAAGGAACAAGATAATATCTTTTAGATACTATATCTTATAAACTAATCTCCGTATATCTATTAAAGAATGGGAATTCTTTATCACCTAAATATTATCAACATATGTAAAACAAATCTCTTTAAACATATGAGAATATATCCTGCATACGTTAATTCAAATAATTAACTAAAAGATCAAGTAATGTAGTAAGACAGAATAAGACAGAATTCTGTGTATTAGCAGGTTAGAACTAAGGTTGCAACTTCACTTGTAAACATAAACTGTCTCAATTCTTAATATTCAACTTAGATTACTTTGCTTAGACTAATTGACAACAAAGAGTTAGTAGGCCGTAAATATGGTCCTAATAGCATAGCATAATAGTGCAATAGTTCCCATGCGCATGGCAGACTTCTTATGCGAAAAAACCAACTTATTTAACAAATCTCCACGTAAGCTCGTTTTTTGCAACAATACAAAATCCCATGAACTGCAAATAGTAACCAATGTGAATTCTTCAACCTATGCAACATATGCCCTTAGGCACTTCAATGATGAGAGAAGGTTGTCAAGCTCATACGTTGTCTGAACTTGACCCAAAACGAACTCAACATATTACAGAGATCACCTTCGATGCCCAACTACAATCTTGTAATCTCCTCAATGCTCATTCCCGTAGTAGAATGACGCCAAACAATATGTCGCTTCACATATTCATTTCTCCCAAATACAAACTGATAATACAATGATACATGACTCCACAAAAGAACACACTCTTTTGAACCAATCAAGAAACCACATATGCAAACGGAACTCGAGTCATTAACCACATCCCTTTATCAGTGCTGAGAGACAAAACAGCACTAAGACTAATTTGAGCCAAATGAATGACTACTACCCGATTCCTACAAGTCTTTTTCCCAAATATTTCCCAAGACTCCCATAAGGTGTTTATCTTGGAGTTAACAAACACGTGCAACTCCATCTCACTATTATACGCTATAATGACATAAGCGTACCTGAACAACTAGACAAACCACCTAGTTAAGAAGTGAGACAATACACCAAATGATCAAACATGCCCTTGTTGAACCAATACTCCTCCACAAACTGCACAAACAACCCGTCGGACTTCGTCGGTACACAGACCCTTAACCAATCGTCAACAGAAACAAACCCCTTGGGTTGAGCCAAGTAAGATCCCAAAACAAAACCATGCAAATAAGTTGTTACAATATCAAGCTCCACCGGCTCGATATCCCAATATGCAACCAAGACTAAACAAATCAACAAACGATTAACAAATAAAGATAATACATCATCGAAGCAATTATCATCCCATTTTTCAATCCACTTTGTCTGCAACAACACCTTGTCGAGAAACAAGTCTTCACTAGGAGCCCCCAAATCCCTCTCGAAAACCCAATCACTAATAACATCTTTCGATTTGGAGAACTCCACCAAGACCCAAGTCTGTTCCTTCATTAAGAAACTCTCTTCATCTTCAATTTCTCTAGAAATAAATGCACCATTCAAGCTCTTTCGAGTATCTGAATATGATAAAGGAATACTCATATCCACTAATTGAAGTACACAACTAAAAAAATCAGCGAGCCTCGTAGATCTCATAACCAAATAAGCAGGTATGCGCTTTCGAAATGAATCATCAACATGATTCTCAATGCTAGTCGAATCTACCCTTGCTACACCCAAAATCGAGTCATCATGTACAACTGAACCAACTACCATTCCATGCCCATTAACTATTTTTCAGTGTCCCCCATTGATCGACTCGCCAAATCGCTCCAACTGCCCATGTTCCATAATGGTTATCGATGAACTGTCATCTAAAGAAAAAGAACTTGCAACTGATCTACCCTTAAGGTAATACAAGTTGTTCTTTCTAAATCCACTCAAAATTGCAACGCCGCCCTTGCACACTTTAAGAACTCCGGCCTCCATTGTAACTGAGTAGCCTTTAACTTCTAAAGTTCCCAACAATATTACATTCTTCTTTAAACCCAGCACAAAATGCACGTCACCCAATACTTTGATAGTTCCATCAGCTGATTTTATACGAACTCTCCCTATCCACTTTATCTTACAAGTATCGTCATTACCTAGCGTAACCACACCACCATCTAACTTGCAAAAGCTAGAATATATTGCCTTGTAAGAACACACGTGATAGGAGCAACCCGTATCCAATACCCATTCATCGCAACCAATAGGCACCTCGGAGCTAACCAAAACATAATCATCCAAATCATCTTCATCGCCAGCAATATTCACATCTTCAAACAAAGGACATTCTAATTTCCAATGTCCACTCTTATGACAGTAAGAACACTCGTCACGAGCGAATTTCTTTCCCTTATCACGCGAACTATTCTAACAAAAGACATTCTGATTTCCAATGTTGCCAAATACATTTCTATAGTAACGTAAGAACACTATAATATTTTGTATCAAAATAGATTTGTGGACAAATTTAAATTTTGTCCTTACGTTGGTTTGCGATTGTTTTTAGAGACAGGATTTTAAAATTTTGGTCCTTAAAAATTAGATTTGAGGATAAAAATAATATTTTTCCATAAAAATTACTATTTAGAGACAAATTTTGATTGTTCTCTACACAATTTATCTCTAAATATCATAATTTCCTTGTAGGGTTACCAAGAACAAATAAAAAGGTTAAAAATGCAAAGATTAATAAGTTTGTAATCTCATACCTTGGAGTTTTGAAATTAAATAAACAACGACCATATGAATTTTGTACATTTTGAACCCCCGTGTTTTCCAAATCAACCACGACCCTGAATTAAGAAATATACTAAAAATATAATGGAACTTTCTTAATAAACTAAACATTAGTTAATTTAAGATTGCAATCTAAGTATATCACAACATATAGCATTATATAAATTTGCTAAAGATAAACTAGCATATATTTTAGCATACATTGGTAAAATTTCCATTAAGGCTCTGTTTGTTTTGATGTAAAATGGGTGTAAACAAACATTTACGGATAAAATAAATTTTTCGGGTGATTGGTTTACCGTAAAACATTTTTTTTTTTGGAAAACTTTTTCCACATATCCACTAAAATTAGGGAAAACGATTACCCCGCAAATAAAATTGTAAATGATTTACGGAGCCTCTCTCCATATTCTTTCTAATACTAGTATTATAACTATTATTAATTATAGGTCTACTCTTTCAAAGTTATTTAATAATTAGTCTAATTCCATGTAATTAACCAATAAAAAAAGGAGAAATTTGGAAATCTTCTAAAAAATAACAAAAACTGAAAAATAAAATAATTCTGAAAAATCTAAAACATCCAAGAAAATTTGAAAAAGCTAAAATCTAATTAACCAATAAAAATAAAATAAGAACAAAACTAAAAAAAAAATTAACAAAAAATGGAAAGAATAAAATAAAAAAAAATCCGAAAATCTAAAAAACCCAAGAAAATTTGAAAAAGCTAAAAAAAAGTCAATAATATCTTATGTATTCCTAATTTTATGAGAGATTGAAAATTTATAAGTTATTATAAGTGGCGTATACGAAAGAAAATATATGTTTAGCTAATGTTTCATATACATGTTAAGATTTTTATCAATTATTTGTTAAAAAAACAATTTGTAAAAAAAAAAACTTGAGTTTGTATAAAATTTTCGGTGAAAATCTTTTTATGCACCAACCACACGTAAATAAAAGACAAACAAAAATTTTCAGTGTAAAACTTTTCCATGTAAATATTTTCCTCGTCTAAAACTTTTATTATGAAACAAAACATGATCACCTTCCATTTCTTATGACTTTTTAGGCATCTAATGTTAATTTTTTTTCGGCGAAATTACAAAGATCTAAGCTGTTGTAGACCTTTTACTATGTCTACTAATAATTATTTAATGTAAAAATGTCTGCCAATAGGCAAACATACTGATACAATGCACCATTGGGTTCAGGAGCGAGGGAGCGAGACTTCCAATAAGAACAAAGTAAAAAAAATAAACAATTAAGAGAGCCAAGGTATTGTTTCCAAACAAGGAGTGACATGAATGTGCTCAACAATGATTACAAATGGAGAAAACATGGTTAGAAAATTTTCAAAAACACCTATCTCGGTTGACTACGATTTATGTATGATCAAAACTTCAACTTAAATCAACAACATCGCCAATTGCTGCCACTAAGACGTGACAAATGAAAGTCTGAAAATTATATATTCCTAAGTTTTTCATTGCTATTTTCATTGTTTTAAATTAACTTTCGGTTGTAATAAGTTCCTTAACATCATTCATTATTAAAGAAATAGTAGGTTTACCCACAATTTAGATTAAAAAAAAAATGCAACAGAGGCAAAGGGCTTCTTATTGCACCACAACCTCGTATCTCAAATTTACATGAGCAAACTGGTTTTAAGGAAATTAATGGTGTTTACTGAATCAATCTAAGACTTGCATGATAAATAAAGAGTAAAGTATGAAAAAACAGACTTATTCAATATATGAGTTTATTGCTATTAAGCCAGTGACATATATAGGCTCAAGTACAACGATGTTCCAGATTTTTATTTTTTGATTTTTAGCCTTTTTAACCAAAAATCTTCGTTTTAAAAGCTAATTAAATAATCTAAATGTCCAGAAACCCAATGGTTTTAGAATCAAAAATCTAAAAATAATGCTAGAAAATATGTTATCGAACAGAGCCATGCTTTCGAGTAGGATAATTACCGAGTTATAACAAGATTACAAACTTTTCAAGCCATCAGTACAAAAAAATAATACTATCTTAAATACCAATCGTTAAGAGATCATTCAAAATTTCTCTCCAGGAGATAGTTTGAAGTACAAGATATTATAGAGATATCTGATAATGTTTTGTGTACCTAAATATTAATGTTTTGTCCTTATCTAATATTTAATCAGAAATAAAAAAAAAAATTACTTTTCAAAAAAGTCAAGTAAATACTAGAATACGATACAACCCTCTGTAGTTAAATAATAATGCTATATAAATTAGGTGACGCTCACACCATTGCCCCCAAACACATCCCCATATGGATTGAATTCTGTATAGGAAAAAAACTTTGGGGAATTCCGATAGATATCTTCTTAAAACTTATATTCCCCCTATATAAATTCATAAGTTCATATTTCTTTTAAATATGACTTTTTAATTATTTACTTTATTTACCAAAACGACATTATCCGAAACAAAACTAATACATATACTTTATCTATATGTAAATTCCAAAAAAATATGTTTAAAACCAAAAAAAATCACAAAAAATCATAAAATTTATAAAAATGAAAAAAAACAGAAATGTTTTTGAAAAAAAAAACAAAAAAAAAACAGAAAAAAATGTATTTTTTCAAAAAAATCACAAAAATTGTATTTTTTCAAAAAAATCACAAAAAATGTATTTTTTTCAAAAAAAAAATCACACAAAAAAAAGGAAAATGAAAAAATTATTAAAAAATGTATTTTTCTAAAAAACAACACAAAAAATCATTAAAAAAATATAAAATCATTAAAAAAAATGTGTTTTTATAAAAAAAATCTCACAAAAAATATAAAAAAATGTTTTTATCAAAAGACCCCACTTTTGACATCAAAAAAGCTGTTTTTTCACCAAAAAATGGTATTTTCACCATTTTTTTCATCAAAAAGTGGTATTTTCATCTAATTCAGTCGAAATTACATATAGTTCAGTCGAAAGTGCATATATTCCAATCGAAAATGCATATAGTTCAGTCAAAGTGCATACAATTCAGTAAAAGAAACATACGTTTCACTCGAAAATGCATCGAGTTTAGTCAAAAAGGAATACAGTATAAAATTCAGTCGAAAGTGCATATAATTCAATAAAAGTGCATATAATTCAATAAAAGTGCATATAATTCAGCTGAAAGTGCATATAGTTCAGCTGAAAGTGCATATAGTTCAGCTGAAATTGCATCTGTTTCAGCTGAAAGTGCATCTCGTTCAGCTGAAAGTGCATCTCGTTCAACTAAAGTACATCTAGTTCAATAGAAATTGCATAATGTAACTTAATATATTTTGTCACAAATTGCATATTTTACTTTAAATTTTAAAAGAAAATAAATCCGGATGGATTTGAACCACCAATCTCTTGTAGTTTGGTGTTGGTGCAAGTGCTCTCACCATTTTGAGCATACGGATTTATGTAGACACTAAGTAAAAGTATACAAAACTAAAACGGTTTCCGAAACAGGTCCCAAAAAAACCTTCCAAATAAATAGGATTTGTTTCAGCCCAAACGAGCTCCGATTCGGACCAAAATCTCATAAACGTTTCTATTGTACATGACCTACACAAAAACATGTCAAATTCAAGCGAATTTAAAACAGTAAAATCTATCGGACATTTTATCGAACAATTTAAAGGTACAATTTGGTGCAAACATAACTAGACACATGGTTATATAAATCCGGTCAAACAACTCTCAAACTAAGAGCATATTTTAGCCTCGAACATGACTCCATTTCAGTCTCGAACTGAGGTCCGTTTCAACCCCAAAACAAACCCCAATTCAGCACCAAAACGGACACCAATTCAGCACCAAAATGGACACCAATTCAGCTCTAAAACATGCCATGTCACGCCCCAAAATCCAAAAGACACGGATATCGAGGCATGACCTTTTTAAAAACAAAAGCAAAGAGAACCTGTTGGTACAAAATTAAAAATTTTAAAAGAAAACACAAGCGAGCTAAAAGAACTATTAAACAATAAATAAAAGCATGCCAAACGCGGCTACATGACCAAAAGGTTTTGACAAAATTATAAAAGAAAAGAAACGAATGTAAATCGCCCGTAGGCTACAACCTCAAAATGAACTAACTAAAAAGAAAGTGACTAAAGAAGCCCCGAACCCATGCAATACCGCGCTAATGCACCTAGCCAACGCCTCAAGCTAATTTGTACCTGAAAGACAAAATTGTAACGGTGAGTCCCACGCACATAACTAGACAGGACGGCACCACAGACACCGTCACTACATCCCATAAATGCAATAAATCACAAATTCTACAACTACGATAAACGACGTATAAAACGAAATATAATGACATTCTACAACTACGATAATCTACGAATAAAAAGAATATAACGACATTCTACAATTACGATAAATTAAATAAATTAACTAACATCAACACACATCTAAAGCCTACATGGACCTCTCACGCCACCTACCCCGGTCCATAAGGTAGGTCATTCCCTATCCCTTCGGCCGTCATATGTCCCCAGAATTAGGGAGACATAGACCATTGCAACATAAAAGTAGATTTATAGTGCGCACTTGGACCTCTCATGCCACTTGCCCCAGTCCGTAAGACGAGTCATTCCCTATCCCTTCGGCCGTCATATGTCCCCGGAATTAGGGAGAGACATAGACCATTGCAACATAAAAGTAAATAGTGCACACTGGGACCTCTCACGCCACTCGCCCCGGTCCGTAAGACGAGTCATTCCCTATCCCCTCAGCCGTCTTCTGTCCCCGGAATTAGGGAGAGACAGAGACCATTGCCACTACAGCTAACACACAAGGCCTCGGCCAATGATATAAATCTAACCAATTAACACAATCTCATACGTATAAATATAAAGGCCTCGGCCAATAATATTATACTAATCAAATAACACCACCACATACGTCACGTAACGTAATACAACATAACACATAACCATATGTACTAAATTCGCAACTAGCCAAACAACTCCAATAACCTAAAATCCCATTCGGGCATTTTAACAAACACCTTGTATGCATAAACTACAATTAACCATTATTCACCATAAATTCATCCAATACCATCAACAACTATATAATCCCATAAACAACTAATAAATCATGCAAACCCATCCATAATCTCGCTAATTCGAAATAAACATATCTAAGGCTTCAACCTCTACAATTTAAATAATGGAACTAAAACTACAACAAATAATCCCAATTAACAATTTAAGAACACAATTAATATAAACGGCAAAAACCCCCAATTTATAATAAACACAAAACCAAAACCTAACATACACCCTCGTCTAGTCGCAATGGATAACTCCCGTTACCTTAGAGCGTAGAGGAGATGCTTCCGGTATGAACCCGCTAATGGTGGTTTCCTTCTTCTTCTTCTCTTTTCTCTCTTTTCTCTCTTCTTACTCTTTCTCTCTCTTGCTTACTAGTTTACTGAATCTTATCTGTAGAAAGTGGCTGAAAAGAGTTTATAAAAGCTGTTTTGATAAAGTTTGAGGTAACGAACTATTTGGTCCCCAAAGTTCTAAAAGTTAACTGTTAATCCAAAAATATAGTTTTACTACTCAAAATAACAAATCTTTAGAAACAAAACTATTGGGTCCTTTTTATAAGTAAAATTAGTAACAGGTTTTAAAAATAAAGCTTTTCGGAAGAGTTTCGGTTTTTGGCTAAAAATTAGTCGAGTGACCGGTTTTTGGTAAAATTTTGAATAAAACGTTTTTGGATAAATTAAATCGTAATTAAAACCATTTATAAAAATACGGGATGTTACATGCCACAATTCAGCCCCAAAACATAACTCAAATCATCCCTAAAACATACCCAAAACATACCCCGATTATATGCGTATGTATATATATATGTATATATATGTGTGTGTGTGTATATATATATATATGGGAAATGTTATATGAACATCATCAAAAACACTCAACTAGACACTTTTTCGTAAAAACGCTCCAAATCAAGATTTGGTTAATGTAAATCTCTACGGTTTCACGATGGGAACACAAATATGCGTCTTGTTTTTTTTTTCTGAGATGTATAATGACATGTTTTGAATTTTTAAATTTTACCATAATTTCGAAAACATGTCATTATACATCTCGGAAAAAAAAACAAGACGCATATTTGTGTTCCCGTCGTGAAACCGTGGAGATTTGCATTAACCAAATCTTGATTTGGAGCGTTTTTACGAAAAAGTGTCTAGTTGGGTGTTTTTCATGATGTTCATATATCCTCCCCCTTAATATATATATATATATTATATATATATATATATATATATATATATATATATATATATATATAAGAGGGTATCGAAACTCGAAACTTATCATGATTGAGACCACATCGAGTCTGCATCTGTGACGACAAGATGGCATAGATGTAGATCGAGAGGTGAGGAGAGATGGGATCGGAGAAAAAGATGGAAATAACATAGTTAGAGAGAGAGAGAGAATTATACATGAGAGTGGGAAAAAATAAAAAATAGAGTTATTTATATTTACAAGAAGTGTTATCTATAAGAAATGCAAATTATGATAGTTAGCTAGTGAGAATATAAGTTTAAAAGTAATACATATTGGGCATTATTTGAAAAAATAACAACTAATTTTTAAAATGAAAGATTCATGAAGAAGAAGTTAAGACTATTAGCTTCCTTGGTTCAAGCTCATTAACATCTTTGTTGTCTTGCACTCCAAAAAAAAACACCTATGTTGTGTCTTACATGGGCTGAAAACCAAATAAGTATAAAATCCTACATATTTCTGATAAAAAAGGTAGAAAATATTGCTTTTCAAACTGATCAACCAAGTATCATAGAACAATAAGTTACGGAAAAAACGGGGTTTTATAGGTTTAATACACCAACCTATCTGTTTTTAACGATTTGGGTATCCATCTTTCAAATTTTCCAATTTAGGTACAACACTATATAATAAATTTCCAATTTAGGTATCACCGTCTTAATAAATCACGAAATCACGTGACATTTGACAAACATTAATTTGAGAGGCTAATTTGATAATTTCGCATAAAAATATGTCATCCTATAAAAATATTTTTCCTAATTTCACACATAACAAAAAATTGGATTATATGCTAAATTTTTTTATGTGTGAAATTGGGGTAAAAGTTTTTCTGGGATAACATATTTTTGTGCAAAATTGTCAAATTAGTCTCTCAAATTAATGTTTGTCAAATGTCATGTGACATGATTTCGTGATTTATTAAGACGGTGGTACCTAAATTGGAAATTTATTTAGTGTGGTACCTAAATTGGTAAATTTGAAAGATGAGTAACCAAATCGTTAACCGCAGATAGATTGGGGTAGTAAATGTATTTTTTCCCTAGAAAAAACTAATAAACTTTATAACATCCATGGGACGAATGTTGTATGAGATCTATACCAGTTTTTTAAAACTAATGTAGCACTTCCAGGGACAACAAACATTACAAGGATTGAAAGAGCTACAAAACATTGAGGTTCAAATCGAGGCTACAATGCCGCTAAAGAATATCTCATTCTAGAAAGAATGGACATTATAACTGTTGGAAACACGTTTGATTTTACAGCGAAAAACTGGCATTGGAACCTAATTATACTGTATATGAATTTTATAAAAGCGATATAAAAATACCTCAATAGCATAGCATGATCACACTTGATCTCTGCCATATTTCTATTATACATCGTGCTTCTTAAAGATGTGTACTCTCATATTGCTAGCAAATCCTAATTTAATCTGACTTATGAGATGTGTATTTTTCCTTAGTATAAGAGCAGTATATATAGACTACAACAGGTATCTAGTGCACTATAAGTAATAGATTTTTACTTAAACTAGAACTCTAATCGTACTTAGATTAGTACTTTATTAATAAATATTATATAATTTTATTAATCAGAATAATATAATATTATCTAATTAATAATTTACCAATTTTAGGATTTTCTATCAGTAAATTATATTTATTTTCACTAAAGAATATAGTTGCACTCTAATTACTTCTCAAACTAATATTTGAGAGCACATTATTAAATATTTAAATATTTCCTCACGTTAATACTACAGATATCAACCGCGTAAATAAAATACTGACAATTATTTTACTTGACATATTATTTCTTCGATCTTACCACTTAACTTATTTGTTGTGTCTGATATAATATCCACTTGCAAGATTTGACACAAATAAAACTTATAAACTTCTCGAGCGAATATTATCGATCCTTATAAATATGTGTATCGAAAATAATCTAGAGATTAAGAGTATAAGTAATAATAATAATTCGTTAGCTATAATTATTTTATTTCGGTCAGTAACATAAAATAATACCACTTTATCATTTTCAATATACTGTAAGTATACTAGACCAAATGGTCGAAACTCAACTGTTCTTTGTAGTCAAGACAAAACTACTAAAACTATGTGTTATAACTATACCGATTGTTGTCCAGTTCATCTAAATTTGTGAACAATAAAATATATTCTGTAAAACCAGTTATTTGATCTTTCGTGTGTAATTTATACTATAAACACAAAATCATTTATTATAACAAATAAAGACACATGTACATATAAATAATACACTACAAAATAATGTTTGATTTCGTGATAGTCAAAAGCTGTCACAAGCATGTCGCTAATTTAAAAAGTTGTCACAAATCTGTCTCAAATTGACTAAATTGTCACAAACCTGTCACAAAAACCGTCCCTAATAAGCTCGTAACAAAAAATACCGTCACTAATCCCGTCACTATATCCATCTCCGCCTCAGCCCTTGTACCTACACTATCTTTGATTTATAACATCGTTTTAATTGATCTGAACCCCATATCTACAATTTATTCAAAGTACTACAACTACCATTCAATTGGATTGATTATTTCTCAATTATAGGATACAATTACAGTAGTAAGTAATACAATCAAAGAAAGTGCTCAAGTTTTATTGATTATAACTACCTGCATAATGATGAAGCATTTTTTGGGTGAATATACTGATGAAGCATAGTATTTCTTTAATGATGGATTTGGGAAAACATAAATTTATTGTGTGATTCGGTAAATTTGGTTAAAATTTACTTGGGTTAAATTAACCAAGGGAACATAAAATCGCTAAGGTTCAGAATCTTCAACAACCATTGTTTTCTATTTATTCCATGTATTTTCATACTATATTTTAATGGTGATCTTAAAAATAAAATATTATTTTCTTCGTGTTTTTATCAAAAATAAAGGTTATAATAATGAGTCTAACATGTTATTTGGATGTTTGGGTATTAAATAAAAACTTTATAAGTAAAAGGACTAAAACAAAAGTTTTATATATATATATGTCAAATTTTGTATAGGATTGTTGTGCATTATTTTAAAACAGAGCATATATAGAGTTTAGAAATCTATATATATAGTCATACCTAGAGAGAAAAATTGAAGAGGCCGTTGAGAATGCTTATGTGTACAAAATCTTAAATAAGGCTTAAGAGCACGTTTTTTGTAAATTAAGTATGTTTTTATGTAATATTCGGTGATTCTCCCGGTTAAAAAAAGAAGATTAACGAATATCTTTTTTTTTATAAGAAAAAAAAAAAATCGCTCTTACTCGATCTAAGAGTTCGAAGACTTTAGCCTTATGGAAATTTTCTCCAAATAAAGAAAAAAATCAATGACGGTAACCGGCTAAAGTTCCAATAACCTTGAAGCCCAAATCCCAATGACCTCTTTTTTGAAAACTCACAAACTGACAGACACGTTACACGTATTTTCTTTTTCGCGTATTCTAAAATTACTGCCTAGTTTAGAATATTGTATGGATATGTTTTAGGCTTGGAGCAATGGGAGACTTCGCATGCAGCAAAGCACAGGGTGATGATGAGAGGGGAGAAAGAGAGATGCTCTTGCGGCTTGTTTCTCGCTCCAAAAGACGAAGCTAAGGTTGAGGTGCTTCACACACATGTAGATGAAAATCACCCTCTCTGTTATCGCTCATTTACTTACTCCGATTTTCTCGATTTTTGTAAATTAAATTTGGTTGACGATGCACTCGAGCTTTTTGCTCATGTCTAAAGACGATCACCCTTAAAACCCTCTAGGAAGCCTTTTTAAATTACTTTGGAAATTTATTGGTATGTATATTGTTGAGAATGATTTTTATGTAATCGATGTATGCATGGTTTGGGAAGAATCAGTTAGTAATAGATTCATTTCTTGATTTGTGCGTGTCATCCTTGTGCATGAATCATGCTAATCTTTTCTGTATCGTTTTTTATTTTATCGGATGTCACCCAAGGGACAAAGAATTAGCTAAACGGTTAAGCCTAACTTACCTTTACAAAACTTACTTATCGTATATAATGTCATGGCATTAGTTTGCTACCCAATATTTTGAAATATATGACAAATCTTTATACTGTAAAAGATAACATGGACATGTGTTTCTTTCTTTTATGATGAAAACAATCGCCTTTCAAGCTCATCTTATGTAATTGCTTTCTTCCCTTGAGCATTTGGTTTATTGTATTGAATATATTGTAGTTAGTTATTTGTCACTTTTACTACTACATGTACTAGATTGTAATATTCTGTAAACTATAGGGACTAATGTGTAATAAACGGTTACTACATTTAACATTGTATATAACATGTACTGCGAGCTCATTTGTGAATTGATTGAATAATAAATATTCATTTTATTTTCTTGATTTTCTCTCTCTACAAATGGGTCTATATTTGTGATTCTATCCTATTGGTTGGTCAGTGTAAAAGGAATGGGTTTATTAATTGGCATGAAACTGTATAATATAAAATTTCTTTAGGGCGACATAAGTCGCCTTATTTTACTTTTGCGGAGTTTTTTTATTCCCGTTTTTATTATTTTTATCAATAAAATAAAAATATGAATTTTATCTACCATTCTGGCTATAACCAAACAAGTAACTAATAAAAAAACCTTGTAATTGAAAATTTCATAGTTCAGTGACTAGCAGAGCCAGCCCAACCCAAGGGCGATAAGAATAGTTCAAGTGGACTGAATATTACATCTCAAGAGAAAATAATTTCTAAACAATAATATGCTATTGTTGTGAGATTATTGGACTCTTGGGCTTATACTTTATGGGCCCAAGTTGGGCTTGTAACCCTACCCCTCTATCTATATAAAGAGGGCTAGGGGTCTTGTATTTTACATTCATTCACATATTCATTCATAATAAAGACTATACCGTTCTCCCCTCTCTCTACTTCTGTCTCCCTATATACGCAGCTAATAGTGTATTACAACACGTTATCAGCACTTTGCTCGCGAAAAATAGGATATACGCTCGCGGAGATTGGAGATTTTGGGTAAACGCACAGATATTGAGTACATATAAATCTTGAGATTTAACCGGGTTTTATCGGATTATTGTTAAATCGACCTTCCCAATATACCATGTAAAAGGTACACAATTATTAACCATGTTGAAAAAAATAAAAACAGACAGCACATGATTACGATTACATATAAATTCTCAAGCTGTGTTAATAAAATTGCATGCTATGTTTGACTAGTAAACAAACAAATTGTCTAACGGTATCTAATCAATCAATCACGTTGAGGATCTTTATACATACTATGATTGAATATTGGTAGTATGAGTTACAGATTTATATGTATGTATTAATACCATGTTTGTACATCACCAACTGTTATTATGCATGTTATCAATAAATAAATAAAAACCAGGTACTTACAGTGGTTAAGTTACACAATGATGCTATAAAATAGGAATTTAAGTAATTGCTTGTTTTTTTGCTAAAGACTATATAGCCTACTGTAACTTGTTACTTGTGTAAAAAAGTGTGTAAATACGTGGTTGGAGTACTTATTAATGTAATTAGTCAATTACCATGAGTTAATATTTGATTCCTTTCATGATATAATGAATCTTGTGAATTACCATGTATGTAACTTGCGTATATATTGTAAATTGGTAAATAAAATATATTACGTACATAAATGATTTAGTTACCATGTATAGAACTTACACATATAGCAATAGAATAATTAAATATTGACTAAATCTTGCTAGTGTAAATTGGTAATTACTAATAAATTCTAGATTGATGATAATCTTGATTAATTTGATTTCCTTATTAGGAAATATATATTGCAATATATATGCTAATCATGCAAACAGGTACAATCTAAAATATTAGTTAATCATGTACTAATTTATTTATTGCCATGTACACATATGTATAATATGATAATTTGCGAAATCATATATTTTCACATTTAAGTTGGAAAAATTATGAACCTTCCCCAACTAGGCTCACCTATTTGGATACGATGTCTAGGAAAGATATAGGCGGAAGTCGATATCCTAATGAGGTCGGGTTTTAAGTGGCATTCGTGCCCTCCACCCTCACCGTCTTTCCTGGTCGTATTCAATTAGAGCTACCGAAATGGGTTGACTAAATAATAATTTCCCCGAGTGTGTTTATATAGTGATGTATGCTTCGCCGAATTGGTGTCTCAGTATCGACCCGTCGTTCGATCAATGAGAACCAATTCACATTAAAAGCAAAACTATTTTCGAACCTGCCGTTTCGAAACAAAGTTTGTGCTTATGCAAACCATAAACATATAAACCAGTCGTTTTATATGATAAATAATCCAGAACTCCCAACACATGTTGGATGCCATCTATGATGAGAAAAATCGCAAAACATACTTGCGAAATGACTGTTTAGACGTTGATGTTATTCCGTCACCACATGTTAGTCACCCTGATGTGTGAAAATGTGATGCCCAAATTTTTTTTGGATGCCATCTTTGATGAGTAAAACATGAGTTTGTTGTTACTCTCGAGATGAATGCTAAGGCGTTGATTTATTCCGCCGCCACATTTGAGACGTGATGACGTCTATGGTGAACAAATGTCTGAAATTGACATATGGGAGCAATCCTTCACCAAAATACTAGCTTGGAAATTGTATTCCATAAGCAGTATCGTGAATTTATATTCACCATGTTCCTTTATCACCCATCTGTTATTGGATAAGAAAATTACCCCCGTGAGTAGTTTTAATCCTATTGGGTCAATGGCGAATTGTTTGCCTGATATTAATGCTCTTCGTGTACATTTTTTCCACGAATCGAGAACCGAGACAAGTGTTATTTGTCTCGAACTGTTGCGATCCCGATGAATCGCCTAGCCAATCGAGATTTTAGACAATCGTCAAAATCGAAAATATGTGGCTGCAAGACAGTAATTGAAAGGAACAATATGGCTCGTTGTCACAAAGCAAGAGATAATGCTCAATGAGGCAACTCTATGCTATAAAGACAAAGGTCATGCACGGTTACTCCTTAAATAGTTCAAAACTATTATAAAGGTGAAAAAACCGATGCTAATGTGGTTAAAGATAACTGAAAGGAAACTCTTGAGACCCCCGATTTTGTGGCTCAAATAAGTTTGGTACCTTTCTTTATTGATTTTGATAAATCATTGAGCCATTTTTTTTCGCTCATCTGGATTATATTTTTCAATTTGGATTATGATTTTTCCATTTGGACACACTTTTGGATTATGGTTTGCCTGTTTACGAAATTTCTCGAAATAATTTAAAGTGTTTTTGAGCAAATTCCTTTGACAAATGTGACCAAACTTTAAATTATGAAATTTTAGGCAATACTTGTGGTGTAGTTGATTTTCTGGAAATAGTGGGTAACAGTGTACCACATAATTTCACCAACTAGTTGCCTAAAAGAGTACTCAGTGACAATGATTCTGGACCTGTCGTTCCAAAAATCAAAATCTTTGGTAAAACCAAATTGATTTGTCAAATATGAGGTCTTATAATCATGTAGGTCCTGCCGTACCTTATTGAGTTATAAAATATTCGAGAAAACCAGTGTTATCTGGTAATAGCTCATGAAAGAATTAAAATTTCTTTACATAGCCTCCATTCAATACGATCAAAAGCGTATTTTAGAGGAGTTGAAATGTCTTTCAAGTGGTTTCTACCACAAATTTTAAAAGCATTTAAAGTTAACTTATCATTTCGCCTGTCGTCGAAATGATAAATGATTTAGATGCTAAGACATGATTGTCTGTACTATCATTCGCCTGTCGTCGATTGATAAGAGTATTTTGATATTGTGGCATTGACCGGATGAGATATTCCCGGGTCAAAAGACGATGCTTGATTTATAATCGCATCGCATTTGGATTCTCTCTGAGAATATATTTCGCGATTAATCCGAAATTCATGCCATTAATGCTCATTTTGAAAGACTAGTATGTGAAAAGATCACGAAATGAACTCGTAGAATTCTTGTAAAGAATTGAAGGAGTTATTGTGGACTTATCCAACCATAAGACGGACCATAAAAATAAATGGTTATGGTTGATGCATCGACAATATGGTCACATTTTAATGTTGTCCACATAAATGCAGTATTTTCCAAACTTTTAGCCCTATCATTAAGTTGATGGCTCATGATCCGGATTATCCTGAAAAGTCTAGTCGACTTGATAAATTCCGAAGAGTAAGAATCGAAATTTCGATTTGAATTACTTGAGTTTGGAAATTGAAACTGAACATCCTGTCGATTATGTTCAGACCCAAATGGACTCACGGAAAGTTTGATGATGCGACTGCAAATGATTGCACGCATTTCTTGGTTTTACGCACCAAGATTTATATTTTCGTGTGGGGTTATGCTATTTTGCTGCATTGGTCCGTTATGAGGCCCATAGACACTCAAACACCATATGCGTACCAGCTGGTTACTGGTTATGAGCCAGAAGTCTCATATTAACGCGTGTTTGGAGTGCTTAATTAATATTTTGATTGAGCCGCTATAGCGTTCAAAATATGGACCTCTGAAGGGGACATAAGTCGATTATGAATCCCCTGCCTATCATTTGATAGAGTAACCTTGGCAAGCGATCTCTTTATCGCATGATATGCGAAAGTGACATCGCTAAGACTGTTCTCCCCATCGTTAGGGGGAGATTTGCACGTTACCGTTGATAAGGAACGACGTGAAGTAACGTGGCATAACCCACTCAGTCTTAGCTTGATCCCCAAAACTGCACTTAGTGATAAGTAAGTGCATAGACTCCCTCAAGTCTAACTAAATGCCAGACGCATTTAATGACTTTATGAGATGTCACGAGATCATTTATACCAGCTGCAAAATGCTTGCAAGGATAGACGTCCCTGTCGGACGCCGTGTTCCTGTCGTAACACGTTGCTTTGGCCGAACCCGCCAAGCAAAGGACGCTGCCGTCTGCCGTCAGTCTGTCATCCTTCCTAAGATATGAGGAAGTTGACCGGTTCTTAATTCGTTCAGCCCCAGAGGTGGTGAACTAAAACTCGTTCGTCGCACGAGATTATAAAGGATCTAGGAGATGTGTGATTCCTCTTCATCCTAAGAATCTCGAAATATCTGTCGATCATGATATCTTAGACGATATTGAAGCGAAACGAGACTGTCATTGATTACTTGTTCATATATTCGGTGACGACTGATAATATGAGCAAATTATGATAGGGAACCATGAACCGTTGCCTGAAGTCAACGTAGAATAGACTGGACTAATGGAAACTTGCAATCCAAGTAGACTCCTTAGCGAAAGTGTGTTCGGACCTGTAGCTCCAACACCACCAATGTTAAACGAGTTCGTTTATTTGGTTATTCGTAAGGAAAAGTGATGAGAATAATGAGATTGTAGAATGCTCGCCTAGTAGCGCAAGGCTTCTCTCACATCTTGGAATTGATTACGAGATGGTTGATTTCCTCGTAATGGATGTTATAACGGTCCCCTACTTTATCAGTATAGTAGTTTCCCAAAAAACTGATTATGCAGCATGTGATGGTGGTCACTGTTTTATCTCTATGAGAATTTAGACAAAGAGATATAGATGAAGGTCCCTGTGTGACTTCATGTGCTTGAATCAAGTAGTTCCTGACCACGGAACACGATCTCAATTGACTGAGACGTTCACTATATGGATTAATATAATCCGAGCGGATGTGGTATACTGCCTAAGTGAGTACTTGATTAGCTTGGGATACTTGAACAAGTATTATGCCCTTGCGTGTTTTATTATGCGATCCATTTTTGGATTTGCCTTCGAGATGAAGGATCTTGGGAAGACACGGTAGTGACTCGGCCTGATGATCGAGTCCCGTAAATATTGAATCTAAGTCCATGATGCAAACTACACCTAGAAGGTGTTATGACGTTGTAGTCATCATGACGCTAAGTCGTCAGATTCTCCCATGATCGTTCGATCACTAGACATTGATATAGACCCAGTCCGTCCCTGATGTGACGATGAAGAGATATTGAACCATGATGTTCATATCTAAGTACAATAAGCACATCATTGTACTTGGTCTAATGTACTAGGACGGACATCTTGTCTGCTGTGAATGGTATAGCTCGACACAGCATCGCGCTAACACGCTGCCATCGAAATGGCATAAAAGACATTTTCCCATTACCTCAAGGTAACTGTGGATGAGGGCGTGTCTTATCCCATTTTGCGTCATCGAGTGTATCTACCCCCTTCGGTACTCGAATTAACGCAACCCTTTTTCGGTTATACCGATGCCGATTACTTATCAGATCCGCATAAGGGATATTCCTAACATGGTATGTCTTTGCCATTAGGAATAAGGCGATATCTTGGAGGTCTTGGAACGACTCCAAACGAATCACTCTGATCTACTCGTGCTCTATGAGACGACTAGAGAGTGTATATGGCTTCGAGCTCGTATTAGCCATATTTGAATTACATATGATCTGTCTCATGATTCAGATAAAACACTTGTCATAGAAGACAACTTGTTGTTATCGATCAAGAGAGACATGACTACATTATGCTATTTAGCATTTATCGTCGAAATAAATCTTCACATATGAAGTTTAAGAGCATCCTGTCGAATGCTCGTTTTATTCCACGTTATATTTTCTTGCATACAGTCATGTGCAAGTAAATGAGGCATCTAGTCGAATGCTCGTTCTCTTTCTTGGAATATGAAATCCTTGCACCCTGTCGTGTGCAAGTGAGGGGGAGCATCCAGGTGAATGCTTATTGTACTAATTACTACTTAGTCGAAATCCTCGCACCCTGTCGTGTGCAAGTGAGGGGGAGCATCCAGTCGCATGCTCGTGCACTCTTTTTGTCCTTAGACCAAGGTTTTTTCCCACTGGGTTTTCCTTGGCAAAGTTTTTAGCGAGACACGTTCCCATCATACCTCACTTAAGATTGCCGAAATTAGGGGGAGTATCCTGTTGTATACTTCTTACCACTGTGTACTCTTTTTGTCCTTAGACTAGAGGTTTTTCCCACTGGGTTTACTCTAGCAAGGTTTTGATGAGGCACATGTTTTGTGGTTGATCCCCTACTACTACCATTGTTGCACTCTTTTTCCTTCGATCAGAGATTTTCCCATTGGGTTTGCTCTGGCAAGGTTTTGATGAGGCACACTGTTTTGTGGTTAGTTACTTACATGATATTTCGGCCTATATCATTCGGCTACACAGTTTCTCCTAGGTACCGGTTTTGTCCCACACTGGGTTTTCCGTCCCTAAGGTTTTTATGTGTTTAGCACTGCGAATGAACTCGACTCAGATCGACTGCATAAAGACGAAGAATTCAAGACGTCCAAAGGGGGAGTGTTGTGAGATTATTGGACTCTTGGGCTTATACTTTATGGGCCCAAGTTGGGCTTGTAACCCTACCCCTCTATCTATATAAAGAGGGCTAGGGGTCTTGTATTTTACATTCATTCACATATTCATTCATAATAAAGACTATACCGTTCTCCCCTCTCTCTACTTCTGTCTCCCTATATACGTAGCTAATAGTGTATTACAACAGCTATGTTTTTTATATTTCCTTTTTCGATAGGAAAAACAATTTTACTAGCATATGGTTCGGGTGTCTTGATATATGGGACCAGGGGTGGACCCAATGGGGGTCTGTGGATGAACGTCACCACCCGCGACGAGTTTTAATTATTATCATTTTTTATACATTTGATTAAAAAAAATCTGAAATATATACATTGATTTCCCCCTAGTTAAACAAAAGATTTACTTGTATAATGGTAAAATTAGACCAGAAGGTAGTTGAATTTTCGGAGTTTAAATCATGTTAGCTTTTTTTTTCTAAAATTTTATGTTCTTTAGTTTGAAATTACCAAATTTTATAAATATCCATTGTATTTTCCCAAACAAAATTACATAAAAAAAATATATTTTATTATCTAATGTCATTTGTCTTGATTATATATTTATTTTATAATGTGTTGAACATAGGAAAAGAAATTGTTTTTGTATTAGACCCTATTTTTTCTATTCGATTTATTTTTTACACCATGGCCTTTTAAAAAAATTGATACGGGTACCGTAGAGTATTACCACACAGAAAATGTCACGTACGGTAAAACTTGTGTAAGATGTTTGATTCATCAATTGGTTTGAGAACTAAATATTTCCTGGTCACCGGACCAAATGCTTCACGTATAACAAATATAAGTCCATTGTCTGTTTGAATCAAAACTTTTGCAAGCATAAAGAGTTAGAATTTAGTGTATATTTATAATACACCAAAAGCAGTTTTGTCCGACCTAAGGGACTGGTTTGGACGAGTTAAATTCCACAAAATGGTTCGTGTATATATATAGTGTCGTGTCGAAGTACTTTACAAGGGTTTTGAATCTTAAAAGATATGTACAACACCGATAACCGGTGTGAAAGATATTAAGCTCTGAGAGAAACTCAATCCCATATGTCAAAGAGGGGGAACTCATCCCATGTCGATAAAAAAAGAGTACTCCGTAATTTCAATCTTTTTTATACCATTCCAAATGAACATCTAATTGGTGCTAAGACCTCGAGGTTCTTGCGCATGATAAACGTGAGTCTTGGACAACTCCAGTTTTAAATTTATAGGCATGTCTTTTTGCTCAAAACTCGAACAGATGCAACTCAAATTGCACCAACTCGTATACTATATAAAAAAAAAACCTTCTATTAGACGTCGAGACCACTTTTGTGAATTAGATAAAGTTGACATTTTAATTTGTCATTTATACCCCATAATGCTCAAATGATTTATAATAAGGATGTAAAATGTTAGAAACAAATATATTTTACTTCAAAAAAATTTACCACACACTATTTTCAAATAACCAGAGACCGTTTGTAAATGACGTGCTGTTTTAAAATGACTTCAAATGTTTTTGAAAAAACTCAAACTTGTTTTAAAATGACTCATCGTATTTTTAAAATGACTCGGAATGTTTTAAAATGGCTCATGTTGTTTATAAAATATCTCATATTGTTTGTAGAATGAATCATATTGTTTTAAAATAACTCATACTGTTTTCAAAATGAAACGCACTAATTTTAAAATGACTCGGATTGTTTTAAATTAACGCACACTGTTTTTAAATTAACTTAGAATATTTTCAAACGAACATAGATTAGTTTCAAAGGGACATAGGTTGTTTTCAAACAACCATAGACTCGTTCCAAAGGATCTTAATTAAACTGTTTTAGAAACATTCTAAATTTTCCACACGGTTTTACTCTAGGGTCGTTTGTCTGGTGTTTTTTGTTATTCCGTCTGTTTTAGAAAGGATCTAAATTATTGTTTTTTTGCATTTGGATTTTTTTATATATATAAAGTATTTTCCATGTTTTAAAGGCTCCCTAGAGTTTTGGCCTTTTCTCGGTTTTTGCCATTTTAGTGATTTTGGATCTTTGGGAAATTGGGTTCAAAATTATTATTGTTTTTTTGCTTTTTTCGGCTTGTTATGATATTTTTTGTATTTTCTTGAATTAAAAAAAGTGTTTTTCTAAAAAAAATTAGAATTTTTTGCTATTTTTTAACCATTTTTTTTTTAGTTCTCATTTTTTTTTAGCTTTTGTCGGTTTTTTATGATTTTTTTTTTAGTCTAATTTTTTTCAAATTAGGGGTGAGACTTTTGTAACAAGAGGTGAGATTTTCGGTGTATTTCGGTTTAAAAATAAAATTGTAAAGTGAGCGAAACCGAAGCGAAACCGAAAAACAAGAAAAAACTACTTTTCATATATAATGTTTTTAAATTATTTGGTTACATATACTTATCAAAAAACTAATTTTATATAATAAAAAACATCAAAACCGAAACGAATTCGGTTTTGAGTTTGATTTAGCCCAAAACGAACTACCACCAACTATGGCTATAGATTTTTTGATAAAATTAATCGAAAGTACAAATTTTAAGGAATTATTAAACAAGAAACAAAAAACTAACTGTTTAAGAAAACCAGTCAAAGATACAGTCGTCGCAAATTACGCGCACAAAGTAATTTCCTCCCTCTATATAATACTATCTATTTTTAATTTTTTATACAGATATATATTTCCTGCTAATAACGCTCTTTATCTCAGATCTTTTACTTCCTCTTCAGGTAGTATTTATTTTTATGTATAGATATAATAAATAATTATGCTGTATATATATATGTCATTATTTATGTAATATACGTGAGACTAGATTTGCCTGTATTTTATTTTTTATTTTTTTGAAATAGATAGATTTGTCTCTATGTTTCTACATGTAAACATATATATGTACTTGTTGTTTTTGGTTTGGGATTTAACTGTAGTTGGGTTGCACTTTACGCACTACTTGTTTAATTTTATAATAACCCAACTAATTTTAAACATTAACCTCTTTATATTAAAGACTTACGTTTTTTTTTTTGTTAGTCTAAAAAGATTTAATTTTTTTTTTAGACCAGCTTTATTTTTTTATATCCTAGCTTACTTTTTTACTTTACCCAGCTTAATAATAACTTTGCTTCTGTCATTGTGAAATTTAAGTTTGGTTACTTGGATAGCCTATAAAAAAAAATCTCGTGATTCCAATTTTTTGTTGTTGCTACTGTACAGAAACTTGAATTTCAGGTTATTGTGCTGTGAGCCTTTGATGAAAAAGGAACACACTGATTATAATACTAAAGTTTAATTTGTATAATTTGCAGATGGGTCGCGCGAAGCGAAAACTAGAACTATTGAGCAACGAGAAAGAGCGTCTTCGAACTTTCGAAAGGAGGTCGAAAGGCTTGAAAAAGCAGGTTCACGAACTAAAAACATTGTGCGATATCGAAGTATGTTTAATAGTCGATAACGCTACAAAGGGGGAGTTGCAAATCTGGCCACCAGGTCGCGATCAAATTAATAAATTAATCACATGTTACAAAAACCAACCTACACATGATATTTCGACAAAATCAAATCTGTCTACTTTTTTCGAGGCTCGAAACCAGAAGCTTGAAACAGAGATTATGGAGTTGAAGAAAAAAGACAATAACAATATGTACCCTACGTGGGACAATGGATATAATATGTTGTCGAGAGAGCAACTCGGAGAATTTGGGGGACTACTTGGGCAAAAACTTCAATTTTTGAAAAATAGGATGGAATCTATGAGAAATAGTAGCTATATCAGTAGTTTTCAGAATTCGGAACCATTAAGATTTGGCGAATATTTCTAGAACACAATGGCAACTCAAAATGGGTTGTACTTTTCTTCGCCGGTTTCTTTCACTGAACCAGAAATCGGAAACTCTTTTGGTTCTTTGTCAACCCAGAATGACCCATGTTACACCCAACTTAGAGATCTTTCTAGCAGCAATTTAATGAACTGGCCTATCTGCAACAATTTTGATAATTTTGGTACTCAAAACGATGAGTTGTTTGGAGAAAGTTTATCAGCTAATTCAGATGAGTTTTTAATTTTCTAGGTAATTAATTTGGTTTCAATGTATACTTTTGGTATTTTGGAGGCTTGATTAAGTTTGTGTAAGGCAAAAAAGTTGATGGTTTAGTTACTATGTATGTTTTGTAATACAAAATTTGATAGTTGATTTCAGTTATAACTATCTTTTTTATCGTTATTTGTTGTCCCATCATTATTCATCATGGAACGCTAAAATTGGTCGATCGGTTTGCCTAAGATAGAAAGCGGTTGTTTTATCGTGGTACATGGACATAATTGTATCTTTGTTAAGTAGTATTTCTTACCCTTTACCAAATCTTATTTAATAACTTCTTTATGTTAAGTGATCATTAGATATAGAACTCTCATTACAAATTTCTTCTTTTTGTCATCACATTTTACTATATAAATAAAAACAGATAACAAGACTTGCTCAAAAAGGTATTAGAAATAGACACTGACAGGAACACATAATTCTTGTTTATCTTCATTGTTGTAAAATTGCAGGTATTTCTTGATCGCTTCAAAATATCAACAAAAATAAATGTCACGACGAAATATCCGAATTTTCCTCCCATTACTTTCTCCCAAAATGTGTTTCTCGGCCTACTCCTACTCCCAATAGGGTTAGTATGAGAAGTAGCTAAATCACATGAGAAGTACTAAAATGGCCTCAAAAAACAAACTTGTAATCGCTCCAACTTAGATTAGATCGATGATACCATTTTTAAGTTTAATTTACACATACCATCATTCTTCTAAGTTTAGTTTACACACGATATGTTTTATATCCGTGAGGGCCGTTTATCTATACTCCATCGTATTCCTATATTTTTAAGACTGCTGGTTAAATCAACTCTGTTTTAAGAATTCCAAGTTCAAACACTATTTGGTAACTCTATTTCTTTTTTGGGTAGGGATCTATGGTACATTTCAATTGTCAACAGTCAACATTATCAATTTTCACTGCTGTTTTGTGGAAACTAAAATAATTGTAAATATGCCCGCAATTTTGTATTTCTTCACCACATTCGAGAGTCAAGACTCAAGTTTCATTACAAGTTTACAGAGATATATAGTCCATTTGTTCCAAATTGTTGAGTAATACGAAACTATGTGAAACTTTAACCAACAAATAACTCATTTCTAACTTATCGAAATCTAATCTTTCAAAAAAATTCATATAGTTTAAATATTAAACTATATAATTAAAATTTTAAAATTTACAATTCAACTATTTAAATACGCGATTTTTACCCGTCAAAATGCATGTAGATTTGTATAACATCAATAGTTTGGGACGGATATACTAAATAACAGAGTTTCAATTTACACATACCATTATCCTTCTAAGTTAATATTTATTATGATAAAAATCCTCACCATTCTTTTTATTATAATTAAAAAAAATCTTTTATTGGTCGTCACAAATTTAAAAATAAAAAATTGATGTCTAACTAAGTAAATGATTTAATTTACTATTTTTTAATGTGTGTGCCTAGCAAGACCCGACACTTAAATATTTTATTTTATTCCAACCGGTCGATCTTGGTTCATCTACTGAATTCATATCTAAATATAATCAAAGTTAAAAATTATTTTTGAGTTGCCATGTGTTGAAATAGGTTTTTGTTACATATAAATAACAAATTGACATTTGATACACCAATTTGAAATGAGCATACCCACTCTCTTAATTATTACGTGAATATTGAATTCTAAACTTGTGCAATATTGAACTAAAAAAGTTGCAAATTGAATAAAAGTACTCCGGATAAAATGACAAAATCATTTAGATATTCAGTAATTTATTATCTTTCATGATATGAGTCATCTAATTTATTCTTTTTTAAAATACTGTTGAACCGTGATAATAAAAAAAAGGATTATATAAATATTATACGAAATATGGGGTATATTTTTTATTTGGTGGCCAAGTGGATTGAGTATACAATTTGATAAGTGGCAAAGCATTGAGCACGCATGTCACAATTGGTCAAGTGGACCGACTATATCACAGTCATGTGAATTTAGCTTGTCAAAGCGATAGACCAAATGACCAAAGTTGCAAATTGAATGAAAATACTCCGGATAAAGTGACAAAATCATTTAGATATTCATAAATTTATTACTTTTCATGATATAAGTCATCTAATTTGTTCTTTTTAAAAGACTTGGAGTTGAGCCGTGTAAATGCAAAAAAAAATGATTATATAAGTATTATTCGAAATATGGGGTCTATTTTTTATTTGGTAGTAAAGTGGATTGAGTATGTAATTTGATAAGTGGAAAAACATTAAGCACACATGTCACAATTGGTCAGGTGGACCGACTATGTTACAGTCATGTAATTTTAGCTTGTCAAATCACAGACGAAATGACCAAAGAACAAAAACGAAAGAAAGATGTCAAAGTGGGAGTTAGTATATATAGATACAAGAGCATTTATATTTATCTCCTAAAAATCCACTGTTTTCAAGATTTGATGAGTTAGCCATAAAAACTCCGTCACATGTCACTCAAAATCAAATCTCCATGTGTTAAAATAATGATCACCATTAATATTTATAACTAGATAATTGTTGTAATACAACTATTAGCTACGTATTTGGGGAGACAGAAGTAGAGAGAGGGGAGAACAGTACGATCTTTATTATGAATGAATATGTGAATGAATGATAAAATACAATACCCATAAGCCTCTTTATATAGATAGAGGGGTAGGGTTACAAGTCCACCTGGGCCCAATAAGTAAAAGCCCAAGAGTCCAATAATCTTACAACACTCCCCCTTTGGACATCTTGAATTCTTCGTCTTCATGCAGTCGATCTGAGTCCAGTTCATTCGCAATGCTAAACACATAAAAACCTTAGGGCCGGAAAACCCAGTGTGGGACAAAACCGGTACCTAGGAGAAACTGTGTAGCCAAATGATATAGGCCGAAATATCATATAAGTAACTAACCACAAAACAGTGTGCCTCATCAAAACCTTGACAGAGCAAACCCAATGGGAAAATCTCTGATCGAAGGAAAAAAGAGTGCAACAGTGGTAGTAGTAGAGATCAACCACAAAACAGGTGCCTCATCAAAACCTTGCTAGAGTAAACCCAGTGGGAAAAAATCTCTAGTCGAAGGACAAAAGAGTACACAGTGGTAATAAGTATACAACAGGATACTCCCCCTAAGTTCGGCAATCTTAAGTGAGATAAGATAGGAACGTGTCTCGCTAAAAACCTTGCCAAGGAAAACCCAGTGGGAAAAAACCTTGGTCTAAGGACAAAAAGAGTACACGAGCATGCGACTGGATGCTCCCCCTCACTTGCACACGACAGGGTGCGAGGATTTCGACTAAGTAGTAATTAGTGCAATCAGCATTCACCTGGATGCTCCCCCTCACTTGCACACGACTGGGTACAAAGATTTCATATTCCAAGAAAGAGTACGAGCATTCGACTGGATGCCACATTTACTTGCACACGACTGTATGCAAGAAAATATAACGTGGAATAAAACGAGCATTCGACAGGATGCTCTTAAACTTCATATGTGAAGATTTATTTTGACGATAAATGCTAAATAGCATAATGTAGTCATGTCTCTCTTGATCGATAACAACAAGTTGTCTTCTATGACAAGTGTTTTATCTGTATCGTGAGACAGAGCATATGTAATTCAAATATGGCTAATACTAGCTCGAAACCATATACACTCTCAAGTCGTCTCATAGAGCACGAGCAGATCATAGTGATTCGTTTGGAGTCATTCCAAGACCTCCAAGATATCGCCTTATTCCTAATGACAAAGACATACCATGTTAGGAATATCACTTATGCGGGTCTGATAAGTAACCAGCATCGGTATAACCGAAAAAGGGTTGCGTTAATTCGAGTACCGAAGGGGGTAGGTACACTCGATGACGCAAAATGGGATAAGATAAGCCTTCATCCACAGTTACCTTAAGGTAATGGGAAAATGTCTTTTATGCCATTTCGATGGCAGCGTGTTAGCGCAATGTTGTGTCGAGCTATACCATTCACAACATACGAGATGTTCGTCCTAGCACATTAGACCAAGTACAATGATGCGCTTATTGTACTTAGATATGAACATGATGGTTCAATATTTCTTCATCGTCTCATCAGGGACGGACTGGGTCTATATCAATGTCTAGTGATCGAACGATCATGGGAGAATCTGACGACTTAGCGTCATGATGACTAAAATATCATAACACCTTCTCGGTGTAGTCTGAATCATGGACTTAGATTCAATCTTTACGGGACTCGATCATCGGGCCGAGTCACTACCGTGTCTTCCCAAGATCCTTCATCTCGAAGGCAAATCCAAAAATGGATCGCGTAATAAAGCACGCAAGGGCTTAATACTTGTTCAAGTATCCCAAGCTAATTAAGTACTCACTTAGGCGGTATACCACATCCGCTCGGATTATATTAATCCATATAGTGAACGTCTCAGTCAATTGAGATCGTGTTTCGTGGTCAGGAACTACTTGATTCAAGCACATGAAGTCACACAGGGACCTTCATCTGTATCTCTGTCTAAATCCCCATAGAGATAAAACCGTGACCACAATCGCATGCTGCATAATCAGTTTTTCGGAAACTAATAAACTGAAAAAGTAGGGGACCGTTATAACGTCCATTACGAAGAAATCAACCATTTTGTAATCAATTCCAATGTGTGAGAGAAGCCTTGCGCTACTAGGCGAGCATTCTACAATCTCATTATTCTCATCACTTTTCCTTACGAATAACCAAATAAATGAACTCGTTTAACATTGGTGGTGTTGGAGCTACAGGTCCGAACACACTTTCGCTAAGGAGTCTACTTGGATTTCAAGTTTCCATTAGTCCAGTCTATTCTACGTTGACTTCAGGCAACGGTACATGGTTCTCTGTCATAATTTGCTCATATTAACAGTCGTCACCGAATATATGAACAAGTAATCAATGACAGTCTCATTTCGCTTCAATATCGTCTAAGATATCATGATCGACAAATATTTCAAGATTCTTAGGATGAGGAGGAAATCACACATCTCCTTGATCCTTTATAATCTCGTGTGACAAACGAGTTTCAGTTCACCACCTCTGGGGTTGAACGAATTAAGAACCGGTCAACTTCCTCATATCTTGGGAAGGACGACAGACCGACGGCCGATGGCAGCGTCCTTTGCTTGGCGGGTTCGGCCAAAGCAACGTATTACGACAGGAACACGGCGTCAGACAGGGACGTCTATCCTTGCAAGCATTTTGCAGCAGGTATAAATGATCTCGTGACATCTCATAAAGTCATTAAATGCGTCTGGCATTTAGTTAGACTTAAGGGAGTCTATGCACTTACTTATCACTAAGTGCAGTTTTAGGGATCAAGCTAAGACTGAGTGGGTTATACCACGTTACTTCACGTCATTTCTTATCAACGGTAACGTGCAAATCTCCCCCTAACGACGGGGAGAACAGTCTTAGCGATGTCACTTTCGTATATCATGCGGTAAAGAGATCGCTTGCCAAGGTTACTCTATCAAATGATAGGCAGGAGATTCATAATCGACTTATCTCGCCTTCAGAGGTCCATATTTTTAACGCTAGAGCGGCTCAATCAAAATATTAATTAATCACTCTAAACACGCGTTAATATGAGACTTCTGGCTCATAACCAGTAACCAGCTGGTACGCATATGGTGTTTGAGTGTCTATGGGCCTCATAACGGGCCAATGCAGCAAAATAGTATAACCCCACACGGAAATATAAATCTTGGTGTGCAAGACCAAGAAATGCGTGCAATCATTTGCAGTCGCATTATCAAACTTTCCGTGAGTCCACTTGGGTCTGAACATAATCGACAGGATGTTCAATTTCAATTTCCAAACTCAAGTAATTCAAATCGAAATTTCGATTATTACTCTTCGGAATTATCAAGTCGACTAGACTTTTCAGAATAATCCGGATCATGAGCCATCAACTTAATGATAGGGCTAAAAGTTTGGAAAGTGCTGCATTTATGTGGACAACATTAAAATGTGACCATATTGTCGATGCATCAACCATAACCATTTATATTTATGGTCCGTCTTATGGTTGGATAAGTCCACAATAACTCCTTCAATTCTTTACAAGAATTCTACGAGTTCATTTCGTGATCTTTACACATACTAGTCTTTCAAAGTGAGCATTAATGACATGAATTTCGGATTAATCGCGAAATATATTCTCAGAGAGAATCCAAATGCGATGCGATTATAAATCAAGCATCGTCTTTTGACCCGGGAATATCTCATCCGGTCAATGCCATAATATCAAAATGCTCTTATCAATCGACGACAGGCGAATGATAGTATAGACAATCATGTCTTAGCATCTAAATCATTTATCATTTCGACGACAGGCGAAATGATAAGGTAACTTTAAATGCTTTAAAGAATTTGGTAGCAACCACTTGAAAGACATTTCAACTCCTCTAAAATACGCTTTTCGTCGTATTGAATGGAGGCTATGTAAATTTTTTTTTTAATTATTTCATGAGCTATACCAGATAACACTGGTTTTCTCGAATATTTTATAACTCAACAAGTTACGGCAAGACCTACATGAGTATAAGACCTCATATTTGACAAATCAATTTGGTTTTACCAAAGATTTCGATTTGGAACGACAGGTCCAGAATCGTTGTCACTGAGTACTATTTTAGGCAAGTAGTTGGTGAAATTATGTGGTACACTGTTACCCACTATTTCCAAAAAAAAATCAACTACCCCACAAGTATTGCCTAAAATTTCATAATTTAAAGTTTGGTCACATTTGTCAAACGAATTTGCTCAAAACACTTTAAATTATTTCGAGAAATTTCGTAAACAGGTAAATCATAATCCAAAAGTATGGTCCAAATGGAAAAATAACAATCCAAATGGAAAACATAATCCAGATGAGCGAAAAAATGGCTCAATGATTTATCAAAATCTATAAAGAAAGGTATCAAACTCATTTGAGCCACAAAATCAGGGGTCTCAAGAGTTTCCTTTCAGTTAGCTTTAACCACATTAGCATCGGTTTTTGCACCTTTGTAATAGTTTTGAACTATTTAAGGAGTAACCGTGCATGACCTTTGTCTTTATAGCATAGAGTTGCCTCATTGAGCATTATCTCTTGCTTTGTGACAAGGGGCCATATTGTTCCTTTCAATTACTGTCTTGGAGCCACAGGTTTTCGATTTTGACGATTGTCTAAAATCTCGCTCGGCTAGGCGATTCATCAGGATCGCGACAGTTCGAGACAAAGAACACTTGTCTTGGTTCTCGATTCGTGGAAAAAAAATGTACACGAAGAACATTAATATCAGGCAAACAATTCGCCATTGACCCAATATGATTAAAACTACTCACCGGGGTAATTTTCTTATCCAATAACAAATGGGCGATAAAGGAACATGGTGAATATAAATTCACGATACTACTTATGGAATACAATTTCCAAGCTAGTATTTTGGTGAAGGATTGCTCCAATATGTCAATTTCAGACATTTGTTCACCATAGACGTTATCACGTCTCAAATGTGGCGACGGAATAAAATCAACGCCTTAGCATTCATCTCGAGGGTGAGTAACAACAAACTCGTGTTTTACTCATCAAAGATGGCATCCAAAAAAATTTGGGCATCACATTTTCACACATCAGGGTGAGTAACATGTGGTGACGGATTAAAATCAACGTTTAAACAGTCATTTCGCAAGTATGTTTTTACGATTTTTCTCATCATAGATGGCATCCAACATGTGTTGGGAGTTCTGGATTATTTATCATATAAAACGACTGGTTTATATGTTTATGGTTTGCACAAGCATAAACTTTATTTTGAAACGACAGGTTCGAAAACATTAGTTTTGCTTCTCATGTGAATCGGTTCTCATTGATCGAACGACGGGTCGATACTGAAACACCAATTCGGCGAAACATACATCACTATATAAACACACTCGGGGAAATTATTATTTAGTCAACCCCTTTCGGTAGCTCTATTTGAACACGACCAGGAAAGACGGTGAGGGGGGTGGGCACGAATGCCTCTTAAAAACCGACCTCATTAGGAGAACGACTTCCGTCTTTATCTTTCCTAGACATCGTATCCAAATAGGTGAGCCTATTTGGGGAAGATTCATAATTTTTCCAACTTAAATGTGAATATATACGATTTTCGCATTTTATATATGGCAATAATATTAACAGCATAGAGAATATCTATCTAGATTAACCACACATATATAAACAGGCAGTAAATATATTTTAGAATCTATCTAATCATGCAGTAGATTTGGTGCTATAAACAAATCAATTTAAGATTATCAATCAATCCATAAAGATTCTAACATATCAAATCAAATCAATTTAAGATTATCAATCAATCCATGAAGATTCTAACATATCAAATCAAATCAATTAAAGATTATCAATCATGTTGGTCCGTAGGTGTCTAAATCTTAGAGGGGGGGTGAATAAGTTTTTCGTACGTTTTTCGCGGAATGAAAACTATGGGTTATTAACTAACCTAATTAGTGAATTTTATAACTTAAACACTTACGTTAAGAAATAATTGCTAAATAAATCTACGCAAGCAATAAATATAAGCGATAAATAAATGCGAAATGTAAGAGTTAAGGGAAAAGAAATAACGCAAGATTTATAGAGGTTCGGTAAAACGCGCCTATGTCCTCTCCTCGGTATTTTCACCACCGAGTGTTTCACTAAAAAATCTTCGTTCCAAGGTTACACCTTAACGAGCTTAATCAACCGATTATGCTCCCCCTCACTTTATGAGTATCCCGAATAAATGACCTAGAGCTTTTAAGCTACACTTGCATAAAAGCCTCTACCCAATCACTCGCTCACAAATGAGTTTATAAAATACTCTTTTACAAGATTGATTTTGAATGGATCACTCACTAACAAATAATATCTCGATGTTTATAAGATTACAATAGTAATACGCTCGAGAATATTTATGAATACAAGTGAGAAATAAGTAGTATAAGCTTGAAGGATTTCTTAGTAGGAATTGCTTAAAAGTTGTGAATGCTTGGATGATGTTCTCCAAAGAATTTTGGGGCTTTTGTAGAGCCAAAAAGGTGCAGCAATTAATATCAGACCATTGCTGGTTGTTGAGTTCATTCAATGCTGTTTTGCAGCAGTTCGCCCCATTTTCAGGAATAGCTTAAAAGCTGGATTTTGAAATTCTACAGAAACGATCGGTCGTTTCTGAAAAACGATCGGTCGTTTTTCATCTGTGCTCACTGGAAGAATTCATACATAAAACGATCGGTCGTTTTATGCTGGCGATCGGTCGTTTTTGTTCTTTGCTCACTGGAAGAAATTCGCACTGAAACGATCGGTCGTTGATGCTGGCGATCGGTCGTTTTTTGTTGTTCAGGGACAGTTTCGGTTTTCTCGACAAACTTCGAAATCCCGTAACTAATTCGTTTCAAATCCGATTGAGATTCCGCTTGAACCATTGGCTTCGTAATTACGTATACTGTCATTTTGAACCTTTGACACACTCGATAAATGATTAGTACGCAAAACGAGCTTTTATCATGTTTTACAAATTTTGTTATCATTAAAATAATCGATTTGAAGAACATCGTTCAACAATCTCTCCCTTTTTGATGATGACAAAATATTGACTTCAACATACTATAAGCTCTTTTTGTTTAAACAAGTATAACCGAATGTGTAGATGACGCTTTACTTGGATAAAAGTTTTTTAGAGAAAAAGCAAGTAAATGTCATAACATCCGATTTTAAAGAACGACGATAAAACAAAGCTAAACGATTAGGGATTACGAAGATCTATATGCAAGCGAAAATTTGGCCATGGTTTTGCCTAAAAATGGTTAATCGCCACAAATGAAAAGCAATATATATAACCCAATCAACTAGCAATTTATGTGCATTTGTGCACCAAATGCAATAACATCAAATAAGATACAAACGCATATTTTAAAATTGCAATCACACAATGCCATATAAACAAGAGTAATATAAGAAGAAACGCATCATAATATCCAAGTAAAACCGTTTCCTACTTATTACATCAAAAAAAAACAACTTGTTCAACGAAAAAGGAAATAGTAGAAATACAACGGAAGAACAAAAGAGAGAGCTATTTCTCCCCCTTTGACATCATCAAAAACATGAAAAATAATATATCCGCCTAGTCGCGGTGGGAAGTCGCATCATCTTCGTCGTCGTCATCGTCGTTGTTGATGTTGGGCCCGGCAAGGTTGGGAAAGAAGCCATTGAACTCGGCCCGTTGCTCGGCGCTCATGCGATCAAGTTCTTCGAGTTCTTCTTGACCCGGGTTCATGAATCGAAACATCCGATGGGTCATTTGAGCATTGCGATATTGGTTTATATAGAGAGCGTTGTAGAAATCGTCGGTGCGCGGTGGAGGGTTGGAGGATCCGACTTGGGTTTTTCCTTTGCCCCGAACTCTAGAGGGATGAGAGGAAGTAGGGAGATCGGTGGGGGGAATGGAATCGGAGGAGATAGCAACGTCCTCATGAGAAGCACGCGGTGTGGCCTTGGGACCGACATATTCTTCCTCTTCGGGAGAAAGAGGGGTATAGCCGGGGCCGGACACCCGTTTGCCGGACCAAGTTATGGACTTGTCGGCATTATGGAATTTAATGGACATTTGGGAAAGATAGGAAGTGTCCCAAACATGTTTGTCCTTATTTTTGAACAACGTTCCACCGGGAACGAGATTTAGGTCCTTTAAGATGGCCGAAATCAAGGCACCGTAAGGTAGCCCATTCTTGGATTTCGTTTTAAGCGAATCCATCTTAAATTATATAAGAGTCGCGAAGTCAATTTTGACTTGACGATGGATGCAACCTAAGAGAAAGATGTACTCATTTGTAACATCCGTGAAATTCGAGGCATGAGGTAGGACGATATGAGATAGGATATGGTAGGCCATTTTATATTTGAAAAGTAGGCCATGAGCCTTGGCCGAGCGATTTTGATGTAGGGGATGAAAAATTTCTTCTTTGAGATCGTTAAAGTGATCGATCTCGAGAGCTTCACACATTTCGTCATTTGACTCATGAATGCCGTCGTTTCCTAGGCGTAACAAATTTCGTAGACGGTCTATACCGTAAACGAAGGGTTGACCATTAAATGATGAACGCAAACGGAGTGCGTCATCTTGATCTCTATCGAGAACGAAGTTATGATAGAATTCATAGATGTTTTCGGTGAAAAATGGCTCTTTGAGGGTTAAAATGGTTTCGAGATTTTGAAAACTTAGGCTTTGCATGACACTTGGAAAGCGTTCCATGAATAGAGGCATATCGATAGTGAAATTAGACAATATACCTCTTTTGGCTATAGTAGCCGGATAGAGAGGCGGAAGAGGGCCGGAAGAGCCACCGGGAGCGGTGGAGGAACCGGTGCGCCGAGCGCGAGGAATAGCCGGGCGGCGAGGGGACGGAGGCACGTAGGCTTCGTCCTCATGTTCATCAACGAGGTTGAGTGAGGCTTTCTTTGTACGAACCATGTTGGATTGATTTCGGAGTAAAAAAATGGGATTTTTGAGTAATTTTGGAGGAGGAGGCGAATTTTTGAGAGAGAGAATTGTGAAGAGTTTATTGAAATTAGGGTTTTGAAAGGAGTATTAACACTGGGAAACACAAAAACGATCGGTCGTTTTTGTGTGACGATCGGTCGTTTTGGAACTAAAATGTTCCAGTGAGCAAACCATAAAAACGATCGGTCGTTTTTAATAATGATCGGTCGTCTGTATGAAAACGATCGGTCGTTTTTACAGACGATCGATCGACTGTAAAGTGGTTACAGAACAGGATTTATTGCACTTTTCGACACAGATTTGGCAAGAAAAAAAAATATACGAAAATACTAAAATATATGAAATTAATCAAATACATGTATATATGTATATTTCACACATCAAACATGCCTAACTCTCGTCGAATAAAACAAAATTGTTCCTCATTAAGGGGTTTTGTAAAAATATCGGCTAATTGCATATCGGTACCTATATATTCAAGTGTAATATGCCCTTTTTGAACATGATCCCTTAAAAAATGATGACGTAAATTAATATGTTTAGTGCGAGAGTGTTGGATCGGATTTTTCGAAAGGTTTATAGCACTAGTATTATCACATAAAATAGGCACACTATCGAAAGATAATTCAAAGTCGTTTAGTTGTTGACGCATCCAAAGGATTTGTGCGCAACAACTACCCGCGGTGACGTATTCCGCCTCCGCCGTAGAAAGCGCAACCGAGTTTTGTTTCTTGCTATGCCAAGAAACTAAGGCGTTTCCTAAGAAATGGCAAGTGCCACTAGTACTCTTTCTATCTAATCGACAACCAGCAAAGTCGGCGTCGGAATAGCCAAGCAATTCAAAAGAAGTATCATGAGGATAAAACAATCCTAAATTGCAAGTACCTACAAGATATCTAAATATGCGCTTAACGGCTATAACATGCAATTCTTTAGGGCAAGATTGATACCTAGCACACAAGCAAACACTAAACATGATATCGGGTCTACTTGCGGTTAAATATAGGAGGGATCCAATCATACCTCTATAGAGCTTTTGGTTCACGCTTTTACCCGATTCATCCTTGTCTAGTTTTGTTGCCAGACTCATCGGAGTTCCTAGCGGCTTTGCATCGCTCATGTTGAATCGTTTGAGCAAGTCCCTTGTGTATTTGGCTTGATTGACGAAAATTCCGTCCTTTGTTTGTTTGATTTGCAATCCAAGAAAGTATGTGAGTTCACCCATCATGCTCATCTCGAATTCACCTTGCATACACTTAGAAAACTCCTCGCACATGCGAGCATTAGTAGCACAGAAAATAATATCATCAACATATATTTGAATTAAAAGCATATCTTTTCCATCCTTTTTAATAAAAAGAGTAGTGTCTAAAGTATCACGAGAAAAACCCTTCTTAATCAAAAATTTACTAAGTCTTTCATACCAAGCCCGGGGTGCTTGTTTTAAACCATAAAGTGCTTTTCGAAGTTTGTAAACATGATCGGGAAACTCGTGATTTTCAAAGCCGGGTGGTTGTTTTACATAAACTTCCTCATTTATAAAACCGTTTAAAAATGCACTTTTAACATCCATTTGAAACAATTTAAAACGTTTAAAAGAAGCATAAGCAAGCAACATTCTAATGGCTTCTAGTCTAGCTACGGGTGCGTAAGTTTCATCGAAATCTGCCTTCTTCTTGGTTATACCCTTGAGCTACTAGTCTAGCCTTATTTCTAATGACTACCCCGGATTCATCCATCTTATTACGAAATATCCATTTCGTACCTATAATGGTTTTCTCACGCGGTCTAGGTACTAAAGTCCATACGTTGCTACGCTCGAATTGATTTAATTCGTCATGCATAGCTAATACCCAACTCTCATCGAGTTCCGCTTCATGAATGTTCTTGGGCTCTAATTGAGACAAGAATGCAAAATGATTAACTATATTTCTTAATGAAGAACGTGTATGCACTCTTTCTCCCGGGTTACCCAAAATTAAATCTTGCGGATGGTGATTGGCAAACCTCCATTCTTGAGGCAAATCCTCATGAATGTGTACACTAGATTCTAAGTCCTTTTGAAGTCTATCTATAGTGACTTCATCAACAACGGGTTCAACCTCTATACTAGGCGTAGACTCTAAGCTAGATGCACCATGATTTGAAGAAGATGCTTTATGAAAAATATCATCATTAATATTATGAACAATTAAAGGCTTATCAATCGTCGGTAAATTCTCATCAAACGAAACATGTACCGACTCTTCCACCAATAAAGTTCTTTTATTAAAAATTCTATAGGCTTTACTCGATATTGCATATCCGACGAAAATACCTTCATCGGACTTAGCATCGAATTTTCCTAGATTATCCTTACCATTATTATGAACATAGCATTTACAACCAAATGCACGTAAATGAGAAATATTGGGCTTTCGCTCATTCCATAATTCGTAAGGTGTCCTGTTTAATATTGGCCTAATTAAGGCTCTATTTAAAATCTAACAAGTGGAATTTACGGCTTCGGCCCAAAAATACTTTGGCAAATTATTTTCGCAAAGCATGGTCCGTGCCATTTCCTCTAGGGTTCTATTCTTCCTCTCAACTACCCCATTTTGTTGGGGCGTACGAGGGGCCGAAAAATTATGATCAATACCATTTTCATCACAATAAGTTTGAAATGGAGTATTCTCAAATTCCTTACCATGATCGGTTCGGATACTTTTGATCATATAACCCTTTCGTGTTTGGAGCTTTTTGCAAATAATAGAGAATTCTCTAAATGCTTCATGCTTATGAGTTAAAAACATTACCCAAGTAAAGCGACTAAAATCGTCAACCATGACGAAAGCATATGCACGCCCGCCAAGACTAAGTGTCCGGGAGGTGCCAACTAAGTCCATATGAATGAGCTCCAAACAACGAGTAGTAGAAATAATATTTTTAGACTTAAAAGAAATCTTTGTTTGTTTGCCTAATTGGCAAGCGTGACAAAGTTTGTCCTTTATATAAGGAGCTTTTGGTAAACCTATTACCAAATCTTTACTAGAAAGCTTAGCAAGTAAATCAAGGCTTGCATGACCAAGTCGTCTATGCCACAACCAACCATTGTCGTTGATAGTAACAAGACACTTAACTTCATCATCCACCGAACTATTCAAATCAATCATATAGACATTATTTTGTCTTTGACCCATGAGAATAGTTTTATTATCCGAAATACAATGAATAATGCAATGCGATTTTTCAAAAATGACTTTGTGACCCAAATCACAAAGTTGACTTATACTAAGCAAGTTATGTTTAAGAGCATCCACAAGCAATACATTATCAATAACAACATTAGATGGTTTAGAGATACTACCAATACCGATGATTTTGCCCTTGCTATTATCCCCGAAGGTCACAAAGCCTCCGTCTTTAGGTGCTAGCGTAGTAAATTTTGTTTTGTCTCCCGTCATATGTCTTGAGCATCCACTATCCAAGAACCACTTGTCCTCGTTGATTTTTGATCTCAAGCATACCTACAAGACAAAAACGCTCATTGGTACCCTAATCCATTTTTGGGTCCTTGAGGGTTGTGTCTCGACCCTTTGGAATCCAAACCAAATCATTTCTATTTACTCTATACCTATAAGGGCAATAAACATAATCTTCATAGTGATCACTACGGTTGCAAGTAATACATTTAACATGCGAGATAGGTTTAACAAAACGATTATAAACTAAGTTCTTTTTATACGAGTTGTTCTTACGGGAGTAACTAGGTGGTCTATTTTCATTTTTCGCCACTTGTTTGGTGAATAGATTTTTATGCTTTGCCGCTAAGAGTGGGTTGTATCCTACACCGGTTTTATCATATGCGCCTTGTTGAGAAGCTAATATAGTACTTAGCATTTTACTTCCCTTAGTGAATTTAGCGAGAGTAAGTTCGGCGCTATCCGCCTTAATTTTACAAGAACTAAGGTCTTTAACTAACTTATCATTTTCTATGGTAAGTTCGGCATTTTTAGACGTGAGTGAGTCATTTGTTATAGCTAAGTTCTCGAGTTCGTCTTGTAGAGTAATTAGCATTTTTCTAAAAGATTTGTTTTTACCTCTAGCTTTTTCTAAGGAAGCTAACACATCATTTATATCAAGATCATCATCACTAGAAATAGAAGAGTTAGAGGAGTGAAAGCTTACATCCTCGGTATCGTCGTCTCTAGCCATGAGACAAAGATTTGTGACTTCTTCATTGTCGCTATCGGAGCTATCATCATCGCTCCCCCATGCGGCCAAGAATGCCTTCTTGTATTCCTTCTTCTTTACGGACTTGTCCTTTTTCTTCAAGGGACATTCGTTTTGCATATGTCCGGGTTTGTGACATTTATAGCAAATGATTTCGTCCTTTTTATTCGATTTGTCGGAAGGCTCTCCCTTATACTCCTTTTTCTGAAATCGTTGTCCACCCTTCTTTTTCCAACTTAGGAACTTGTTGTAGCGTTTGGCGAAGAGAGTCATTTCATCATCCTCACTTGAGGAATCGTTGTCGCTATCGTCATTTGTTGTGCTTTTGAAGGCGATGCCTTTCTTCTTTTTCGAGTCATCTTCATATTTTCGAGTCGTCATATCTAGCTCATGAGTGCTCAAGGATCCTATGAGGTTGTCGAGAGAAAGTGTGTTCATGTCCTTGGCTTCTTGTATAGCCGTCACTTTCGATTCCCACTTCCTTGGAAGACTTCGAAGGATTTTCGTCACCATCTCGTTGCTAGAGTATACCTTTTCAAGTCTTTTAAGATCATTAGTAATCTTAGTAAAACGAGTGTACATAGAAGCAATAGACTCATCATCTTCAACTTTAAACAATTCATAATCATGAATAAGCATGCTAATTTTAGAGTCCTTAACTTGACTAGTTCCTTCGTGCATAATAGCTAGCTTATCCCACATTTGCTTAGCGGTGTCACAACCGGAAATCTTATCATATTCACTAGGCGAGAGCGCACAAGTGATGGAAGTCATAGCCCTACAATTTAGGGAAAACACAAGGCGTTCATCGGAATCTAGTTCCTCTACAAGTTTATCTTCGCCATTTCTCATAGGCGTTCTATAGCCTTTACTAATACTTATCCATTGGTCTATTTCAAAACCACAAAGGAAATTTTTCATGAGATCTCTCCAATAGGGATAGTTTGTACCGTCAAATAACGGGGGCCTAGTTATGGATTTAGAGTCGGCGTACGAAGACATAGCGGATCTTTAAACTATAAAATCGTTAGATTTTTGCAAATAGAATAGCTAACCTCTTATAACAATTGTTGGTCCGTAGGTGTCTAAACCTTAGAGGGGGGGTGAATAAGCTTTTCGTACGTTTTTCGCGGAATGTAAACTATGGGTTATTAACTAACCTAATTAGTGAATTTTATAACTTAAACACTTACGTTAAGAAATAATTGCTAAATAAATCTACGCAAGCAATAAATATAAGCGATAAATAAATGCGAAATGTAAGAGTTAAGGGAAAAGAAATAACGCAAAATTTATAGAGGTTCGGCAAAACGCGCCTACGTCCTCTCCTCGGTATTTTCACCACCGAGTGTTTCACTAAAAAATCTTCGTTCCAAGGTTACACCTTAACGAGCTTAATCAACCGATTACGCTCCCCCTCACTTTATGAGTATCCCGAATAAATGACCTAGAGCTTTTAAGCTACACTTGCTTAAAAGCCTCTACCCAATCACTCGCTCACAAATGAGTTTATAAAATACTCTTTTACAAGATTGATTTTGAATGGATCACTCACTAACAAATAATATCTCGATGTTTATAAGATTACAATAGTAATACGCTCGAGAATATTTATGAATACAAGTGAGAAATAAGTAGTATAAGCTTGAAGGATTTCTTAGTAGGAATTGCTTAAAAGTTGTGAATGCTTGGATGATGTTCTCCAAAGAATTTTGGGGCTTTTGTAGAGCCAAAAAGGTGCAGCAATTAATATCAGACCGTTGCTGGTTGTTGAGTTCATTCAATGCTGTTTTGCAGCAGTTCGGCCTATTTTCAGGAATAGCTTAAAAGCTGGATTTTGAAATTCTACAGAAACGATCGGTCGTTTCTGAAAAACGATCGGTCGTTTTTCATCTGTGCTCACTGGAAGAATTCATACATAAAACGATCGGTCGTTTTATGCTGGCGATCGATCGTTTTTGTTCTTTGCTCACTGGAAGAAATTCGCACTGAAACGATCGGTCGTTGATGCTGGCGATCGGTCGTTTTTTGTTGTTCAGGGACAGTTTCGGTTTTCTCGACAAACTTCGAAATCCCGTAACTAATTCGTTTCAAATCCGATTGAGGTTCCGCTTGAACCATTGGCTTCGTAATTACGTATACTGTCATTTTGAACCTTTGACACACTCGATAAATGATTAGTACGCAAAACGAGCTTTTATCATGTTTTACAAATTTTGTTATCATTAAAATAATCGATTTGAAGAACATCGTTCAACAAATCAATCCATGAAGATTCTAACATATCAAGTCAAATCAATTTAAGATTATCAATCAATCCATGAAGATTCTAACATATCAAATCAAATTAATTTAATTCAATTAACATGCAATTTTTATTCGCTTGCCTTTTAATAAAAAAAAATTATATGCATGTGTGTGTATATTTACCAAATATTGTATCTTTATCAACCATATGTACTGTTTTTGTATAAGTATTATACTACAGGACCATATGTGTAATTACAGCAAACTATATATCTATTTACAGCATTATTACATATACAGTCCAGAAATTCAGACAAGTTTCAGTTTAGTCCTTTAGTAATTTTACAGCTTTCAAAGAATTACAAATCAGTACATACGTTTCAGTTTGTTGCAGATTTAATCCGACATATTAATACATGTTTTTTTTTACCATACCAAGACATATATGTTCACAGGAAAAACAGCAAACCGTCCAATCAATCAAGCAACAAGTAACTTAGTACAAGTAACTTAGTACCACAGTAGCTATGTTATATATGCAAACAATGGACGTATCACAGTAGCTACATATATATATATATATATATATATATATATATATATATATATATATATATATATATATATATATAACGTAATAGCATTAACAAGTAGTTATGCATGTCTCATATTTCCCATATCAATTTATGTAATAAATTATGAGATTACCAGTAACACATATATATAATCTATGTAATTTACAGTACCATTTTAAATAGTAATTTACAGTTTAGACATGATATGCTATTATATAATTAACAAGTAGTACAGAACATGCAATTTACAGCCGTGTTTCATAGCAATATATTTTTATCAACCGTTAACATGTAAAAGTTGTACAGTTAAAAAAAATTATATCCGGATACCTTACGCACGGTATGTTGGTGAAGGTCGATATAGCAAAATCCTAATAAAACCCGGATAAACCTCAAGGTTTATTGAATCTATAATCCGTACTTAGATCTCCGAGAACAGTGCTGATAACGTGTTGTAATACAACTATTAGCTACGTATTTAGGGAGACGGAAGTAGAGAGAGGGGAGAACAGTATGATCTTTATTATGAATGAATATGTGAATGAATGATAAAATACAAGACCCCTAACCCTCTTTATATAGATAGAGGGATAGGGTTACAAGCCCACCTGGGCCCAATAAGTAAAAGCCCAAGAATCCAATAATCTTACAACAATAATGAAATAGTTCTTTCCAAAAACTAAAAATCAATGATGTGTGGACTCCCATTTAACTTGTGTGTTCATTTAAACTCCAAAAAATAACTAAATATTAATAGATATTATGTTTTAGAAAGATTGAAAAAACATGTAACTTGAAAATGATTCTCCAAATGTCAAAAAGTATAATTTTCACTCTTCATTTGGATAAAATTATGAAATTTGATGCAAATGCTCTAATGAGTCGATCCACGATGATGTGATCTGATGATATGATTAGTAATTTTTAGAGATTGCTCATTTGCGGATAACTGCTACTCGATCTAATTTGATTCTAAGTACACATCTTAACATCGTATTTAGTGCGTTCGAAAATTAGTGATGGAATCACTACAAGCAAAAATTTCAGATACCATTCTGTTTGATTTTTGAAAACTGTTAATAAACTGGGCATCGCTAAATTTTAGTAACATTCACTTTAGCTACAGTTTTTAAAAAACAAATTGTTGGTAAATGAATTATTGTAGTGATTGCAAGCTATATGCGAGACTCGGAGTCTGTGAGCGATGATATATGTTTGTTACACTTCCACTCATACACTTGGTGAATCAATGTTATGCGACAAAATCTAAACCAACTTAAATCAAACTCATTAACACTTATAATGGGTTTACTATTATTTATTTTTTGAAAAGTTATAATGACGACCAAATTTTTATTACACGGATAAATTTTAATTGTTTATTTTAAATGCTTATATTTATAAAGTTATTTTCCATCATATTTAATCAAATTCTTTCACTTATTACAAAATAATCACTAAGAAGTTTTCTAAAAATACAATTAGAGTTGTTCTTTTCTACTTTTAGATTTTCATAAAGTATTATTTAAGATTTCTCAACGTCTTGATCAAACTTAAAAAATTACATAATTTTTTTTTTGCCAATTTCTAGTTAACGCATTCATACCATATTGCCTTTCTTTTTCTCCTTTTAGAATTGCGTTTATGATGAAACACCTTTTGGTCGCCATCTAATTTATTTACGCTTTCAAATTATCATGCATTCCCTAGTCCCGTTATCTTAAATGTAAATTAAAACACGTTTTTATTTTTTCATCATTTATGATTTCCGTTGTTTCCTCTTATCATACTGATAGATGATGACTCGTCGGTCTCCAATTAGGGTGAAGTTTCTAGAATTTAAAATAATATTTAGTCCTAAGATCGGAGGAAAATCTCACTTTTGTTATCTATGTTCGTCTCATATTACTAATTAGTGACCCAATTTTTAAAATCTTAATTTAGGCCATACGTTTATGTAATTAATGTGTTTTTGTGATCTTGGAAACTTTGCTACTTAAAATGAAGTGTTAATTTGTTGACGAAATGACTTTAATACCTATGGACCGAAATCGTTTCAACAAAACATAAAAGAAACCCAAATTTTACATAATTTTCTATAAAACATCCAAAACCAAACCAAACCGAGCCGAAATGTTTCAGTTTAGTTCGATTTTATATAAAAAAAAACCATCAAAATACAACCGATTTTTATTTATTTATCTTTTACCAACCAAGAAAGTTAAATTTTTCCTCTATTATTTCAACGATTATTATATTTTATATTTTGTACTTAAACAGCAACTAATTTAACTATATTGGAAACACGCTTTCATCAAAGCCACCTTCATTCTGTAATTTCCCTCTCTCTCTCTCTTTCTCTCTGTAACTTCCGTTTTCTCTCTCTAACAAATAAAATCATTATTTAGATTCAATAAAATAATATCACAAAACCGCAAATCAAAACACTAATTCTTCAATTTTTCCCCAAATCTTTAATTCCAAATATTCGTTAACTCCAAATATTCTTTAATCTATAAATCGATTATTGATCAGTTTTTGTTGCATAATCAATTGCTGATTTGAAATATTCTAATCGAAATAGTATTTTTGGAAGTTATTTTTATAAATCGATTTTATCTATAACTCGATTATTTCTCAGTTTTGCCGCATAATCAATTGCTGATTTGGATCATTTTAATCCATATATTCGGAGATGGTTCAATCGGTCAATTCGTCTTCGTCTTCATCGGAGGAGGTTAATAGTAGTGATTATAATAATCTCAATAAAGGCGTAAATAATGCCAATATCGTGATCGATATTAGTAGCGACGATGAAGATGAGATTGAGTTCATTAATAATAAATCGGAATGTTTCTTAATTATCGATAATTGTAATAATAGTAATAATAATGATGATGATAATGATAAGGGGTTGGAGGAAAGGATTGGTGTTATTCGAGTAGCGCTCGAGTGTGTGATTGAATGCCACTTCGAAGGGTGAGTTTGTTACTAGTAATTAAAATGATTTTTGAGATTTTTACTATATATTATTGTAGAAGAGTAAGTTTATTGATAGTGATTATTGATTAATATGATTTTTGAGATTTTTACTATTTATTATTGTAGAAGAGTAAGTTTATTGGTAGTAATCTTAATGATTTTTGAGTTTTTTACGATTTATTACCGTAGAAGGGTAAGTCTATTGATGGTAATTCAAATGGTTTTTGAGATTTTTACTATTTATTATTGTAGAAGAGTACGTATATTGATAGTAATTAAAATGATTTTTGAGAATTTTACTAGTTATTATTGTAAAGGAGTGAGTTTATTGATAGTAATTGAAATGAGTTTTAAGATTTTTACTATTTATTGTTGTAGAAGAGTAAGTTTATTGATAGTAATTAAAATGATTTTTCAGATTTTTACTATTTGTTATTTTAGATCGTATGAGGCGGTTTGTTACGGACCTACGGTATATTTTTATTATTGTCAATTGTATGAAGCGTTTGGTTAATAAAAATGTGATATTGTTTACTAATTATTAATGGAAAGGTGATATTTTTAATAATAGAAATATGATATTTTTACTATTTATTATTGTAGATCGTATGAGGTGGTTTGCTATGGAATAAAGAGCGCGCTAGATAGCTTGTGGGAGGTCATATTGGAAGATTGTGATACAAACGCCGCTAATGAGCTTATTGAACTTGCATATGGTGCATTGAAAGCTTTAAATAAAGTAATTGCTTTGGACCCTTATTGTAACGTGGTTCTAATGTCGAGTATCGCATTTGGTTTTGAAATTTGAAATTTGTATGCAGATGTACGTTTGTATGAGCCGAAACAAGCAGCAACAGAATATAAGCTCATTTTCGAGGTTTTAGTTTTGGTGTTTGTGTTTTCGTTTCGGATTTTTACTATCTTTAGCTGCTGAATCGCTTATTACAGTAGTTGTGATTTGTTCCCAGGTTATTGCTTCATGTAAGAAACCAAAGGCCTGATCTTTTTCGTACAGAGCAAATGAAGGAGGTTTGTTTTTGTATCGGTGAACTTCATAAATCGCATTGTTGTTGTGTTTTGAAATTTAGTTGAATAAGGTGTACTGTGTTACAGATTGAGCACATGATAAATTCTCTGGAGTCACGTTCTTTGTTACATTCTCTGGTCGAGTCGGGTAAGCCAAACAGATGTGGAAACGATGGAAACGATTATTTGGGAGACACTTATAAGCAAAACAAAATTGCTAATGTGGAAGAAACTTCTTTGGGAGACTCTGAGAAGCCGAACAAAATTCAAAGTGATGAAGATATTGCTTTGGGAGACTCCGATAAGTCATACAAAGTTCAAAATTATGAAGAAATTACTTTGGGCGATTCCAATAAGCCAAACAAAGTTGAATCTGTTAAAGAAACGAGGCACTCTGATAAGGGAAACGAAATTCAAAATGATGAAGTAGTTACTTTGGCAGACTGCGAGAGGGAAAACAAAATTGGAAATGATGAACGTTCTTCTGGAGGCTTTGATAAGCAAAACGAAATTGCAAACGATGAAGAAGATTCTTCTAGAGAGTGTGATAATAAGCAAAATAAAATTGAAATTGATGAAGACAAACGTTTGCAAGATGATAGGCAAAGTCAAATCGAAAACGATGATGAAGCGCAAGCACCAAGGGATTATAGAAAACCAGAAACAATTGGTTTTAGTGGTGGAGAGCAGTTGTTTCCTCCCCTATTGGACCTGTACAAAGATCACGATATAGACAGCCTCCCATCACCCACACGAGACTCTCCTTCGACCATGCCACCTGGCAATCCTGGGTGGCCCGCAATGGTGCCTTATCAGGAATCCAGTGCCTTAAAAGCTTTTTCCTCTTATCAGCAGAAATTTGGTCAAAAATCCTTATACATAAGTAGTGATCTTCCAAGCCCAACTCCTTCAGAAAGTGGTGACAACGACGAAATGCAAGAGACTTGCGGTGAGGTTGAAACGGTGAATGCCCGTAGTTTGCCTGAATTGGTTTCCTCATCTTCGATGGATATTTGTATGGGTCAAAAAGTGGAAAATAGCAGATTTTGGTCTAAAAGTAGAGATCCTAGAAATCGGGGCATAAAGATAGATATAGTTTCTTCGAGTATATTTGAAGTGGATTTGGTTGGCGGAATAATATCAGGCTCAAAGAAGCAAAAGGCTAATGATGAGGCCGTTTTAGATGTCCCAACAAGAGGCTCAAAAAAGAAGCAAAAGTTGGGTGATGAGCATGTTTTGGATTTGCCGAAATTGAAAGAACAAAAAAATGTTCTCACAGATTTTGAAAGCAGTATTGTGAACGTAGCAAGTGATGGGATTGAGCAGTTGCGAGAGAGTGGTATTACCAACACAGATCCACTTGAATCTGTATTGAAAGATATTGCTGTGAACCCAACGGTATGGTTGAATCTAATTAAGACGGAACAACAGAAGATGGTTCCTGATCCGATTAAAATCACGCATTTGTCCAGCTCGAATTTGGGTGATAATTCGTCTGTGAATGTTACGAGATCTTCAGCACAAGAGCAAAAAATAGAAGGGGTACTCAAGACTCGGCCTCAGACACCTTCAACGGTGAGGGTTAATTGACTTTAGACCTTATATTTCTAGGTAACCAGAAAATATAAATGGAAGTGTTTTTATGAAGTAGTTGGAGCTCTTGAAAGATTGATTACTATGTTTGAAGTAGACTCCTTGAAAGCTACATGGTAGTCATTTTTTTCTTAGAAGGCTACTTGTGCATATATTGTTGGACATTATGGCCTATCAAGTCTGATTATTTATACCTTAAACAGCAGTCATGTGTATTTGAAGATATTATCCTCATTATGATAAGTGATCTTGCAATATACTCCGTAGTATATAGTATCTTTATTCGAAAATTCTGGCCTGTTGCTTCCAATTTTAAGACTAGAACTCGTTGGTCGAATGTAAAATAATATTCAACTCTAGTTACTTAAAACTTGATTATGCAAACGGTAGAATGGCAAGGATAGTTGGCAAGAAGAAAGGAAAAAGGAAACTTAGAAAGAAAGGAGCTTCTTAAATCTTGCTAGGAATTGTATCAGATAGTTAAACTGCTGTAATCTGTTAAGAGGCGAAAGAAAAGAAATTGAAATAAAGCTAAAACTGCTGATGTAACAGTTTTGTTTGTAATGTTGAAGTAACTTTCCATAATTTTCCTTTTGTGGGAGTCTCATCTGTTTCTGAACATGCAGGACGAGTCAGAAACCCCCCTCACAATTCCCTGTGACCCTCAACAAACACTACGCAGAAATAGCTTAAATAAAGTTGGAAATGTTGTCGCTAATCATACCAAACTAAGTTCTCCTTCTATCCCAAGCTCTCAGAAAAAGATGGTCAGTTTGAAATCTTGCAATACACCTGAAGTAAAAGTCCCGTCTTTGGAAAATAAAACAGCACTTCCTGTTAATCCTCATGTTCCATCTCATCAGCCATCTCAAGATTCACCCATGACCGTACAAACTCAGTGTGGGACTATTTATTCGTCTGTCGATCATTTTTTTGAACGTTTTGATGAAAAGCAAAAAGCAGCTTTTCATAAAGAGAGGACTAGAAGAATAGACGAGCAGAAGAAAATGTTTGCGGCTCGTAAGCTGTGTTTAGTGTTGGATCTAGATCACACGCTTCTCAATTCAGCCAAGGTATAGAATTGTCTAGGTCTATGAACGTTTTTAGCGGGATAAAGATAGTGTTGTGCACTAAAATATCATTTGATTTTTATATTTTTTAACCAACCTACAAAAGTTAGCGAACCTACGATTCTTTTTCCTGATTTTGTACGGTAAAGAAGTTGTGTGAAACGAATTATTAGTGTACAGATTGCTAATTATATATGTTGTAATTTATTCGGGTGTAAAACTGTGACTAACCAGAAATTTCTTGGTCTGTGAACGCTGTTAGCTTCATTCTTGTTTTGATTCAACTGTTTCTACTTTGTTCCAGTTATAAATGGACAGGGCTGTTTTTTTTATACATATTTTTCGCCCTCTTATTGTAGTTTGATGAGGTAGACCCGGTGCATGAGGAAAAATTGAAAAAGAAAGAGGAAAAAGATCGTGAAAAGCCTCATAGGCATCTCTTCCACATTCCTCATATGGGGCTGTGGACTAAATTGCGGCCTGGGATTTGGAAATTTTTAAATAAGGCAAGTATATTTATTAATAGTTTCGAGACAATATTTTTTTTTTAATTTGGTGTAACACTCTTAACAAGTTGTGCTTGTATTATCAGGCTAGTAGACTCTTTGAACTGCATATCTATACAATGGGAAACAAGATGTATGCTAGTGCAATGGCAAAACTGCTTGATCCAAAAGGTGATTTATTTTCTGGGCGAGTTATCTCTAGAGGTGATAATGACGATGATTGTGATATAGCTAATAAGACCAAGGATCTGGAGGGCGTTTTGGGTTTGGAATCATCTGTAGTTATTATTGACGATACCAGCCGAGTCTGGCCACATAATCGGCTAAACTTGATCGTTGTAGAAAGGTTAGAATCCCCCTTCATCTTGATTTAGTTCACATGGTTTAATATATTATGGTCCATTTTCTTATTTGACAAATGCTACCTAACAAGGTTGGCTTTCAGATCAATAATCAGATTAGTCTAAGTACCCATTTATATCACCACTTGTTTCTCATTGGTGCCCAAAACCCTTTTCTCATGTGGTGATAGGAGGTGCCTCCCTGACCAATTTGGTTATGAATTCCGGTGCCGCTCTAGCCCCTTGGCTTTACTTTTCTTACATACAATGACTTGTTTTTTTAGGTACATATATTTTCCGTCTTGCCGAAAACAATTTGGGCTTTTGGGGCCTTCTCTGCTTGAGATTGGTCATGACGAGAGGCCTGAAATTGGAACTTTAGCATCCTGCTTGGCGGTGAGATTGTGTCTATTTAGGGTCTTTTGGTCTTAACTTGTCTTTTGCCGTGGGGGATTACTTTTGATTTTCATCCATTAATAGTTAAAACCAACTTTCAAAAAAATAAAACCTTTCCGCAGCTTCACTAAAGTGTAATTTTCAATGGGAAAAGCTTAAGCTTCGACGCAAAAAACGTAAGCTTCGATACGAAAAAGCGTAAGTTTTGTGTAAAATAAAATTTTATTCATAGACACAACAAGAAAGCTAAAACAGAAAAACCAATAGGATCATACACACATACAACGTAAAAAAAATATATATTGAAGTAGTGTTTCACTTTCCAAGTACTATTAAGCTTAGCCATGAGAAAATATTACCAGTTTATTATTTTTTTGGTGCCTCCTTAAACAACCAGGTAATTGAGAGGATACATCAAAGATTTTTTGCACACCAGTCATTGGATGAAGCTGATGTTAGAAACATTTTGGCCTCGGAGCAGAGGAAAATTCTTAGGGGTTGCCGAATAGTTTTCAGTAGGGTCTTTCCGATTGGGGAAAGTAATCCTCACCTACACCCTTTATGGAAGACAGCTGAGCAGTTTGGTGCTAAATGCACTAACCACATTGGTACAAGGGTCACCCATGTTGTTGCCAATTCTCTTGGCACCGAGAAGGTATTATATATGTGATGATCTTTATATTATTATATCACTATACAGAACCATGGGGATTAAATAGAAAACTTGTTAAAAGTATGGGGACTATTGTCGTCCTTCACCCACAAAATATATATGTGGGTATAAATCTGTTTTTTGTTTTTAATTAATCCTCATATTTTAAATTACCAAGATTCACCCTGGGTGAGTTGGGTACACTGAGACCCCAACCACTCATATAAATTGCAACCCTTTTGCTCATACTCGGCTTTGAGAGAGCTAATTTGTTTTGTCCGAACAGGTTAAATGGGCTTATTCGACAGGAAAATTTGTGGTGAATCCTGGATGGTAAGAACGGCATTTTCACTTAAAGAACTTCTTTTATTTACTGTTGTTTTTTGTTGAGTTTGACAGATGTTAAATCTTTTCTATCTTGCAATTACAGGCTGGAAGCATCTGCTTTGCTCTATCGGAGAGCAAAAGAGCACGATTTTGCCATTAAAACATAAAATACCGACAATCTCTTCTTTAACTTACAAATCATTAAATTCAGAAGGGAAAAGTAAACTTTTATGGTATATACAAAGATGATGACGAAGAAAATAACTTTAACACCTTAGAATTGACAGCGAGCTGAATTTTGAAAAAACTGCCCTTTACCTTGCCATTAACCAACATGCCAACCTGGCAACCCAGAGTTGATACACATAAAAGTTGTTTTCTGATAATAAGCCCCGATAAATTTCCAAAATGCGATTAGGATCTTCATGGGACTGTAAACTGATGACTTTTGGCAGAATCTGCCTTTTGTGTGACAAGCTGTTTGAAGAAGATTGGTTGTCATCACAGGGTCTTTTAATAACTGAAGTTGAAAGGGACCGGATTTTTTTGCAGTAAAATCCTGCTAATTAAGTGAACAAATAGAATATCACTTTACGGTCTTTAAACTGAAACTTCAGTCAAGACAGAATGAAAAAGGGGGCCGAACACCCCCAAATTGGGTGTCATTTTGACACTTTTTTAGGCTCATAAAATGTTCGTTTTTTCAATTTTTTTTGATTAAATCAAATATATAAAAACTATTTATTCGTCTATATATTTAGTTTCGAAAATTTTATGTTATGATTTTATTTTTTTGGGTATTTAGTTGTGTTTTGCGAGATTTTTGATACCCAAAATGCCAAAAAAATAATATTTGCAACATATTTTTCCAAACTAAACATACTGATGTGTAGCTAGTGTCTATATCTTTTGAATTAATAAAAATAAAAAAAAACTATCTATTTTGTGTGCTTAAAATCTAGGAATGTCATTTGGGAGTGTTAGCCTGGGCATGGATCATGAAATGTCTGTTTTTCTGACCAGAGTTTGGGAACTTGATTCAATTCCTTTCTAAAATCAAGCATCTAGGCATCATATATCTTTTTTTTTAATCCAAATATTCTATCCCCTATTCTCTATCCTTTTCTGTGCCCACTTGTTATTTTCACTTAAATTTTAAATTTTCATAACTTATACCGAAAATTTATAAACTTTTATATTATATTGTATTCAAATTTTAAAACATTTGAACATAATATTGTTTTAGACAATTTTTTTAATATTCAATGTTTAATTTACACTAATTTATACATTTATTCCAAAATAAATTTTGGTAGATTTTCTTTTAAAAATAATTATTGAAATGTATTAATACATGTATTATAGTAATTGTACAATTTTTTTCAAATTTTTTAGAATTTTTTTTTTGGATAAAATAAGAAGGGGGCACGAAAGAGGTAGAAAAATGGGATAGAAGATGTGGACTCCATTTTTTTTATCCATATTTTAGGCATTATTTTCAGTTTTACTAAAAAAACAAGTTGCATCGGGTTTCTATTTTGAAACATCAAATTATAAATGTGTCACATAAATGAGGAAGAAAAAATTATCCCCATAATTATTGAATATTAAAACTCTAATCATTGGTGATTTTATTTTTAGTTAGAAGGGAAAAGAAACTACGAAAATAAAATAAGAAAATTTATACCGAAGCTGATGTTTTAAGTATTATGTAAAATTAGAAAGATGTAGTTTTTTTGTTGAATTTGGAGAAATAAAAGAGTAATTAGTAGCGTTTGGTCTAAATATCATTCTATTATAACAAGTCAACTCAAATCAAATGAAACTGTTCAATTTAGCCATTTTTTTTCAAAAATACTCATATTATACCTTTATATTAATTACAATAATACTATACTACCGTAAAAATATAAAAACTAATAAAACTATTTATCCATTTTTAATAACCAAACATTATTTTAAATCTTAAATTATGTTTTTTTGTATTATCCACATATTTATATCATAACTATACATATTTTCTATATTTTTATTGCATTACGCGTAATACATCCAACACGTGAAGCACGGTTACAATGAATAATACAAGGAGGCTCATTAGTAAATTGGTCCCACCTTTTCATTCTATCATAAACTATATCTCATGTACATGAGATTGTCATGGTATCATGTATTCACGTATCATCAATTCTAACAGAAAAAAAATTGCTTTTCGGCTCTTTCATGTTTTCTTCAAAAGAAAACTCTACTTTTCATATGAACTTCCGTCCCTTTCTTAATCATTTCTGATCCTGTCCTTTTTAGTTAGTATTTTATAGAATTTTTTCTTTTCATGATGAAGTAAAAAGTATAATTGGTATACCGTAGTACAGTACCTGGACAAGGATATCTAGCACAGTACCGTGTTACTATTCATTTAGGCAGGGGCGAGCGAGCCAGAACGTTAACTTTGGGATTGCCAAAAAAAATGACAGCCCAAAAGTTTCGTTATGTTAGTCCAGATTGAAATTTTCATCGTTACAAAAATTATTTACCCCTTTTCAATTGGATTTTATTTATAAAAAAAATAGTAACTTTCGACTATCACCTGAACGGCCGTGCTGTTTTGGTTATCTAAAGGCCCAACTTTACCAAACATATAGGTTATTTTTTCAAAAACTATATATATTGTATTGTTGCATGTATAATTGTTGTAATAATTTTTTTTTTAAAATCTTAATTTTTAGATTTCTTTACTAAATTTTTGAATAACAATTCGACTAATTTAGAAGTAGAGCGTCTAAAAAGGTACAACGAAAATGGTAAAGGCTTCCGGAATCGTGTTAAAAATGATGTATTTATGGTATAGTTGGTTATTATAATAAGTCAAGTCGGTACAATTACTTTCACTTTTTATTTTCTTCAACTTTGTTTAAATTATTGATCTTTACATAAATCACTTTACTAAATGAGATAGTATTAAATTACAAAAACAATATATAATTTTGAAATAGATTGTCGAAAATAAATTTAAATGATTGCCGAAATACTCTGTTTATAAATTATTATAAAAAATATATAATTATTGTAACACAGCAACCCCGCGAAATTTGATGTTAGTAGCCCAACTTTTTAGATATGTTTGGCTTGGTTGTCAGTTTTAATGTTATTTTATCCAACTAAATGTACTACTCCGTACTCTCAAACCTACTATTCAACTGAACGACTTTATTTTTGGAAACCTCGGAAATAAGACATGCTATAATATTGTATTTAATTTGTAGTGACAATATTTTTGGAGGAATGTGGGTTTCATTTATTGACTAGTAACATACTTTAATCCAATCAATTTAGAAGTCAATAAGATTTTTTGTAGTTTCGTCAAATTCATTATCTTATTAAATTATTTTGTTGTCACTGATGACAAATATTTTATATTGTTTTTATATGCAATATATGGAAAATTATATATATTAACATACATATTTTAAGATAGTATAAATAAGTTTCATTTCATATTATTAGTTCCATTTAAATCTTATTTGATGCTATGCATATATAATGAGAAAACAAAGATCACGTTGGGAAAAATTATTTAGTAACAAAAATTATTTGAACTTTGGTAGGAAATAAAGAGAATTCTTTTAGTTTCAAAACATAAAGTTTTGCTACGTAAAAAAAAAAGAAAAAAAAAGCAATAACTATTAAGAATTGAATAAGTTGTATTTCTAGTTATGATAGTTAATAAGACAAATGATGAAATGAAAGGTGAATGTTTGTCTACCATTGTAAAACAATATATAATAGAGGTACACTTTTTCTGAAAAGCATAAACCGTAATTTTTTTTGTATAAATCGTACATTTTAAGTGCAAATCGTAGATTAAATGTATAGATTGCAGCTCAGAAAATTTCAGCGCAAACCGTAGATTTTTTCTACAGACCGTAGATTAAATATACGGTTTTGCTGAAGTTTTCAGAAATTGCATAACAGTCCCTGTATTTCGTAAAAACTCAATATTGATCCTATCAATAAAAATACTGATTTTTTTAAAAAAATTAAACATGTTTTTTTTTATAAAAAACTAAATGATATATTCTTAAAAATATAGATAAAATAAAAATATTTTTTTTATAAAATATTAAATCTTTTAGACATGATTTTTTTAGACATGAATATTTTATAATTAGTTGAAATATTGGTTATATCAATAAAAATACTTCAATTTTAGACATGAATGTTTTATAATTAGTTGATAATTTTTTTAGTTTATTAGAGTTGTAATATTGGTTATATCAATAAAAATACTCCAATTTTAAAAATTAAACATGATTTTTTTTTTAATTAAAGATGAATTTTTTTTATAAAAAACTAAATGCCCTATTCTTAAAAATATAGATAAAATAAAAATAATTTTTTTATAAAATACTAAATCTTTTTTATAAAATTAAACATGATTAAAGCTTGAAAATGACTAAACCTAATTTTTTTTAATAACGAATAACGAACCGTAAAAAAAATACAAACTGTAAGTTAAATCTACGGTTTGTAGTGTAAACGCCCTACGATACCTTATCCATAAAAATCCGCCAACAACACTTACTCACTTTTGAAAATTTTTGGTTGATTTGACGACACACAAGCTCGTCTTTATTATGAAATGACAACTCTATCCGAAAATGAATTCTCAATGCATTATTAAAGGTTAAAAATGACTAAACATGATTTTTTTTAATTACGAATAACGAACCGTAAAAAAAAATACAAACCGTAAGTTAAATCTACGGTTTGTAGTGTAAACGCCCTTGGATACCTTATCTATAAAAATCCGACAACAACACTTACTCACTTTTGAATTATTTTGATTGATTTGACAACACACAAGTTCGTCTTTATTATGAAATGACAACCCTATCCAAAAATGACTTCTCAATACATTATTAAATCTTGATAATGACTATACATGATTTCTTTTTTTTGAAATTGAATATAAATATGCTATATTTTTTCCAATTCTAACCATCTTTCAATTTAAACATAAACACTCACTTGAATCTCTTCAAAAATACTAATTTCTCCAAACAAAAACATACACAAACACTTTTCGAAAATGAATTACGATTATAGTTATGACAACAACCAATGGAACTACAACTATGTTGATTTCACCAGTAGCTCAAACGAGGAACTAATTGACTATAGAGAACATTTTGAAGTTGATGATTTGACTTGGCATACAAGGGATGAAATGCTTGCTGATCTTAGTGACGTGGCTGAAAATTGGGGTTTTATTCTTACGATCCGTAGGTCTGTGGGGTGATGGGAGAAGAGCACCATATGTTGATATTATGTGTGATAAATCGGGGGTTTACGAAAAGAAGAAGCCGTCTTCCACAAATTCAGGTACCAAAAAAAAAAATTGTCCATTTTTCATTAAAGGTTACGTAGTTAATGATGAATGGATGTGTCGTGTAGAAAATGGACATCATAACCACCCACCTCCCACTTACCTTCAAGGGCAAGCACGACGTGCTCGTTTAACACGAGGAAAAAAAAATGGTTAAAACTTTAAGGCAAAATAGTTTTAAAGTAAGTGCAATATTAGAGGCCATAAAAAATCGAAATCCTGACAATGTATCCAACACTAAAACGATACATAATTATTTGGTTGGTCTGAAAGTTAAAGAGAGATGGTAGAAACCCGATACAAGAACTGTTTAATTTGTTGGATAGACATCGGTATACTTTCTTCTATAATATGAACCCAACAACTCATAGGCTAGAGAACTTGTTTTTTGCACACCCCGATTATATAAGGATGTTCAAAGCTTTTCCTGATGTATTGTTAATGGATTGTACATATAGGACAAACCGTTTTAATATGTCATTTCTAGAGGTCGTAGGGATGACATCAACGAACCAAACATATTGTTTAGCTTTTGTTTTCACGAGGGATGAGACTCAGGAAAGTTATATCTGGTCTTTGGAAAAATTTTAAAAAACATTGGAGGGTTGTACGCTAACTACAGTGTTTGTGACCGACAGAGAAATGACCTTACTAAATGTTTATCCGTTGTTTTTCCCGATTCTTATCATATATTGTGCACTTTTCATATTGCCAAAAATGTTTTGAGAAACTGTAAAAAAAAATCCAGACGAGGAGTGGCAAACGTTTCTAGATAATTGGGGTTTATTGGTTGATCCTGAGACGATAGAAGAGTACAATTATAACCGATCTTCTTTCAATTCCTCCTACAAATCATATCCTGTTGTGCTTAAGTATGTAGACAATCTGTTAAATAATTATGCCGATAAGTTTGTTGCATGTTATACCAACCATACAACACATCTAGATAACAGAACTATTAATCGGGCAGAACAACAACACGCAAAGCTAAAAAGATCTATTTCCACAAATACTGGCACCCTTGAAAATGTTTGGGTAGAAGTGAATAAAATTCTGAATAAACAGTTTGAAGATATTAAGATTAAGTTGGATAAATGCAAGTCTTATTTTCCACATTCAGAACGGACACCTCTATTTAAAAATCTTAGGTCGTATATCACACACCATGCCTTTGATTTATTATTTAAAGAACACAAAAAATATAGTGGCCAGTCTGATGAGAATTGTTCTTACGGTATAAAGTTGTCTCACGGGTTACCTTGTCATCATATTATGAGTGAACATATTTTATTTCTGGAAGGCTCTTCCACTAGAATATATCCATACATTCTGGAAAAAATTAGATGTAATTGATGATAATGGTAACAACGATGATTATGGGATAGAGGGTGATATAGAAGAGTTTAAAAGTGTTTATTCTACCAAAACTAATGTTGAAAAACGGCGTATGAAAACACAAATCAGACAGATAAACTTACCATCTAGAACATCCATGAATGATCCTGAATTGAGACAAAGTAGGGGAAGACCTAGAAAAGGAGACAATTCTAGTAAGAGAGATAAGTTGGGATGGGAGTATGTGGAGGAACAGAGTGCTAGTGCTAGTAGAGATAAAGGTAAAGCGGAAGAAACACCGGAGGTAAAGGTAAACCCAATTAGGAGGCCGTGAAACCAAACAAATAAGCCCACCACTACTAGGCAAACTTCCCGTACAGTGACCAAATATGGGTCATGTTACATAATTACATCGATACGGTTTATGATGTGTGTGTGTGGATGGTAACTGTGGGTTCCGAGTAATTGTAAAGGTCATGGGTAAAAAACATGGGGAAAATGATTGGTACGCAATTAGATGTGAGTTGTTTCAAGAGCTGCAGCAAATGAAAGGTGTTTATTATGATCTGTTTGAGAATCTCGATTTTGAAGGTTACCATTATGATTATATTCTATCCAGTTTGAATTTTTATCATCCTACAAATCCTACCCCTTTTGACAAATGGATGAGATTTCTAGCTTATGGTTTTTTAATTGCATCTCATTATAATATCTCAATTGTATTGCTGTCGTTATGGCCAAACAAAAATGGAGGGGTACAAGTATGGAATGCCACTTTTTTACCTCTTTATACTGGTCTGTCTCGTGAAACGACATATTACATTCCTACTGTAATGATCTACGTCAATAGTTGTCATTATGCTGAAGTTATTCCTAAAGAATGGATTTTTCCAATGCCAAGAAGTATAGCACGGTGGGAACAAACACGCACTGAGGTTGCTGAGTCATGAAAGAAACTTTTTCGAGCAAATTTCAACTTATACATAAAGCTAGAAAGGCAATCGGGAAAGCAAATCCTAAATGAAGAAGATGCTATAAATGTATCAAGCCTATAATTAGTTTATTATTATTATTTTTATGTAGAGTACTCTTTTTTCCAAGTTGTTGTAAACTAGTTTTGATGAGACTCAAATAAAATTATGTGATGTATCATGTTTAACGAATATGTTTTATGAAATTTAGTTAATGTTTGCATATTGACGATTGGCACAAAATGACGATTTAGTTAATCTTTCATATTGAGTTATCAAATTGTTGAAAAACAAATTAATATTATCATATTGGAGCTCTAAAAACTATCGCGTATGTATATGAAAATGTATGATTTCAATTGTTTCGTATTTCTTACTTCACCTACTAAAACTTGCAAAAAAAGTGAAATTAAAATGATCAATAAATCTCAACTTATACACTTCACAAAACGGTAACATGATGAACCAAAAACGTGAAATTTGTAAAATCAATTTTTTGGGGGTAAATTTGTCTAAATTTTGTGTTTATTTTGAGAGATTGTTAGAATTGACCAAATTTATATATATATATATAATCATGTCTAAAAGATTTAGTATTTTATAAAAAAATTATTTTTATTTTATGATATTTTTATAAAAAAATTCATCTTTAATTATAAAAAAATCTTGTTTAATTTTTAAAATTGGAGTATTTTTATTGATATAAAAAATATTACAACTCTAATAAACTAAAAAAACTATCAACTAATTATAAAACATTCATGTCTAAAATTGGAGTATTTTTATTGATATAACCAATATTTCAACTAATTATAAAATATTCATGTTTAAAAGATTTAGTATTTTATTAAAAAATTATTTTTATTTTATGTATATTTTTAAGAATATGCCATTTAGTTTTTTATATAAAAAAAATCATGTTTCATTTTAATAAAAATATTCAGTATTTTTATTGATAGGATCATTATGCAGTTTTTAGGAAATTCAGGGACTGCTTTGCAATTTTTGAAAACTTCAGTAAAACCGTAGATTTAATCTACGGTCCGTAGAAAAAATCTACGGTTTGCACTGAATCACTGCAAACCGTACATTTAATATACGGTTTTTGCGATTTTTCAGAAAAAGTGTAGTATAAAAATCCAAACTCTATATAATATGCCCAAGAAAGCCACATGGGCTTTTAATATGTTTGTGCCTTATTAAATGTCGGTGTTTTTAACTTTACACATAAATATAAAATGAACTTATAAACTTCACATACAAATGTTAAAGTTAGCATGAGTTTACACTCTACATTGGTACACTTTATTTTCAACTATAAAATATATTTTATTTTATTTATTCAAACATATTATTTTGTTATATATTATTATTGCCTATTTTAAAATAAAATATTAAAATAACAATAAAAATATATAATAAATTTACCAAAATGAATATACATGACCCACATAATATTGTTAAATTCTTTGTTATAGTTAGCATGAAAGTTATAGAGAGAGTAATTTTATAATGCCACATAACCGGGGAGTTCTCTTTCACATATGCTAATTACTTACAAATATAACAGACGTGGAATTTACAATCCCACGTCTACGTGACATTTAATTTTTTTTTTCTTCTTTTCTTTCTTCACGTGCTGCGAATTTTTATATTTTTATTTTCTTCTTTTTCTTCTCTTCGTCTCTTCTTATCCTCTGAATTCATTCGTCCTTTTAATATATACAAAATTCCCCAATTTTACCCAAAAACTTCTCCAATTTTATCCCAAAAAAACTCTAACCACCAACCATCAAATTCTTTCATATATCAAATTAATATATATTTTTATCAAATCAACATCACTCTACCACTACAATTATCCCCAATTTTACCCAAAAAATTTAACCAAAAAAAAACATTCCCAATTTTACAAAAAAAAACTCTAACCATCAAACTCCTTCATATATCAAATTAATATTTTTTTTCTCAAATCAACATCACTCTACCACTACATATATCTCCAATTTTAACCAAAAAAAAAAACTATCCCAATTTACCAAAATAATATCTCCCCCAATTTTATAAAAAATAAACTCTAACCATCAACCACCAAACTACTTCCTATATCAAATTAAGATCATTTTTTTTCTCAAATCAACATCACTCTACCACTACAATTATCAAGTAAGTATTTCTTTTTATTATTGAGTTTAAATTTTATGTAAATGGATATAATTATTAATAAGTTATAACATTTATTAATTAAAAGTTTTTAACTTTTTTTATTTAGCTTTAATAAGTTGTGATTAAACAATTATGAAGATAAATATTTAAAGGTAAATAAAAAAAGTTAAAAACTTTTAATTAATAAATGTTATAACAGGAACACGGCGTCCGACAGAGACGTCTATCCTTGCAAGCATTTTGCAGCAGGTATAAATGATCTCGTGACATCTCATAAAGTCATTAAATGCGTCTGGCATTTAGTTAGACTTGAGGGAGTCTATGCACTTACTTATCACTAAGTGCAGTTTTGGGGATCAAGCTAATACTGAGTGGGTTATGCCACGTTATTTAACGTCGTTCCTTATCAACGGTAACATGCAAATCTCCCCCTAACGACGGGGAGAACAGTCTTAGCGGTATCACTTTCGCATATCATGCGGTAAAGAGATCGCTTGCCAAGGTTACTCTATCAAATGATAAGCAGGGGATTCATAATCGACTTATGTCCCCTTCAAAGGTCCATATTTTGAACGCTACAGCGGCTCAACCAAAATATTAATTAATCACTCTAAACACGCGTTAATATGAGACTTCTGGCTCATAACCAGTAACCAGCTGGTACACATATGGTGTTTGAGTGTCTATCGGCCTCATAACGGACCAATGCAGCAAAATAGCATAACCCCACACGAAAATATAAATCTTGGTGCGCAAGACCAAAAAATGCGTGCAATCATTTGTAGTCGCATCATCAAACTTTCTGTGAGTCCATTTGGGTCTGAACATAATCGACAGGATGTTCAATTTCAATTTCCAAACTCAAGTAATTCAAATCGAAATTTTTATTATTACTCTTTGGAATTATCAAGTCGACTAGACTTTTCAGGATAATCCAGATCATGAGCCATCAACTTAATGATAGGGCTAAAAGTTTGGAAAGTGCTGCATTTATGTGGACAATATTAAAATGTGATCATATTTTCGATGCATCAACCATAACCATTTATATTTATGGTCCGTCTTATGGTTGGATAAGTCCACAATAACTCCTTCAATTCTTTACAAGAATTCTACGAGTTCATTTCGTGATCTTTACACATACTAGTCTTTCAAAGTGAGCATTAATGGCATGAATTTCGGATTAATCGCGAAATATATTCTCAGAGAGAATCCAAATGCGATGCGATTATAAATCAAGCATCGTCTTTTGACCCGGGAATATCTCATCCGGTCAATGCCACAATATCAAAATGCTCTTATCAATCGATGACAGGCGAATGATAGTACAGACAATCATGTCTTAGCATCTAAATTATTTATCATTTCGACGACATACGAAATGATAAGATAACTTTAAATGCTTTAAATAATGTGGTAGCAACCACTTGAAAGACATTTCAACTCCTCTAAAATACGCTTTTGGTCGTATTGAATGGAGGCTATGTAAAGAAATTTTAATTCTTTCATGAGCTATTACCAGATAACACTGGTTTTCTCGAATATTTTATAACTCAACAAGGTACGGCAGGACCTACATGAGTATGAGACCTCATATTTGACAGATCAATTTGGTTTTACCAAAGATTTTGATTTGGAACGACAGGTACAGAATCGTTGTCACTGAGTACTATTTTAGGAAAATAGTTGGTGATATTATGTGATACACTCTTACCCACTATTTCCAAAAAAACAACTACCCCACAAGTATTGCCTAAAATTTCATAATTTAAAGTTTGGCCACATTTGTCAAAAGAAATTTGCTAAAAACACTTTAAATTATTTTGAGAAATTTTGTAAATAGGCAAACCATAATCCAAAAGTATGTCCAAATGGAAAAATCATAATCCAAATGGAAAAACATAATCCAGATGAGCGAAAAAATGGCTCAATGATTTATCAAAATCAATAAAGAAAGGTATCAAACTCATTTGAGCAACAAAACCGGGGGTCTCAAGAGTTTCCTTTCAGTTATCTTTAACCACATTAGCATCGGTTTTTTCACCTTTATAACAGTTTTAACTATTTAAGGAGTAACCGTGCATGACCTTTGTTTTTATAGCATAGAGTTGGCTCCTTTAGTATTATGTCTTGCTTTGTGACAACATGCCATATTTTGTTCCTTTCAATTACTGTCTCGGAGGCATAGGTTTTCGATTTTGACGATTGTCTAAAATCTCGTTTGGCTAGGCGATTCATCGGGATCGTGACAGTTCGAGACAAATAACACTTGTCTCGGTTCTCGATTCGTGGAAAAAAATGTACACGAAGAGCATTAATTTCAGGCAAACAATTCATCATTGTCCCAATAGGATTAAAACTACTCACCGGGGCAATTTTCTTATCCAATAACAGATGGGCGATAAAGGAACATGGTGAATATAAATTCACGATACTGCTTATGGAATACAATTTCCAAGCTAGTATTTTGGTGAAGGATTGCTCCAATATGTCAATTTCAGACATTTATTCACCATAGACGTCATCACGTCTCAAATGTGGCGGCGGAATAAAATCAACGCCTTAGCATTCATCATGAAGGTAACAACAAACTCGTGTTTTATTAATCAAAGATGGCATCCAAAAAAAATTTGGGCATCACATTTTCACACATCAGGGTGAGTAACATGTGGTGACGGATTAAAATCAACGTTTAAACAGTCATTTCGCAAGTATATTTTTACGATTTTTCTCATCATAGATGGCATCCAACATGTGTTGCGAGTTCTGGATTATTTATCATATAAAACGACTGGTTTATATGTCTATGGTTTGCACAGGCATAAACTTTATTTCGAAACGACAGGTTCGAAAAATAGTTTTTCTTTTAATGTGAATAGGTTCTCATTGGTCGAACGACATGTTGATACAGAGACACCAATTCGGCAAAACATACATCACTATATAAACACACTCGGGAAAATTATTATTTAGTCAACCCCTTTCGGTAGCTATACTTGAAAAACGACCAGGAAAGACGGTGAGGATGGAGGGCACAAATGCCACTTAAAACCCGACCTCATTAAGATATCGACTTCCGCCTATATCTTTCCTAGACATCGTATTCAAATAGGTGAGCCTATTTAGGAAAGATTCATAATTTTTCCAACTTAAATGTGAATATATATGATTTCGCAATTCTACCATTCATAGCAATAAATAGCAGGTATATCTATTCTAGATAACCACATATATATATACAAGGCAGTATAAAATATATTCATGATATATATCTAATCATGCAGTAGATTTGGTGATATACTAAATCAATTCAGGATTATCAATCACACAAATTATATCATAACAAATCAAATCAAACAATTAACTGCCATATGATATATTTATATCTATGGTAATATCAAAAGATATGCTGATTATACTAATAAGATATCAATCAATTATCTACGGTTTATTGCTATATAAGTAATTTTATACATGGTAGTTTTAATATGCAAGCAAGCAATATATTTTTAATTACCAATTAATTCTATATATGGTAATTTTTAACATGCAAAGTGGTTAAATATACATGGAAACATATCAATTTATTCAATTAACATGCAATTTTTATTCATTTGCCTTTTTAATAAATATATATATGCATGTGGGTGAATATTTAGACCGAATATTGACTTTTATAACACATATATACTGTTTTTATACATGTAATATACTACATGGACTATCCGTGTAATTTCAGCAAACTATATATCTATTTACAGCATTATTATACCTTCAGTCCATAATTTCAGACAAGTTTCAGTTTAGTTCTTTAGTGGTTGATCCCATACTACTACCAGTATTGCACTCTTTTTCCTTCGATAAGAGATTTTCCCATTGGGTTTTCTCTGCCAATGTTTTGATGAGTCACACTGTTTTGTGGTTAGTTAATTACATAGAATTTCGGCCTATATCATTCGGCTACACAGTTTATCCTAAGTACCGGTTTTGTCCCACATTGGGTTTTCCGTCCCTAAGTTTTTATGTGTTTAGCACTGCGAATGAACTCGACTCACATCGACAGCATGAAGACGAAGAAATCAAGACGTCCAAATAGGGAGTGTTGTAGTATATTATTGAGCCTATCTTGGGCTTTCCTAGCATATGTAACTCTACCCTCTATTATATAAAGAGTGTCAGGAGTCTCTTGATTTATCTATCTGTACAATCATATTAATGAATAAACACTTCGTCTATTGTTTCTCATACCTCTATCTATATCTATACATATCTCTATATATAATATCAATAACGAGCTAATATGTCACACAACACCCTTCATGATATCACATATATATATATATAGAATCATGCTGCAGAAGAAAAGACTAGCAGAAAAAATACAATTGTTATTTTAACTCGACAGAAAATATTAAATATAAGCCCCCCAAAAAAATTAGTTAACTTGAATGTAAAATATAAAGTATCTTAAAAAAAATTCACTCAAAACTTTACTGATTATTTTGGCTAAATATTATATGATTCCCTTGTTACATTTCAAGTAAAAAGTAGTTTTTCGATCGGTTACATTTGTAGCTTGGTGACTTACAACTTTTAAATCTCAACACATGCATGAACACTGGTCTAGCATCAATCACATTGGTTCCATATATAACCCATTTACCTTAAATATAAGAGAACTGTTCTAAAATTATGCACACATCAGTTTTCTTATCCATTATATTAAATTTACATGAACTCAAATATCTCTCAAATATAATGGATCAATATGTTCCCTTATAATTAAAATAATAATTTATCTCTCTCACTTTTCTTTTATTCTCTCTCATTTATTTGTAATTTTCACATATAAATTAATAAAATAACAAAAATATGAGTCGTATAGAAATTGATAAAAAAAACTGATAATTTGTATAAAACAAAACGTTTACTTATAAGTTGTAAAAATGTATTTTTTACTTTAAATACGAGAAAACTTGTAGCTTATTTAATGTGGTTGTTCTAATAAATTAATTTGGGTTGAAAAAAATTGATAGAAGTATATTAAAATATAGTAATATTTAGTTATAATAGTAATCGGCTAATATACATTTGTAGGTTGTTAACGAGAACGTGATATATTGTTTTAGTAAGACCTTATCTCTTTTTTTTCGGTAATTAAGTAAAGATTTTATCTCTTACAAATGGTTTTAAATTTTAACCATAATTGTCGAGAGGAGGAAAAAAAAAGCGCAACACGAAACATAAAACCGAAACGTGATTTTTTATTTTAAATTTACACATGCGATCATATATAAGAAAGGAAAGATGAGAACCGGAAAGCGGGAAATGAGAAGCGTGGTTTTAATTAACTACTAGAAGAATCGATTCGCATGACCCCATTAGAAGCTGTCTAAGACCGAGCATAACCTTACCTACGACGACCTTATGTGGGTGATGCGGCAGTCTTGGAGGTCGACAAAGCACTTCGATCTCGTGACGAGATATTATCCATTTTAAAAGAAAGCCTGGCCAAGGCGGCATGTCAAATGAAGGAGTATGTAGATAAGGGCAGACACATGGTGGGACTTGAGGAAATGGATTGGGTTTATTTGAAACTCCAGCCGTTTAGACAACCATTTGTTTTTCGACGGCCATTTCTGTAATTAACAAGTAAATTTTGTAGACCGTTATGAACTTTTACGAGTGTCAAAACGCAATTGGTCGGTTGCTATCACCTTGATCTACCGACCGATCCGAGAGTTCATCCAGTTTTTCATGTTTTTTTTTTTGTTGAAAAAGAGGTTGGGAGAGATGGGATTGTGGCTAGTACTACAATACCACCTTATTCGGGGGATACCAAAGCCTAGGCCGACAGGAGTGTTAGCATATAGTTGGGCGCAAACTGGGGTGAATCGGTTGGGGAATTATTGGTTCAATGGAGTTTGTTAAGCGGGGAAGAGTCATCTTGGGAACCAATTGAGACATTGAGGGTGACTTTTCCTGATTGAAGATTCGACATCAGGACTTCTGGACAAGGTCCAAGTGATGGAGGTAATGTGCGGCGTAGTGAATGGGAAAGGCGGGTTTCTTCACGCTTGCATGGATACATGGCCCCCTAGGATAAGCTATGACCGACCTTGAGGTTAATGTCGATTTCAAAGGGGGAACTAGTGATGGAGTTGGGCCGGCCAACTAGGACCTGCCAGTAGGGAGAGAATACATGTATTTTATCATTGTTTCAAATTTTTTTAGTCTTTTTATTAATTCTTGTTCAACTATTTTTCTTATAAATAGGTTTACTGGTTGACTTGAGATTGTAAGGTTCTACTCTTTTTTTGATTAGGATTTGCCTCTTTCAGTACATTCTTGTTTAATAATAAAGTTTTATGTTTATCTCTCTACTTCGTGTAACTAATAAGAGAGAGATCATTGTGAAGTCGATATCTAATGGCTTCTATCTATACAAGTTACAACTTACAACTGTATAAAGCCTGTAAGATGAAACATTATTCTTCATAATATGGTAGCAAAAGTCGATTACGATTACGGCACGACTAAATTGGGATCATCCCAGAAGATTCTGGTTCCATAACGTTCGAGAAACTTAGTTTCTAGAATCGTACTGCAGTTCTTTTTTTGGGGATAAATGCATGACCAAAACAAATTTTAAATATTACTGAGTGTATTTTGTTGCCCTGACCACACTCATAAATTTTAATCGGAATGGGATTCAATTTTACACAAGAGACTCAACAATAAACCAAGACTCTCTTTGTTGGATATCAAATATTCTTATTCCTAGTCCCCTCTTATAGCGCAAAATCAGTTACCATCATGTCTCATTGTGACACATCTAAGCGGTAACACATGATAACATACCTTGGCATACAAACAAGTACTTGATTAAAAGGGATTCGACGATCAAATACCTTCAAAGCAAAGATGACAACCAATCTTCACATTATATGAAGCCATTTTAACAACACATGAATTCAACAGGTAAAGTTTATACAAGAAGATACAAAATAAATAAAAAGTCGCACCATTTTATTTGTCCAAGTCGGAAAAGAAGCTACAGTTTAACAACTTTTCTGTTTTATAATTCTACGGCCGATTCATACTCTTTAATAGATGATGATCTTACAGCTAGAAATAGTGATGCGGGTAAACATTGGTTGGGTCGAAGCTCATTGATTGTTCAACATTCGGAACAGTTAGATCAGGCCCACCCAAAAAGTTCATCATGAAATTTTGCATGTTATTATTATAAACAGGACATGCATAGGCTCCGGTCTCATCCCTGTGGAAAGCATTTCCGTAGCAGCTCATAGAAACATTTGCTTCATCATTAGCAATTATTTGTTTAATTTCACCCTTCTTGGCTTGAATACCCTAATACAAAATTATAAATTCAATAATAAAGCGAAGTTGACAGTAAAATCATGATATTAAGTTGTTCTGTAGAAATACATTTTCAACACTTTTAACCAAAAAGGAAATGCGCGATAGTTAAAAAAACTTACATATCGTCCAGTGTGTTCATCTTTGTAAATTAGAACTATATCACCAGCTTGAAGGCCATGCGCTTTCACAAAATCACCTAAATTTTGCACAGTAGGAAATAAGAAGAAAAAAAAAGACCCCATAGAATTGTAACATGGACATATACGTTTACATACTCACCAGTTTTCTCAAGCACAAACATCCTGCTATTATTGTTCTGCCAATACCTGCCGAAGAGAGGAAAATCTCAAACACAACTTTCCAGTTTGCGTTAGTAATCATTTCGATTCCGTCCTTTTTATTAAATTCGAGTTTCTAAAAAATACTTTGTTATAGTGGTGGTATTTCAAATCTAACAGGTACGTGAACATAACCAACAGAGAGTAATATAGTTGCTTAAGTTTCAATAGCTTATTCAAAATTTAAACCTGTAGCGGAAAACCCAAACTCGAGCACCATTCATATCATCCATGTAGATGAAAATTCCATCTCCATCAGTCAGACTCGGGAGGTACTTCTCAGCAGGCCCCTGAAAACCCATAAAAGCATTTGATATTTAATTTCGGAAATTAGAATGAAAAGTATTTAGTTCGCACCTGCTTTAATACAAACTCGATCAATCATTTGTCTTCATTAGGCTTGTCAAGGTCACTAAGAAGGCTATATTGGGTGCTAAAAATGGCCTTTGGATAGACAATTGAAATAACCACACTAAAGGCCAAAGAGAATCAAAAAGCTGAGATACTCTTAGAGTTGAGAAGTAAGATTACAGACCTTGGGAATTATGATACGGCGTGCATGCCCAACGTCGCTTAGTTTCAGGTCCTTCCTGAAAAGTAACCGTGCAGTCGATGGATTGAGTCCCTTCATTACAAGAATGTTAACGTATATGTTAAATAATGCAAATGTGTCATGAAAAATTGTCCTACATAAAATGGCCTTAAAACCAATTATTGAAGAATAAGCATTTTGCTTTCGTTATTTTTACCCTTCCACACTTGAAACCTCTGACATTTAAAGCATTTTCCGCAGACAAATCAAATCCTGAAACTAGATTGAGTGTCTGCTATATAGTGTTTACAAAACCTACAAATTACTATGTCATACTTAAAAAAAAAATCTATTTTGGCAAATGTTATGCATTCGGCCTAAAGGGAAACACCGAAAAGCAGCATTAAGTCCCATGTGACAATCTGAAAAGGAAATTGAAACACGGCCATTAGTTCCATACTTCCATATAAAAAAAGGGAACGAAATGGAATTCTATCTAGAAAGTAAAAGGTTACTCTTTTGGTTTTGATTGAAGACGACAAAAGGCAATCTAGTGGCATTTTGCATCATTTTGGAAATTTATATTGACGACTTAACCCATGCCAATGTTATTGAGTTTGCCGCCTCCTTAACTTTCATCATTTTCCCATCTATTACTTAAAGCTAATGCTAATAGTCATGCATACCAAACAAGGACTCGCTAATTCTGGAAGTAACTGATTGCATATTCAAGCATTGAAATTTTAAACAAAATTCTACTCCCCTTAGTGCAACGGGGATCTATACTAAAGTTTATCTGAGTTTCAAGCCATACACAACAACAGGATTTGTCTGATCAAGTTCAATTAGAAAGTTTCTGGACACCTACACCCAAACAACTGAATTTTATAATCAAAATGCAGGGGTTAATTTACAGTCAAAATCTAGCATAAAAATCCACAAAAATAAATGTTCATAGCAAGATCCTTAACTACTACATCCAGTACTAAAAACATATAGGTATTAGTTACAGACAGAAGATCGGCACTTGTGACAAGTAATTGACATCTTGACGTCTCGGCAGCAGTTAATTGATGCTGATGTCGGCGTAGCAGATTACAAAACTCATGAAGATCCTCAACTATAATACGAGATTGTTCAATATTTGTCCTACATATTTGTGGCCAAAAATTCCCCCCGATTAATTAATACAAGCCACATTGCAGCCTGATCTGAAGGGTATTATATATTACTGCGATGAAGCCTAAGACCTTTTTTATTAGACTATCACTACTAATGAAATGATTTATACCTGATTCTCCTTTCAATGGTTAATCTTTTCTTTTGTTACAAATTAGACTGCACATGAATCATCATTTTTTCTCTCAACATACTATGGTCATCAATTTAAACTTACAATCAATGTATTTCTTTACCTTATTAAAAATAGAATTACAAAGTCTAAAATCTAAAATAAATACATTAAATTGATATTTTCAAAAGAAAATCATAAACTCTGAAATTGGTTAAGAAGCTTTCGGGTATGAGATGATACAGGTCTCGTTTGGGTAGGGCAAGGTTGGGTACTTCTTTACTCTATAAATTCAATGTCGTTCTTCCCCAAATCTTGATTCTTCAATTATGTAATTAATTACATTAGTTTTTAAATTTTAATATTTTTCTTATGATTACTTAACATAGTTTTTTTTATTTTTTAAATCTTATTAAAGAGGATTAAGTGATTTTACACCTACCCCGTTAACAAGACTCGAACCCTGCACCTCCTACTTGATAGTGCGGGCTCTAGCTCCCCATTAGCATAGATCAATTATTTTATCGTAATAAATACGGTATTATAAATATAATTGAAAACATTTAACTTTCAAATTTGATCCCTGCACTAATGATTAGATGTTGATGACTCTGCAAATGATTTTACTAACAAAAGGTTTCCGACGAAGATGTATCTAGGCGTCAAAACATTTTTCATTTGACCTAATATCTGTCACTAACTGCTCAGATGCTGAAAATCATACATCAATAACTATTGTGCGTTATACTGACAATTAAAATAGTGTAGTTTGTTCAAGAAGTACTAATTTGGCATCTTTGTTACACAGATTGTTAGTAATACAATAAACTGACCAGCTTGTCATTTCTAGTACACAGCAAGGCTGCGACTCGCGGAAAACAAGTCTATTTGTCACTATAAGAAGATATTGTCTTTCAAAACTTTTTTAGTGATCAAAAGTTAATATCTTGATTAAATTCACATAATTAAATATGGTATTAAATCTAATAGGAAAACAGATAAACTTCAAAATTAAAATTTAAAAAAAATCAAGCTTACAGGGGAAGGAGGTGGTGGGAGGACAACAGGTTTGGGCAAAGAACCGATCTGCACAAACGAACTAGTCACAGAAAGAGAACCAGTAGCAGAGTTATTGCCCCTCTCTGAGTCGCCATTGTAAAAAACATCTTCTACTTGTCCTTCATCAAACTCCATCATCAAAGACTTCCCCTTCATAGTGTTCCTTGTTCTCTCTCTGTGCCTCCCTTTTATGTAAAAAATGACTTGCATCTTTGTGTGTTATATAGACGGTCACTATCTTTGTTTGGTACACGAGATTACATAAAGTTCTTAGTTTGTGGTAATTATATGACCGACGGACGCGTGTTCGGTGCATTGTGGAGTGACTCAGTTGAGAATTAAAAAGTTATGAATTATTCGAATCATAATAATTTTGTGCAATAAATAGAGAGAGACATAGTTAGTTAGGATAGGAAGTGTGGGGAAGACAGATGGAATACGAGATGCTGCTAGAGAGTTTGTTACATATACAGATGTTAGAAAAGGTTTGTCAAGGAGGTTAGAGTCGTCTTATACTCACATTATATGTATGTATGTATATACATATATGGATCATAGTTGGGCTGGAGTACAGTGAAGCAAAAGTGGCGGGAAGCGTGCTAGCTGTTTTTACTAAAGACCAAAAACTAATGCTAAGATATTTTCTTATATTTTGATTATTGGCGCATTAGGTGAGAAACAGAGAAAGTATATGCAGTTAAGACGTGTATTTCTTCCTTATTTACTAAAATTAAGTGCAGAAAAGTATTTATGTCTCTACACTCAAACTTCCAAATTGTATGCAGTCCTCCACTACTCTTCGTAAAATTATGAAAAAACATCTGGATTGCAGTATATTAATTTAGTAAAGCTGGTAAGATGATGCATAAATTGTTAAAAATTGATAGGTTGTTATGCAAAAGTGTAAATTACTCGTTAGCAACTTGATATACTGTTTAGAAATTTAAAACAAAAAACTGTTTAGAAATTTAAGGTTTTAATTTGCAAATTGACGACAATCATGTTAGTTCACAAAAGTATACTGATTCTATACAAATTAATGTTTATTTAAACTGATATTCATGATTATAAACTCTGGTTAAAAATTAGTATGAAAGTAACTGTTTTTGTTACACAATCGGGTTTTGGATTAAAAAATTCAGAAAAAGGAAATTCTATATATAAGTATTAAAAAATAGGAGGCAAATCACCAAACTTAGGAACTAAATTAGTACTTGCATGATTCTTTTTGTTCATAAATTTAGAAAATAGGAGGCAAATCACCAAACTTAGGAACTAGGCATTTCAGATGTTCCTTTTATAAACACAAAGCTCAAGCAGTTGAAGCGAAACCAATGACATGTCAAATTATGATATTGGAAAATTTTTAAGCCACCCATATGGTAATTGAGTCTAATGTTTCATTATCACCTATTAAGATTGAGATTTAAATTAGAGGCAATTTTTGTTCGGGGTGATAAGGAGACAAATGGAGTTTAAGATAATTTACTTTGTTATACAATTCTAGAAATAACACCTTCCTGCAAGGTTCACTTACATAGTCTAATTTACACTTAAATGAAAAGTTGAAAGACTAACCGATTAAGACATTGTCACCAGTAATCCCCACAAGAACAAACTCCATCCTGGAAGTGATGAAACCGATTAATATCTCTGACAACAATCTCCCGCTGAACAATCTTTGATATGCACTTAAATACGCCATGGCAATCAATACATATTTTCAGATTCTTCATTATATGTATAGGCCTACCAAACGGCGTGCTCATAAGACCAAAAGCTAGAGCCAATCTTTCACTATGCACCCACAAAAGCCGAGCTTTCTCATCACCTTCCACATCAAGTAATATAGCATCACAATACGGAACATATCCCATTTTCTTAACTTTCATATTTAGCCACTCTAACATACCGTATATTAACTTAATATCAGAATGTGAAACGTCTCCTACTGTGAAATAATGAACCGTGCCTTGGTTTTCAATCCAACTTAAACCAGGTTCTTTTTTTACTCTGTTCTTTTTCATGTTTTTCCTCACGAACGCCACATTTTCCCATCTTTTAGCAGTGGCATACATATTTGATAGCAATACATATGTCGCCTCATCTTGTGGTTCCATCTTGAGCACATGTTCAGCACATGTTTTTCCCAATTCAACATTGTTGTGAATAACACAAGAACCTAGTAATGAACGCCAGATCATCACACTCGGCTCAACTGTCATTTCCTCAATTAGCTTGACAGCCCTGTCAAAATAGCCTAAACGACCAAAAAGCCCTATCATACAAGTAAAATGCTCGATACAAGGTTCAATACCGTGATCATCTACCATGGAGGAGAAATAAGCTTCACCTTTATCTAAGAAGCCGTTATTGCTACAAGCTGAAAGGACACCGACATATGTTAATTTATTGGGCTTCTCCAATGACTTTTTCATTTCATCAAATAAACCCAAAGCTTGAGGACCTAAACCGTGCATAGAGTACCCTGAGATCATAGCATTCCATGACACTATATCCCTTTTCGTCATCAAGTTGAATACTAAACGAGCATCCTTTATTTTCCCACATTTAGCATACATATCTATTAAACCATTAGCAACCGCAATATCTTTGTCATGTATAGTTTTAATACTCAAAGAATGAATTTGAGTACCAAAACCAGAGGCTACTAAGCCAGAACAAGCGCTAAGAATACTAGAATATGTAACCTCACTCGGCTCCGATTGGTCCTCGAACATATCTATGAAAAGATTTAATGCTTTCTCGCCTTCTCCCGATTGCACATAACCAACAATTACCGTGTTCCAACTCACATCATTTAAGTTTTTTGATTCCATAAATAGCTCGAAAGAATTCTCCATTTTACCACATTTGGCATAAACATCCATAAGGGCATTCGAAACATATATGTTTGAAACAAGACCATCCTTTATTACATGGCAATGAATCCCTCTCCCTAACTGTAAATCAGACGTAGCTGCACACGATTGAAGAACGCTACCAAAAGTAAATTCATTAGCTTTTACTAAACATTGCCTCATTCGACGAAACATTTCGATCGCCTCCTTACTTCTCTCACTCTGCGAGTACCGAGCAATCATGAAGCTCCACATAATCACATCATGTTTAGGAATATCTTCAAATACTTGTTTAGCGTCCTCAATATCCCCAAATTTAGTATACAAATCTAACAAAGAAGCACCCACATACCTGTCCGTCTCGTAACACAGTTTCAAAGCATACAAGTGGAGACCCCTCCCTAAATTAATATCCTCTAGGCCAAGAGACGCCTTAAGCGCACTACTAAGCGTAAAATTATTCGGATCAAAGCCCGCCATCCTCATCCTCGATAATTCCCCTAAAGCCTCTGTAAAACATCCATTTTCCGCATAGCAAGTGATCATCCCTGTACAAGACACCATGTCCTTGTTTAAAATTGACTCAAACACATTTTTAGCATTTTTTACAAAGCCACAAGCGGAATAGGCGTCGATTAGAGACGTGCCAACAAACTCATTACACCCATGACCGACTTTATACAAACACGCGTGGACACTCCACGTAAGCTCCGACCACTCCATTTCCACGAGTAACTTCAAAACGGTAGTGAATACGAATGGGTTCAACTCGTGACCTTCTCTATGCAACCTAGTAAATAAATCTATAGCCTCGTTATACCGCATTACTCGCGTATACCCTTGAATTAACGTCACATACGAAACATTGTTCCTTTGAGGCATTTCATCGAATAGTTGGCGTGCATATAACAATAATTCCCCTTTTACATACATATTGAGAAGTATATTCCATGTAAATAAGTGTAAGATTCCACCTTTCTTTAAAATCCCACAATGGGTTGCTTTTCCTGCATCCAAATTATGCGTTTTTACGCAGTTTTGTAAAATATTTGCATACCAATGGGAATTAAACTCTGTATCGTTCAAAAAGGACGAACAATTGCGATAAATTAAGGGTATCAAAGGGTTGCTTTTGCATTTTAGAATTGAGAACGTTGTTTTCCAACTTATACATTTGATTATCATGTGTGTATCAAGTAATGATAATTAGTTTCAAGTTAAAGGGAAAAAAGGTTGAATGAAATTAATTTTGTGGTTAAATTTATATTTGCTCTGCTAGAAAGAATAAATGATTTTTTGTGATAAAATTTTTTGGCGGTATGTTTATTTTGAGAGGAATGGTGTATTACACTATTCGTTCTTAATTATAATTTTGGACCAAAAGTTTGCTTGAAAGTTGAATCTTTTTTTTAAAAAAAAAGGTTTATGCCAATTTGGTATAACATTTGAGTTTAAAAAAAATCAATCTTTACTTTGAATGTGTTCTTACTTTTTAGGAGTATCTTTTAAGGAATGAACTTGTGCTCTTACTTTTTTTATTAATATTTTTTTTTTGTCCTTTTTTGGATGATCATAAATTTTCTTTTTATAAGGGAAAAATAGATAGGATCACATGATGTATTTTATTTTTTGGGGGTTAAAATGTTTTTTTTTTAAATAAGGGTGATTATGTTTAATCAGATCTCTTTTTTATAACACAAAGCAGACTATATCAAAAAAAAAAAAATTGTAATCAAATTCAAGACAATATCAATTGTAAAGGATGCATAAAATCAGAAAATATGAATGGAAATTTGTTACAGTTTTATTTGAAATACTAAAGCATCCACATTTTGACAAAATAACGAATTTGCACCCTTAAGAAAATTCCATTCTCTAGCTAGTATTTAAGAATATGAAATTAATATATTAAATATCCATTAGAGTGCGTCTTTTTTCCAATACAGAAAATCTGAAACCATTGCAAAGTAAGAAAATGATCTTGTGTACTTACTTCTTGTATCCATATTTTTTTGTATTTCTTTGGATGATCATAAATTTTTCTTTTTATAAGAGAAAATAGACAGGATTACATGTTCATTGCAGTGTATTTTATTGTTTTTGGGTGATTATGTTAAATATAAATCGGGGCTTTTTTTTTTAACACAAAACAGACAATATGTCAATATCACACCTATTCACTGCACATAATTTGAAACGTTTTTTTAAAAAATACGGTCTTTTTAAGAATATCAATTGTAAAGATGCATAAAATCAGAAAAATATCGCATTTCCACTGCACCCCTTAACAACGTTCACATCCGGCTCAATATCATATTTAACACACAAAAAAAAACACTTTATTAAACTTAGCTATTCATTTTATATATTTGCAATAACTCAGGATCTATATCTAGGCTATCTATTTTTTATTATGTATTTATAATTGAAGAAATTATTTTCTACATCTAATATATTTTTTTACTAAAAATTAGCAATAAGAAAAACCTAAAAGTTGTTGAATAATTGTTGATTTATTTTTAGTCTCTTGCACCTTCCCGGTGTACTCAATTAAATATTAACTCGATTAGTTTGGACTCTATTTTTGTTATTTTGAATATATGTATGGATCGTCTCGAACGAATTTTAAAAAATAGGTAGAAAGTATATGCAATCTAATGTTTTTACAGCATTAGTAAAAGCTAAATAGATATGTTATACGCAAATATCATTTTAACAACTAAAAGCAATAAGTATAAAAACATATAAGTATTTTAATCAAATAAGTATAATTTGTTACCCTTACTGTGACTAATTAGTTAATATTTGAAGACATGATATACCATTTATAAATGATCATATGTTCTTAAGTGAAAAATTTACATGTACCATTATGTAGTTTTGATAAGAAAAATATTTGATTTGTAAAATTAAAAAAATTGTTATGGTAATAATTTTTTTCCCCTAGTCTATCTCATAGGTGTCAAGCAAAATGAAGGGAAAGCCTCCTACCCCGGTAGAAGGCAAGTTTCGTTCTTATATATCGTAGTTACAACTTACAAGTCGTAACTCGGATTTCCGACGTTCACCGAGAGTCAGACTTTTTCTTTTTGACTTTTTAAAAAACAAACAAAACAAAGTTATAAACTTGGTTATTAAAGTTAGAAACTGACTTCGTAAATTTTTGACTTCATTGATAAATTATATTGTGACTTTTTCTCGATGATTGTCTTTGTATAACTCGTTTGGTTAATTCGAGTAATTATGAAAGAAAAATAGAGTTTTTGGCGAGGAAGAAATACAGATGCGAGGATTCGTGGGCCACTATGTTTGTGATCTCAGACATACCCGAACTTAGTTGTTATGATATTATAGAATCTTTGCTCAAAATAAAGGAAGGCGAGGTACTTGTATGTAGGTACATGTCTGATACTAGCCAAAATCTCAAGATCGGCCCGAGTGTTAAGTCTTATGATGTTAATGGCAATTTGCTTAGGGATATCTCTGTTTCCACAGAAAGTGACCATTTTAAAGTCATATTGTATGAGGAAACTTGGGGTTCAACAAGCGTTTATGATGAAGAGATAGAAACTATGGTTTATCGGAGTTTGAAGATTCATTTGAGGAACGGTTTTGATCACGGGCAAAGAAAAGAAATAAAGAGAGAGAATCGAAGAATCATCGAATCAAGAAAAAAGTCAAACATTCTAAAAGAGAGAATCCTTGGCTTATTCAGATGCAGATCAGTAGAAGAAAAAAGGAAAGGAAGAGAAGTAAAGGAAACTACGAATTAAAGTGCGGATACATACATTATTACTTTCAACATGATTCGTCTTTCTTTCAAGAAAACATCCTTGAAGGTACTTTTACGTGAACCGCACAATTTCTACTCACTTGCATAATCTTTTCATTGGAAATATAATTAGTAATTGAGTTTATTGCTAACCTTTTAGCTCTACAGATGAGTTAATTAACTGATTTAAGTTTGTCTCTAATTATTGTAATCAAAGACCCAAACTATTGGAAATTAAAAGTAGAATCACCACTAAGAAATTTTTTGCCCTTCTAATTTTTCGAAGGAATGAGTTGTGTACTTGAAAGCCCTTTTGACTAAGAAAAGCAAAACTGAGAATGTGAAGTTAGTTCCTTATATATTTGTCCATAAGTAAAGATTTATTCGAAATCAGGTTGTTACTTTTTGATTGTACAATACTCCTGACTTCGACTCAAAGCCTCCGTAAGATTTATATATTTGTCCATAAGTAAAGATTTATTCGAAATCAGATTTATGTGTCGATATATCCTTCCCCATATATATATATATATATATATATATATATATATATATTCTGTAAAACTTCTTATTTTACAGTTTTGGGATGAGGATTTGCCTAAATGTTTAATTATGCTTTAGAACAAGAAATTCAACGAAGATAAAGAAAACAAGAAATCCACATATGTCGTATGAAACAAGCTCTAATCGCGAGTTATATACATCCAAGAAACGCTCAAGTTTTCGCATTGCTGAAGACCAAGTTATTGACACAGTATCAAGATTACCCCTCAAAAGTCTTGCTCGCTCTAATTGTGTTTCGCAACAATGGAGACGTTTAATCTTAGAAGACATCATCAAAAGAAACTCCTCTAAACTTTTGATACTCGCTCATCGAAAAGGCAAATGTTTATTCCATTGGCTTGACCAGGAAATTCGTGTCAAAAAGATATGTAGCCCAATGGAAAGAGCACTTCTTACCGGTTTAACGTGTTAGAGCTCATAGCTCTTGTAACGGGTTGTTACTTATTCAAATTGGAAAAATCTTAGCTACGTGGAAACAACTAACAAATTACTTTAAACAAGTGCTTCCATTAAATTTTCTTAAATTTGATGACGATTTCCGGGCTGATCTATGTCTTAATTATGCCAAGAATGAGTACAAGGTTGTTTTGGTGGAGAGAATTTTGTCATATCATCCGCCTTTAGAACAATTTTGGGTTGCCACATGTAGGGCCAAAAAGTGGGAAAAACTTGATGTCCCTTCATTTGTAGAAAGTGTGTACCAAGGGCCGTCTTTCAGAGGATATAAGCATTGGTTTCGAGAAGTCGTATCTTGCCTTATATTCATTCGATTCTTTATTTGAACCACATATTCGAAACAGGTAAAACCACTATGGTTTTGGTTAGGGGCGTGAGCCGTTTATTGGGTTTTTCTAACTCGTAGACTTGAAGGATCGGGTTATTTTAGTGTGTTGACAGCTCGATCGATACTTCAGAGCCAAACTTGATAAGATATTTTTAGAAATCTCTCTACCCGCAGACTCGTGGTCTGGTATGTCGTCTGTATCTTAGGCCTTAATAGGAGTTTGCAAAATTTGTTTATACCGAGTAGGGCCGTTTTTTTTGTGTATCAAATTCGTACATTTAGTTTATTATACTCATTATAACGTTTTATATGATATGGGTTTGTCTCGACTATTGAATTTATGAGTATTGACGGAGCTTGTCATGTTTCAGTTAGTTAGTTAATTTGGATTAATTGTGGACGGAATGGTTGTCTTTGGAATTTATGACATAATTGGTCCGTTTAGATCACGTTTATTAGTGTGCACGCACCCCGATAAAGCTTTTTTTAATCCAGTCTGTATTGGGCTCTCTAAGACCTTCTGCCTCTTTTGATCTGATATTCGACTGACGTTCTTGACAATATTTCAGTTCTTCTTTTTCGATAGTTGGGACATTTTGTATCGTTATATTACATTTTTTTAATGTATTTTGAATAATTTGCAGGTAGATTATCATAGGGGGTTTTATGAGTTACTGGGCTTCTGGGTGACCTTTGTGGTTTTGTATTATTCTATTTTACTTAGCCTCTTGAAGATTGTTCCAGTGGCACTGAACTATGTATTTTCGCCCGTTATTTTAATAATAATGAGCATGTTTATTTTATTTTTTAAAAACGTACCCGGTTTCAGTTTTAGGGATAGCGTGGTACCCTTATTCAAACACAAAGGAAGATGAACTTTTGGTGTCTATGCGTGTTGGATATGACTGGACTGTAAAAGCTTACGATGTTAATGGGCGTTTTCTTGCAGATATTATGGGGGGAAACAATATTCTTCTTTTAGCCTCGTTTTATACGAGGAACGCTGGTTTTCGCTGGACAAAATTTTTATATTGAGTTTAGTTCTTGGTTCTTTTCAGTAAACTCATTCGTTCATGTCTCGTGGACCATGGTATGTTATAGCTATTAGTTTTTCAGTTTGATGAATCTTGTCAAATTCTCAAAATTTGGTAAATCATAATTTCATGACTGTTTTTTGCAAGACTGGTTCAAAGATTTCGAGGATTTTAGAGAATTATCAAAATAACTGTAGAAGCCACATTAAAAGATTAGTATCTTTAGTTAAAAAATAATAATAACCTGACACTTGACTACACTCTGTTAAATTTGATCGTTTCCTTGGGTATACTTGCAAACTTGGAACCAAGCTTAACCAAGTCTGTCTTTTCTATTTGATTTGAAATTTGCAGACCAACAGGACTATCAATTTCTTCGCTATTTCAGTTAGTATCGACCTTATTTGGTGTGTTATCAACATGTAGAATCATATCGATCATTGGACATGTACAAACTAGAGGACGAATATTCCCTTCAGCTTATGAATAAAGGTAGATTAGCCTAAGAAATCAACGACGAACATGCATCTTAGGCCTTGAGCCCTTAAAAAAGGCCTTTGTGTACACGCATGTATTGTGGTGTATTGAGGCAGTATTCATATTTGAAAGGGTCGACCGATTGAAAATATTTCGGGGCAACATTATAGAACTCTAGATCAACTTTTTTTCTTGCAAAGTTTTCACACATACTTTTTTTCTTTTATTCCTGATCAACATATTTATATTCCGGAGCCGTGCCTCTCAAATAGCTCCAAATGTTTTTTTTTCTTGAGGATAAACCGACGTGTATATATCATTCTATTATAATAAGTCAACCCAAGTCAAATGAGTCTGCCCAATTTTGCCTATTTTTTTCGGAAATACCCTAACTCTATTTTAATAATTGCCAACGTACCTAATCTAATTAATTAACAATTTGTCCTCACTATATTTTCTTAATTACAAATGTATCCTAAATTAATTAATAATTCGTTTTAACCGGCATAAATACAATAAATGATATCAAATTTGAATATTATGTTTAAGATAAAATATATTACGAGATTTATGTCGTTACGCGTCTCACACGCAACGCGTGGGTAACTTTTACTAGTATATATATATATATATATGGAGCATATATGTACACCATAAAAAACATACACTTTTTTTTGTAAAAATGCTCCAAATCAATATTTGATTAATGCAAATCTCCACGGTTTCACGACGGGAACACAACTATGCGTCTTGTTTTTTTTTCTGAGATGTATAATGACATGTTTTGAATTTTTAAATTTGACCATAATTTCGAAAACATGTCATTATACATTTCGGAAAAAAAAAACAAGACGCATATTTGTGTTTCCGTCGTGAAAACATGAAGATTTGCATTAGCCAAATCTTGATTTGGAGTGTTTTTATCAAAAAAAATGTTCAAATTGATGTCTAAGTTGATGTTCATATAACCTCTCCTTGGTCTACAAAACCGCTTGATAAACCTATTCCTAGCATAATACGCTCCATGTGTTGCTTCAATTTTTTTGCATCTCCGGTGTTTCATTTTTGATACAGTCTCGCCTTTTAATACACGTGTCACTCTTTGAATGGACGTAGCTGAAATGAACTAATACTTAATTAGTTTTAATTTCATAAATTAATTTTTAATTAAGTTTTAAATAAGTTAACAATTCAAAATTTAAATCTTAACTAAACAAGCATGGTCATAGGGTTTTATTGTTTCTCATATCCTAATAAAGTGCACATTATATGCCTACTGCTTTAAGGATCTCCTTCATTTTTTTCCAATATTTTTTTCCAATATTTACCATCTGGCGACTGATCAAACGTTCCCAATATAAGATTATAGTACTTCGAATTCGAATTACCGAATTGAATAAATATATTTCTCAAATTGCATTTGCAAATAGTTGTCCCTTTGGATAGTGAGTGGTGACACAAGTGTGAGATAGATTCAAAAATCAGACATAAACGAAAAGAAAGCTTACCACGAAACACTGGCGGAACCGGAATTCAATTCTTGGGAGTCCGTTAATTTTTTATTTTTTTAGTACAATGACAATAAACGGTATAAAAAACCAAAGAAACTTGCTGTTTAAAACCTAGCTGACTTGCTCATTGATCTAAAAATTTAAAACGTTAATTTTTTTTAGTACAATAACAATAAACGGTATAAAAAATAAAAAAACCTAAAGTTTAAAACTTAGCTGACTTGTCCATTGATTTAAAAAATTTAAACGATACAGAAAAATTGACTACAAATACGAATTTATTAGTTAAAAATTTGTTGTAATATAACTATAAAACTACATGAAGAGTAAAAAAATAGATACAAGATTCGAACTAAATAGCTTCTGACACAAAAATTTTATGTTTACCGTTTGAACTAAATTACTATTTATTCATTTGGTTGCTATTAATGTATAAATTTTTAAATTTTTAAAAATAATTTAAAAAAATTTTGGGATGGGGCGGTGACAGCTCCTGCCATCCCCTGGTTCCGCCCCTGCCAGGAAACTCTTAACATAATCTTTCATTATGGCATTCTTCATAATAACAAAATTCGTCTATAATATTTAATTTCCCCATACCAAGCGGATCTTTCCGCATGACTTTCTGCAGATATTCGTTTTGGAAACCGAACTGAGACCAACCGTTAGAACTTAGAAGTTTCACCCATGAGAAAATAATGGGCAATCATCAAGAAATCAACAAATTAAACTATAAGCGAAAAAAATGTGCAAAATAATTAGGACCACAAAATTGGATAAAGTAGAGACCTGTTCCCTTTAGATTTTAAGGGGATTTTGAGAGGGGAAAAAAAATTCATTCTTTGTAAAAGTTGGTTCTTATAATAGTTAGTTCTAGAATCATGAAATAAGTTTTTTAAGTATTTTTAAGTTTTGGTATATAAGTCAAAAGCAGGAACTTAAATGGTTGGTATTATAGATATTATCACAAAATCAATTTAAATAAAATATTTTCAATAATATGGAGAACTGGTCAGCAAACTTTTTGGAAGAGATTCATATATGAATTTAAATATGGTCCTACTTTTGAGAAAATATAAAAAATATTTTACCAAAACATTTTAAAAAAAGTTATATAGAAATACTTTTTAACGCTAAAAAACATTTTCGACTTTTTGAGTATTGATCTCAAACGCCCCTGCAGGCAGTTTGTCATTAATGAGAATTACTAGAGAACAGTCGGCTATATGACTGGTTCACAACTTTTTTACATAAAAATGTGTCGTATGAATAAAAATAAATAAATTTTGATTAATATTTAAGTTTAGTGTAGGTCTTCTCAGAGTTCTATATTTTTATTTTTGTTTTTAATGTTTTATACAATTTGTTTTTAATTTATCAAATTCTAATTTGTTGAAAATATAAAAAATAAATGAGTTAATCTAATGGTTATAGTGAGTGTTTCAAATAGACACTTTGATAGGTTATAAGATATAATCCCTTAAGTAAACCCAAAATAATTGGAGACTTTTTGGTAACAAATTTTAAGTTTAGATTATGTCTGAATAAATATTTGATAAAAATCAACCGCGGTATATCGTATTATATACTCTTTATACATAGAGTCCAAATCTTTTATCTGCTATTCTATACTTTCTTTCGTGTCTCCTTTGTTATTGAGATGTATTGATACGTGACTTATAGTAATTGTATAATTTTTTTCAAGTTTTTTAAAAATAAATTTTTGGATAGAATAAGAAAAGGGACACGAAAGAGAGAGAATAGAATAGCTAGCAGAAGATTTGGACTCTATTATTTAGGAATTTTTTTAATGTAAATACTTCAAGATGTCATTGGACTATAATTTACTTCCATGTAAACCCTAAGCATGGGTTGAGTGAATAAAAACTTTCATCAATGAATAAGACATGTTTTAATCTTCTCTCTGTTCTTCTCCCTCTTCTAGACACAACACGTTATGCAAAAAAGGTGTAGTCCCATAATAATAATATATATTTAGCTTTTAATATCAAGTAAAAATATATAGATTAAAAAAAAACAAGGGTCAGCTAGAAGGGTGGGAGAGCGAGGAAAATTACATACGAGTCATGAAGGATTTTGGTGTTAGCACAGCCAGAGACCTTATTCCTGATTTCGAGTGTTTTCCGAGACAACATCCACTTTTATTGTCGTACACCGTAACAAATGTTCCAAAGATTTTAACTGCAAAAAAATGTTTATTATTACGTTCACTCGATGGAAAAGATCATGTTAAGAGCATGTTCAGTCCAGTGGAAGAATACGTATTATCCCGTCGCAATGTTATAGCTCATTCTTCTTGTAACGGATTGATTCTCATTCAAATAGATGATACTTTATTTGCTTGGAACCCAGTATCAAAATTCTTCAAGAAGTTGCTAACCTATAAAGACGTAGATATAAAACGTGGCGGATACAATTCTTTGGCTGAACTATGTTTTGATCTGTTCACGGAAGAATATAAGGTTGTGCTGGTAAATTTATCTCACTCACATTCTGGTATATATGAGTGTTTCTATGTTGCCACTTGCGGTGATACTAGTACTTGGGAAGAAATCGAGGTTCCCTATGGCTATACTATTGATAATGTGCATCTAGGTACGCTTTTCAAAGGGAAAAAATATTGGATTTGTAAGGGTCGGTTGTCGCAATGTTATTTAGAAGATGATATTCTTCGATCAAACCATATAATTCGTTTTGATCCGCACACGAATGAGATCGTTGAAGTACCAATACCACAACCTAAGAAGGGTGATAGAGACACCATTGTTGGCTTAGGAGTTCTCGATGGGTTCCTTTGTATGACACGTTTGGATGATTCGGAGAATTGTGTAAGAAAAATAGAGTTCTTGGCGATGAAGAAATACGGATTTGGGGATTCGTGGGTTACTATGTTTGTGATCTCAAACATACCCAAACTTAATCGTTATGATATTATAGAACCTTTGTTCATGACAAAGGAAGGTGAAGTACTTGCGAGCATGTACATGTCTGGTACTAGCCAAAATTGTAATATCGACCCGTGTGTTAAGTCTTATGATGTCAATGGCAATTTTCTTAGGGATATCTCTGTTTCCACAAAAAATGACCATTTTAAAGTCATATTGTATGAGGAAACTTGGGCTTCACCAAGCGTCTATGATGAAGAACATACGTATGATTTAGCTGAGCTTGAACTTGAAGATTCATTTGAGGAAGGGTTTCGGTCACGGACGAAGAAAAGAAATAAAGAGATAGAAACGAAGAATTATAGAATCAAGAAAAAAGATAGACATTCTAAAAGAGAGCATCGTTGTCTTATTCAGATCGAGGTCAGTAGAAGAAAAAAGGCAAGGAAAAGAAGCAAAAGAAATAAAAGAAACTACGATTCAAAGTGCGGAGACATAAATTTTCACTTGCAACATGATTTATCTTTCTCTGAAGAAAGCAACCTTGAAGGTACTTTGAAACGAACCTTGCAACTTTTTTTTTTCTTGTTTGAATTTGACTGCAGTTGAGTTTGGATAAGTTTAGTGCTGATCTTTTCAGCTCAACGTGCAGGACACTGAAACATTTTATTATATTAAAAACTAGTTGTTGGAAACTTTGTGTTTCGTGTAAACCGGTAGCAACAATATCCTACTAATTACAAATTATATCAACACTAGTTTCAAGCTGTAAGGACCTAATAGTGAACAGTAAAGATGGAATCTCCTCATCCCGGATGAACAGTTTTTATTATTTGATTCTTAAAGAAAAATAAGTTATGTACTCCAAAACTCTTATGTTTAAGAAGAACGAAAAAACTCGAAGAATGTGAAGTTAGTTCCCGAGATAGTTGTCATTTCAAAAAGATTTTCTTCCTTTTTGTGAGTTAATTATTACTTTATAAACTGTACTCTTGGCTAGACTCAAGGCCTCCTGCCTCCGTAGGTCGTAACACATACTTTAACAACACTATCTGACTATTATAGGGACAAGATTTGACTTGGAGGCTAGATCATATTGTTTAACAAGCAATGGCATGAAGATTAAAAAAAGACCGTCAGATATTTCGCATAAACCTTGCGTTATAGGCGAGCTATATACATCCATGAACTGCCGCTCATATTTTGACATAGCTGAAGATCTAATTATTGACATATTATCACGACTACCCCTCAAAAGTCTTGCTCGTTTTAAGTGTGTCTCGAAACAACGGAAAATTTTAATCTTACACACCGTCAGCGTAAGGAGTAATTCAAAGCTTTTAATTATCTCTCGTTTGGAGAACAAATGTCGATTTCATTTGCTTGACCAAGAATTCCGTGTTGAACGAATATGCAGCCCAATGGAAGAACACTTATTGGACTCGGTTGCTTCTATTCATGTTCATAGCTCTTGTAACGGGTTGTTGCTTATTGAAATCGATAAGAATTTTGTAGTGTGGAACCCGCTGACGAAATTCATCAAAAAGGTGAGTTCATTATATCCCTATTATGATGATTATTTTCGGGCCGATCTGTGTTTTAATGATACCAATAATGAGTACAAGATTGTCGCAGTAAATGAGGACCGTCATCCAAGTTCTGAATGGTTTATGGTTGCCAGATTTGGGGCTCCTACATGGGAAGGAGGGGATTGTACATGGGAAGGAGTCGATGTTCCTTTTGTTGTAAGAAATGTGTGCAAGGGTCCGTCTTTCAAAGGATATAGGCATTGGTTTTGCAAGAGTCATACATTGCCTTCTGATAAATCAATTCTCTCGACCAACCATATAATGTACTTTGACCCGAGTACTAATGCGTTAATTGAAGTACCAATGCCACAATGTAAGAATTTTGACACACATATCATTGTTGGCTTAGGAGTTCTAGATGAGTGCCTTTGTATGACTCGATATCCGGCACATTATGAAGGTAATATAGAGTTCTTGAAGATGAAGGAATATGGAAACGGGAATTCATGGGATATTATGTTTGTTATTTCGAACGTACCCAAATTCAATCCTAAGAATGATAATGTGGTACCCTTATTCATTACAAAGGAAGGTGAAGTTTTGGTGTCTATACGTTCAGGGAATAACTATAAGTTGACCATAAAAGTTTATGATTATAATGGTCGTGTTCGTAGAGATATTCAGGCTTATTCTGGATTTGTTTTACACGAGGAAAGCTGGCTTTCACCGGACGAAAATCTTATCAAAATAAAATACTTCGATTAATGGTTACTTCTTCATTTTTATTTAATGAAATCAATCATTCAATGAGTCTTCTGTTGTTTTCTCTTTTTTTTTTTAAATTGTGAACCTACAGGCTACGTGACTGGTTCTAGGATTTTGAAGGTTTTTAGAGCATTATCAAAACAAGCCTTTTTATGTTGTTCCGGGCAGAGTGCACGTTTGTTGACTTGGCTCTAATATTTGTATACAATATTTTCTCAGAAAAGAGAAACACTTACTCAAATTAAACTGTTCGCAACTTCAGCTGAAGAAATTCTTGGCCTGGAAAAGTTTTGTTGTAATTGGGTATTTCCTTGGATTTATGCTTAAACTTGAAAAGTTGAAATTGAGCCTGACCAAGACTATTTTCTGCGGAAGTTTAAGACTTGTGCATGCTAAGCCCATTTTTCTGCACCTGATGCCCCTCACTATAATCGTTTTAACTTGTAAGCAAGTGAGTTTTGTTTCCAAATTTAGTATATGCTAAGAAATATACTTGCCGAATCACATTTGTACCATCAACCCTTGTATGCTATAGCAGCTATAGAACATATGTACCAATTTACAAAGGAGGTAAGTCGTTCGTTTTTCTTAAAAATACGAAAGCTAGTGTTGTACTTGGTCGTAATTGTTGTTTCTATTTAAGTAGAACTTTGCAGGTTAATAGGATAGAAACATCCATTCCTTGCCTATTACTAGAAGCCATTGTATGTTGTTGTGGACAGAGTGCAATGTGCATGAATATGATTGATTTCCTCGTAATGTTCAAGCAGGCTTTAAGCAATCATAGAAATAATATAAATTGATTTACTTTGCATTCGTTCAAACATTTATATACAAGATTTTATTGAAAAGGAGAACCAGTAAGGAGTTACAGTAAAGGATTAGTATCTCCAGTTAAAATAAATTAACCAAACACTTAAGACTACGCTGTTAAAATTAATCCTTTCCTTGGGTGTATGCGCAAACTTGGAACCAAGCTTAACCCGGTGTATCTTCCTATTTGATTTAAAATTTGCTGATCAATGGAATTACCCATTTCTTCGCTATTTCAGTTAGTATGGACCTTATTTTGTGTGTTATAAAACAAGTAGTCATGTAGAGTTATAGCGATCATTCGGCATGTACAAACTAGAGGACGAGTATTCCCTTTTGGAGAAAACAAAGTTTTGTATAGGGTGATTGGATGCTACTGGCACAGCTTATGAAGAAAGGTAGGTTCGCCAACGACCATGCATTTGAGGCCTTGACTTGAGACCTTAAAAAAGGCCGTACAAGTCTTTTTCATTGTGTACACGCATGAATTGGGAGGGAAGGAAGGCAGTGTTCTTTTGAAAGGGTCGACCGATTGAATATTTAGGGACAACATAGAACTCTAGGTCAACTTCTTTTCTTGCAGTGTTTTCACACATGCATTATTGAATGGTAATAGCAGGGTTTTTTTCCTCATCGACATATGTAAATTTCAGAGCCGTACCTCTCAAATATGATCCACATGCTTTTTTTTACGATAATCCGACGTATATATTTATATATAAAATAAAAGGGCACGAACAGAGAACAAAAATCGACTAGTCACCAACCAATTCGGGACTTGGTCTATAAAACCGCTTGATAAATCTAATTCCTAGCATAATATGCTCCACATGTTGCTTCTATTTTTTTGCATCTGATCCTGTGTTTCATTTTCGACACAGTCTCGCCTTTAATTAAACAAGCATAATCATAGGGTTTTATTGTTACTCATATGCTAATTAAGTGCACATTATATGCCTACTGCTTTGAGGACCCTGCTTCATTTTTTGCCAAGAATCATGAAAGAAAAACATCACATAGTTTGTAACAAAAAGACAACATTTTTCGTTTTCACAATGAAATGCATATCTAAGATCTATCGCTATTAATTTCCTACCATCTGGCTTTGAATTATTGCAAAGTAATTTAGTTCATAATAAAATATGCATATTATACATGCGGGGTGCACTACAAGAAAATTGACAGTTTGCAACAGAAATTTTTGTTTGTATTTGAGCAATTCTGTTGCTGATCGTTGATCGGTAACAGATTAGCAACATAAACTACTATGATACTGTTTGGCTTGTGGCTGATTTCTAGTAACACAACTGTTGTTACTAATATCAGTCAGCAACATAATTGTAACAAGCTTATTATGTTGCTACTTGTATGTATAACGCAACACATTTTGCAACACGTCTGTAACACATAAATATTGTTACAAATATGTTACAATTTTTCAACTATATTATTTTATGATATAATTGTGTTGCTATTTTTAAAAATTTCTTTATATAAAAGTTTATGATGTGTTGCTATATTGTTACTAATATGTTGCTACATTCTTTTGTTGTAAAAAAATTGTTGCTAATAGTTAGAAATATAATACACTCATTTCAATGTAATATATTATATATTAATAATTATAACATTTATATTTATGATTTTCAAACAAAACCTAATCAAAACACAACATCATTAAATCAATTCATTATAATATGATGCAATATTACAAACTAAAACACATTGTAGCTTAATCTGCATAATCCTAAAACCAAAAGTCGATGTTCTCATTTCATACACTTACCGAAGAGTCGTTGTTTTCAGACATCTATCGATAGGCTCTACAACTTCAAAATTAACATAATACCCAGAAAATAAACTTATCACCACTGCCACTTTAACCACCACCAACGTTATCCTAATCATCGGGATCGTTGAGGTCATCCTCTGCCATGTCTTCAATCCCAACCTTGCCATCCAAAATGCCGTCTTCTTAGCAAATGGTTTATCTTCTTCTGCCCTAATTGGTTAAGTAACCAGTTAGAGTACCAAATATAGAAGAAATAGCAGTACGCCAGTAGGCCCAGTACTTGTTCAGTAACCATCATCGATTAAGCTAAAGTCGAGTTTCTGTGGGCGACCGATGAGCTTAGAAAGCCAACCCATATATACTAACTTGCTTGTTTGGGTCGCCAACAACCTCCAAAAAGATATCATCATCATCGAGATATATGTCAGACTCATCCAACTAATGTGAAATCGCAAACTTCTTTGCTTTGAACGCCTCCTAAAAAGTTACATGTTCAGACCCAAGAGCTAAATTAATAGTATTGTTCAAAATGAGCAAGTAATTAAAGAACTGATTACTTAAAACAAAGAAGACAGTTAATTTGCATTAGGATGCAATTAAAATTAAGTTGGGAACACTTAGACATGATATTCTCTTGGGCAAATACTCCATGATATAAAAAATAAAATACTTTTGCAGAGTACTACAATAATGAGATTAAAAGTGCAATTATGAACTATTAAAACTATAACTAGTCCATGAAAATTATCTCAAAACACATCAAGTCTTGAAATCATAGCAGTAATAAAGCATCCAGATTCCAGAATACTTCAACTACAATTTTTGGTACATGAATACTTCAGCCACATTATCACAAACTAAAATAAGAATATGAGCATGTGAATATAAGTTAAATTGGTCACAAAGTATTCCTTTTCAATTATGAGTTACTAATAAATTACCAAGTTACCCATCATATTCTATTCCAGATATATGGATACTGATTTGAAATTATGTACCCTAAGAATGATGCAGCAGTAAGAGAGTTTTTTCTTACATTGATGGTAGCTGACTTCTTATTGACAAAAAGACGGGTCTTTCTTCTTATGTGTGATCTCGAACTACTCATGGCAGGTTGGCTTTCTTTTGATGCCAAAAAGCATAACCTTTAAAAGTTAACATACAACTAAATAGAAATTCAATACATAAAACTAATAGATGGAAAAAAAGCAGCTTAATGGCTGCAACTTACAGCACTGCATATGGTTTGGATCCGGCAATATAAATTGAATTTCATATATCTCATCTCAAACTTCATTTGACTGATTTTACTCTTTCTTTCTTTCAAAATTTTTACTCAAGAGTTGTTATGTCTTAATGCAGTGCATCAAAGTTGTTAAGACAGCAAAATTGCATCCATGTGTAACATATTTGAAGTGGTTTGTATTAAATATATATACTCAAGACTTCTACCTCTTCAAGAAAAAAGCAAAAAAAAAACAAACACAACTTTAGAGTTGAGGAACCAAATACATTACATGTTCTAATTGCAGCTTTATAAGTATAAAAGAAAATAATCAGAATTTCAAAGTTGCAAGAAAATAAGCTATGTGATGTGTATTTTACCTAAACCGTTAATAATATTTCAGTACATATTACACACCAAGATACCAAAGTTTAATGTCAAGGATTTCCACAACTTGAATTTATATTACATAGGAAAATAATGAAAAATTAAAATCCAAATCATTGATTACGGAAGATCCTCATGTACAAACTATGTCCATTGCCAAGGAAACTAATACAGAAAAATATTTTTTTTTCTTTTGACTCTATTTTTCTTAATAAAATATCATCCAGTAATTATACGAAGTCTAAACAATCTAACTTAAACAAAGCAAGCATTTATTTCATGAATTGTTAAGCATTGCTGAAAGTAGTTAAATAGAAAATAAAGTTAGGTTCAAACTTTGAAACTCGGAACACTCTCCCACCACATAACAAATGCATAAAGCCAAACTCACTAAATATACAACTATAACTCTATAAGTATTTACCTGTAATGTAAGTATATAACACATCTAGTTGCACAACACTGAGTTACTTCATTCATGGACTTCATCGTTAATATCTTATCGAGCCGGTGCAGCCTGTGACAAAATTAAGGGAATATAGCGATCGTTTGTTGTGAAAATAGTCACTTAAGCAAAAGAAAAATTAACACACAATTTTATTTCTTTCACAAAATCACTTGAGTTTTTAACTTTAGTAAAAATCCTACGTGTATAAAACTTAAAATGGCATAATCATCTTTACAGTTTAAAGACAATTTCACTTTTTTTTAAAAGCGAGATCTAATAACTTAATATTTCAAAATTTGGGGGTAAGTTTAAGATTTCAAATAAACAAGAATGTGCCACCTAAAACAACGAAATCTGAAGAAAAAACTTAGATAAGCATACACTTAATTAAGTAAAACACGTACCTTTGATACGCATATACATGGTTTAAAATGGAAAAGGGTAAAATTCGTTGTATAATTGCAACAATTAGAGCAAATTTACAATGAATAGACCATTAAATAATCGGATTCAAACTATCATAAACAAACACAGACAAAAAAGGGAGAAACAACACATATTATCACAGATTAGTTCCACTTACTTAACAAACAATAATCACAATTAAACTAACATAAGATGGTTATAAGATAGGAAGAGAAAAGAGACAGAGAGAGAGACCTGTGAGTTGAGCCGCCACAGTTTAGTTTTTAGGGTTTTGTTTTGTATGTATTGCTTTTGTGCGGTGTGTTTGTGTGTGTGAGAGAGAGATCTGTGTGTCTCGTATGTATTTTAGTATCTTTTGTTGATGAAAAAAATAAGGGGGAAATCTGAAAATAAGTGTAGGAAAACGAAAATAAGTGTGGGAAATCTGAAAAAACAAAGAGGGAAACAGTAATCAAGGGCTAAATTTTGGATAGTAAGTATCTAATTTTGTTTTAATACTTCATGTAATATTTTATTATAAAGGAATTTTTTTATTACAAAGCTAGAATTATTTTAGTACGTTCATAAAATTGTTAATAAAAGTCATCGCTTGAATCAAATGAACTTGTTAATAAAATTGTCTCCGTTTTTTCAATTCAGCATTTGGATGTTGAGCAATTATTGCTCTAGCCTTACGTACAACTCATGAGACCTTATCGCTCTTGTTTCTTTTCTTTTATCTCATTGTCATTTTATTATATTCCCTTATCGACAGTTTCAGATAATAAATGTAACACAGTTGATTCGTTAGCATATCAAATATGAATGGATCTTTTTTCAAGTATTTTGATTTTATGTTAACATCTAAGAATGTCTTGTTTTGAAAAATATCAAACCACTAACACTTAAACAATACCATTTTTAAAAGGGATTGTATTTGGGGTTAGAATTTATGATTTGGTTTAATTTAAGGTTTAGTTCCGTCCATACACATTGGTTGCCTGGGTGGGAAACTAATATAATCAACTAATATATTCATAAACTTCTCGATCAAATAAATCCCCTATGATTTAATCGTTGATAGATCCAACTTTTGCATGTGTTCGTTTAATTCTGCATAGTACATTGTTATTCGTTTAGTATAATTTTTTATATAAAATAATGCATCTTAAATTGAATATAGAAAAAGAAACTTTTCCATAATAATATCGGTATTCAACAAATAAAGAATCATTGTGTTCAAATGCAATACTATGAAATGACCATTTTTGTCATTTTTCATTAAGAAACTTCGGTTTTGTAGTGAAGACCATTTATATCAAAGGTCCATTACAATCTTAATTGAATATATAGGATTCTAAAGAAACTTCAATGTAAACTATGTGTAGTAGTTAATTAATTCCAACTACTAGTAGAGTAACAATTTGTTTGTAAGGACTATTAAATAAAATATTGGGTTGATTATTTTTTCGCTTTTTGCTCTATTGCACGAGGGAAATAAATGTTGACTTGGTCCACAATTTCAAAGGGGATAACACATTTGGTCTATTTTTTCCCCTGGTTTGTTAAGGTTATTGTGGAATCAGTATACTAACATTGTCTATATCTTTGATTTTACCTACATTTTGGATTTAGATCTGTGCATAGTAATAACTAATTTAAGCATTTATTTAATCTTAAGACCATAAATTAAGAATAAGAACCACTAAAGTCGAACTTACAAAACAATTGAAGATGCATATGTAAGAAACAAGCATGTGCTATCGCAGCCACGTTAGTAAAATGATATTTTTTAAGATTTAGTATGGATTTATTGTTTATTTAATATATTTCTTATAAAAAAAATATTATTAACATGTCAAAATATGTTGCATTCAAGGAAATTATGTTGCTAAACTATGATACAACTCAGTTGCTATTTGCAATTAAATATTAACATTTATCTATAGCAACATATTTTTATGTTGTTATTTTTATAAGAAAATAATGTTGTTAAATTGATGGTAATTTTGTTGCTATTTTCATGGAAGAAATTTTGCCACATTTTTAGCAACAAATTTTGGTGTTGCTAAATTAAAGTTGCAAAATTGTTGGTAATTTTGTTACTAAATATTCCATGCAATTTTTGTTACTGTTTTGTTGCTAATATGTTGCTAATCAGCAACATAATTTAGCTCCTTGTTTTTTTTTGTTGCTATATGAAGAATTTCTTGTAGTGGTGACTGAAACGTCTCCGATCTAAGATTTTAATATCTCAATTCAAAGAATTGAATAAATATAATTTTCAGATTGCATTTACAAAAAGTAGTAATTCCATTGCCTAGTGTGACATAGCTTCCGAAATCACACATTAACAGAAAAAGTTTACCAGGATTAATCTTTCATTATGGCATTCTTTATAATAACAAATTTTCTGTATAATATTATATTTCCCTATATACCAAGCAGATCTAGGTTCTGCACGACTTCCTGCAGACATTCGTTTTCAAAATCGAATTGAGACCAACCATTAGAACTTAGAACTTAGAAGTTTCACCCATGAGAAAATGATGGGCAATCATCAAGAAATCAACAAATTAAACTCTAAGCGAAAAAAATGTGCAAAATAATTAGGACCACAAAATTGGATAAAGTAGAGACCTGTTCCCTTTAGATTTTAAGAGGCTTTTGAGAGGAAGAAAATTTCACTTGTTAAAGTTAGTTGTAATAGTTAGTTCTAGAATCATGAAATAAGTATTTTTAAGTTTTGGTATATAAGTCAAAAGCAGGAACTAAAATGGTTGGTATTAGATATTATCACAAAATCAATTTAAATAAAATATTTTCAATATCGAGAACTTGTCAGCAAACTTTTTGGAAGAGACATATTCATGAATTTAAATATGGTCCTACTTTTGAGAAAATATAAAAAATATTTTACCAAACATTTAAAAAAAATTGTGTAGAGTTACTTTTTAACTCTAAAAAAACATTTTTGACTTTTTGAGTATTGATATGGAAATGCCCCTTAATTGCACGCAGTTCATTTATATTTTTGGGACAATTAACCTAAATATACACTACGTCTATTAGATTAATAAAAACATATCTTTAAAAGTTAAATTATTCATCCACTCTCCTCCTTCTCCTCTCATTTTATCTCCAATCTCCATCTTCTCATTCTCTCTCCCTCCGATCTCTCTCCTCCTTCTTCTCACTCTATCCGATCTCTCATCTTTCATCTCTGTTTTCGATCTCTCTCCTCCTCCTTCTCACTCTCTCCGATCTCTCATCTTTCATCTCTGTTTTCGATCTCTCTCATCATTCTTACTCTGATTTTTTTTTCTCCTCCCTCTCTCTCTCCGATCTCTCTATTTCATGGAGATTGAGATGGACACATCTATCGAAATGGGTGGCGAGTGTGTACAGCGAGATTGAAAACTCGATGTTGATGTCGACAGAAATTCGGTCATCGAATAAGAGACCTACGACGGCGACGTGATAGTTCGAGATCGAAGAATGAGTAAGAGTTGAATTTATTAATTAGTGTATAATGTTGAAAAATAAGTGTATGAATTACGTGAATGAAGGGTATTGAGTTGAAAATTATGTATATGAATTATGTAAATTGGGGTATGAAATTTGAAAATAAGGGTGAACTCTACGTATATGAACTTTTAAAATAAGATATGAAAATTACAAATTAGGGTATGAACTTTTTAAATAACGGTATGAACATTTGTAATAAGGGTATGAAAAATACAAATTAAGGTATGAACTTCTGAAATAAAGGTATGAAAAATACAAATTCGGGAATGAATTTTTAAAATAATGATATGAACTTTTGTAATAATTGTATGAAATATACAAATCAGTGTATGAATTTTTGGGTATATTTTTGTTAATTTAGTTTCAAAACTGATATGTTTTTTAATTTATCATATTTTTTAATTGTCATTGATAGGTTACCATATATTTAAATGTATAAAAGTGCAACTTTAAAAGTGCAATCTAACACTCTATCTCCTCTCAATTAAACTCTCTCTTGTAATTTAAAAGGTGTAATTTAAAAATGCAATTTAAGACTTTATCTCCTCTCTCGTATACATTAAACTCTTTGTCTTGTGGTAATACATAACATACATTTTGATGGATTTATTAAAAAAATCTTATATACAATTAATTTATTAATTAATGAAACGATATTTAAGTTAAATGTGAATGAAATTTATTCATATTAATTAATGACTAATAAGTTATCGCTTTTATTTAGAAAATGATTTACGAGAAATCAAATCATCATATCAATCATATACATTTATATTACATTTTTACATATATCAATATTTTAATTGACAAAATTAATGAGACCAAATTAATTCAATAAACATGGAAATGGTAATATGAAAGAGTATTTAATGTCACATTAATATTTATATATTATTTTTCTAAATCAAATAATTTGTTACTTTAGCATATGAGTTTTTAACAAATTATCTTTTAATTATTGACATTTATGAGATTTATTTTTCAAAGGGAAAAAAAGTGTTATAAAAAACGGGTCAAATAGGTAAAAGTGCAAGTTTGTACATAAGTCGGGTTTTGAATGACCCGACCCAATTGTCATTGCTAGATGGGACTTGGGAGAGAGAGCATAACATACAAGTCATGGGGGACTTTGGTTTTAGCATAGCCAGAGACCTTATTCCTGATTTCAGAGTGTTTTTCGAGACAACCGCCACTTTTATTGTCGAACACCGTAACAAATATCCCTAAGCTTTTAACTGCAAAAAAATGTTTATTATTACATTCACTCTATGGAAAAGATCATGTTAAGAGCATGTTCAGTCCAGTGGAAGAATCCGCATTATGCGGTCGCAATGTTAAAGCTCATTCTTCTTGTAACGGATTGATTCTCATTCAAATCAATGATATTTTATTCGCTTGGAACCCAAAATCAAAATTCTTTAAGGAGTTGCTTACCTATAGTAAATTCATAGATATAAAACGTGGCGGATACGATTCTTTGGCCGAACTATGTTTTGATTCGGTCAGGAAAGAATATAAGGTTGTGCTGGTAAATCTGTCTCACTCCCATTCTTGTATAGATGAGTGTTTCTATGTTGCCACTTGCGGCGATACTAGTTATTGGGAAAAAATCGAGGTTCTACTATTTGATAATGTGCATCTAGGTATGCTTTTCAAAGGGAAAAAACATTGGATTTGTAAGGGGTCGCAATATTATTTAGAAGATGATGTTGTTCCGTCAAACCATATAATTTTTTTTTATCCGCGCACGAATGAGATCGTTGAAGTACCAATACCACAACCTAAGAAGGGTGATAGAGACACAATTGTTGGCTTAGGAGTTCTCGATGGGTTCCTTTGTATGACTCGTTTGGATGATTCGGGTAATTGTGAAGGAAAAATATAGTTTCCTGGCGATGAAGAAATACGGATATGTGGATTCGTGCGTTACTATGTTTGTCATCTCAAGCATACCCAAACTTAATTGTTATAATATTATAGAACCTTTGTTTAACACAAAGGAAGGTGAAGTACTTGTAAGCATGCACATGACTGGTCCTAGCCAAAATCTCAATATCGGCCCGAGTGTGAAGTCTTATGATGTCAATGGAAATTTTCTTAGAGATATATCAGTTTCCACAAAAAATGATCATTTTAAAGTCATGTTGTATGAGGAAAGTTGGGCTTCACCAAGCGTGTATGATGAAGAACATAGAAACTATGATTTATTGGAGCTTGAAGATTCATTTGAGGAAGGCTTTCGGTCGCGTACGAAGAAAAGAAATAAAAAGATAGAAAAGAAGAATCATCAAATAAAGAAAAAAGTCGAACATTCTAAAAGAGGGCATTGTTGGAGTATTCAGATTGAGACCAGTAGAAGAAAAAAAGACAGGAAGAGAAGTAAAAGAAACTTCGAATCAAAGTGCGGAGACATACATCTTCACTTGCAACATGATTTGTCTTTCTCTGACGAAAGCAACCTTGAAGGTACTTTAGAAAGAACCTCATACTTTTGCTTGCTTGTTTGAATTTGGCTGCAATCTTGTTTAGATCAGTTTATTGCTGATCTTTTCAGCTCAACATGCAGGGACACTGAATCATTTTAGTAAATCTATAACTTAATAAAAACTGGTTTCAAGCTTTAAGGACCGAATATTGAAGGATAAAATGGAATCTCCTAAACCAGGCTGATTGGATGAACAGTATTTATACTTTTATTTTTCTTAAAGAACAAAAAGTCATGTACTCGAAAACTCTTATGTTTAAGCACCAAAAATTTGAAGTTAGTTCCTGAGATAGTTGTCATTTCAAAAAGATTTCTTGAAAATTCTGGTTGTTCCATTTTGTGAGGATCATAACTTTATAAACTGTACTTTTGGCTAGACTCAAGACCTCCCGCCTCTGTAAGTCGTAACACATTCTTTAACAACATTATCTGGCAATTATAAGAACAAGATTTGACTTAGAAGCTAGATTATATCATTTAACAGGCAACGGCATGAAGATAAAGAAGAGAGAGGCTTATATTTCGCATAAACCTTGCATTATAGGCAAGCTGTATACACCCATGAGATGCCGCTCTTATTTTGACATAGCTGAAGAGCTAATTATTGACATAGTATCACGATTACCCCTTAAAAGTCTTGCTCATGTTAAGTCTGTCTCGAAACAGTGGAAAATTTTAATCTTACATACAGTCAGCGTAAAGAGCAATCCAAAGCTTTTTATTATCTCTCTCTTGGAGAACAAATGTCGATTTTATTCGCTCGACCAAGAACTTCGTGTTGAACGCATATGTTGCCCAATGGAAGAACACCTACTGGGATCGGTTAGTTATATTAGAGCTCATAGCTCTTGTAACTGGTTGTTGCTTATTCATGTCGATAGAAATTTTGTAGTGTGGAACCCGCTGACAAAATTCATTAAAAAAGTGAGTTCATTATATCCCTATGATGACTATTATTTTCGGGCCGATCTGTGTTTTGATCATGTCAATAATGAGTACAAGATTGTCGCAGTAGATGAGGAACGTAATCCACATTCTGAATGGTTTATGGTTGCCACATTCGGGGCTCTTAGATGGAAAGGAGTCGATGTTCCTTTTACTGTAAGAAATGTGTGCCAAGGTCCGTCTTTCAAAGGATATAAGCATTGGTTTTGCAAGAGTCACATATCAACTTCTGATCAATCAATTTTTTCAACCAACCACATATAGTGTACTTTGACCCGAGTATGAATGCGTTAATTGAAGTACCAATGCCACATTTTAAGAAATTTGACACTTATATCATTGCTGTCTTAGGAGTTCTGGATGATTGCCTTTGTATGACTCGATATCCGGCGCATTATGAAGGTAATATAGAGTTCTTGAAGATGAAGGAATATGGAGACGGGAATTCATGGGATATTATGTTTGTAATTTCAAACGTACCCAAATTCAATCCTAAGAATGATAACGTGGTACCCTTATTCATTACAAAGGAAGGTGAAGTTTTGGTGTCTATACATGTAGGGTATAAGTGGACTGTTAAAGTTTACGATTATAATGGTCGTTTTCTTAGAGATATTGTGGCCATGAAGAACGGTTCTTATTCTAAATTTGTTTTACACGAGGAAAGCTGGTTTTCACCGGACGAAAATATTATAAAATAAAATACTACTCGTGTTTACTTCATTTTTATTCAATGAAATAAACCATTCAACGAGTCTTCTGCTGTTGCAAATATTTTCTTAAAATTGTGATTGTGTTACCTACGTGACTTCTGCATTTTGCTGCACCTGATGCGCCTCGCTGTAAACATTGTAAGCAAGTGACTTTTTTTTAGCACATCTGCCCTAATCAACATACTCGCCGAATCACAATTGATCCATCAACCCTGCTTGTATGCAATAGCAGCTATAGAACATATCTACCATTACAAAGGAGGTTAGGTAATCGCTTTCTTTTAAATATTAAAGCTGGAATTGTACTTGACCGAATTGTCTTTCTATTTAAGTAGAACTTTGCAGATTAATTGAAACATCTATTTCTTACTTATTTCAGTTTAATACCAATCTGAACTCTGGGTCTAATATAACATCTAGAAAGGTAACTGGGGATGTCAAGGAAAAACTCAAGGACGAGTATTCCTCCTGATGTGATCAAAGTTGATAAATGATGACCAAAAAGAATGGTGACAATTTCTCAAAACCAATTACATGGATGTTTGGCAAGTTATCAATGGCCCTAAGTTAAACAATTGCCGTCCTTCTTTTGATGGTTTGATTTTTATATTTATGTATTGTTTAATCTTAATCTTGAATGCAAGAAGTCCCTGAGATTTTGCAATCATATCATTTTCATTATCGGTAAAGAATGAACAAACCAGGTAGTGACAAACAAGGGTCAGCAACCTTTTTAGTAGGATTACTCGTGCTGCCGAAAAAACATTGAGTGGTATTTTTAACAAACAAACAAGACACTAGATTGTTTTGCAAGAAAACAAGCAACCAATTACATTAACAATTTATCTGAAAACCCAAAAATAATATAAAATCTAAAAGACTTGGTTGTCTTCAGCGGCGTTGATGCATCATTATGAATAAGGTCAGAGAAGGGAACACCTGACGAGACGGAAGATCCAAAAACTAAATGTATCTATAGTATAAGCATGACAGATTGACTAACAATTTCATTTACAACAATTAATTGTTATAAATTAGATAACTTGTTGTCAATTAAGCTTAATCGTTGTATAGTCAATGCCGAGGAATGGAGTTTCATCTGATGTTCGTGATCCACGTACAAACAGGCAAGCTAAGTGGCAAGCAAATGATATCACATTTACGCGGTCTATATATCATATCACCAGTTTCATACTTTCACTTGTGCTTAGCTATGCAAATTTGGTTTGATGGTACCATTAAAGAAAGGAAGACTCTAACTTTCGGTTAAAGATCGATTCCTTAACATGAGGGTTATACACTTATACTGTAAAGTGTGAATTGTCAGGTACTGCTAATTTTAAGGCGTTGACCCATTGTTTGATCGGATTAGTAGAAAGAATTACTCCCTCCGTCACTATGCAAGTGTCCTAATTTTATATTGGTACGGTTCAAAATAACTGTCCACTTTCATCTCTTAGCAAATTTTCTCGATTAAAATTTTTTAAATAGCTCCTTCTAGTAGTTAAATACTTAAATCACATCGAATTTACACCGATAGCTCATAGCCTCGCATGTTAATTAAGAAAAAGTTTTTATTTGAATATTTTATTGTTTTTAATGGGTTCTTTTGTTGAATCTTAAGTTAAACTATTACAGATAGGGCTGTAAATGAAACGAAACGAACCGAACAACCCTCTGTTCATGTTCAGTTCATGAACTAAAACTCTTGTTCATGTTCGGTTCATGTTCATTTAAATACGAACGAACATTTGACGAACATGAACCGAACATTTGACGAGCCGAACACGAGTTGTTCGTGAACATCTAATTTCTTCCAAAACATTTAGTAATTGAAAAAAAATATATTTTTCTTTCTTTTTAAAATATATTATTCTTTTATCATATATTACTATATTACTTTAACGAGTTGAATACTTAACGATAAAATCGGTGACTGTATTTATAGTATGATGATATAAATTAACATAAAAAGTTCAAAATAATACAAACATATCATTTATATTATTATAGCATAAATAAGTTTATTAATTGTGTAGTGATATTAATTTTTGTTACATCATTAATAGATTTATTTATTTTATTTTATCAAACTTTATATATAGTTACACGAACACGAGTTTAGACGAACCGAACAAATGGTTGTTCATGTTCAGTTCATTTAATAGACGAACACTATATTCTTGTTCATTATCGTGTTCATTTATAAATGAACGAACATGAACCGATCATTACCCGAGCCGAACACGAACGATTTCACAAACAGCTCATCTCATTTACAGCCCTAATTACAGATACTTAAATAACACAATTTTAAAAGCATGGCATTATTTATGTGCAAAGAGAGTATATATACATTTTCAGTTTTCAAAAATAAAAAATAAATAAAAATAATTATAATTATAAAACTTTTAACAGTCAGGATCCAGATGACTAAATGGGCTAGTATTATTGAATGGGCCTCCATTTTGGTATGGTAGGGCTCCATGGTTTTTCTCTCTATATATATAGCACCATGTATGAGAAAATCAGAAACTCCAATCTCTTTACATAAAATGCCAACACTTTCCATTTGCTAATTTTCCATTATTTCTCTCCATATTCTATTTTTACTCCATATTCTATTTTCTATTTTTATGTGTAGTATATATATATATAATAGTAAATTTGAAATGTCTTTTGTTTGCTTGGTTAGTGTCTTTGAATTCAAAAAAATGGGGCAAATGATGAACATGTCATTTATTTGGGCTGATTAACCATGAGGCTCCAAAATCGAGCTTTTTAAAACTGATGCCCCTTCATTATTTTTGTTATTTACAGATTTAATGGGTTTATTTAATCAAGTGTTTAAATAACTTGTAGATTCTAAAGCATTAAGTTTGGGTTTACTAACCACTCCAATATTATATTTTTTAATTTGGACAACTAAACTAAAATAATATTAGAATATTACTGATTCAATGTTCTCTTCTCCAAATTTTGTATATAACTAACTACAGTACATGTCTCTCTATTATTTACAAACTAGTTCATGTAGTTTCAAATGTAAAAAAAAATAAAATCTGAACTTTAATAATTACAAACATGGTCTTATATTTCAATTTAAGTACGAAAAAGTCTCTATAACGGTAATAAATGGTTAGTTTGACTTTTTTTTGTGTCCGAGTTTTTGAACTTATAAAATAGTCAACGGCTAGTTTTTGATACTTAAAAAATTTTAAATTACAAATTAGTCCAATTTAATTTATATATAAACTAGCACTCTACTATCATTGAAAACACACAATTTCAAAAACACTCTATTTATCTCAAATATATTATTTTATATATAATATAATTTAAACACATTCTATCCGAAATATAAATGGATTCAATCCGATTCTCTTCTTCTTCATCCGATTCTTCGTCTGATTCCGATAATACCAATATCGCAACGATGAATGAATTTTTTTTCGCCAACAGCCCTATGTTTTTAGTTATTGTTATTGCTTTCAAACATGAAGCACTTCACAACATCGTTCGCGAAAACAACGAGTTGAGAGGTCTCGATTCTAAACTCTAGAGGAATTATTTTTAGTTGTCAATTATTTAGTTTTGATTACAATTATAACTTATCAGACCTATTTACAATTGCATTCAAAATTGTTACTACTTTTTTAGTAATTTCAATAACATTCAAAAGTTAAATTAATACATTAAACCAACACATCAATAAACTTGACTCGTCGTTCCGCACAAACCAACATCCAAAATTTAAGTTAAACTAACATAATGAACCAACACACCGTTAAGCATGCTCTTAGAACGAGCCTAAATTTTGTAACTAAACATACATTTCTGATATGTAAATGATTATCATTTGTTATTTTCAATAAATAATGGAGGCTGGGGTGTAATTTCAGCAGACTAATTGTAATTACGTTAACTTAATTCTATTAACAGCTAAATACTGAATTTATCTTCATTAAACCAATGTCGGTCAACATTATCATGAAAATAAAATAACATTGTTTACATCAAAACAATCAAAGAAAATACTATTATAACTTATCTAGTTGGCCATAGAGCTGGCCTTTTTATCCCTTCAGAATTGATATGTTTTAATGAAAAATTTAACGTGGTTGTGAAGCTAATCTTGAAAAAAAAAAACATGGTTGTGAAATTCAATCATGTGTACTCAGTTAGATATCTTCAAAATTTTATCTTTAAAATCTGGTAATCGTGTTTCTCTTATTTTTTTTTTAAAAGACCGGACATTTATTAATTATTCAAAAGTAGCAATAATTGTTTACATGGGTCATGCTCCCATTATAGCAAGTGCCGGACAAATCCAATAAAATGAACTGAATATATAACTGAAATACAAAACAAATTTGTTTACAAATCTAAAACTATTTAACGAGGAAAAATGTCTGAGTTCTAGATTAAGCCTAGTCTAGGAAGAAAAATAGGCTCGCCAATTGGCGTCGTCTGTGGGAACATATAAAAACCGTGTTAGCTCTGTCTGTCCATCCCGGAGCGAAATTGTCTGATAACAATCAGTACGACACCGCATCTTCTTCCCACATCCCAAGCTATGAGATGCCGAGAGCCCTGTCATTCGATGGCACTCTGAGAGCTGGCTCCGCTAGGGAAGCCATCCCCCTAACGATGGTGGCCGGGACATCCCGGTCACAAAACGAGCTGGCACAAATGATACTTGAGATCCATGAGAAGGAGCTCGTCGCCCCAGCGGCCCAGACGACGTTGATAGTCATGCTAATGACACCAGAGCCCGAACCCGTCATGCACGACACGACACAAGCTAAACCGGCTCCCGTTCCCGCCAGAAGCGTGATGTACCGGCTGGGCCCCGTGCGCCGACCCCCCCGAGATGCCCCGACATTCTGGCTAGCTCCCAGCGCGAAGCTCGACAAAAGGTCGTTCTTCGGACCCTATCTGCTCTGCGTTCACCCCGATATGGTTACAAGGGTCATGGAAGAAATACACGAAGGAACATGCGGGAGCCATACCGGGGGGGGGGATTACTGGCCAATCGGGCCCTGACCCACGGGTATTGGTGGGCCCTCATGCAAAAGGATTCAAAAACATTCGTGCTCAGGTGCGAGAAGTGTCAGAAATACGCGCCCATACCTCGGGCCCTGGCACAAAAAATGAGCAGCGTGACCTCCCCTTGGCCATTTGCACAGTGGGACATGGACATCGTTGGACCGTTCTCAAGGGCCCCGGTAAGAAAAAAGTTTCTCCTCATGGTCACTGGCTACTTCTCCAAATGGGTAGAAGCCGTGGCGTTGGCAAAAATAACCGAGGCCGAGGTGATCAGGTTCCTCTGGAGGGACGTGATCACGAGATTCGGAATCCCTAACTCGATAGTCGCGGACAACGGGGGCCAGTTCATCGGAGCTAAGCTAAAAGCGATGTACACTAAGTACCACATCAAGAACTACTATTCAGCCCCGTCATATCCCCAATCCAACGGACAAGACGATGTATCAAACAAGACCGTGCTCGACGAGATCAAGAAAAGACTGGACGAATCCAAAGGGCGATGAGCCGAAGAGCTACAACACGTCCTGTGGGCATACCGCACAACGAGAAGACGGGGTACCCAACAGACACCCTATAGCATGACTTATGGGATGGAAGCTATCATCCCGCTACAAATCGGACTGCCCACCCTAAGGACCGACATGGTGGAGAACGGGCTAAACGAAAGAATGATGGGGCTCGAGCTCGACTATGCTGAAGAGAAAAGGGAGGTAGCGGCCATCCGCAACACCGAGTATAAAAACGAGATAGGACGTTCCTACAACAAGAGGGTGAACGCCAGGCGTTTTCAAGATGAAGACCTCGTGCTACGGAAGGTGAACAACAACTCGAGAGTTCAGTCCGACGGGAAGCTAGGTCCCAACTGGGAAGGCCCCTATCGAATTCTCGGAGCAATAGGCAACGGAGCCTATCGATTGGGTCAACTTCCCAACGACATCACCGATTTTGGAACGTCAACAACCTCAGGAAATACTATCAGTAGGATGGTTCGGCCTTCGTGTTTTTGTTCAAGATTGACTTTCCAACTAAACAGGAGGCCACGAGCCCCATTTTGATGTAAATATGCCTACGGGCCTTGTGAATAAAACTGTTGTTCTTTCAGGATTAATTAGTAAGGTCTAAAAATTTGCTAAGTGTTTACATAACACTCGAGCCTATGTGGCCACCGTACGTCCCGTGAGGGTTTCGGCCCTCTAGTGACCCCAGTTTCTTAATTCAGATTCTAAGTTATTTAAAAGTGTGGACCCTACGTCGGAACATAATGGCCCACTCATTGAGAGCATATAGGAAACACAATCAAACACAATCAAAAGAGAAAAAATACAAGCAAAAGCTGACATAAAAAGAGCTGTTTATTCATTTCCCAAGAATATTATTACAAGCAAAAAAAAAAAAAGTTACATTAGATAAAGAAAAACAACTCGAGCCCTAATCGGCCCCATCATCATCCACCTCCTCATCCGAAAGGGCACGGGGTGACAACATAACCACCGCCGGGATGGGAGCCTCAGGGGCGGGAACAATGATGTTCTCCAACCGCCACACCGAGTGCTCATGCCCCGCCCGCTTGAAGGAGGCTACCTCAGTCTAACCCTCGACGTAGAAGGAGTTGAAATCCTTCTGCGTCTCAAGGGCCACCGCAGCCGTCACCTCAGCCTTCGCAGACTGAACGACGGCCCTCACCCTCTCAGCAACGACAGCTTCTGCCCTCCGTGCAGCGTCCCTCAGGCCTACCACCTCGGCCTACAGCGAGGCTAGAGCACCCTCAGCTTCGGCTTTGGCCTGCGAGGCTTCGACCCTTCGAGCCTCGATGGTAGCATTGAGGGCCTCGGCCCGGTCCGCCCTAGCACAAGCCTCCTCTGCCTGCTTGGCGCTGCTCTCGGCCTTCGCGGCCATGACCTCACCAGTTGGGCCTGATGATACACGCATTGGTTCATCATCAGGAAGCCCTACAAGGAGAGAAGCAACACTTAGCCAAAATTAAGGGAATTAAACGAGAACACAAAAATCACACAAAGGAAATAGCAACGTACCTGAGGGATCATGTCCATGGCAGACGCCATAGAAGACGTGAGGTCACGACCGCGATGGTCTGCCTCGTTGGTTTGTTGCTGGAGCGCAGCAAGGGCGAGCATCCCGACGGAGGGATGAGCCTCCATGATGCTCTTCACCCCGGTGGCCACCATAACCTCCTCAGGGGTTTGAAAGGGCATCTTATGCATCTTGGGGGTCAGGGGATCGGAGCCCGTGCCTCGACTCGAGGCTTCCCTGCTCGACAACGGACCCTCCATGGGGGGAAGATCGGACACCGCACGTTCCTCCACGACGACCACTGATGGGTCCGCGACAACGATGTTTTCCCTCAGCCCAGATCCCACCAAATCATCTCCTGCCATTGCCACAACGCCGGTCGGACTACTCCCCAAAATCCAGGCCTTCTTAGCCTCTCGGAGGGCCTTCACCTCCTCCAGCTTCTTCTTTCTCCCTTCCTCGGCCTGAGCCTTTCGGGCAATCCGGTCACACCTCGTTTGCTCCACCAACACCCTCAAGGCATCAGCCTCGGGATCCCCCTCCAGGACTTCAGCGGGAGACATCCTCCTCACCCGCCCCGGCATCCTCCTCACCCTCCTCAGCATCCTCCTCTTCCTCCCCCTCCTCGTCGGAGCGAACCACCTACATAAACAAACCCCACATAAACAAAAACTAGAGATATCAAGCAAATTCTCTAAATAAAAAATCAAGTTAAATAAGTAGAAAAGCTTACCCTCGTGCGCGAGGTGCCCAGGTTTATCCCGGAAAGAGCCACCTCAGGCGAGCAGAGCCCCCGATGTCGGGCTCCATAGAGCGTAGGGGAAGAACCTCAGGTAGCGGCTTCCCCCACTGGTCAATATCCCCCCCGGGCCCTTTCGATAAGGGGCCGAGGTACCACCCGGTCAGGCCTCGTAGTAGACCCCAACCGATTCAGCATCGGGGAAGTCCCTCTTGATCACGGGCTTTAGCCTGCGACTCGACTTTGCCGTCTTCTCAACGGGCCTCTCCACGGCCTCAGTTTCCTTGGGCACCCTAGAGGGGAGAGTGGACTCCAAGCCCTTATCCTTCTCCCACCTGTCCCGGGAATATCCCACAGGCCAGAAGGTCTTCCGGGGCCAGAGGAAGTCGTTCCCCTTGCAAGATGTGGGGGAACCGCACGTCAGCAATCGCTCCGCATCGCATGCACCCACATCGGTCCCATCCGGGCCCCACCAGTTAAGGGCCACCTCGATCGACCTGACGTTCGCCTCGCCTAGGCCCCGCAGCATTGGTTTACCGTGGCCTTGTGCTCCTTAGTACCGAGCACCTTTCCCGGCCTGGTCGGGAGCGTGAGGTCGTCTCGAAGCAGCCAGTTGCCATCCACGACTATCACGCCTTGCGTGTAACCCCGATTTGGGTCCAAGTTACCGGTGATCAGCTGATTGTTGGCCCGGCAGCACAGGTACGGATGCCTGCTCTTGGCTTGGGAGCCGGGCTCTCTTTGAAAGAATTCATAGCAGGCGAGCAGCTCCCTCAATCCCAGAGGCTCCGGAAGAGCCGGGCCCAATAGCACATTCAGAGCCTCCATCCCGGCATAGACTCGATGTGCCTGTAGGGGTCATTGGCTAGGAAGGGTCTGCGTCCAAGCGCATAGCTCGGCCAGTAGCTCCGGGATGGGGAGGTGGGTGCCCCCATATAATAGGGTGGACATTGAGAGCGTCACCATGCTCTTGGGGTCCGACATGATCTCGTTCACCTCGTTCACACTCCGACATTTCCGGAGGCGGAAGTCCTCGCCGATCCCGCACAAGAGTTGGAACTCGCCCAGATCGGCCCCGTGCGTCCTCACCATAATGTTGTGGTCGTTCACGTCCAAGGTCAGGGCCGGGTCGATCACCAAGGCTTGGAAGGGCATGGCGTTCACATTCACGGCCAGGCACCGGGGGGTAGGGGCAACAATTGGGCATTTGCCGGCTCCGTGGATGATAACCATGTTTCGGTATTTGGTAAATGTAGAAAAGGAGTAAGAAAGAGAACGCTTGTTGGTGCAAATGTCTAGAGAGAGAAAGTATGAGAAATGAATTGCACTTGGGGTATTTATAGACCCCCACCCAAGAGGTGAAACGACGCTACGACCTACTGCACAAACTCCCATATATAACCGCCGCCATGCAGTAAAGCAACTCCACGTGTGCAGTGAGCAGAGGCCAACCGCCACGTGTCCCCCAGCAGTCATTGACATAAATGGCATTGATGGCATTGAAAAGACAAAACGGCGCCCCATAAAAGCTTGACAGGCGTGCTCCACGTGTGCGAAATCTGTGCCAATTGAACACGTGTCATGTGGCGACACCTGCCAAGGCGTTCCCACACCTTTGAAAGAACGAAAATGACTGGAGCCCTCGTAGAGAGGGAGGCCCCTAGATGACCTTCTCCACAACGATGACTCCGGACAGGGAGGTGTTGGCGAGGGAATGTCGGTATCCCCTCGTCCGGGGCCTTATCGCCGCCAAAACCGTTTGTCCGGGCCTCTAACTAGCCAGTCAATCGTGCTACCCCGGACCTTAACAGGCGGAACCGTCCCTACGTCGGCCTACAGAAGCGTATCGAGCACGCTTCTTCAATTGATGTTGTTGCTCCCTTGAGGGGCCCCTCGGCATTCCAGCGACGTGGTCCAGTCACAGGCCACCAACTGTAAGCCCTGTTCAAGGACTGTACCCTTGTCAGAGTCTTAAATAGCTCTGACGCCGTTAGATCAGTATCTAATGGTACAGTGATCCAATGATTGATATGCCTTGAATGATACTATAAATACTCCCACCAACACCACATTAAAGGGGACAGAAAAACGGAAGAAGAGAGAGAGAACCCGAAGAACCCGGCATACACAACTGCCCCCCGTAAAAACTGACTTCACCACCTGAACCACACCATCATTCGTAACCGTCCCGATCCCACCCTCTTTAGCTACATATTTGTATCAAGCTTTTAGGACCCCCTTTTCCGTACTGACTTGACCGTCGGAGAGGGAAATTCCGGGATCAACCCGGCCCCCCTGTTCGTTGCTTGTGCAGGTACGACAGACATCCGTTGCGGAAGTGAACAATATCACCGCCGGACCTCCTAACTACCCCGGATGCTCTCCCGACAACATCCAGGGCTGACGTGAGTTCTAGATTAAGCCGAGCCTATGAAGAAAAATAGGCTCGCCAAATCTAAATTTACTGTGAAATTAAAAAGTTGCATTTGAGTGCTTGTAAGTAGTAATAACTAGATTCTTGCATATATGCATTTCTCCTCGACATCTATGTCTAAGTTCCGCCATTGTTCTTAAACAAATGTAAATGGTTCTTTTAAACCAATTTAGCAGCATATATCGTCGATGTTTTCGATGCTATCAAACAATACAAAACAAAAAGTAGCCAACATGGTAAAAAAATCGATTGAATTCTGGTAGCATTACATAATCTGGATGAATACTCATAAAAGACTTGGAAGCTAACAAGGTTGCTGCATCATTTATTTCACTTCTTTTCTACACCTAAAGATCAACCAAATAAAGTGATACATTGCGAGAATAATCTCGATTAATACATATACATTGCATTCAGTATTCTGCTAAGCGAAAATTAGCTGGGCCATGAATTAACTAATATGAATATTTTGTCTTCTTGAACCTTGATTGTGCTATGTTGACCCAGTCAATTTCACAGATTTAGAGTGGTGAAATGAGTATTCTTCTTAGCGCAAAAGTAGGGAGATGATAGAGTGACCCTGCAAACATTACTAAACTTATTTAGTAATTGAGATTTGGGACACCTAGCTAATTTTAGTGTGACCTAACAATATGGTATGTATGATACACATACTCCCTCCGTTCTCATTTAATTATTTATTACGAAACTAAATATAATTTTAATCGGGTTATCTAATCATAAAATTTAACATTTGAATTATATGGTTAACTTTTAAAAAAATTCATTCCGACAATTTTGATACAAGTTCTTTGCCGGTCAAAATTACATATAGTTTCATAATCGACAATTAAATAGGAACGGAGAGAGTATCATATACTGTAAACTTGTCTCTTATTGTATTAGGCCATCTAACCATCGAACAATATTGTTGTTTACTGGTTTTCACCAAACATTGGAACATCGAGGTAAACCTAATGATACATTTTCGGTGACTTAATTTTTTAGGACAAGGTATCCTAGTTTTTTTGATATTAGATCAAAATCAAATTCATCTAAATTTCAATAAAAATTATGAAAATATTATTATATAGGATTGGTTACATACACTCCTCCGTAGTCGGTAACACGAGTAGTTAAAAAAAAAACACAATACGATTACGGTACGTTATTTTAGAGTAATACTACCTTAAACCCGGTAAAGTTGTGGCATCCACTCAAAATTCAACATCTATTGAACATAAAATAACTACTACTACCTCCTACAATTAATTTAAAATTAAAACTAAAATATTCTACTAGTTGGCACACACTAAATTATAGTATAACGTATGAATAAAAAAATAAAAATTAAATTTATCAATCGTACCGAAAAAGTTGGATGCATTTAAAGTACGTTACGTAAATAATAAAAATCAAATTTATCAATTGTACCAAAAAAGTATCCGATGTGTAACCGTGTCAACCTTTTTTTATTTACCTTTTTTTCATAGTTTTTGTTGACCATTAGATTTGATTGTTTTTTATCCAATAATCCATACAAAATTAGGATCGGCTATCCTAAAAAAAAAAATTAACCTGTCCAATAAATCTAGGCCTTATTTGGCTAGGGCGGGATAAGATTGGAATTGGACCACAATGCCCATGCTTGGATGCAACATTGGCAAGGATTAAAAATAATGTTCGGATGCCAAATGATCTTAAAAAAATGGTATTACTGTATTTATGCGAGGATAGTATTAGAAATGATGCTGAAGGGTGTATTACAAATAACTATTTCATTCACTATACTGCTTGAATTCATAGTTTCGGGACTATGAATACCGTAATCAAAGAAGGCCTAATGAATCAGGATCAAAAAGTAAAAGAGATCCGGTGTCCATATATTTGAATATTACATATCTTAATAAATACAGAACCGTGCTAAACTTTTTCCTTTTGGATTGTTTCAACTTAAAAAAAACAATATACAGAATCTTAAATTTCTCTTGAGTTGAAGTACTATGCTCACAGTACATCTTATTTGAAGAATATGCCATATATGATATAACAGTAAAAACAAGAAATTTCAAAACTATTAAGGAACTCTATACTGCTTTTATGGTCATTTCAAGACTAATAACATAATAGAAAACGTATCTAATTTCACTAACCAAACAAAAAAAGCTATTCATGGATCTCGTACCTGTCTTTACGCTTTGCCAGAAACGCCTGGAGTGACTTCCTACGTGCAATTGGAAGATCTGAAAATAATTAATAATGAGGGTTAGTTACTTTATTTTCTGTAGTGTTCCTTTTTTTTTTAAGGTAATTATATTTTTCGTATACTTGTTAAATCATTAGGGTCGGATCTTCAAGTTTTAATGAATTTTTTGGTTTTATTTTAGAAAACAAAATGTTATATACGCATTAGTATATACTTCAAATTTAAATCTTTAAACAACCAGAAAGTGATAAATTATTTAGGGAAAAAAATTATATCGATACCATTATAAGGACTGACCTCCATCCATAGACATCAAGAATTTGCCTTGATCGATCGAACTTGTTGCACTGTTTGTATCTGCTACTTCTGTAGATCCTTCGGCAATTTGCAAAATACTATCCGCCTGAAATATCGAAAACCAATTTTAATCAGCTATTATACTTTAATGAGAAACAGATTTAAAATTTAACCGAAACACTTTATATGAAAAGAAAGGAGTTTCAACAAACCTTATCTTTAGACACATTGAAAACTGCTAAAGTTCCGTTGTAGAAGATTGTCAATGGCGCCGTGTCAGAAGTGTTTTCAGGCTTGCCTCTGAGAAAACCGAAAAGAAGGTCAAAATTAAGCGTTTTTTTTAGCGTAAACACAAATGAAAATTAAGGAGCGTAAAACGTATATAAAAACATACAAAGTTGGTCTAGCAGCATTTGGCATTTGGTCGCTAAAAGGTCGAGAACCAATAACAGACTTCAATAGCTCGGGGTTCATCTTCGAAATCACACCTTGAATATCTGCCAAATACAAAAACATGATAAGAGAATGTTTAAACATTGGTCGAGTTTACCAAATGTTTTTATCTAGTCTGAACTATTTAATTGGAGGAATTTCACTTAAATACTACTCCTATTTAGCAAAAACTGCTAATCTTTCCATCCATGTAATCATGTATGCTACAAAATGGGACCTCGAACACCTCGCTTTATGATGTTCTTTACTCTCAATCAATATATATACATGAATAAAATGAAAAACAAATGTGGTTTCTCGTTGAGAAGTCTAAATTTTGTCTATATTTTACAAATAGTCATATGTTTTTCTAAATTTTGCAGGAAAGCTGACACTAGACGTGGGAAGAAATATGAGCATGCAGTAAGATAAGAATGATGATATATATACGATCGATCTTCTCATTATCGATACATAACAATTTACACATGTAGTAATAGAAACTAATTAAGCTATCAAGTAAGGCAAAGACGAATACACAATTTGATAAATGTCTAACCTCGAAAGCTTCTATGGCGACCGAAAAGCCTTTTAGGCTGCTGAACAGAAGAAGTATGTTTATTTTCCTTCTCCATTCGGAAGAAATCGAGTTCTACACCTGGGTTAGCCATTTCTTGATTTTCTGTTCCTTTTTTTAGACAACTTACAAGAGTACCAAGTTTATGAAAGTTTTTAGTATGTGAAATGTTTATGAATGAAGGATAGATACAATGTAGGTCGAGACTTGAAAGAGGTTATAAAAGAAAAGATTAGTAAACAGGCACGAGTAAAATGAGAGAGATATAAATAAATATTGTAGTATTAAAATATATAGCAAAAAAGACACGAGGAAAATGAGATTATTAAAGAATACGGTGGGTGAGTAGGACCATCTGTCACACTCGAGTAGTCAATTAGATCATTTAAGAGGCAACTCATATCACTTTATGCATACTTTATGCATATTGGCATGTGTTATATTTGTTTGAGTTTCCCTTTTCAAAAATGTTGGCTCTTAGGAGGATTATGCTATTTTGAGTGGCTGCTAACCCGAAATACACAATATTATATCTTTTGGGATACAGATTTTTGATGGAAAATAATTGGATTTTAATTGTCTTATAGTGGTATAATGTTATCAATATAAGTAGAAGTTGTAACAATTTTTTTCTACATGTCGGACCAAAGAGGAAGTTCTTTATCGATATTATTAGTAGTGATTTTCTTTTGATGATCAAAGATGTTTGCTTAAATTATTGTATAAAGGCTTAAAGGAGCAACACCCATATATACCGACGAGCACGAACATACGAGATACGCACGAGAAAAGTCGGAAACCTCAAAGAACAACAATGCATATCTTATGAAAAAATTGGATAATCTTGAAATGGTGGAAGTAGAGTTATAACTGAAATATAAACTTTATATTTCAGTGAAATTATTCACTAATTTCAAATTTTATTTGCCAACTAGAGCTAATGCACTTGGCATAAGAGAATCTAGTTGGAAAAAGAGAAGTGAAATGCTATCTTGAAGTGTGAGGATAGACATACTTAAACAAAACAAGTTTTTAAGACAGGGCCATGTTCTTAATTTTTGTTTAGCATTCCAATTTATGTTTTAGTTGGGTTAAAAATGAAATATTTTCCTAATATAGAAAATTTTTAAACAATTTTGGAATCATGAAACTTGCTGGAGTGCTTGAGTATTCAATTTCTTTACAAAATGAACTTATAAAATTGTTCAAACGGAGAAATCAGAGCAGATTTTGAATTCAAAATATGCTTTTTCACATTTTGTGGCTAGTTCAATTAATAAGAATAGTTTATTATCAACAAAAGTAAATGTTACTGTAATAGGGAAAAGGCAAGACGCAAGTGTTTTAGTCACGTCTTTTGTTGCTTTGACTTGATTTCTGTGGTCCCTTTGTCTACCACAATAAACCGGAAAAAAAATATCTCACGTGAATAAAATGGGTCAACTATTTACAATTTGCATTATAGTTGACGAGTCAGTTAAATTTATTAATTTTCAGTGTACTCCTTAAACTTTCAGATTCAACATGTTCAGTGACCTTGAAGATTGTTATCAAAATTTACACCACTTTCCTTAATTTTGATGAGCTCACGGTGTGATCATTTTTTTATATATATAATCTTGAATCTTATTGCAAGGAAAAGATAGGGCTTGCTTGGCTAAGAATACTTGATTTAAGATCTTTAGCATGGACTACAAAATAAATGTTGATATAGTGACTGTTAAATATTGTTACAAACCGGTAGTAAACTGCCACAAATTGTCACCAATCGCACTACAAAATAATGTTTGATTTAGTGAGAGTCAAAAGCTGTCACAAGTCTGTCGCTAATTTAAAAAGTTGTCACAAATCTGTCGCAAATTGACTAAACTGTCACAAATCCGTCACAAAAACCGTCGTTAATAGGCCCGTAACAAAAAATACCGTCACTAATCCCGTCGTTATTTGAGTATTTTTTTGTAGTGTCGACTCAACCGTCAAAAATTTGTCCCTAAACAGCTCATCACAAAATTAACTATCACAATCGAGGCATTTATTTGTAGTCGTTGCCAATAAAGCTAAAAAAAAATTCCTTCTTAGAAATGATTTCACTCCACACAAGATTTGGACTGTTAAACTAATTTACGTTCGAGAAACAAATTTAAAAGTTAAATTGAATTCGTTGCGGTTGAAGGTGACACAGAATAATCCGACCTAATAGGTTCAAGTTAAGTAAAAAAAAATCATAATTTGTACCCGAACAGAACATGAGAGCACAAAAGGATAACAGAAGCTGCAATTTGGACTTCTAATGTATTTGTGCCCATGAGAAATAATGGAAACAAAATTTGAGTTATCAGTACTTCAATGACCTTTTCGTTGGCGTGAGTCACGATCATGACCCAACCATTAACACTCGATTTATATCCCGATCCGATTATTTTTTTTAAAAAAAAAAAATCCGACCTGACTTTTTTTGAAACCTGAATTTTCAAGATCCGTAGGGTCGGGATAGTTTTATCCCGAATCTCCCAACATATCTTTTTATTTTACGAAAAAGTCATTTTTTATTAACAATTTTTATTTGAGAAGTCTAAACATGTTATTAACACGAAACATAATTCTAGTTTGAAAATAACACTCAGAATAAATGCAAAAAAAAAATTAACTAGTAGAAAAAATAATGTGAAAATACAAATAATAAAATAGATAAAAAAATTAATACATTTTTGTCAGATTCTTTTAATATTTAGTTTTATTCACACAAGTAACAATTATCATATTAAATGAGATAAATTGTCATTATAATTTTTATAATCAAAAAATAATTATCATTTATCTTTTTTGAAGTAACAATATAACTTTTTAATTTAATTATCTTTTTTATTTTAATAGTTTCGTATATTCAAAATTACAAATGTATATTATACTCATTTAATTATAACTAATGTATGAAACAAAAAGTATTGTAACTCATATGATAGAGTGATTACATTACATGCTAGAGGTACAAAATTCGATTCTTATCGGTTGCATTTGATATAAAATAATTTACATTTTAGTGTTCAAATAAAAAAGATCATGTTATATAATATAAAATAAAAAATTAATTAAAAAATAGGATCGGGTCGGGTCGGGACATCCGGCCAAATTAAAATTGTCACCCGATTTCAAAGCTTGTCGGGTCGGGACCAAACCCGATGTTTTGGGATCGGGATTTCGGTTTTTCTCCGGCCCTACCTATTGGCATTGAAGTTAGCTTGTACTTAAAGCTTCACTGTGGATAATATTCATACTCATTGCTGCTGGATTTCTTGTTTGTAAGTTATGATTGCATAAAACATTAAAATCCAAGATAAGATCCTCATCGACACAACTACGTGCTCTAATTTTCTGAAATTATGTTTTCTTTGACAAAAACATAATTTGACACGATAAACAAATCTCTAGAAAGAAGGGCACTAAACAACCCAATGTAGAAAGTGGCTAGTTTGATGGACACTAAGCAATTGCGAAGCTGATAAAGCATAAAAATCATACCTGAATATACATATTCGGATAAAAATCGACACACACGTCATTGATGGATATCCAACGAAGTTATCATAAGACCCGAGGCATAACAGTATTTTCCCCACTTAAGCATAAGGGCAATTATCCAATAAGTATCTTAGCCCAATTAATAAAGTTTCACAATGGAAAAGCCCATGAGATGACGCATGAGATGGAGACATTTGTCAACATCCTATGAAGTATAAATGTCTATAAATAGCCAAGTACCTTCACTGTGAAAGTGACATGAAAAATCACAGAGAAAAGAATATATAAGAAAGATATTTGTCAGAGTTTATCTCACTAGAACACACACCGAGAAAAGTTAAAGAGAAGACCGAGCATAAGGATAACATACAAGATCAAGATAGATTAAATTATCAAACCGAGCACAAGTGTAATAAGAAATTGTAATCCGAGCAAGAATAATTACCGATCAATAAGAAAGACTAACAACGTGTCCAACATTTATCTTCTTTAATTTATTTTATCATTGTTGAGAAGTATAACGCGACCGACCAAAGTTAAATCTTTATCAAATGGCGCCGTCTCCATACTTCACCTAATTTCTAACTAGTTTCGAAGTCGAACACCCAAACTCTATCAGACAAGCTACAATGGTTAACACAAATGAAGAAACCCGCCTCGAGGAAGTAGGAACCACGACTAACCGGGAAGTCCCAATAAACCAAGACGACTTAGAGGAACTCCTCTCCAATAGAAAACGATACGAAGCACTCAAGGCCGGAGCCAGACCGACCATCTCTAATATCCACACCGACCAACCGACAGACCCAAAAGCTTCCCGACCATTGACGCCCTTCTCGCCTACTGCACCCACCTGACTGATAAAAATGAGGAAATGCGAATCTTCAGCCGAACTCTACCAAGAAGAGAGTCGGTCAGAGAAACACAGGTGGAACGTAAAAAAGTAAAGAACAATCAGGGGGAAGCTGTCAAACCGACCAGAAGGGACAAAGGTCCCGAAATACCGAAAAGGGTAGAGCGGCCCCGAGAACCTGAGCATAAACCCTACCAGCTCACGTACCAAACACCGAACAGGCCTCCTCAACAAGGTCGTTTCCAAGAAAGGGAACGAAAGGGGAACTTCGAACCGGTCGTGCTAAGATACAATTTCAACCTGTCTGTAGAAGACATCCTCAAGGATATATACAAAGAAAATTGATATTCAACACCAGACCCGTTCGCTTCCCCCCCCCCCCCCCCAACCAAAAAAACTCCAAGCTCTTCTCTGCCTATCACGAGAACCACGACCACCTCACGGAGCACTGCCGAAATCTCCGATGGAAAATGAACATGTGGGGTGACGCGGGGTACCTCAACAAATTTATCAAGAACGGCAGGAACAAAGGCAAACAGCCCGCCATCGAAGGAACGGACAACCGACAGGGCAAGACGATCAACATCGTACATTTATCACGGCCCAAGACCACTGGAGGGGAGTGGTCCCAACAACGGCAATTGGCGCACTTTGGTCAAGTCGCCAAGGCATCACAGGCGTCATCCTCCTCCTAGAGACAATGCCTTCCGCAGAGACACCCTCCAATTTCCTTCCCGGATCATGACGAGGAAGGAGTCATATACCCCCACGGAGACGCAATCAACCTCCGCGTAAAGATAAGAATTGACACGGTCAGTAGAGTCCTCATCGACCAAGGAGTTTCGTGCGACATTATGTACAAAGAGCTCTTTGACAAAATGGAACTCCGGCTGTAAGACCTACAGCCTACTGACGTAACACTTATAGGATTTATCTCAGAAACGACTAAACATCTGGGAAAGATAGTCCTAAGTGTTACTATGGGCATAGTGTCAGTCCCCGTCGAGTTTCTAGTGGTCAACGACAACTCGGGCCACAACGCGATCTTGGGCCGACAATGGCTTCACGCCATGCGCGCCATGCGCGCCATCCCTTCGACATACCACCAGAAAGTGAAATACCCAAATGGTATAGGAGAGATCCAAACAGCCCGAGGCTGCCAAGAGGATTCAAGACGCTGCGAGAACATAACCGCGGCCCTAAAGAGACAACTGGTCGTCATTGAACAACCCACCAGCACAAAAAAGTTGGTTGACCAAATTGCCAGAGTGGAAAGGGTGGTCGAGGAGCAAGTAGGAGAGAAGCTCCGGAAGGTGTATATCCCGGGAATGGATGAGGAACACTACTTTCTACTAGGCGAAAACCTCCCCAAGGAAGAATCTAAGGAGCTGGAAACTTTCCTATTCAACAACGTCAATAAATTTGCCTGGAGCCCTAACGAAATGTCCGGCCTAGACCCCAACACAGCTTGCCACAAACTGAGTGTCAACACCGAATATAAGCCGATAGCCCAGAAAAGCAGAAAAATTTCTGTTGAACACAGAGAGGCAATAATAGCGGAAGTTCGGAAATTGTTGGAAGTCGGGGCCATACGAGAGGTGATATACCCAAGGTGGTTGTCCAACCCAGTGGTCGTCCCTAAGAAAAATGGGAAGCTAAGAGTTTGTATAGACTTCACCAGTCTCAACAAAGCCTGCCCGAGGGACCCATTCCCCCTTCCAAGGATTGATCAGTTAGTGGATGCAACAGCAGGAGCAGAAAGAATGACTTTCCTGGATGCATACTCAGGATATCATCAAATTCCACTCGCCCAAGAGGATCAAGAAAAGACCTCGTTCATTTCACTTTTGGGAAACTACTGCTACAAGGTAATGTCGTTCGGCCTACGTAACGCGGGAGCTACCTACCAAAGGATGATAACGAACGTATGCCAAAAGCATATTGGGAAGACAATGGAGGTGTATATCGACGACATGGTCATAAAAAGCGAAAGGGCCACTTCCCACCTGCAAGACATCAAAGACATATTCCAAACTCTGGGCGAGCATAAGCTAAAGCTCAACGCAACCAAATGCGCATTCGGCATCAGTAGGGGGAAGTTTTTGGGACACATGGTCAGCCAAAGGGGAATAGAGGCAAATCCCGACCAAATAACGGCTCTGCGAAACCTAGCAGCACCCAAGAACAAGAAGCAAGTACAGGAGCTCACTGGAATGATGGCCGTACTAAGCAGATTCATCAGTCGATCCGCAGATAAGGGACGACCATTTTTTGAAACGCTTAAAAAGATAAGAAATTCGTGTGAGACCCAGAATGCGAAGCTTCATTCAACAACCTAAAATAGTACCTAAGGACACTGCCACTGCTCGTCAGGCCGAAAAAAAGAGATATTCTAGCTTGTTATCTAGCGGTATCAGCAACAGCCGTGAGCGCAGTCATCCTTAAAGAGGAAGGTCGAGAACAATTCCCGATATACTTCGTAAGCAAAACTCTGGTTGAAGCCGAAACATGATATATGCCATTAGAAAAGCTATGCTTTTCACTGGTCGTTGCAACAAGAAAACTGCCACACTACTTTATCGCACACCAAGTCCGGGTTTACACCAAGTTCCACATCAAAGAGTCCCTTCGACGAACGGACATAAGCGGTCGGGTGGCGGCATGGGGGGTCGAGCTATCCCAATTTCATATAGAATTCGCACCCCGACATGCCATAAAGGAACAAGTGTTGGCAGACTTCATAGCAGAATTCACCGAAGGACATGACAAACCAACGACCATATCACCACAGTCACATTGGCAGATACATGTCGATGGATCAGCCACCAAAGACGGGTCGGGAGCAGAAATCGTCCTCAAGTCTAGTGAGGGTGCCATCATAGAAAAAGCATAAAACTGGGCTTCCGAGCTACTAACAATGAGGCCGAGTACGAGCTATGATAAACGGCATGCTCATTGCACGGTCCCTCGGATGCTCCCACTTAATTGCTAGCTCAGACTCCATGCTGATCGTTAACCAAGCCATCAGCGAGTACCAAGCCAAAGACGACCGGATGATCCTCTATCAAGGGAAAGCCCAAAGCTTAATGGCCAAATTCGAGAAGTGCGAGTTAATACGAATCAACCGCACTGAAAATGCACACGCCGACGGATTGGCAACCCTAGCTTCGACACTAACATTAGCAAACACTCGGTCAATCACAGTGGAACTACTGGAAACACCGAGCATCACCAGAAGGATAGACCGAGTAACGTCAATACAGTACGAGCTAGGGTGGAAGGACGAAATGATTCACTATCTGCGAAACAGAACACTACCGACAGACAAAATAAAAGCACTCAAGATAACAAGAAAGGCTCCCAAGTTCTGGCTATCCGAAGAAGACAAACTGTACAAGTCAAGTTACCGAGGACCACATCTGCTGTGCATCCGCACAGAACAGCAATAGCAAATCTTGGAAGAAATCCATGAAGGCTCGTGTGGAGCACACATCAAAGGAAGGTCCCTCGCCAACAAGACTATCACACAAGGATATTGGTGGCCATATATCAAGAGAGATGCCGACGTATACGTCCAAAGGTGTGACAAGTGCCAAAGATTCACAAAAATACCTCGGCTCCCATTATCTATGATGACCCCGGTATCGGTACCATGGCCGTTTGCACAATGGGCAATTGATTTAGTCGGGAAGCTTCCCAAAGCACCAGGCAACGTTGAGTACTTAATCGTTGCAACGGATTATTTCACCAAATGGGTAGAAGCTAAACCTCTAAGACAAATCAAAGCCCAGAACGTCAAACAGTTCATTTGGGAACATAGTCGGAATACCATACGCCATAGTCGCTGACAACAGAACCCAATTCAAAGACGCCAAGCTACAATTTTGGTACGAAGAACTAGGTATCCGAAAGTTTTATCCGACTCCAACCTACCCACAGGGTAACGGACAGGACGAGGTATCGAACCGAACTATCCTAGATGGCATCAAGACAAGCCTAGAAAAAGCAAATGGTAAATGGCCAGAGCGGCTCCTTAACGTTTGTGTTCATGCCGAATTACGCCCAAAATGGGCACAAAGGAAACCCCATTCAGCCTAGCATACGGCGTCAAGGCCGTCATACCCACCGAAGTCGGCCTGCCCACTCTCCGAACATCGTTAGTCGAACAGGGAAGCAATGAAGAAAGAATGAGGGAAGAACTTGACATCTTAGATGAAAAACGCGAGATAGCAGCCCTTACCTTAGCCAAATACCAACAAAGCGTCAAACAAACCTATGACAAGTGGGTGAAAGGGTCCAAGGAATTCAAGGTAGGAGAACTGGTGCTACGACGAGTAACTTCCTATACAAGAAACGAGATACATGGCAAACTCAGCCCCAACTGGGAAGGACCATATGAGATCGTCAAAAGAACAAGCCCAGTGTCCGACAAAATAAAAAGCGTTCTGTTTGACAACAGCAGAGGCAAGAAAAATTCTTGGAACGTAGCTAATCTTAAGAAGTACTACCTGTAACTAGTTTAACGCTACAGGTAATACCTTACCTCTTTCTTTGTAATGAAATTTTCTTTTGAATAAATAAAGTGATTTTTTATTACGTAAAAGAGGCAGACCAAGTCCTCCAACGAACCGGAGGCAACGGGGTTTAAGTCCCTAACAAGTCCTTCAACGAACGGAAGGCATGTAAACGTAAAAGAGGCAGACCAAGTCCTCCAACGAACCGGAGGCAATGGGGTTTAAGTCCATAACAAGTCATTCAACGAACCAAAGGCATGTAAACGTAAAAGAGGCAGACCAAGTCCTCCAACGAACCGGCGGCAATGGGGTTTAAGTCCCTAACAAGTCCTTCAATGAACCGAATGCATGCAAACATAAAAGAGGCAGACCAAGTTCTCCAATGAACCGGAGGCAACCGGGTTTAAGTCCCGAACAAGTCCTTCAACGAACCGAAGGCATGTATAAGAAAAAGAAAAAGAGGCTGACAAGTCCTCCAACGAACCGGGGGCAACCGGGTTTAAGTTCCGAACAAGTCCTTCAACGAACCGAAGACATGTCTAAGAAAAAGAAAAAGAGGCAGACAAGTCCTCCAACCAACCGGAGGCAACCGGGTTTAAGTCCTGAACAAGTCCTTCAACGAACCGAAGGCATGTCTAAGAAAAATAAAAGAAGGCAGACAAGTCCTCCAACGAACCAGAGGCAACCGGGTTTAAGTCCCGAACAAGTCCTTCAACGAACCGGAGGCAACCGGGTTTAAGTCCCGAACAAGCCCTCTACCGAACCGGAGGCACATACACAGGTGTACCAATCCGTTCAGTACGAAGGTTCAAACAAGAATATTAAATGATTCAAGCCCGCATTACGGAGGCAACAACTTTCCAAACACAGTAAACAAGGGAAATCAATACGACAAATGAGATACCAGTACGAAAATAAGAAAATACAATCCATGAGTATATACAAATAAAGCAAATGATACTAGCCCGCATTACGGAGGCCACAATACTCGAAAAATAAAGAAAGCCTAAGAAGTGCTACTACATGAGGAGCACGACGGAGCTTGACCCAACATAATCTCTTCGTCATCCGTCGTTAGGAAGAAGGGAATCGAAGTTGGTCGTATTAGCACCGACACGTTGCACCACTTCAAGTCGAGCTGAGAACTCCGCTCCCTTCGCATGATCGTGAGCATCAGAAGCTTCCTTACAACGAGCGTCGTCCACATGAAACTGACGAACTCGGCCTATGGCCGCCGAAGCATCATGCCTAACATGAGAAGCATGGAAATACTTCATCAAAACATTGGCCCGGGATACCAGTGACCTCAATTTACCAAGGTACATATCCTTCAAACGCCAGTACCGGTCTAAACGATGCTCCTGAACCACAACAACATGCTCGGCGCGTCGCACGTAATCACGGAAAGAAGTCGATTGGGCTCTTAACTTTTCCTTAAGCCGAACACACTGGTATGAAGTTTCTCGTTCTTCCCCATCAAGTCGACATAAAACCAACTGGCACGCGCTTCATTCGCTACACCTGACGAGGCCTCATCCCGGGCAGCACCAGTAGGTCCTTGCCCCGGATTAACGAGGGCCGAAAAACCAGTCTAGTGTGGCAAAATAGCAAGTGCCTATAAAAAATAGAGGGGGAACAAATGAATATTCATCAAAAAGCCGTATAACCGACAACGTGCATCAAAATAAAGAGTACTTTTCTAACAAGTTGCATAAGGAAATTCAAAATACAAAACCCTAATCTGAGTCAGACAATTCCTCGCCAGAAGCCGAGTTCTCTATAGCATCAGCAAAATGAATGTTCCGCAGCGAGGTTTATTTGCGTGCCCAAATGACCCTTCACCGAAGAATCTAAGCGGTTCAAGGCAGCCGTGGTCTCAGATACCATAGCCATAGCATCAACCATACGCTCCGCTCGGGTAACGCCATGAGTACCCTTCACATATTCATACACCTCCAGTGCACGAGCACGGGCCCAATACGCTTTGACGAAGGATAGTAAAAAGTCAGCGTCTTCAAAAACGGCCCCTAACACCAAGTTCAAACTCGTCACCCGGCCCCGTGCATCATCCCATGACCGACGAAGAGCTCCTAGAAGATCTTTGGTCTTTCCCTTATTTACAGTACAACGCGCCGTCTTCTTACTGAATTTCTCACCCAAATCGTGTAACAGAGTTGATAGGTTAGAAATATGAATATTGAGATCCTCGATTTCGCGACGAGCAGAATACAGTTCAGAAATATGAGGCGACTTGGAACCTTCAGGATTTAATACAAGCCTTTCACCTAAACTACAAGACGGTCGGGACCAAACCACGATAGCAAGGGGATTAGACGGTCCTGACATGATTTTATGTCCTTCAAAAGTACGAAGACAAACAACAAGTAACGAACAAGGAAATGAAACAGAAAAATCAAACGAGATGAAAATGGAGCAAAACTATTATAAACTTCCCCAAGAGAATATCATTACAGATACAAAAAAGGCCCACAAGCCGGCACCAAAATAAGAACCTACATTAGCTACACATCATTTACAAGAGGAACATGTTCAGTGGTCAACCTGAGGGGAAGTGGACCGAGGGATAGAAGATCGAGGAGTAGCAGAGCCCGACCCGGAATGAGGACGGGGCGCAGTAGAAGTTGAATGCCCCGGCAGAAGTGGAAGCTCGTCATCCCGAATATTCGCCCAATCCTGAGGGATAGGGCGCGACGCACTAGGGGCCGGATAAACAAAGCCAACCAGGCCCAGCTCGAGTGAGATACCCTAGCCATATTCAAAGCACGAACATGGAAGGTGAATGCATAAAAATTGGCAATCATCGTGAACTTCTTCCACTCCTCTGCCTGAGCCACCCTCAAAGAAGACAAGTTGGCATCGACCACCTTCTTCTCAGCCTCCAGCTTAGCATAATCCTCGGTCAGAGTCACCATCTTGGCATTCTGCTCAGCCAATAGCACCTTCTCAGCCTCAACCTTCTCATTCTCCTAGTGCAAACGCACATTCTCGGCCACCACCCTGGCATAATCCTTAGCCACCCTCACCACATTGGCCTTGTCCTCGGCCACGAGGTACTCTTCGGCCAACAATTTGGCATTCTGTTCAGCCAAAACCTCCTTATCAGCCACTAGCTGTGCCTTCTCGGCCTCTAGCATAGTGAACCGATCCCTCAGCTCTGCGGTGACGAGGAAAGTCTGCAAGAGAACCATATCAGATGCCAACAAACTAAGGATGTGTCAATAAAAAAAAAAATAAAAAATAAATAAAGCATACCCGGAGAGCATCAGCATTGGCCTGCTCAATGGCCGCCACTGCAGGACGAGCAACTATATCCTCTACGTCCTTATAGGCAAGGGGTCAAATCGCAGTGTACCCCATCCTCAAGACTCGGGGTTACTCCAGCAAGTGACCACCGCACCGAGCAATGTAACGGGCCATTGCCTCACCGTCCACCTACACCTTCTTTTCACTGCTCTCATCTACAGCTTCCTGAAGCTTACCTCATCATCTACCACCACCTTCTCGGAAGCCTCCACCTCCAATCCCTCATCACCCACCTCCTTTTCCACCCGACCAGTCTCAGGGGCCACGTACTCGTCCACCTCCTCCTCAACTCGAGATGGCGAGATAGCAGAAAGACTCATAATCTCCTCGTCCATGTCCATTAAGTTCACATGCACAAATAAGTCGTCGAACGACCCCTGAAACACAACAATGCCCATAGATCGGGCAAGGGCAAGAGTAACCAATGAGGAGTTTAAAAACTGAAATACAAAAGAATAGATAAAGACAGGAAAAACAGGTTCAACAGTCACCAAACTAATACACGTACCTCGGGTTGCAATGTCCCAGTCTCAGCAAGATTGGGCAAGATTAAACTCTCCCTTGGAGAAGAGTGCACCACCACATCGGTGCCCACCTCAGCCACCCTTGCTTTCTTCGAAGTCTCATCCTCGGGCTCGGATGATTGTCGCTTAGAACGAGAAGATTTTTTCCCTCCATGGGATGCAATACGAGGCTTGATGATCTTAAGAAAGTCATCCTCAGTCTCACCAGGCACGGCGGGCGCAATGGTGCACATGTTCCCCGGCTCTGCCACATACCCTAGCAGTTTGGGAGCATCATGGCTGTCCGCCTGCCTGGTCGGGCCAGTGCCCCACCACTTCCACAAAGCCAATAGAACATCGGCACTAGGAGCACCGAGGTCAGGCATATCGGGGGTAGAAATAGCAGGCCCAGGAATTTGACGACCAACAGGACACCAATTCCCGGAATCTATCACAACGCCAAGGTTCTGCTCCTTATTGGTATCAGGTATATCAAGAATGAGCCGGGTAAAGGAGTGCACAGTCTTCAGATAACAACTCCGACGGTCAAAATTAAAGATGTAAACCCCGAACACATCCTTCAGCTCGACCCTCACATCCGCCACCTCGGATAGCCTCTTTATACCGTTCAGAATATGGTAGCTATTTAAGGCAAGTTGGCAAGGGGCATTTTGGAAAGCCTCAAAGAAAGAAGTCATCCAATCAGAGAGAGGAAGCCTTAGACCCCCGGTCAACAGGGCCGAAGACCTAAGGGCAACCTCGCCCGCAAGAACTACCCCCAAGGCCTCCTCTTCGGAGATGGGGAGCCGCAAATGTATGTTGACGGGTATCCCTGCACGGCGCTTAAAATCATCTTCGACAAATTGGCCAATTTGGGCCAAGCATTGGGCCAAAATATCCTGATAAAACAGCAGCAACACACCATCAATACAATAGCCAAAGAAATATCAAACAAAACGAAGAAACTTTCCAACTAACACAAACAGCCTCAGCCTAACCGAGACGAAAAACAAATACACGAAAAAAAAAAAAACACCAACAACAAACCTAGACGAGAATATACAGGAGAACAAAGCCAAAGACCAACATTGTATACACGATAACGAAGACGAATAAACTAAGGAAACTGGCAAAGAAGTATACAGAGAATCCCATAAATCATGGAAACACTTACAGTCATTCTAAGGGTATGGATGAGAGACCAGCAACGAAAATGTCAGAGAGGGAGATAAACCCTATAGAGAACAGCAACAACTATTTCACAGAGAAGGACAAACCCTAGAGAGAGAAAATAAGGGATAAATGTTTTGAAATTATGAGGTAAAAACAAAAAGAATTACTCGGAGAAGATAAAGGACTGGAGCCGCATAAAAAGGAATAAAATAATAAATGTCCTTTCGTGTGACAGATGTTTACCTTTTTTCAGCCACGGAAAAGTCAACAACCGCTGCTGTTTTCAAAAATCAACTCTCCAGATCGTGGCACGTCAAAAGGCATATCCCACTATCCCAGGCAGTTCACATCATAGTACCAATATAAATGGCTCGTGGACCCCACCATGAAAAGTGTTCAACAATACAGGAGCAATAAAAATACAACCAATGTCGAGCAGCAAGTCACATAAGATGAGGACACCGAACAAATGTGGCACATACCGTTCCTGGGTTGACCACACTCCTTCTCCGTCCTAGCAACACTATACGGGGGGAGAACCCCGGTGTCTATTACAAAGGAAGACACAACATACTCGACTTCAACACCCACACAAGTGAACCACACAAGTTTAATTGTTCTTGCAACTATCTCCAGGGGGATAACCCTGGTGTCCCATACTGAGGTACAACCCAAAGCCGAGTGCCCGATAATAAAGTGACCACACACACATCTCGTCGAAGAACAATAAAGCATTGAGAAATAGAAGCGGTAAACAAAACAGATAATAAAGTAATTTTATTCATCCTCAAGGGGGAAAACAAAATGGATACAACCGATGAAAACCACATAAAAACAAACAAAGGCAAAGGGAAATTTTATTACAAAAAGCACCCCTTCTATTTACGAACCCTAGGCAAGGGGAGAAAAATAATATTTAGAGAAAACAATTTGTTAAAATGGGGACGATATGTTTTATACTTATAAAATCATTATTATTTTGTCATAATCAAAATGGGGGAGATTGTTGAACCATGGGTTCAATAAATGATTTTGATTATAAGTGTGATTATGATTTAATGATTTTATAATCCGATGATATAATGTTTGATCTTTTCAAAAAAGAGAAAATGTATATTTCAGGACTTAAAATGATAAAGCACTTAATAATGAAGCCAACGGTTCAAACGGAAGTCAATTCGGAGTCCGAACAAGCAAATTACGAGTGTTTCAAAAAGTAGGAAAATCAGTCCAGAAATTTCGATCGATCGAGATATAGTCCGATTGATCGAAAATGGTCCAAAAAGTTCCAGTGAATCTCGATCGATCGAGATACAGTCCGATCGATCGAAATTATAGCAGTACAATTTTTCTCCAGAAATCTTGATCGATCGAGATCAGTCCGATCGATCGAGATTCAGTCCGATTCAAAAAAGTTTTTTTTTTCCTTTTTGAAAACAAGTCATTATCCATTGGATTATACATCCAACAGCTTCAAACGGTCATCTATGGACCAATGGACATTTTGGCTCTTCAAATACACCTTAATCCCTCTCCAAAACATACCAATTACCATCATTCAACCTCTCTCTATCTTAAACACTTAAAATCACCATTGTTGAGAAAAAGCTCGAAAAGAGGGAAATGGAAGAGAAAGCGATTCAAGCTCAAATCAAGATCAAACATCGTCACATCTCACAAATTAGTTTATTTAGAAGCAATCAAATTGTGAGTATTGTTTTATTTTCGATAAATTTGTAAAGAGCAAATTATAAGCTCATTTGTGAGTGAGTGTTTGGGTAGAAGCTTTTAAGCCAAAGTGTTGGTTAAAAGTTCTAGGTTAAAGATTTGGGTACTCATAGATTGAGGGGGAGTCGTTGACTCGTAAACGTGTTCGCTTGCACTTGTATCAAGAGTATGAACCTTGGGTAGAAGGTGAGCAAATCGAGTGATTATCTTGGTAGGATTTGTAATCTTGGAAAGAAAATTATAGTGAAATACTCGATAGCGTGAATACCGAGGAGAGGACGTAGGCGGGTTTGCCGAACCTCTATATATCGTGGTGTCAATCTCTTCACTTACTATTTACTTTCCGCAACTTATATTATTTGTGATTGTGCGCATGTTTCAATTTATTCATAGATTATCATCGCATATTTATTGTCGCAAATAGATATCGAGCTAGTTGGGTTGTTAGTTGCGCTTAGAATTTTAATTCCGCAAAAAATGCCTAAAACCTTATTCACTCCCCCTCTAAGGTTTAACCGCACGGTCCAACAATCCTCAAGGACCCTCCTCTTGGAAGCAGATCTAGTGACGGGAGCCATATCAGGAAATAGCAAGTTAGAAGAAACCGGAATTATAAAACAGGAGAGAGAAGGGAAGAGTTAATAATAAAATACAAACATTAGGGAGCATTTATAAAGAACCATAAGGCACAAAGTACAAGGCGTTGCAACAGTTCAGAAAACAAAAAGGCACAAAATACGAAGAGATACAACAGTTCAAATGCAGAAAAGAAAATACAAATTACAAGGGGGATCCCAATAGTTTAAACACGGATAAAATAAGAAACACGATGGGAAAAATACATCAAAAAACAGGCCCAATTAAATCAAGGATCAATGGGCGGGAAAGTCGAACTGCCGGACCGAGAAAAAGATCCCTGAGAAGCCGCACGATCAGAGCGATCTAACCTAGATTGATATGAGGAGTTGATGACAACCGAACACTCATTCTCCCTAGTAAGGGCAGTGATGTCGTCCCTAAGCCGAGCATTTTTAACCGCCATGCTGGCAAAGCCCTGAGGACCGTTGTCAAATTCCTCTCGCGCTTGTTCCCAAATTTCTTCGGCCTCATACCAAGAACTTGTCAAGCGATCCCTCCGCGACAACAGTTGGTCGAGCTGAAGACTTAAGGATGAAATTTCAGTCCATTTGATAGTCTCCTTGCGGTAGGATTCAAACAGACTCAAGGCCAGATTCCCATACTCCCTCTCAAGATCGGCCATGCGCTGACGGACCCGAGACATCTCAGCATCCAAGTCCGTCAACTGAGCAAGGTATCTTACCAATGGTCCCGACATCCTTAAGAATTACAATATAACAGAGAAGAGAAAAAAGGCGATGAGTGAGAAATAGGTACAACAAACTGTTGGTTTCCGTGTACGAAATAACAATTAACAATAATTAAAGGACTAAACAAGAATAAACAAAAACCAGTGTAATCTTTATTAATTTCGAAACTGATACAGAAATTAATGATTACAACATGTAGGTACTGAAACGTAAATAAAGCAAACGTTATCAGATCATTATTAATTAATAATCTGATGTATTGAATTGCAATAAATAGAAACTGCCGGACTGGAAAGTATGAACTTAACAGCCGGACTGTTCTGTTTTAAATTGAAATAACAGGACTGAATTGAAACTATTCTAATTACTGAATTTAATTACAGAATTGAAATTACAGCAAAAAACAGAATTTTAAAGAAATTACAGAATAGTACAAACAGAATTAAAAGCTACAGCTAAGGACAGCAAATTAAAATACTGAAATAAAAGGACAGGATTGAAATGCGTAAATGAAATGGACAGAATTAAAAAATGGGCAGAATTGAAAACAAAATAAGACGAGGCTACTGTTAACAGTATGCCCTTAACCGATATTCGCCCAACCACCTTAAGGTTTCTGGTTGCGTTGGCGCTTCGATCCCAAGGTACAACGTCTCGGATGACTCGCCGGAAACTGGCGACGAGTCAAGGTCGAGCTGTTGGTGGGTGGTTCTCTCTGTTTCTAAAATGTAATGCTACTGTTTAGAGAGATGATATATGCCGTTGTATTTGATTTCAGAATGTTTTGTATGTCTTTTGACATGTGGGGGGTCTGCCTATTTATAGACTTGCTGAGTATCTCAGCCATTAAGGTCACTTTACTACTGTCAGTTTTCGAAATTCGAAACTGCAGTATTAACTTTGCAATGAAATCACATTTATTGCAACAGTTACAGCTTTGCTGGAAGCTTTTCCCGAACTGGCACACTTTTCCGAACATGCACGCTTTTCCCGAACAGAAACACTATTCCCGAACAGGCGCGCTTTACCCAAACAGGCGCGCTTTTCCCGAACAGAAACACTATTCCCGAACAGGCGCGCTTTTTCCCGTCGAGTTAAAAACCCAACGAGCAAGCCCGTCCGTCGAGCAAGCCCGCCCGACGAGCAAGCCCGCCCATGTGTGGTACACAATACACACATGTGTATGTGGACACATTACTTAATATCCACATAGGATACCTTAGTATATATATTGTAAAAATCACTCATGATTTTCCAATGTGGGATAACCCTCATGGGTTAAATCCCATTTCTTTTCTCATTTTCCAGCATTGGCTTTATTGCCTCTTTCGAGTACCAACCTTCGAGTCCAATTATCATTCACACCCTTCCTCCGAATGGGTCATGCGATATACCGTTGCGAAGCTCGTCACACGAGCTACTCAAACGCAAAGAGTATGGCCTCAGAAAAACTGAGGAGTCGCATTAAAAATTGACTCAAAGATGGTCCCTGACCACTTGGAACAACTATGTTTAAATTACATATTTTCCAATTTTTTCCAACAATCCCCCACATGAATGCAATTGGCTCGAAAGCCCATGTCCTAAATGCAAATCAAGAGAACCGCAAAAGTTCACTGCCTAAGGTCAGGTAGCGCGCGCCTTGAACCTGCCGTAGCGGAGTACCACCCAGAATACTGCTATTAGGTAGCTGTAAAGCTTTGAACCATCAAGCTTTGTGTATCCCAGAATGGCACCCGCACAGTGCCCTCTCTACCCACGTACTAGGCCCTTTAGTTGTTGTCCATATTTGGCCTGGACTGCCTTGGCAACTTCAACTGAGTGCTCTAGTGAATTAGCCCAAGCTCATCACATGGTACCGGCCTTACACACTAGTTATAGGTGTTCCAAGTCGAAAGTGTCCTGACTCACTTTACTCGACCGTCGAGTAACTTGGATCATTAAGAGCCTCAAGCTCACCCTTACAATGGTACATGTCTATCACTCTGTCATCGCGGAGATGGGCTGGGAACTCCAGGTTCCCGAGTGCTTTGTTCGGTTGCCCCCACAGTTCAGTTTCCCTTTGAACCTATCAGGAAAGATTCCGTTTAGGTTGGGTTGCCTATGGGGGGGCCACCAATTTAATGGGCTTTAACCCCATTCCGTTCGATGACGTCTCGACTCCCACTTGAGTCAAGCCTTTAGTTAATGGATCCGCTATGTTTTCCTTTGATCTTACAAAATCTAAGGATACCACACCATTGGATAACAATTCTCTTACGGATTTATGTCTTCGACGTATATGTCGAGACTTTCCATTATATATATGATCCTGAGCCCGCGCAATAGCTGATTGACTATCACAATGCATGCTTATTGCGGGAACAGGTTTCGGCCACATTGGAATTCCTTCCAATAGACTTCTCAGCCAGTCTGCCTCTTCGGTTGCTAAGTCCAACGCTATGAATTCTGATTCCATAGTTGACCTTGCAATACATGTCTGTTTGGAGGATCTCCAAGACACAGCAGCTCCTCCCATTATAAACACATATCCACTCGTGGACCTTGTGCTATTAGAGTCTGATATCCAGTTGGCATCTGAATACCCTTCCAGTACCGCTGGATATCTGGTATAGTGCAGCCCGTAATCGGCTGAAAACCTCATATACCTGAGAAGTTTCATTATAGCCTTCCAGTGTTCCTCATTTGGATTACTGGTGTACCTGCTCAGTCTACTCACTGAGTTTGCTATGTCTGGTCTAGTGCAATTCATTATATACATGAGACTGCCTATGACTCGAGAGAACTCCAATTGATTCACACTTTTACCGAAATTCTTTTTCAGGTTACAGTTGAACTCAATTGGGGTTCTTGACATAGCTTTACTGTCCTTGTCAAACTTGTCTAAGACTTGTTTAACATAGTGACTTTGGGACAAGGCATACCCTTCTGATGTTTTGGTAATCTTCATGCCAAGTATTACATCAGCTAAACCTAGGTCCTTCATATCGAAGTGTTGTGATAACATTTTCTTTGTGGAGCTGATTCTATCATTACTCCCAATTATGATCATGTCATCCACATATAGACAGACTACAACACAGTCTCTTCCACTTCCTTTAGAGTAGACACATTTATCACACTCATTTATGTGAAAACCGTTTGATAGCATAATTCTATCAAACTTCTCATGCCATTGCTTTGGCGCTTGTTTGAGTCCATATAGAGACTTTACAAGTTTGCACACTTGGTGCTCTTTACCAGGAACTACAAACCCTTCCGGTTGTTCCATGTAAATCTCTTCTTCCAGTTCTCCATTCAGAAATGCCGTTTTTACATCCATTTGATGTATTTCCATATCAAACAAAGCTGCGAGAGCAATGACGATTCGGATAGACGTTTTCCTGGAGACAGGAGCATACGTGTCGAAATAATCGACACCTTCAGTTTGCCTGAATCCTTTTACCACAAGTCTCGCCTTGTATTTCTCAATCGTGCCGTCAACCTTTAACTTCCTCTTGAAGATCCACTTGTGACCTAGGGGCTTGCATCCTTTCGGAAGATCCACTAGTTCCCAAGTGTGGTTTTGCATGATTGATTCAATTTCATTTTGAATAGCTTCTTCCCAATATTGGGAATCCGGTGTTGACATAGCTTGTTTATATGTCGCCGGTCCGCCTTCAACCATGAAGGTTAGGAAATCAGGTCCAAAGGAAGTTTCCTTCCTTGCCCTTTTGCTGCGCCGAGGCTCTTCCTCTTCCTCTTCCTCTTCCTCTGTCGGTTCACTTGCCCCCACATTTCCTTCACTGTTCAACTCTTCAGTTGGTACAGATGTAGGTAATTTCCGGGGAAAGATATCTTCAAAGAAAGAGGCCTCTCGGCTTTCCATATACGTATCTACGTGCACATCGGGATTGTCCGACTTGTGCACGAGAAACCGATATGCACTACTGTTCTGTGCATATCCGATGAACACACAGTCCACCGTCTTAGGACCAATTCTCATCCTTTTAGGAGTGGGAACTAGGACCTTTGCGAGACAACCCCAAACCTGCAGGTTCTTATAACTGGGTTGATGACCTTTCCATAACTCATATGGAGTCTTTTCTCGCTTCTTATGTGGTAACTTGTTTAAAACATAGTTAGCGGAAAGTACAGCTTCCCCCCACATGTTCTGGGGTAACCCAGAACTGATTAGCATATCATTCATCATTTCCTTTAGCGTTCTATTTTTACGCTCAGCAACCCCATTTTGCTCGGGAGTGTATGGGGCTGTGGTTTGATGTATAATACCGCTTTCAGCGCATATCTGTTCAAACGGTGATTCATATTCACCGCCTCTATCACTTCTCAATGTTTTAATTTTCTTATTGAGTTGATTTTCAACTTCGGTCTTATAAAGATCGAATTTCTCTACTGCTTCGTCTTTACTTCTCATTAAGTAAACGTAACAGTATCTAGTACAATCATCTATAAAGGTGATAAAGTACTTTTTTCCTCCTCGCGTTTGTATAAACTTTAAGTCGCATACATCCGTGTGTATTAGACCGAGAGGTTCACTTTCTCGTTCAACATGTTGAAACGATGATTTCGTTAATTTTTCTTCTACACAAATCTCACATTTGTGTTGCTTATCAAAAACGAAATTTGGTAGTAGTTTTAGTGAAATTAATTTCTTTAAAAAATTATAATTCACGTGACCTAATCTACCATGCCACAAATGAAATGACTCAAATAAATACTCAAAATTAGAATTTTTATTGGCCTCTTGGGCAACAGTCATTACATCACTAGTGCTAGCCTCAGCTTTAGCACCTTTATTGGGAGCAGGCGTCCCTACGTTTAACTTAAACATGCCGTTGGTCATATAGCCACGGCCTACATAGACACCATTTTTGGTGATTACAATTTTATCGGATTCTAAGACTAGCTTGAACCCGTTCTTCACCATCACAGATCCGGATACCAGATTCTTACGAATATCCGGAACATGGAGCACATTGGTCAACCTCAGCTCTTTTCCCGAGGTCATCTTCATCACGACCATTCCTTTTCCTTCCACCTTGGAAGTAGCAGAATTTCCCATGAAACAGCTTTCTCCCTCTACCGCTTCATAGGTCTTAAACATCCACCTACTTGAGCAGATGTGGCTTGTGGCGCCGGTATCCAGCCACCACTCTTTGGGATTGCTACCCACGAGATTGACCTCAGAGACCACAGCAGTAAAGTGGTCGTCATCTCGTCCTCCCTCAGCCAGATGAGCCTGAGCTGGAGCTTTCCTCTTTCCCTTGCCCTTAAAGTTCCTCGGGGGGGGCTTAGGCTTAACAGCGCCTTTATTGTCATAACAGTCCGCGGCACGATGGCCGGTCCTGTTACACACAAAGCAGGTTCCCGCAAATTTCTTCGCGACAACAGCACTGCCTCCGGTGTCAAGACGTTTCCGTTTGACGTTGGAGCTTTCGACCACATTGGCCTTTGCCATCGGGATGACAGCACCACCGACTCTCCTCACGGAGCGACGGTTGCTCACCTCGATGTTGAGCTTCTCAATGAGCCCCTCCAGCCTCATTTCCTTTCGCTTGTGCTTAAGGTAGTTTTGAAAGTCTTTCCAAGATGGTGGCAATTTCTCAATCATGAGTGCCACCTGGAAAGGCTCGTTTATCACTAGCCCCTCAGCCTCAAGGCGATGGTAAATGAGTTGGAGCTCCTCAACTTGCTCCATGACACCCCTGCTGTCAGTCATACGGTACTCGTGAAAGTCTGTGACAACAAATCTCTTTGTGCCAGCGTTATTCACTTTGTACTTATTTTCGAGAGTCTCTCATAGCTCCTTTGCAGTAGCTTTGGGCTCGAAAACACTGAACAGCGTGTCATCTAGAGCACACAGGATATAGTTCTTGCATAGGTAGTCGGCATGTCTCCATGCCTCAACCGCAGAGAACGACTGCTCGTCCAGATCGTCCTCGCTTAGGACGGGAGCAGTCTCCTTGAGAAACCTGGTCAAATTCAGAGTGGTGAGATAAAACAGCATCTTTTGCTGCCAACGTTTGAAGTTGTCATCCCTGAATTTTTCCGGTTTCTCCAGATGAGAAGTCGGCAAAGTAGGCACAGCCGAATACATCGGTGCCTTGCCCTTGGCCGCAGCCTTGGCTCTAGCCGCAGCCTTAGCTGCGTCCTTGGCCGTGGCCGCTGCTTCGGCCGCAGCCTCAGCTTTGGCCGTAGCATCCGCCATAGCCGCAGCCGCGGCAGCCTCAGCCGCTACAACTGCGTCATCGGCATTAGCCACAACATTCGCATCGCCCCCAGTGTTATGGACAGGCCCACCAACCACTGGGTCATGCTCACCCCCGCTAGGCAACTGAATAGGCGACGTGTTAGTCATCTGAAACGACAACACAAAACGTATGAGATACGTGTACAAACAATTCTATAAACAAACGCCAAAACTGAAATTTGGGTTTGTAAAAGAATTATCAAACAAAATTAAAATAAACTCTTGTCCCTTTAAATATCAATACGGTTGATATTAAAAGGATTGAAACGATTCTTATTGAATACCAATACGGTTGGTATCAACAAGAAAATAAAATAAAATTAAAACTGTTTGGAATTTTTTCTTTGTAATCCAATTTCTAATATGATTTAGAATTGAAAAAAAGAAAGCATTATTCCTTATAAAATAAATAATTGCATTAATCAATACACGAAAGAAACAACGGGTATCGGTTAAGATTGTTGGTTTCCGTGTACGAAATAACAATTAACAATAATTAAAGGACTAAACAAGAATAAACAAAAACCAGTGTAATCTTTATTAATTTCGAAACTGATACAGAAATTAATGATTACAACATGTAGGTACTGAAACGTAAATAAAGCAAACGTTATCAGATCATTATTAATTAATAATCTGATGTATTGAATTGCAATAAATAGAAACTGCCGGACTGGAAAGTATGAACTTAACAGCCGGACTGTTCTGTTTTAAATTGAAATAACAGGACTGAATTGAAACTATTCTAATTACTGAATTTAATTACAGAATTGAAATTACAGCAAAAAACAGAATTTTAAAGAAATTACAGAATAGTACAAACAGAATTAAAAGCTACAGCTAAGGACAGCAAATTAAAATACTGAAATAAAAGGACAGGATTGAAATGCGTAAATGAAATGGACAGAATTAAAAAATGGGCAGAATTGAAAACAAAATAAGACGAGGCTACTGTTAACAGTATGCCCTTAACCGATATTCGCCCAACCACCTTAAGGTTTCTGGTTGCGTTGGCGCTTCGATCCCAAGGTACAACGTCTCGGATGACTCGCCGGAAACTGGCGACGAGTCAAGGTCGAGCTGTTGGTGGGTGGTTCTCTCTGTTTCTAAAATGTAATGCTACTGTTTAGAGAGATGATATATGCCGTTGTATTTGATTTCAGAATGTTTTGTATGTCTTTTGACATGTGGGGGGTCTGCCTATTTATAGGCTTGCTGAGTATCTCAGCCATTAAGGTCACTTTACTACTGTCAGTTTTCGAAATTCGAAACTGCAGTATTAACTTTGCAATGAAATCACATTTATTGCAACAGTTACAGCTTTGCTGGAAGCTTTTCCCGAACTGGCACACTTTTCCGAACATGCACGCTTTTCCCGAACAGAAACACTATTCCCGAACAGGCGCGCTTTACCCAAACAGGCGCGCTTTTCCCGAACAGAAACACTATTCCCGAACAGGCGCGCTTTTTCCCGTCGAGTTAAAAACCCAACGAGCAAGCCCGTCCGTCGAGCAAGCCCGTCCGTCGAGCAAGCCCGCCCGACGAGCAAGCCCGCCCGACGAGCAAGCCCGCCCGACGAGCAAGCCCGCCCATGTGTGGTACACAATACACACATGTGTATGTGGACACATTACTTAATATCCACATAGGATACCTTAGTATATATATTGTAAAAATCACTCATGATTTTCCAATGTGGGATAACCCTCATGGGTTAAATCCCATTTCTTTTCTCATTTTCCAGCATTGGCTTTATTGCCTCTTTCGAGTACCAACCTTCGAGTCCAATTATCATTCACACCCTTCCTCCGAATGGGTCATGCGATATACCGTTGCGAAGCTCGTCACACGAGCTACTCAAACGCAAAGAGTATGGCCTCAGAAAAACTGAGGAGTCGCATTAAAAATTGACTCAAAGATGGTCCCTGACCACTTGGAACAACTATGTTTAAATTACATATTTTCCAATTTTTTCCAACACAAACTTATGAAAGATGATAAAGCAACCTAAAGAAAGGTTGAAGGGTATTTATAGAGCAAAGGGAGTACGTCATTAACTGACAGCACTCGGGAACATGCATCTTTGACTGACAACGTGGGAAAACACATCTTTGACCAGCTGACACGTCTCAGATCTCACGTGGGTACAACGCCATACAAGAAGAAAAGACAAACGAGATATTTGATGATCTGGTGATCTGATAAATTCCGGAAAACGATAAACCACAAATGAAGAGCAATAGAAGATGCAAATATTTGATTCATTAATAAAGATGGGATACACGGGCGCTCATTACATCAGAGGACAAAATATCAAAAGAAAGCGTTACATCAGAGAGCAAAATGGACAAAGAAAATACAACCAAGAGAAGAAAGTATAAAACAGAGAAAAATACAATCGAGAGAACAAAGTATAACACAGAAAATACAAGAGAAAAGAGCATAAAATTAGGGCGGCTCGGGTGAAGTTGATTTGTATCGATGAGAGGGCCCGGCAGATATTACAGTATCTTGTAGCGAAGGATTGCCCCTCAAGACATTGTTCTCATCGACCAGAGTCTGACGAGCACGCCTGCAATAGTCCAATTCGGCCCTCAGCCAACTCAACACCCTCACCATCTCACTATGGTGATAACGCATCACTTTCAACTCTTCCTCAGCATCACGTAACAGCCTCTGTACGTGACCATAAGATGCCTCAAAAGCTTTCACTTGCAAGACCATGGTTGATTTGGTAAAAGGGGCAGACATATTGGAAATATGAACTTGCAGAATAAGTATATAGTAAGAAGAGAAATGAGAGGGATTATGAAGAAAAACTTGCTTTAAGGAGGTATTGATAGACAAATTAAGAGAGGCAATAAGACGGGGGATTGCAACCATTCGTCAAACGGCTTCAAGAAACGTGTGCATTAATGAGACACGTCTGTTCTAAAGAAACTCTTGGATTCGTGCCAGAACTTGAAAAAGATAAATATAAAAGAGGCTTCTACACACGTGTCATACTGGAGCAGTGCAACAGTTTTTAAAGATATTGGATAAGATTGTGCACAGGGCTCAAGAAAACCCATCATAACACCCTACGCACGTGGCAAGAAGAAGTACAGTAAAGATAAAATGAGTTGGGAAAATAAAACAGATGAGGCGAATAATGAAATATTTTATTTAATTTCAGTAATCCTATTACAAAAGGGGTGCTACCATCGAACAATAAAGAAAATTACAAAAATGAACTATTTAGCAGAAGAGCCTGCTTCAACGTCATCCGGCCCTTTCTTGGACCGAGCATGCAACTTCTTAAGGGCCCATTTATATGCCCTCTTAGATGCCCTATGCCTGTCTCAAGATGCCTCGAGCCTTTTAGCCCGATCATAGGCCCAATCCTGATCAGCCATCGTCACATGGTGAGCTGCATCCATAGCAGCCAACCTTTCCTCCAGTTCAGGGGCCCGGAGAGCTTCCCTCGCCAAGAAGGCGAACCTCCTCTTCATAATACGAGCCTTTTTAACCTCGCCTTCTAAATAAGCGAGATATTCAGAGGAGTTGTCTCCGGTAGAGCCATTGGGAGAAGCCATTACGTCCCAAGCGAAGTGGTAAGTAATTAGATAATTATGGAGGGGGTGCAATCCCTTTTATAATGGACAAACGTTGGGAAGATCAAGAGTCTCCTCGAAACAAGATAGCACGCTTGAATTTCTCAATGACATTAGTGGTCACAAGAAAACAATTATAAATCTGTTGCTCTTCTCGATGAAACATTGGGAATAGCAAAACCGAAGTAACTTCTCTATAAAACCGAACATGACTCCCTCGCCGTGGAGACCACACCGAAGAAGTCAGAGAGCACTTGATAGAGCATAAAAATCAGACCCGAATATACATATTCGGGTACGAATCGACCCACACGTCATTGATGGATATCCAACGAAGTTATCATAAGACCCGGGGCATAACAGTATTTTCCCCACTTAAGTATAAGGGCAATTATCCAATAAGTATCTCAACCCAATTAATAAAGGTCCATAATGGAAAAGCCCATGAGATGACGCATGAGATGGAGACACCTTTCAACATCCTATGAAGCATAAATGCCTATAAATAGCCAAGTATATTCACTGGAAAAGGGACCTGAAAAATCACAGAGAAAAGAATATATAAGAAAGATATTTGTCAGAGTTTATCTCACTAGAACACACACCGAGAAAAGTTAAAGAGAAGACCGAGCATCAAGGATAACATACAAGATCAAGATAGATTAAATTATCAGACCGAGCACAAGTGTAATAAGTATTATTGTAATCCGAGCAAGAATAATTACCGATCAATAAGAAAGACTAACAACGTGTCCAATATTTATCTTCTTTAATTTATTTTATCATTGTTGAGAAGCATAACGCGACCGACCAAAGTTATAGCTTTATCATAAACGGAGATCTATTTAGTTACACTTTGTTGTCTCTATCGCATACGAAAACCGTTGAATACCTCTAAGAACAAGTTTTCCACAAGATTGGTTCAATGTGATGATTGTTGCATCGTTTTAACGCAAAAATGAAGAGTTTCTCTCTAGACAAGGGACTCTAGCTCCATGAGTTCCTGTGCTCTTTAATTTGCTTTGATCGGTCTTACTTGTATATGTACGTCCGAAAAATAGTGTAAGTTCCAAAAATGTATTAACAGAAGTAACTTTTCGTGGGTGAAAACCGAAGTTGATAAATTTTTTTGGATACATAAAAAATTGCAAATCTTACATTGGTGGGAGCACTTATTTGTAGTACCCTTATGTGTTGGTAAATAATATTGACACAGACAAATACACAGATTGTAATTCCACATAATGTGCTGTAGTAAATCACATAAATCATTAAAAGTACAATGAAACAACTGCCCAACACATGATTAAAAGCACAATGAAACAGTTCGAATTAAATAACGGAGTACGCTATATATGAGTATACAAAGTACCAAAATAGCGATAATTTTCCACAATTCATACGTTTGATATATAATAAGATCTTTTGCTACGTCTTCAAGAAAACACGAAAAAACGAAATTACACATGATAAATTGGAAATCTGATTAATAACAGCAGCAGCAACAGCAGCGTTCGAACAAGAAGCAGCAGCACAGAGCACCGAAACTGTACAATAAAGATGAGGTACTTAACAGAATGTGAGATCACAAATTTCAAGCAGTGTTTCATAAGACATGGTGTAATATTAATATTATACAACAAATTAGACAAATGCAGGCATAGTGAGATTGTATGTGTCTTGTCTTTTTTCCAGTTAAATATATTGTCGAGACAGATGTTAGATATCAATCGAGTCCATTAACTGTTTAGTAATACAAGAACAGACCAGACACATCCCATTGACTTTGCTTTTGAATCCCAAAAATATAAAACAGAACCAAAGGAAGTCGAAGTAACATAAGTGAACCTCTTCGTCTTGGCTTCAATGTTCACCCAAAACAGTGAAACTGTACCGTGCTCAGCCCTAATTGAGTCACTAAATGATACAAGCACTGACTTCACTCGCTAAAAATCAGTGTTTTTAAAAGCAAAAACTTAGCAAAGCGTTTTGCAAGAGCTATAGCAGCCTAAAAAGCGGAAAAGCGAGCTTTTTTCAAGATATGAATCGAGCTTTTTTACTACGAAGCAGTGCTTTTTAAAACAGTGCTAAAAAATAACCAAGTTCCTGTCTTAATATTCACTAAGTAATACAAACAAACAAGTGATATGATTTCACAACCAATATGATCACCCAGAAAAATACTATCAAAACAGAATAACCTTTCGTTTCACTTTTTCCCTCTATATTAACCAATTTGCATAATCAATAAAGTTTTCTTAAGATTGTCAATTGAGTAGCAACGATGCAAGAGTAGCGAAAAAACATACCAGCCTCTAAGAAATGATAAGCAACAAGGTTCATGTTCATGGTGTTGGTGGTGATGGTGCGGGTGATGATACGGCTGTTGATCAAAGTACCCTTGGTAGCTTGGCGGCGGTGGAGGCGGGAACCCACCGTAAGGTGGTGGAGGGTGGTGCATTGGCGGGCCTGCTGGACCTGGTCCATAACCTAACACCATATTATATATTATGTAAATATATAAATTGGCAAATGAAACTAGGAAACTAAACAGCACTTCTATGTAATTTCGAGGAATGAACAGTTATGATAGGATCGGATTAGCTTCAGAAACAAAATGGATTTTCGCAGATGATCTAATACAATTTCATTTTTTATCCAATCTGAACCTAACATTACAGATCGAATATAATCAAATAAAAGAGACTAACAATTCAGCTGGGACTAATTCATGCTCTCAGCTGTATACTTATCGTAACAACTGCAACTCCATACTTTCAAGGTCAAAATTGGGGTATGAAGAGTTTGAATTAAAGCATTAAGTTCATTAAACTATGTTTCAAATGAATTGGAAACTTTGATTCTGATCCAATCTAATTAAATTACTAATTTGACTTGATCCTAATCATATGTAAAAGTTATAACTGCACCAGATCCTAATTCAACATTGATTTTAATCTATTACAAACTATGTCATGCTTATACTTATTAAAGTTTTAGGTGAGGAAACAGACCTTAAGATCATAGGAGTATAATTTTAAATAAGGCATATCTTTTCAAACCTAAAAAATCTTATCCATTTATGACTAATCAATCCAATCCAACGCTTTAAAACCCCAAAAATGAAGTTTTTAGCTCAATAAAAATTGTTGACCTTCGTAAACATTGTCTAGAACATTTTTCACAAGAAATCAATGGGTTTCCGATTTTTAACCAAATAATCAATTTATGAAGCAAAATAAATTTCCATTTCATTTGGGTTTTATTTCAGTTAGCAATGTTAAAATTATTTTAAACAGTTTGAGAAATTATATAGCTAGGAGCCTAGGATCTGCCTTGCTAAAAATCACAATCCATATGTTATCGGATTCTAATATAGCGAATCAGTAAAAACCGATTCTGTTCTGCTCGGATTGGATGGGTTTTTTCCACAACTGTGAATGATAAACCAAACTGTTGAAACCAATTTTACCCGAAAACGAACAGTTAATAGTACCCAAAACAGATGTGATCCGATCCAATCTGAATCCAAACCATAACGTTAACTTAAATATATTACACTAAATACTTAATTCGAATATGTTCTGAACAATCTTGATTCTAATCCGAACAACAAGATCGGATCAGAATCAAATTTAACAGACTCTAACCAATCCACTAACTGTACTGTATAATTCAGTATTCGACTATTCTCCATTTGAAAATTCTATCAAGAACAGATCACAACAAGTTCTAATCCGATCCAGTGATTCGGTTTCAAGTTTCAACGGTTCTTTTCGGTTTTGAATGTATTCAAATCCATAAACTTGAATGAAAATTTGATGTATCAAGTATCAAGAACAAGTTTGTGTTTCTATCTTTGAAAAGCTAGTATTAAATTAGATACAAAAAAATTGTAAAAAGTGAAATTAAAATGATTGTGTGAATTATAAGTACCTTGGTGACTGGTATGATGAACTTGATTATTGCTAGGGCCTTGATGACTTGTGTGATGAACGTGACTCATATTTTCTTTCTCTCTGTATTTTTTGATCAATTAGACTTGGAGTATTTTAATGTAATGAGACTAATATTAAGGAGGAGATGTGTTATGGATAATGGTTTGTGTATAAATTTCTATATTTAATTATATATTATTAAAATACGTGTATTGTAATTGGTTAAAAAAAATTATTAAAATTATCGGAATTAATTTTTTTTAAATAGATAATATACTTTAAATGTTAAATTTTATGATTAGATTTTAAAAAAATTCATTCCGACAATTTTGATACAAGTTATAAAACGGTCAAAATTGCACGTAATTTCATAGTGGACGGTTAAATGGGAACGGAGGAATACATTTTTGGCGAACTTAGTTATTTTCACTCAAACTTGTGTGTGTGTGTGTGTTTTTATAAATTTTTACGATATATTCTACATATATTTTATCATATTGTGACATATTTTTGAGTTACATAAGTTTTTGGAAAATTTATAATTAATTTACACTATTTCTTAATTAATTTCAAAATAAAACATATTTGAATTTTTCTTAAAAAAAAAATTATTGCAATGTATTCATACATGTCTAATTGTAATTGTAGTATTTTTTTTTAAAAAAATTAATCAACTATTTTGAGTTTAAAAATTAATAAGACATGAAATAGGGTATAAACTATAGATATAATATTTGGATTTTTTTTTTTTTTTAGTTTTGTATGAAGTCAAATTTTATGGTTATGTTGAAAGAGAGCCATGTCCTGTTAGAGAAAATTAAGAATTGGACCATGAAAACAAAAGTATTTAAGGGTTGATCCGGATATAAAATTTAATTAAGGATTGGACCATTATTTCTGAAACTAATTAAGGATTTGACCATTACTCATTAAATATAAAAACTCTCTCAATTCTTTCTATTTATCTAATTTATCACACACTCTCTCTCTCTAATTTATCTAATTTACTCATTACTTTTGTTTTCATGATTCAATCCAAAATTTATCCTATGTATTATTAGATACATGTCGTGTAAGTGACGAGCCCTTTGATGTGTACGTGATTTATTTATATTATTTTACTTCTTAAAATACTCTTTCCATCATTGCTGTAATTTTGATCGACCTCAAACTCTTATATTGTTCAAAAAATAAGAGTAATCACAGATTTATCATTTAGTTCAGATGCTATTATATGATTAATTTTGAAAATTTTGAGTTTAGTAATTTTAATACTGGTTCTTCGTATATCATTTATTCGAATCAAAGAGGAAAATAGTGAAATAATTTATGCGTCGGAAAACTCTATACCGAAAAATATAATTTCGTAATAAAACGTAATAAACACTAAAAACCAAGAATAAATATCCTGTACACGGTCCGAATTGGGTAAAATTTGCACTAAAAATATGGAGCTCGACGTGTTACTTTTTGTTAGTTTCGAAAACTGTTGAAAATTGGAAGACGATTCCTATTCCTTTACACCTCAAAATTACTCGCACTTTTTTTTTTCAACTCAACGTTTTTACTTCTCTACGTTTTCTTTTAGTCGGTTTTGTTCGCAAACTTTTCATATCTAACAGTTAATCCAGCAAACTGACATGTATCATCATGAATTACTAACTTGGTAATTTAAGTAAATAACTAACATGATGTACTACAATTTACAACCATGTATGAATCATCATGAATTAAAATAAAATAAAATAATTACTCATTATAAAAAATATATATAAATAGTTACGGAAATTATGACGGTTTTTTTATAACGAGCTTAATAGCTACGAGAATTGTGACAGGTTTGTAATACGACCGTTTTATAACATGACGGTGAATGTGTGATAAAATTTTAATCTCACAAAATCAATATTAGTTTGTATTAAGTAACAGGATGTTAAGTTAAATAAATGGATACGTGCGCATCTCAAACACTCAAACTAAATTGTTTTTAAATCGTACCTACTACTATTATTTATCTAGAAAAAAACCATTAATTACTTACACCTGTATAGCTTCTGGAAATTTCATCCGTGTTAAGTTACAACACCTTCCTATTTTTAGCTTCATGACTAAGTTTCTCAATACGCGGAATAATCATACACCTTTCTTGAATTCTTCTATTGTATGGAAGTATATTTATAGCATGATAATTTGTGATACATATTCATCAACAATTTTAATTTCTTGACAATTACACAACCATAATATTATTCAAGAAAAATCTCAACTTCACCATGTCAACCACATCCAATGAACCTGAAAAAACCACGACAACAGCGGCGCCTGACGATACAAAAAAGTGGGGTACGCATGTAATGGGCCCGCCTGCATCGCCAGGTGTACACCCCGACAACCAGCAAGCTGCGACATGGACTGCTGATGAACAAAATCAACACCATCCTTATTTGCAATACTCTCCTCTGGAAAGACCGCCTTATAATAACCCGATTGAGCCTGTGATCGGTATGTTCAATTCTTGGTCGAGAAGAGCTGAGGACGTGGCACGCAGCATGTGGCATAACTGTAATTTTCTCCACCTTTGATATAGTTTTTTTTTTACCATATCGGTAAGAAGAAAATGTTAGTATAGCTTTGGATAGAACGAGACATTTTGTTACTATTTTGATGGTAAAATAGGATATCGCTATATTTACTATCTAACTAACAAAAAATCAATCGTAATTTTGCAATAATGTTATTAAGTTTTCGATGCTTGCTATACCACAAAAATAGCAACAAAGTGTCTCGTACTATCTCGATATGTCATCTTGACATCTTCTTGTAGTATAGAAATATTTTAGGAAAAGATTCTTAATTGGTAAATTTAGAGCACATATCGTTCTTCGATTGATCCAGTCATATGTTCTAGATAATGACTTATGAGTAGTTATTTGCCCTGTTAGTTATAACAGTTTATAGTAAATCAGAGCCGTCTTCGGCTTTTTTTTTTTTAGAGGTCCAAGCAAAATTTAAAAAAAAAGGAGGCCGCCTCGTATGACATCATTTTTTAATCTGAAACTTGGTTGTTTTACCAATTGATACGTACTAATAATGATCAGACAGCCAACAGAAAATATAATCATGTTATTTAGTGAAACAAAAAAGAACAATAATAGAATTATATTAAAAAATAATAAAATCTGTTTATAATTTTAACTTGGGGACTGATTTTGGTTCGTCTTAAAGTCTCTAACCAGAAAAATACTAGAAAGAATGATATAATATTGTTAGTTTTTTTGAGTCTTTTGACAACAAATGACACCAAATCCACTTTTCTTTTCACTAAAATGGAAAGTTACAGTTACCAAAATTATGAAGACAGGTACTCGATTATTCATGCCTGTATTGGTCTTACTCTTGACTGGTAGATACATTGCTTATTATATGCCATCCAATTTATGTATCTTTATACTGATTCGTACAAAAAATCGATTGATTGAGCTTACAAATTGACATGTTTTCTTTTTCCGACTTGGATAGTGAATTTGGGGCCTTCGGTTTCTCAAACCGCATGGGACAAGGTTAATCTGACAGCAAAAGCCATCACAGGGGGCGGGTTTGAAGCTTTGTTCAAGCAAACCTTTCAAACCGAACCCGATGAAAAGCTGTATAAGACGTTCGCTTGTTACCTGTCAACCAGCACAGGCCCTGTCGCCGGAACACTTTACCTATCTACGATACGGGTGGCCTTCTGTAGCGACCGTCCCTTGTCGTTCAGAGCTCCTTCTGGACAGGAAGCATGGAGCTACTATAAGGTAACATTTCGTTGATTAAAAAATGCCAACATATTCGTACAAATTATGTTTACACATAAATGATGTGGCAATCTCACATCTGTCCTTTTGAGGAGCATTCTGCGACGCCATTTCATGGTTCATTTTGAAAGTGAATAGAGAACATCTTTGATAAGCAAAAGCAGAATAACTCGATTCAGAACTCGATTAGAGAAAGTTGTTCTTAATTCAAATCAAAACTCGATTACTTTTTTGTAATCTAAATTCAGTCCTTAAAACTTTTTACGTGTTTAGCGTAGCTCTTGTACAAACACTTTAGCAAAGATTTCGCTTTTTAAAACACTGGATTTTAGGGGTATCTGGTTTCTCCGAAAATGAGAAAATAACTAACTCACAACTAGATCAACTGCATACAAAATTGTTTAAACAGTTGTACTTTTGATATTAGTTGTTCCTTCATATTACAGTATATGTTAGTTTGAACTTGAAATTTTGAATTTGAAATTGTAATGATAGGTGATGATACCATTAGCACATGTTACAACTGTGAACCCCGTGACGATGAGGGAGAAACCTGAAGCAGAAAGGTACATACAGATTGTGACGGTGGACGATCACGAGTTTTGGTTTATGGGATTTGTTAGCTTCGAAAAAGCTTCACATCACCTATTGGATAGCCTCTCAAGTTTCAGAGCAGCTGAAATAGGAGCGACCTAGTTAGATGCGAGCCATTCTCTTGTAATATGACCCCATACTGCGATATTGTTAACGTGTCATTGTAACATATTTGTGTACTTTTATGTTGTGAGTTGATCATTTTTGTACGAGTGCGAAGTTCTTTGTTAATTTACTTCTTTTTTTTAGTTGGTTGCAACTCTTCATTTTTGTGATATCATCAGTTTTGTTTTATATATAATTAAGCAAATTAATCATAATTAAGCAAATTTATCATATTCATTAAAATTTCATGTACGGATTCTTGAATACCGACTATGGTAGAATATTCGTGTGGTATTTTTTCAGATTTTGCGCGTGTAATAGATGTCCCTTCTATTTCTCCAAGTAAAGCTCTTCGCATCGCAATGCCTATGGTGTCGGCTTGACCTTTCATAAGTGGAGACAAAAGAAAGCGTTCATAATCAAGACGCTTGCTGTCTGTTCTTGATTCAACACACTTCCACTGTAGTGTCCGAGTACATACTGTTACTTTCTCTCGAACTATAGTAATATAATATTATTTGATCGAATCGTTTATTTCTCTTGAAATTTCTTTAATATTTTTTTTACACGCGTCTTTTTTTAGGAGATCTAGTATGCAAGTGTAAATCAATTAATTTGTCAAATAGTTGATCCTAGCACAGATGAAGGACACCCCACATTCCACAAAATTCACACACATTATTGAGTATTTTACCACTAATGCTAAAATCTTATCTGGGAAATAAAAAGCAGGCTCTACATGCCAGTTACTCCGTCATGTACTTGTAACATTGTACGCTTGAACATAAATACTACTTAATTAAGCATCGCTCACACAACTAAATCTAGAAAATAAAAGATGCCACTTCTGTGGGATAACCTAATCTTTCATGTCATTTATCAACAGTTGTGCACTTGTGCTAGTCTTTTCAACTCTATCTACTGTCTTCTGTGCCTGCAAATATTGACAAACATAAAATTAAGTTTAATATTTAGACATAGGTTTAGGCTATATCTTCTGAATCTCAAGCTCAAAAAACTTACCTCCTTATCCCAATTAGTGAGGACATTAATGACGATAAGTGCTATAATTTGTACAGTAAGTCCAAGGATAATTCCAATCCAGAGTCCCTGAATGCAAGATATATTAAGAACTCTGAGAGAAAGAGAGAGAGAGAGGGAGATAGATAGATATATAGATAAAAAGAGAGATAGTCAGAGAGAAAGAGAGAGGTCTACCTTGCCTCCAATCTTCACCACAAATGCTAAAATAGCAGCAGAAGGAATAGCCACAACATAGTAAGCGAAAAGGTTAATACAAGCGCACATCTTTTGCCATCCACATCCTCTAGCAGCTCCTAAAAGAATCAAAGATAAAAATTGTAAGAAACAAGTCGACAAGGACAAACAACCAATAGTATAAACAAGACAATTTTCTTTCCAAGAACTGGTCTTGGTATTGCTTCTACTTTAATTTATCCAGTTCTTGTTTTCTGAATGTAGCTAAGAGTAAGATATACTATAATAGAAAGTTTGTTAAAAGTTGCCATAATGGTGAAAGAATTGGGAATAAACATAAAATCAAAAGCAATGTTAAGCCAAAAAGGTTAGCGAAAACCTGATAGCACGCATTGGAATCCATCTAAAAAATCGGATAAGGCAAGCAGAGGCATCATCCTTGCCACATAAGCGATAACTTCCTTTTCATTGCTGTAAAGCTTTCCCCAAACATTCCTAACCAATATCGTTACTGCAAATATGATAAGACCCTCTACAAGAGCAACAGTGCACATAAACCTCACAGCTAAACGAGCACCTTTGGCGCTTCCAGCTCCCAACTCATTTGCAACCCTCGTGCTGTATTTAATACAAAAACAACCATCAGATATATAAACCTCTATGGTATTACGTATTAAGCTTTCTTTAGAAAAAAATTGGTGGAAAACCCTGACCTTATAGCACCACCAAGGCCCACTGAGATCTGGTAGACCATCCAGCACGTGTTAAGGCTGTGAATGTAAACAATAAATCAGTATGCATAATAATTCATTATAAATCCAAAGTGAATGCGTACCTGCGGTTATATTTTACATGTAATAGAAACACATACCTTATGGACAATACCGATGTCTCTAGCTGTGGATTCGGAAGAAGACCAGATAAAATAACAACAAGCTCAAAGGACCAATACTCCAAACTGCACATGTTAAGTATCAAATATTGCCCCCAAAAAGGTAAAATAAAGTATACCTACAAATTTCAGATGTGAATGAATAATACTAAAAGGCTAGAACCACAAAATTCTTAATCCCCATATGAATAGAAAAACAACCTCAGATTATTAAGCTATGTCAGCTTTGTTTCGTGACTCAAGAATGATTCTTTTTATTTTTAAACATTCATGAAACAGATTTCAGGGAAACAATCCAAATTCATTAGCCTACATAGTTCAATTTCTCTATATTTGTTCGAGAAGTTATAATAACATCAGAGCTTTCAGATGTTACCTCAAACCAGAGACAAAAGTAGTAAAAAAAGACGAGCTGAAACTAATTTTTCTGAAACTCGAAAATTCGATATTCACTTGGACTTTATATAACTTTTCAAGTTTTTCTTTTTTTGAAATCAATATTCAATTGTAAAAGTTTAATCTTTTTATGACTAAACATGGGGAGAAAAACAAAATAACAACTTCTGCAATTATCCTTTACATACGTTCCAAACCAAGCATTACCAGAGAGGGGAGAGGGATAATTCCAAGTAGGTATATACAAAGCATCTATATTCTGACCAACATACATATAGTGTTCAACTTACCAAATCATGCATGCTGAGGGAACAGCAAGCTTCAAGAATGGTATAATTTCTTTGAATGCATCCGTGGATAAACCAGTCCATGTTTCAGCAAACTTCGGAGAGAATTTCACATAAACTCCCAACAAAATTGCATTTAGCCAATTCGAAAAAGTGTTTGCCCAAGCAGCTCCTTCCATTCCAAACCCAAATTTAAAAACAAAACTCCAACACACGAGCACGTGCAACGCAGCTGTAAATCCAGCTGTTATCATCATGGAAATGACATGATTTTGTGTCTGGAGAAATCTGGTTAAGCATTGAAGAATCGCATAAGCGAAAAGACTAGGGATCATAGGTCTAGTGAATTTTCCAGCTACTATGGCTATTTCATGGTTTTGGCCTAAGAGCATGAGAATGTTGCTTGTAAAGAACCACATAACCCCTAGAGGAATACAAAGGGCTAGAAGCACGATTATTGCGCGTTGCGTGTGAATGCCTAGCATACGGAATTGGTTTGCTCCATAGGCTTGCCCACAAAGAGTCTCCAACGCGGTGCTCATACCCAACTACCACGAAAAAATAAAAGAATGGATGAGGGATAATCAAAACACATTGGTAAAATTAATATACAAAGACATGGGAAAATGATGCCTACTAATTTTGTTCATACCACTTAAGAAATATATGGTGAAAGTAGTTCTTTTAATTGAAAATTGCAACAGTGGTGCTACGAAATTCGTAAATTTCAGGTGAAGACAGCTTCAGTACCAACGTTTTTAGAACCACTAAAAAATATAGTTGGCGGAAGTTTAGTACATCATTCCCATTTCAAAGCAAGTGCTGTCTACACTATATGCCGAACAATAAGTAAAACATTTAAGCAAATATTTTACTAGGCTGCGGCTCGAAGTAAAACATAAAATACTGTTTTTTCTATAAGTACAATAATTACTTACCAGCACACTAAAACCTGAAACAGCAGCAAAAGAAGTGGCCAACGAAGCACCAGCAAGTGGAAGTTTTCCGAGGTGGCCCACAAACATGACCGAGATCACCTGCAAACAGTACTGCAAGAGGCTAACTGCTATCAGAGGTCCTGCTAGTTTAAACTGCAGCTTTGCTTCTTTACGCACTGCAGCTTTAATACAGCCTCTTTCTTTGGGCTGATTAATGGGATCCTGGCTCCTTCTCTGATTTACGAAAACAATTTGTAGTAAATAAATGAAGCTCATGCTTAACTGTAAGTTCATACATAATATAGTTTGTGCTTATCTAAAAGAATGCTAGGGTAAACAAAATTCTTGAGGAAAATGAAAATTTGGTAGATTACAATTTTGAACATAACTCGCGCTTACGGTTTGGAGGCAGCTTTCTGCTGAAGTCCTCTCAAGTACTTTTTACAGAAATATGTCGCATTCTGGAATAGTTATTTTGGCTTAAAAAAAACTACTTTATGTTTTCATATAACCTGCTGGAATTAGCTTTTTTCATTCACCAAACAAAAAAAAAAAGTTTCTCTAAGAGAACGGTATATGCGTGTATATTCATTCAAACCTAGTTAAACAATTCCAGAAACCACATGAGAATACGTGACTAAACAATTATAGAAGTTTGTCCACTAGATCGATGCAAAGGCTCCCTCAACTGCTTGAGTGATTTAATGCATTTTATCAAAACTAAGGTCCTATAAAACATGCTCCACAAAATGAGATGAAACCAATAAAAATAAGCAACAAAAACGAATCAGAACCTTTGATTTCTACTTTTGTTTAGTTAACAAATCATATTGCAGTATATGGGGATTGATTTCTCTAAAACATGCTCCACAAAATGAAACGAAAGCAGCTGAAATAAGCGATAAAAAGAAAACCAGAACTTCATATTATTTCTTTTGTTTGATTAAAAGATTCAGTTACGCTAAGTGGGGCTTAAAATCCCCGACATTCTTAAATATGAGTATAAACTACTTCAAAGTTATAGCAGTAAATAGTTCGCTCATTTGAGTTCGCCTAAAAATGGTGTAAAGCAGCTTGAGCTTCATATCAGTGCTATATCTTGGTTTGAGGGACTGTCAATTCAAGTTCTCGATCTTTAGTTTTCTACTAATTGCTAACAGTTACATAACAGATGTAAGGAAAACTAAGAAGAAGAAAAAATCTAACCTCAATTTCTACGGAACCATTAGTTGTTGGAGTGGATAGTCCGCTATTTGCTGGAGTCGAGTCCATCATGCTTGACAAAACCAAAATCAAACAATATGGAAAAGAAAGTATATCAGTCAATAATTTAAACTAAGGAATCAAACAATAGATATACAGATAAATATGTTTAGAATCTCCAAAGCTCATTATATTTTCTTTTTGAAATCTGAGCAATTTTTCTCTAGAATGGAAAAAGCTAGATGTTAAAGTTTGATGAACCCAAGTTACTTTTCATAGCTTTAAATAAGATTGCTTGAAAAATGCAGTTAAAGCCCATAATACTTCATGATTTTGCCAAGTTAAAGAAGCAAACTTCGACAAGTTTAATTCGAGTATATAATTCGACTTGAACTTTGTAGTTTAAAGTTTAAACTAACCAAGAATTAGCAAAGGCAAGAAGAGTAAAGAGAAAACGTAAAACTTGATCACAAGTTTAAAAAAAAAACTTACACATATTTCTTATAGAAACAAAATTATATCAGGATTAATTATCAAGTAATTACCCTTCTGCATAGTACCACTATTTTAAAAAGCTCGATTCAGAGCTTAATAAAAGCATACAAATCTCACTTTTTCGCCGCTAAAATCTTACGCTTTATACGGTTTTAGCGTATCCCTTGCAAAAACGCTTTAGCTAATAAGTTTTCGTTTTTTTGAATACTAAGTTACAAAACTTATTACACCTTTTTTTTTCCAATGTGGCAAGATGAATACTGTAAAATAATTATCTCAAAAAAAAACATTTTAATAAACACAAAAAAAAGCGTCAGAAATCTAGCAAGCCCAACAATAAAAGGTTGATAATAAAAAATATAAACATATCCTTTTCCCTCATTGTAGAATCCAGTGTATATATGCTAAAATTTATAAATAAACGGAAAAAAAAAGCGAAAGCATTAGAATTAACAATTGATAATTTAAATACTAACTAACCCTTTTCCTTCGTTGCATAATGAGGTGTTGTCCATTAGATGCATATATATATAATATATAAGTATATAATATATAAGTATATATATATATATATACTATTATATTATATATAGAGAGAGAGACAGAGATACGCCAATCACAAGAGGGATATGCAAAAAGGTTAAATTGCAAATAATCCCCTCGAACTAAATATATTTCTTAAATAAACTCAATTAGTTATGGAAAACTATAAGTAGTCATCATAAATTGCCTATATTTCACAATTTACCCATGACCAACTTTAATGACCATAGTCAATACTCTAACCTGGACAAATTTTATTTTGAAATTTGTAATTCATAAGATATATGGTCGTACAATAGTCAATGTTTTAAAAAGCGTAATCTTAGCTAAAACGATTTTGCAATGTGATATGCAAAATGCATAAAAATCGTAAGCTGGCTAAGCCTTTCTTAAGCTTTGAATCGGATTTTTTTACTAAAAACGCGCTTTTTAAAACACTGACAATAGTAGCTACCAATAATTTAACGCATAAGAAATTGAAACACATGAAATTAACATTAATGAAAATAATATTTTCTTGTAGAGATTTAGTGTCTACCGATGCTGTTTTGGTTTTGGATTATATATTATAACAGAAAAAAAGATTCCGAAACAATAATAAAGTTTGGTCCTTTCAAAATCAATCATGTGAAACATGAATATAATTTGTGAGGATCAATTATGTATATTTTGAAAGCTTATGGGGTTATTTGTAACACATGAATAGTTTCTTGGGGTTATTTGCGATTGAACTCTATATATAATAATAAATAAATAAAATAGACGCAAAAAAACCAACCACACGTACAATTTAACTATGCTGACACGGTTTTTCATTAATTTTGTTTTATTTTTAAACACTACAAAACAAGAGTATATTCTGTTCTATGTAGGGCAATTTTTAAAAACTATTTTATTTTATTTTTAAATTCGGTAAGTCAGTTTTTAAATTCTGTACGGTGACTCGGTGAGCAGGAATCGGTAACACTATGGCACCCGGCTGCGCGATGCGTGCTTATCAGTACAAACTGATATAAAAGTAAAACTTTATAGGCAAAATAATTCATGATCAACATATTAAATTTTAAAATAATTCTGTAATAGAATTGAACATTTTTTACATTTAATCGATACATGATAGACGATATCGAGTAGAATTTTTTTAAAAAAAAAGTAAAGATAGAATAGAGAGAGAACAGGTGAATGAGGTGTTTTAACGTGTAACTGCTCCGCCTTAAACTTTAAGGGTTTCTTTAAAAAAAGATGTTTGACAGACTTCATAAGCTCTATTTATATAAATAATAGTACGATTGAGCATAAGCGATAACATAAAAGCGAAACCGATTTTCTATTTTTCACAAAAGAAGAAAAATAATATTGTAAAATACTCTCCCGTTTCCAATTAATTGTCTTTTATAAAATTACGTGCAATTTTGACCGGCTTATAATATGTATCAAAATTGTTAAAATAAAATTTTTTAAAAGTAAATCATATAATTTAATGTTTGAACTATATGATTAACTTAAAAAAAATCATTATGATAATTTTGATAAAAGTTATTGACCGGTTAACATTGCACTTAATTTCGTAATAAACAATTAATTAGGAACGAAGGGAGTAATAAATAAGACAGATTATACGTACTATGATTATCTGAATTTCGATTTTACCTAAAGCCGCAACAGTTTTTTTTTTTCTGTCTTTTACTCTATTCTCCGTTTTCTCTCTCTCTCTTTTGTTTTGTTTCTATCTTTTCCTTTGAAGATTCTCTTTCTCTTGTAGTCTTGTGTGTTTGGTGGCTATTAATCATACCAAATCTTTTTTTTTAATCAAATCATACCTAACCTTAAAAAGCATGATATATTGATGTGTATAAAGTACTATAATATTACACAAATGCATAGAAGTTTTAATGTTTTACAGAAACTTCCCCATTTTTTTAAAAGTAGTATATGCAAACAAATGGAAGTTTCAATATTATGCAGAAAATACCCCTAGTTTTTGAAAAATAATATCTAGACACCTGCAGGTACTTACAAACGAACGGGCACTACGTACTCTAACAAAACTTCACAAGCTTATTCAAGTTTAATTATATTACTAAACCCCTTTAGTTTTAAAAATTACCATTAGGCGCCCAAATGCGAGAAACGTAAAAAAATAGCATGTTAATTTTTAACCTATAGCATATGGAGTAGCATATAGAACTACGAGTAATCTAACTTTGACATAACGTACCCTAAATTTTTCAATTTTTTCGCATCACCTTATTACGTTACCCTATCCGTAACAAAGGTAAAAAAAAAAGTAAAAACCAAATATACCCTTTTTTTCCAATGTACCATACGATAATAATCTAAAATTAAAATAAAAAATCTAAATGTTAATAATAAAAAATGAAAACATACTTTTCCCCCATCGTAGAATCAAGTGTATTACCAATGAATAGAGATAGAGAGATGGAAAAGATGCACAGTTTTAAAAAAAAAATAAGTTAAGCGATAACACTAAAGAATTATAAACAAGTGATAATTAAAATACAAACCCTTTTTCTTCGTTAGATAATGAGGTGTTGTTCATAGATGTATATATATTAAAATACTAGCCGTCATCCGATAGATGTGAACCAAAAAAATATTACAATTATTGTAAGACAACTATTAGCGATATAATATGCAGAGAGAAGTAGAGAGAGAAAGAGTATATGTATTGAAGCATCAACCTCTTTGTATATAGAAAATGTTGAGTAGAAGAGTAGTATACTAAGTACAACTAGAAATCAACACATACAGCATACAAGACAATAGCAATACTGAGTGGAGCATGAGTTTTAAACACAGACACAATATGTTACAACAACAATCAATTAGTTTCTTTCGCAAAATCTGCGAAGAAAAAATGAATTAAAATCAAAATAAAAGTAAATAAATATGTAACTGAAAAAGAGACATAAAAAAGACCCAAAAACTATTTTTTAGTTTCACAAAGAAAAAATGAGAGAGAAAGAGGGAGGGAATGCTTTAATACTCTTGAGCAGTTGTTGTTTTTTTTAATTTACAGCAGTTGTTTTTTTGTAATTTCTATTAAAAGGAGAGGCAATTTGAAAACCAATGTTTGAAGGCATCATAAAAAGTACTTCACTTAAATAATAGGAGTAGTAATATAGATGGAACGGGAGCTCCAATAATTTTGTTTATTTGAGCATTAAATGAATTCACCATATCCATTGAATTTATATCCTAAGGTCCAAAGGAAAGTCCAAAAAGTAGCTTTCTATAAATTAAGTTTCCAACTCAAACACTTCATTTGTATAATTACAGATGGCTTTATATATAGTACAACTTATAATTTGAAAATAAAGAATTTGACACTCAAAAAATTCATTCGGATTTATTTTTCTGGCCTTGTTTTTGAGAAAGTAAATTAAGTCTAATCATATTAAACTAAATTCTGTCAAAGTATAGATCTGTTATTTTTTTTATGAAATTAGATCAAATTTGTCATAACACAGTCTTGTGATTAGTAACCAGTTAAAAAAAAAATTAAAAAAATTAAAAAACAGAAAAATAAAAATATAGTAGTATGTCATTGAAAAATAAAAATATAGCATCAAAATTCATTTATCATTAACTATGCTTCATAAAAAAATCTTGCTTGGAGAAAGAAAATAATGGTTCTCATTCCCATTTCCATTCCCATGGAGAATTATGAGAGGAATTTAAGGTTGGGATGAAGTGACATGGGTTTTGAATTGGAAAGAAGATGAGTAATTTTTAGGTAAACCCGTCTTGGCATATATGATTTTTCATGTGGTGTGGTAAAACAGTCATTAGATGACATGTGGAAAAAGTGTACAAGTAACTTAAAATTCAAAAATATACCAAAAAAATATAAATGAGCAAGTTTTTCAACCAACTAACTTACGTAATTATCATCCTATATACATGATATACTTTATCAATTTTGGTTTTCAAATATTAATATTAGTATAAGTAAAAAGCTACATGTTAGACATTAATTGTGACATAGTATATTTTATATATCATGATATTATAAAAATAAATTGGTTTAATATTAATTGTATTATATCTTGTAACATATGATGCATTAAATATAATTTCTTTAATTAATATTATGTTCCGATAAATAAAATATATTAAAATCTTCAAAAAAATTTAAAATTTTAATTAATATTCAACTTTAGGGTAGTCTCAACTTGGGTTCTGTAATATTATATTTGGGTTTTTATTGTGTTGTAATGTTTCGTAAAATCTAATATATTAAAATCATTAATTTTTTAATTAATATTTAAATTTAGAATAGTATTATAACTATAGTTTTATAATATTATATTTGAGATTTTATTGAGTTGTAAATTTAGTTTTAGTTTTCGAAATTATAATTACATAATTTTTGTTTAAGTTTTTTTAATTCTTATATTTTATTTCTCACAAGTTTTCGATTACATTATTTAATAAAACTTAAATTATTATTATGTATTAAAAAAGAAAGTGAATCTTGATAATTTAGATCAAAGAATTTGATCTACGTATGATGAGTTTTCTTTTTAAAAAAAATAGGAAGGAGGTTTTTTTCCAAAAATATAGGAAGGAGAGAAAAGTAGTGGAAATATGAGAGGGATGGTTTTAATACGATATTTCAGTTGTATTATGTTGATATGTATAAATGACATGTGTATACATATGATTGGTTTACCACACCACATAAGAAATGCTATGTGGTAGACCGAGTCTACCTAAAAGTTACTCAAAGAGGAGGAGTATTGATTTGTATTTTGGGCAACAGTTAGTTTTACTTTTGGGATTAATGGGTTCATATCTAAGTCATTTTATGCTCTAAAACTTTTATTAAAGCCCCATTCCATATGGATGTAAAAACAATTATACCAAACCGGTTTACTATTATTTATGATTTATTAATTAATAATATGTTTTAGTTTTAATTTTAAATTAATTTTATGATAGTTATATTTGGATTCATTAATAAATGTTGAGTTTTTAACAGACGTCACATACTAAATAATAGTAAACCGGGTTCACGATATTGTTATTCGTACCGATAGGAGAGAGAGATGCAACAATGTTTCACATGCATTATGGTACGAAGTAGAAACAAAATACAATTCTATTAGTTTTTTAAAAAATGGTACTCATACAGATTTAAATACAAATAATCCTTAAGAACTCGAATGTTTTACAAAATGCCCCCCATTAACTATGGAAACAATCAATTAGACACCATAAACTAACTACTTTTTCCAACAAAGCAGATAAACAGTTCTAAACAGGCATAACCTTTGGTATATATGTTGGCCAAACTAGACAATTATTCTTTTGATACGTGAAATTGTTGAGATGTATGGACATACAATTTTAGTCAGAAGATTAATGTAATGCATAAGTGAATTAACGCCAAATAAATTAACATTAAATAAAAATAGTATTTTCTATAAAAATCTAGTGTCTACCAACATTGTTTTGGTTCAGGATTATTAATTAACGAAATAGACATAAAAGAAAGAGAAAAAACCGAGGGAATATGGGGCCAGACATAGACCCAGTATACTTGTATTTACAAAACACAAATAGTGTCTTGTGTTCTTGCAATTTTACCCTTTGAAAAGAAACCAAACTAACCACATGTACAGTTTAAGTGTTTAACTATGATCACACGGTTTTTCCATTTATTTAAACACACTTCAAAAATGGTATATTCTGTCCGTCATTTAAAAAAGGCACTATTGTTTCATTCCATACATATTTGGTATTGTTGTAATATATTATTATATTATTGGGCTTGTATTTTATGCGTTCAAGTGGTTTTATAACCCCACCCCTCTATCTATATAAAGAGGATTATGGGTCTTCTATTTAACATTCATTCATATATATTCTGATTAATAAAGACTCTGTTGTTGTCTCTCTCTATATATCTATATACATATATATATGAACTAATATGTCACATAACATGTTATCAGCACGATACTTGCAGAGATTGGAGCTTGAAAATATTGGATATTAAAAACTCGATGAAGGTATAAGCACGAAAATTGAGTTATAAACATACGGACAAACTTTGAAGTTTTTTTTGTTCTGCCGGTCTTCCCCAAAATACGAGGAGTACGGTATACAAATATTTTTTTTACATCTTGCAAATAAATTATGTCATTGCATGTGAAATCATCTATGTTTATACCGTTACTAAGTCTGGTATTTTGGCAATAGCAAAAACATGGATATATATGTGTAGCCGTACCATGCCTTAATTATGAAATCATTGTTGTTTGTTTGTATGTGATTTTACTAAGTTAATCATAATACCATGCTGCATATAATCATGTATACCTTGCTGAATGTTTAGTAAAACATATATTTTATTGCATGATTGTCGGTTGAAGTTGCAATAATTATACACAACATGTTTAGTAAAACATATAGTGTTTGAACATAGGCCTAGTCCCCTATATGATTTGTTAAAAAAAATCTACATGTACGGCTCTGTTTGTATATTAATAGCTCGATTAAAACTTGATAAGTTCTAGTACACCTACCTGTAAAACCATAGTTCTTAAGTTTTGATATAATACGGACCAGTTAAAGACTTTCTGGAATATATGGACTTACTCTGTAATACGATAGTAATTGTATATGTATAGTTTACTGAAATTACATGAGATAACTCTAGTATTGTACCTACATATAAAATAGTATATGAGTTTTCATGTGTATAAAATCGGCCCATAATAATTGTTTAATTGGGTAGTAAATAAAAATTACCATGTATGGAAATTGCGTGTATATTGTAAATTGGTAAATAAAATATATTACGTACATGAATGATTTAGTTACCATGTATAGAACTTACACATATAGCAATAGAATAATTAAATACTGAGTAATATATTTCTTAGTGTAAATTGGTAAATTTAGATTGTGCTAATATGTACTACCATGCTAGTGCTATATTATTTAATCATGCAAGCATATACGATCTATGTATTTATTAACTGCCATGTACACTTGCGTAAAATATGGTAATTTGCGAAATCATATATTTTCACATTTAAGTTGAAAAATTATGAACCTTCCCTAAATAGGCTCACCTATTTGGATACGATGTCTAGAAAAGATATAGGCGGAAGTCGATATCATAATGAGGTCGGGTTTTAAGTGGCATTCATGCCCTCCACCCTCACTGTCTTTCCTGGTCGTTTTTCAAGTAGAGCTACCGAAAGGGCTTGACTAAATAATAATTTCCCCGAGTGTGCTTATATAGTGATGTATGTTTTGCCGAATTGGTATTTCAGCATCGACCCGTCGTTCGATCAATGAGAACCGATTCACATGAAGCAAAACTAATGTTTTCGAACCTGTCATTTCGAAAAAAAAAGTTTGTGCTTGTGCAAACCATAAACATATAAACCAGGCGTTTTATATGAAAAATAATCCAGAACTCCCAACACATGTTGGATGCCATCTATGATGGGAAAAATAGCAAAACATACTTGCGAAATGACTGTTTAGACATTGATGTTATTCCGTCACCACATGTTAGTCACCCTGATGTGTGAAAATATGATGCCCAAATTTTTTTTGGATGCCATCTTTGATGAGTAAAACACGAGTTTGTTGTTACCATCAGAATGAATGCTAAGGCGTTGATTTTATTCCGCCGTCACATTTGACACGTGATGACGTCTATGGTGAACAAATGTCTGAAATTGACATATTGGAGCAATCCTTCACCAAAATACTAGCTTGGAAATTGTATTGCATAAGCAGTATCGTGAATTTATATTCATCATGTTCCTTTATCGTACATCTGTTATTGGATAAGAAAATTACCTCGGCGAGTAGTTTTAATCCTATTGGGTCAATGGCGAATTGTTTGCCTGATATTAATGCTCTTCGTGTACATTTTTTTTCACAAATCGAGAACCGAGACAAGTGTTATTTGTCTCGAACTGTCGCGATCCCGATGAATCGCCTAGCCAAGCGAGATTTTAGACAATCGTCAAAATCGAAAACCTGTGGCTCCAAGACAGTAATTGAAAGGAACAATACGACTCGCTGTCACAAAGCAAGAGATAATGCTCAAGGAGGCAACTCTATGCTATAAAGACAAAGGTCATGCACAGTTACTCCTTAAATAGTTCAAAACTATTACAAAGGTGAAAAAACCGATGCTAATGTGGTTAAAGCTAACTGAAAGGAAAGTGTTGAGACCCCCGGTTTTGTGGCTCAAATGAGTTTGTGACCTTTCTTTATTGATTTTGATAAAACATTGAGCCATTTTTTCGCTCATCTGGATTATGTTTTTCCATTTGGATTATGATTTTTCCATTTGGCAATACTTTTCAATTATGGTTTGCATGTTTACGAAATTTCTCGAAATAATTTAAAGTGTTTTGAGCAAATTCTTTTGAAAAATGTGATCAAACTTTAAATTATGAAATTTTAGGCAATACTTGTGGTGTAGTTGGTATTGGGGAAATAGTGGGTAACAATGTACCATATAATTTTACCAACTACTTGCCTAAAAGAGCACTCAGTGATAACGATTCTGGACTTGTCGTTCCAAATCAAAATCTTTGGTAAAGCCATATTGATTTGTCAAATATGAGGCGTTATACTCATGTATGTTCTGTCGTACCTTGTTGAGTTATAAAATATTCGAGAAAACCAGTATTACCTGGTAATAGCTCATGAAAGAATTAAAATTTCTTTACATAGCCTCCATTCAATACGACCAAAAGCGTATTTTAGAGGAGTTGAAATGCCTTTCAAGTGGTTGCTACCATATTTTTTAAAAAGCATTTAAAGTTACCTTATCATTTCGCATGTCGTCGATTGATAAATGATTTAGATGCTAAGACATGATTGTCTATACTATCATTCGTCTGTCGTCAATTGATCAAAGCATTTTGATATTGTGGCATTGACCGGATGAGATATTCCCGGGTCAAAAGACGATGCTTGATTTATAATCGCATCGCATTTGGATTCTCTTTGAGGATATATTTCATGATTAATCCGAAATTCATGCCACTAATGCTCACTTTGAAAGACTAGTATGTGTAAAGATCACGAAATGAACTCGTAGAATTATTGTAAAGAATTGAAGGAGTTATTGTGGACTTATCCAACCATAAGACGGACCAAAAAATATAAATGGTTATGGTTGATGCATCGACAATAAGGTCACATGATTATTGTTTTCCACAGAAATGCAGCATTTCTCAAACTTTTAGCCCTATCATCAAGTTGATGGCTCATGATCCGGATTATCCTGAAAAGTCTAGTCGACTTGATAATTCCGAAGAGTAAGAATCGAAATTTCGATTTGAATTATTTGAGTTTGGAAATTGAAATTGAACATCCTGTCGATTATGTTCAGACCCAAATGGATTCATGGAAAGTTTGATGATGCGACTGCAAATGGTTGCACGCACTTCTTGGTCTTGCACACCAAGATTTATATTTCCATGTGGGGTCATGCTATTTTGCTGCATTAGTCCATCTGAGGCCCATAGTCACTCAAAACACTAAATGCGTACCAGTTGGTTACTGGTTATGAGCCAGATGCCTCATATGAACGCGTGTTTGAGTGCTTAATATTTTGATTGAGCCGCTATAGCGTTCAAAATATGGACCTCTGAAGGGGACATAAGTCGATTATGAATCCCATGCCTATCATTTGATAGAGTTATGAATCCCATGCCTATCATTTGATAGAGTAACCTTGGCAAGCGATCTCTTTACCGCATGATATGCGAAAGTGACATCGCTAAGACTGTTCTCCCCATCGTTAGGGGGAGATTTCCACGTTACCGTTGATAAGGAATGACGTGAAGTAACATGGCATAACCCACTCAGTCTTAGCTTGATCCCCAAAACTACACTTAGTGATAATTAAGTGCATAGACTCCCTCAAGTCTAACTAAATGTCAGACGCATTTAATGACTTTATGAGATGTCACGAGATCATTTATACCTGCTGCAAAATGCTTGCAAGGATAGACGTCCCTGTCGGACGCCGTGTTCCTATCGTAACACGTTGCTTTGGACGAACCCGCCAAGCAAATGACGCTGCCGTCGGCCGTCAGTCTGTCATCCTTCCCAAGATACGAGAAAGTTGACCGGTTCCAAATTCGTTCAGCCCCAGAGGTGGTGAACTGAAACTCGTTTGTCGCACGAGATTATAAAGGAGCAATGAGATGTGTGATTTCCTCCTCATCCTAAGAATCTTGAAATATCTGTCGATCATGATATCTTAGACAATATTGAAGCGAAATGAGATTGTCATTGATTACTTGTTCATATATTCAGTGACGATTGGTAATATAAATAAAATATGACAGGGAACCATGTACCGTTGCCTGAAGTCATCGTAAAATAGACTGCACTAATGGAAACTTGCAATCCAAGTAGACTCCTTAGCGGAAGTGTGTTCGGACCTGTAGCTCCAACACCACCAATGTTAAAAGAGTTCGTTTATTTGGTTATTCATAAGGAAAAGTGATGAGAATAATGAGATTGTAGAATGCCCGCCTAGTAGCGCAAGACTTCTCTCACATCTTGAAATTGATTACGAGATGGTTGATTTTCTCGTAATGGAAGTTACAACGGTCCTCTACTTTATCAATTTAGTAATTTCCGGAAAATTGATTATGCAACATGTGATTGTGGTCACGATCTTATCTCTGTGGGGATTTAGACTAGAGATGTGGATGAAGGTTCCTATGTGACTTCATAATGCTTAGATCAAGTAGTTCCTAACCACGGAACACGATCTCAATTAAATGAGATGTTCACTATATGGATTAATATAATCCGAGCGGATGTGGTATACCCGCCTAAGTGAGTACTTGATTAGCTTGGGATACTTGAACAAGTATTATGCCCTTGCGTGTTTTATTACGCGATCCATTTTTGGATTTGCCTTCGAGATGAAGGATATTGCGAAGAAACGGTAGTGGCTCGACCTGATGATCGGGTCCTGTAAAGATTGAATCTAAGTCCATGATTCAGACTACACCTAGAAGGTGTTACGACGTTTTAGTCATCATGACGCTAAGTCGTCAGATTCTCCCATGATCGTTCAACCACTAGACATTGATATAGACCCAGTCCGTCCCTGATGAGATGATGAAGAGATATTGAACCATCATGTTCATATCTAAGTACAATAAGCGCATCATTATACTTGGTCTAATGTGCTAGGACGAACATCTCGTATGCTGTGAATGGTATAGCTCGACACAACATTGCGCTAACACCCTGCTATCGAAATGGCACTAAAGACACATTCCTTTACCTTATGATAATTTTGAAAGTAGGCTAGTTTATCCCATTTTTATCATCGAGTGTACCTACCCCCTTCGGCACTCGAATTAACGCAACCCTTTTTCGGTTATACCGATGCCAGTTACTTATCAGACCCGTATAAGGGATATTCCTAACATGGTATGTCTTTACCATTAGGAATAAGGCAATATCTTCGAGGTTTTGGAATGACTCCAAACGAATCACTCTGATCTATTCGTACTCTATGAGACGACTAGAGAGTGTATATGGTTTCGAGCTCGTATTAGCTATATTTGAATTACATATGCTCTGTCTCACGATCCAGATAAAACACTTGTCTTATTTGAGGACAACTTGTTGTTATCCATCAAGAGAGACATGACTAGATTATGTTATTTAGCATTTCTTGCAAAAATGAATCTTCACATATGAAGTTTAAGAGCATCTAGTTGAATACTCGTTCTATTCCACGTTAGATTTTCTTGCATACAACCGTGTGCAAGTAATGAAGCATCTAGTCGAATGCTTGTACTCTTTCTTGAAATATGAAATCCTTGCACCCAGTCGTGTGCAAGTGAGGGGGGGAGCATCCAGGTGAATGCTTATTGCACTAATTACGATTTAGTCAAAATTCTCGCATCCTGTCGTGTGCAAGTGAGGGGGAGCATCCAGTCGCATGCTCGTGTACTCTTTTTGTCCTTAGACCAAGGTTTTTTCCCACTGGGTTTTTCCTTGACAAGGTTTTTAGCGAGATACGTTCCTATCATATCTCACTTAAGATTGCCGAAATTAGGGGGAGTATCATGTTGTATACTTCTTACCACTGCGTACTCTTTTGTCCTTCAACTAGAGATTTTTTTCCACTTGGTTTACTCTAGCAAGGTTTTGATGAGGCACCTGTTTTGTGGTTGATCCCTACTACTACCACTGTTGCACTCTTTTTCCTTCGATCAGATATTTTCCCATTCGGTTTGCTTTGGCAAGGTTATGATGAGGCACACTGTTTTGTGGTTAGTTACTTACATGATATTTCGGCCTATATCATTCGGCTACACAGTTTCTCCTAGGTACCGGTTTTGTCCCACACTGGGTTTTCCGGCCCTAAGATTTTTATGTGTTTAGCACTGCGAATGAACTCGACTCAGATCGAGTGCATCAAGACGAAAAATTCAAAACGTCCAAAGGGGGAGTGTTGTAATATATTATTGGACTCTTGGACGTGTACTTTATGGGCCTAAGTGGGCTTATAACCCTATCACTCTATCTATATAAAGAAGGTTAGTGGTCTTGTATTTTACATTCATTCATATACATTCTATTTAATAAAACCCTGTTGTTGTCTCTCTCTATATTCTCTCTCTCTCTCTCTCTCTATATATATATATATATGAGCTAATATGTCACACAACAGGTATTTATTTTTTAAACTTAATTTCTATTGTTTCAAATGTTTTAAAATGTTGACAAATTGGAATTTGTTGTGGAAAAAAGGTCGTCATGGTAAAAGAATGTTATTAGATGGTGAATGATTGTTTCAAAATTATTAATTTTTTCTCATTGGCTAATTAATTAGTTATTGTCTCCTAGTATAACATCAAGACTGATCTTGAAACTAGTAAAAATAAAATAAATAAACAAAATGTGTCACCTATCGCAATATCTTAATGCTTGAAGCCAAATTTTTTACTTCTAAAATTTAGGCATCAGGAGTATTGGTGAGTTCAAACCTAGGACTTAAGAGAATTAAGTCAAAGCAATAATCCCCTAATGAGTTAGAAGATAAAACTTCCAAGTGCTATCATAAAAGGGAATTTATTTAAATGTAGGACTGAATATTCGTGAAAGGGGCCTTGAAAGAATTAAACAATCAACATCACACACGTTATATATGTTTAGATATTTTGTGTGGGAGTAATTAAGACTACTAGTTATAATACCGAACTCATGATTACAAAAAGGGAAAAAATGACATGAAAAATGTTTGAATGGGAAAGAAAACAATTGTTAGAAGAAGACAATTAGAACACTATTTTATTGCTTGAAGATACCAATACAACTCTCTTATCTGTGAGATATAAAATGCCTATGCGCAGGGGCGGATCCACGCTGAACATGGGTGGCACGTGCCCTCCAAATTTTTATCCAAAGAAATTACAAAAATACCCCCGGTATATTTTATTAATTACAATATAGCCATCAACATTTATAAACTAAGTTTAATATTAATTTATTCATTTTTTTAGAGCTTTCTCTCTCGCTTGTTTGGGTTATAGAGAACCACCGCATATAAATGACCACTCATCCCTTGTAAACCAACTAAATCCCCACACATCTCCGTCTCTACTTCCATCTCAATCAGCCCTTGTAAGCTTTTCAATTGGGAATTGCTAGAATTTTTTAATTTTTCAAATTGGGATTATTTTTGAAGATTTATTTCTCCCTTTCTATGTTTAGATTCAAAAGTTTGTTCGATTTTAGATCTTTTAAAGATTAATTTTTATGGGCTTCATTTTTGTTTGTTAAATTTTAAGTATATATTATTTATTTGGTTTCTGTCTGTGGGGGTTCATCAATTAGATCTTTCAAATCATGAGGATCTATAGTTATTATTCCGGTGGATTTTTAGTGCTTCTATTATAAGGTTTTGCAAAAGAAAATTTAATATTATGTAATTATTGTTGTAATACACTATTAGCTACGTATATAGGGAGACAGAAGTAGAGAGAGAGGGGGAACAGTATAGTCTTATTAATGAATGAATGTGTGAATGAATGTAAAATACAAGACCCCTAGCCCTCTTTATATAGATAGACGGGTAGGGTTACAAGCCCAACTTGGGCCCATAAAGTATAAGCCCAAGAGTCCAATAATCTCACAACACTCCCCCTTTGGACGTCTTGAATTCTTCGTCTTCATGCAGTCGATCTGAGTCGAGTTCATTCGCAGTGCTAAACACATAAAAACTTTAGGGACGGAAAACCCAGTGTGGGACAAAACCGGTACCTAGGAGAAACTGTGTAGCCGAATGATATAGGCCGAAATATCATGTAAGTAACTAACCACAAAACAGTGTGCCTCATCAAAACCTTACCAGAGCAAACCCAATGGGAAAATCTCTGATCGAAGGAAAAAGAGTGCAACAATGGTAGTAGTAGGGATCAACCACAAAACAGGTGCCTCATCAAAACCTTGCTAGAGTAAACCCAGTGGGAAAAAATCTCTAGTCGAAGGACAAAAGAGTACACAGTGGTAAGAAGTATACAACAGGATACTCCCCCTAATTTCGGCAATCTTAAGTGAGATATGATGGGAACGTGTCTCGCTAAAAACCTTGCCAAGGAAAACCCAGTGGGAAAAAACCTTGGTCTAAGGACAAAAAGAGTACACGAGCATGCGACTGGATGCTCCCCCTCACTTGCACACAACAGGGTGCGAGAATTTCGACTAAGTAGTAATTAGTACAATAAGCATTCACCTGGATGCTCCCCCTCACTTGCACACGACTGGGTGCAAGGATTTCATATTTAAAGAAAGAGTACGAGCATTCGACTGGATGCTTCATTTACTTGCACACGACTGTATGCAAGAAAATATAACGTGGAATAAAACGAGCATTCGACATGATGCTCTTAAACTTCATATGTGAAGATTTATTTCGACGATAAATGCTAAATAGCATAATGTAGTCATGTCTCTCTTGATCGATAACAACAAGTTGTCTTCTATGACAAGTGTTTTATTTGGATCGTGAGACAGATCATATATAATTCAAATATGGCTAATACGAGCTCGAAGCCATATACACTCTCTAGTCGTCTCATAGAGCACGAGATCAGAGTGATTCGTTTGGAGTCATTCCAAGACTTCCAAGATATCGCCTTATTCCTAATGGCAAAGACATACCATGTTAGGAATATCCCTTATGCGGGTCTGATAAGTAACCGGCATCGGTATAACCGAAAAAGGGTTGCGTTAATTCGAGTACCGAAGGGGTAGGTACACTCGATGACGCAAATGGGATAAACTAGCCCACTTCCAAAATTACCATAAGGTAAGGGAATGTGTCTTTAGTGCCATTTCGATGGCAGCGTGTTAGCGCGATGTTGTGTCGAGCTATACTATTCACAACAGACGAGATGTTCGTCCTAGCACATTAGACCAAGTACAATGATGCGCTTATTGTACTTAGATATGAACATCATGGTTCAATATCTCTTTGTCGTCTCATCAGGGACGGACTGGGTCTATATCAATGTCTAGTGATCGAACGATCATGGGAGAATTTGACGACTTAGCGTCATGATGACTAAAACGTCATAACACCTTCTGGGTGTAGTCTGAATTATGGACTTAGATTCAATCTTTACGGGACTCGATCATCAGGCCGAGTCACTACCGTGTCTTCCCAAGATCCTTCATCTCGAAGGCAAATCCAAAAATGGATCGCGTAATAAAACACGCAAGGGCATAATACTTGTTCAAGTATCCCAAGCTAATCAAGTACTCACTTAGACGGGTATACCACATCCGCTCGGATTATATTAATCCATATAGTGAACGTCTCATTTAATTGAGATCGTGTTCCGTGGTCAGGAACTACTTAATTTAAGCATATGAAGTCACACAGGGACCTTCATTTATATCTCTTTGTCTAAATCCCCATAGAGATAAAACCGTGACCACATTCATGGCTGCATACTCAGTTTTTCGGAAACTACTAAACTGGTAAAGTAGGGGACTATTATAATGTCCATTACGAAGAAACCAACCATTTCGTAATCAATTCCAAGGTGTGAGAGAAGTCTTGCGCTACTAGGCGAGCATTCTACAATCTCATTATTCTTATCACTCTTCCTTACGAATAACCAAATAAACGAACTCGTTTAACATTGGTGGTGTTGGAGCTACAGGTCCGAACACACTTTCGCTAAGGAGTCTACTTGGATTGCAAGTTTCCATTAGTACAGTCTATTCTACGTTGACTTCAGGCAACGGTACATGGTTCCCTGTCATAATTTGTTCATATTATCAGTCGTCACCGAATATATGAACAAGTAATCAATGACAGTCTCGTTTCGCTTCAATATCGTCTAAGATATCATGATCGACAGATATTTCGAGATTCTTAGGATGAGGAGGAAATCACACATCTCCTTGATCCTTTATAATCTCGTGCGACAAACGAGTTTCAGTTCACCACCTCTGGGGCTGAACGAATTAAGAACCGGTCAACTTCCTCATATCTTAGGAAGGACGACAGACTGACGGCCGACGGCAGCGTCCTTTGCTTGGTGGGTTCGGCCAAAGCAACGTGTTACGACAGGAACACGGCGTCCGACAGGGACGTCTATCCTTGCAAGCATTTTGCAGCTGGTATAAATGATCTCGTGACATCTCATAAAGTCATTAAATGCGTCTGGCATTTAGTTAGACTTGAGGGAGTCTATGCACTTACTTATCACTAAGTACAGTTTTGGGGATCAAGCTAAGACTGAGTGGGTTATGCCACGTTACTTCACGTCGTTCCTTATCAACGGTAACGTGCAAATCTCCCCCTAACGACGGGGAGAACAGTCTTAGCGATGTCACTTTCGCATATCATGCGGTAAAGAGATCGCTTGCCAAGGTTACTCTATCAAATGATAGGCAGGAGATTCATAATCGACTTATGTCCCCTTCAGAGGTCCATATTTTGAACGCTAGAACGGCTCAATCAAAATATTAATTAATCACTTTAAACACGCGTTAATATGAGACTTCTGGCTCATAACCAGTAACCAGCTGGTACGCATATGGTGTTTGAGTGTCTATGGGCCTCATAACGGACTAATGCAGCAAAATAGCATAACCCCACACGGAAATATAAATCTTGGTGCGCAAGACCAAGAAATGCATGCAATCATTTGCAGCCGCATCATCAAACTTTCCGTGAGTCCATTTGGGTCTGAACATAATCGACAGGATGTTCAATTTCAATTTCCAAACTCAAGTAATTCAAATCGAAATTTCGATTATTACTCTTCGGAATTATCAAGTCGACTAGACTTTTCAGGATAATCCGGATCATGAGCCATCAACTTAATGATAGGGCTAAAAGTTTGGGAAATGCTGCATTTCTGTGGACAACAATAAAATGTGACTTTATTGTCGATGCTTCAACCATAACCATTTATATTTATGGTCCGTCTTATGGTTGGATAAGTCCACAATAACTCCTTCAATTCTTTACCAGAATTCTACGAGTTCATTTTGTGATCTTTACACATACTAGTCTTTCAAAATGAGCATTAATGGCATGAATTTCGGATTAATCGCGAAATATATTCTCATAGAGAATCCAAATGCGATGCGATTATAAATCAAGCATCGTCTTTTGACCCGGGAATATCTCATCCAGTCAATGCCACAATATCAAAATGCTCTAATCAATCGACGACAGGCGAATGAGAGTATAGACAATCATGTCTTAGCATCTAAATCTTTTATCAATCGACGACAGGTGAAATGATAAAGTAACTTTAAATGCTTTTAAAAAATATGGTAGCAACCACTTGAAAGACAGTTCAACTCCTCTAAAATACGTTTTTGAGTGGAGGCTATGTAAAGAAATTTCATTTCTTTCATGAGCTATTACCAGATAACGCTGGTTTTCTCGAATATTTTATAACTCAACAAGGTACGGCAGGACCTACATGAGTATAAGACCTCATATCTGACAAATCAATTTGGTTTTACCAAAGATTTCGATTGGAACGACAGGTCCAGAATCGTTGTCACTGAGTACTCTTTTAGGCAAGTAGTTGGTGAAATTATGTGGTACACGGTTACCCACTATTTCCAAAAAACCAACTACACCACAAGTATTGCCTAAAATTTCATAATTTAAAGTTTGGTCACATTTGTCAAAGGAATTTGCTCAAAACACTTTAAATTATTTCGAGAAATTTGTAAACAGGCAAACCATAATCCAAAAGTATGTCCAAATGGAAAAATCATATTCCAAATGGAAAAACATAATCCAGATGAGCGAAAAATGGCTCAATGATTTATCAAAATCAATAAAGAAAGGTATCAAACTCATTTGAGCCACAAAACTGGGGGTCTCAAGAGTTTCCTTTCAGTTAGCTTTAACCACATTAGCATCGGTTTTTGCACCTTTGTAATAGTTTTGAACTATTTAAGGAGTAACCGTGCATGACCTTTGTCTTTATAGCATAGAGTTGCCTCATTGAGCATTATCTCTTGCTTTGTGGTAACGGGCCATATTGTTCCTTTCAATTACTGTCTTGGAGCCACAGGTTTTCGATTTTAACGATTGTCTAAAATCTTGCTTGGCTCGGCGATTCATCGGGATCGCGACAGTTCGAGACAAATAACACTTGTCTCGGTTCTCGATTCGTGGAAAAAAATGTACACGAAGAGCATTAATATTAGGCAAACAATTCGCCATTGACCCAATAGGATTAAAACTACTCACCGGGGTAATTTTCTTATCTAATAACAGATGGGCGATAAAGGAACATGGTGAATATAAATTCACGATACTGCTTATGGAATACAATTTCCAAGCTAGTATTTTGGTGAAGGATTGCTCCAATATGTCAATTTCAGACATTTGTTCACCATAGACTCATCACGTCTCAAATGTGGCGGCGGAATAAAATCAACGCCTTAGCATTCATCTCGAGTGTAACAACAAACTTGTGTTTTACACATCAAAGATGGCATCCAAAAAAAAATTTGGGCATCACATTTTCACACATCAGGGTGACTAACATGCGGTGACAGAATAACATCAACGTCTAAACAGTCATTTCGCAAGTATGTTTTGCGATTTTTCTCATCATAGATGGCATCCAACATGTGTTGGGAGTTCTGGATTATTTATCATATAAAACGACTGGTTTATATGTTTATGGTTTGCATAAGCACAAACGTTTTTTCGAAACGACAGGTTCGAAAACATTAGTTTTGCTTCTCATGTGAATCGGTTCTCATTGATCGAACGACGGGTCGATACTGAAACACCAATTCGGCGAAACATACATCACTATATAAACACACTTGGGGAAATTATTATTTAGTCAACCCCTTTCGGTAGCTCTACTTGAAAAACGACCAGGAAAGACGGTGAGGGTGGAGGGCACGAATGCCCCTTAAAACCCGACCTCATTAGGATATCGACTTCCGCCTATATCTTTCCTAGACATCGTATCCAAATAGGTGAGCCTATTTAGGGAAGATTCATAATTTTTCCAACTTAAATGTGAAAATATATGATTTCGCAAATTATCATATCATAAACATGGCAATAAATTAAATATAGATTGTACCTGTCTATATTAACCACATATATATATAAACATGCAGTAAATATATTTTAGTATCTATCTAATCATGCAGTAGATTTGATGTTATAAACAAATCAATTTAAGATTATCAATCAATTCATGAAGATTCTAACATATCAAATCAAATCTATTTAAGATTAATTCATGAAGATTCTAACATATCAAATCAAATCTATTTAAGATTAATTCATGAAGATTCTAACATATCAAATCAAATCAATTTATGATTATCAATCAATTCATGAAGATTCTAACATATCAAATCAAATCTATTTAAGATTAATTCATGAAGATTCTAACATATCAAATCAAATCAATTTAATTCAATTAACATGCAATTTTTATTCGCTTGCCTTTTAATAAATTATATGCATGTGTGTGTATATTTACCAAATATTGTATCTTTATCAACCATATGTACTGTTTTCGTTTAAGTATTATACTACAGGACCATGCGTGTAATTTCAGCAAACTATATATCTATTTACAGCATTATTACATATACAGTCCAGAATTTCAGACAAGTTTCAGTTTAGTCCTTGAGTAATTTTACAGCTTTCAGAGAATTACAATTCAGTACATACGTTTCAGTTTGTTGCAGATTTAATCCGACAGATTAATACATGAGGTCAATACATAAATTATGTACTTAACATGGATAAGCAATTCAATTTATATCAACCAGCAGCATATATTAAAAAAAATCCAATTCAATTCAGTATGATCACAGTACTATGCAATTCAATTCAATTCAGTATGATCACAGTACTATTCAATTCAGCATGATCACAGTACTATGCAATTCAATTCAATTCAATTCAGTATGGTCACAGTACTATTCAATTCAGCATATATTATCAACCATGCAATCCGTGCAGAGTAAGATACAAACGTACAGTACAACTATTACTCGAATTTTAATACTTGTACAGTTTAAAAAAAAATTATATCCGGTACCTTACGCACGGTATGTTGGTGAAGGTCGATATAGCAAAATCCTTAAAAAAAATCCGGATAAACCTCAAGGTTTATTGAATCTATAATCCGTACTTCGATCTCCGAGAGCAGTGCTGATAACGTGTTGTAATACACTATTAGCTACGTATATAGGGAGACAGAAGTAGAGAGAGAGGGGGAACAGTATAGTCTTATTAATGAATGAATGTGTGAATGAATGTAAAATACAAGACCCCTAGCCCTCTTTATATAGATAGACGGGTAGGGTTACAAGCCCAACTTGGGCCCATAAAGTATAAGCCCAAGAGTCCAATAATCTCACAACAATTATCTGGTTTTTCTTTTTATTGTTTTTTTTATGGTAATCTAGAATTAGGATTTAGGACATGCTCTATATTTTTTACTTTATAATTAACTTATTTGTTCCTTTTTAACCTCTAAATTTTTTTGAAAGCTAATTAGAATAGTGATGGAACGAAAGACAGTTGAAAGAATAAAGATGAAATGAAAACAAATAACGTCTATTACTCCTAAATGAAGAACAATTCACTTGTCCTTAATGTTTTCTACTACTATTAAATATCAATTTTTAACACAATTTTTCTCACATCCTGTTGCACCCAATACGAGTTCGGGTTGAGTTTTCAATGTTTTTTAAACAAACTCATCTGAGTTTCAGCACTAGTAATCGTAACGTAAATGAGCGCAATTAGATATAGCAGTCCCATGCATTGGCCTCACTAAGGATATCGGTCCAAGAAATTGAAAAGCGTAATCTTAGCTAAGACGATTTTGCAATGAGATATGCAAAATGTATAAAAACCGTAAGCTGTCTATAAGAAATTGAAACACATGAAATTAATATTAATGAAAATAATATTTTCTTGTAGAGATTTAGTGTCTACCGACACTGTTTTGGTTTTGGATTATATATTATAACAGAAATAAAAATATTCCCAAACAATAATAAAGTTTGGTCCTTTCAAAATCATTCATGTGAAACATGAATATAATTTGTGAGGATCAATTATGTACATTTTTAAAATTTATGGGGTTATTTGCAACACGCGAATAGTTTCTTGGGGTTATTTGCTATTGAACTTTATATATAATAAAAAATAAAATAAAAATAGATGGAAAAAAAAAACCACACGTACGGTTTAACCATGCTGACACGGTTTTTCATTATCTTTAAGCATTAATTACTCCCGTTCCCAATTAATTATCCATTACAAAACTATGTGCAATTTTGACCAGACAATAAATTGTATCAAAATTATCGGAATGAAATTTTTTAAAAGTTAATCAAATAGTTCAAACATTAAATTATATGATTTAATTTTGAAATTTTTTATTTTGACAATTTTGATATATGTTATAAGCCGGTCAAAATTGCAATACATGTTATAACCCGGTCGTAATTTCGTAAATAATAATTAATTGGGAACGGAGTGAGTACAAAACAAGAGTATATTCTGTTCTAGGTACAACAATTTTTAAAAACTATGTTATTTTATTTTTAAATCCGGTAAGGCAGTTTTTAAATTCTATACAGTGAGCAAGAATAAGCAACACTAGGACACCCGTAGACCCGATGCGTGATGATCGGTATAAATTGATATAAAAGTAAAACTTTAGAAGCAAAATAATTCCTGATTAACATATTAAATCTAAAAATAATTCTGTAATAAAATTTAACCTTTTATACATTTAATACCTGATAGATATTAGATGACACCGAGTGGAATTTAAAAAAGAGTAAAAAGAGAATTGAGAGAGAGAGAACAAATGAAGGGGGAAGATGGTAGTTATTTATTTTAACTGTTATTTTCTTTAACCGTGTTTTGCTTTTTAACGTGTAACTGCTACTCTTTGAACTTCAAGGGTTTTTAATTTTTTTTTTATACGACATGAAAATAATACCCATTAAACGATATTCGGTAATAACCCGACTCGTATGTTGTTAATAGATAGCCAACGCAAATATAGTTGGGATACAAATATAGTGCTCTTTTTCTTTAACGGATTTGAGAGTAATTATCCATTGATGTTAAAAGTCTAATTAATAGAGGCCCAACACTCAAAAATCCCATGAATTGACAGATGAGAGCGACACTTGTCAACATCATGTGAAACACGTATCCCTATAAATAGAGTAAAAAAGCAGTACAATAGGGGATCTGACTTCTGAACACAAGAGAAAAAGTACAATACAGAGACTTTTCAGATCTTATCTCACTAGAAAGTACGCATATAGAAGAGTTAAGTCAAAGACCGAACACCGAGACCAAGTTAAAGGCAGTCGAAATCAAGTTATTAGACCCAACATAAGTAGAATAAAAGTTGTAATGCCGATCAAGAAGATTCACCGATCAATAAAGAAAGAACAATATCTCATCTAATATTTCACATCGTCAATTTATAGCATTATTGTTGAGAATCTTAGCTTAACCGACCAAAGTTAACGCTTTATCTAGCCTAACTTACCCGATCAAAGTTAATGCTTTATAAAAAATGTTTTGTAGTAAAAGAAACTCGATTCAAAGCTCGATTCAAAGGTTAAAAAAGCTCAAAAAACTCGCTTTTCTTTTTTTAGGTCGCTCAACGCTTACTCTTTTTGCCTTTTTGGCGTAGCTCTTGCAAAACGCTTTAGCTAAGTTTTCGGTTTTTAAAACATCGGTTTTAAATAACCAAGAATTAGCAAAGGAAAGAATAAAGAGAAAAGCATAAAACTTGTTCACAAGTTTCAAAATAAATAAATAAACCTACATATGTTTTAATAAAAAATTATATCACAATTATCAATTAACTGCCCTTCTGAATACTAACAAAGGTGTAAAACAATATTAATAAAAACACAAATAAAAATCACCAAAAAAACACAAATATTAATCTCAAAACAATTAAATCAATTTAATAAAACCACAAATAAAAAATACCCAAAAATCTAGTAACCCAAGAAGGAGCTGAGAGTGTCAGGGGTCACAACCCCGAATTTGATGAAAAAAATGATGAAAAAGACAGATTTTTGTAATGTATTTTGATCACACCCATATTACGGAAAAATACTCATATAGGGTACGAAAAAATAGATTTTTTAAGGTATTTTAATCACTAAGAAAAATACTAATATAGGGTATGAAAAAAATTATATTGAATATCCGTCGCTCCCATTTAAAATTGTTGGTTCCATACTATTGCTAGGCCAACAATACAAGGTTGTTCATAAAAAATATAAACACACCCTTTTTCTCCCATTGCATAATTAAGTGTATTACCAACAAATATAGATATAGAGAGATGGAAATAAAAAAGATAGAAAAGCAATAGCACTAAAAATAAACAATTGGCAATTACAAAACAAACCCTATTTCTTTGCGTAATAAGGTGGTGTCATAATATAGTGTATATATATATATATATAAATTGAAAAAAAATAAGCGGTGAGGTATTAATTTTGTGGTTGTTGAGATACATTATGTGATTGTCCATATTTATGTATAGGTTACATATATTATGTATAATCTTTAAGTTTGAAACTTATGACTTTCTAGCTTCCTTCTTATACATGTATCTTGTTCCACCCATCAACTATATAAATTGGTTGGAGTCTTCATAGTTATACACATATTCATACTTGAATAAGAATATTTTCCTCTCTCGCCATACATTTCTTGTTATGTCGATAGTTTGCTAATAGTTGTCACACAACACGTTATCAACATTTTGCTTAAAGACGGAGTCAAGAAATCGCTAGATAGTTTCATTAGAAGTGAGTATACGGATCTATTTCTTGCTCGAAGAGTTAGGAAGAGGGTTTATTGGGTTGTTAGATCACATATCGATCATACTTTCGCATTACCGAATTAAGGTACACAATTTCTACTTGTAATAAAACGTAGAAATTGTATGATTAATCAAGAATAGAACCGGAAATCTCATGTTTAAGATTTATATCACATGATGGATGCTTTTTTTTTTTGATGAAAAATTTCTATTGGAACCCATGTATGTCACTTATAAAACGAGTTATAACTTGTATAGTTAGACTAATAAACCGCCAGACCTAAACTGTCACTTTTACAACATTGGAGAACAAATCTGTAACTAACTGAAACTTTCAGGTCTCTATGTAAAACTCCTAAAACTATAGGACCAGAGCTGTAATTACCCTTAAAATGCATATAGTTTCATGTATTTACACTCATAGTCCCTGTAGTTACTTCTTATACACATAATAGTATATATGTACGAGTTTACCTAATGTTTCGATCGACAACGTAGACAAGTTTGCCTGGAGCCCCAAGGATATGCCCGGCCTAGATCCCAGAACAGCATGCCACAAACCGAGTGTCAACACCGACTATAAGCCAATAGCTCAAAAAAGCAGGAAAATATCTGCCGAACACAGCGAGGCAATTATAGCGGAAGTTCGGAAATTACTAGAACTGGGGCCATAAGGGAGGTGATATACCCGAAGTGGTTATCCAACCCAGTGGTGGTCCCTAAGAAAAATTGGAAGCTGAGAGTCTGCATAGACTTCACTAGCCTAAATTAAGCCTGCCCGATGGATCCATTCCCCCTACCCAGAATCGATCAGTTAGTGGATACAACGGTAGGGGCAGAGAGAATGACATTCCTTGATGCATATTCGGGATGTCATCAAATCCCACTCGCCCAAGGGGACCAAGAGAAAACCTTGTTCATTTTGCCTTTGGGGAACTACTGCTACAATGTCATGCCGTTCGGACTGCGCAACGCCGGAGCTACTTACCAAAGAATGATAACAAACGTCTGTCAGAAGCACATTGGGAAAACAATGGAGGTATATATCGATGACATGGTCATAAAAAGCGAAAAGGCCAAATCCCATCTGCATGACATCAATGACGTGTTTCAGACTCTAGGCGAGCATAAGCTAAAGCTCAATGTAATAAAGTGCGCGTTCGGCATCAGCAAGGGGAAATTCCTAGGGCACATGGTAAGCCAAATGGGAATAGAAGCAAATCCCGACCAAATAACAGCTCTAAGAAACCTAGCTGCCCCTAAAAGCAAGAAGCAAATACAGGAGCTCACGGGAATGATGGCCGCACTGAGCAGATTTATCAGCCAATCCACGGATAAATGACGCCCATTTTTCAAAACGCTCAAAAAGGATAAGAAATTCGTTTGGAACCCCGAATGCGAAGTTTCCTTCAACAACATAAAAGAATACCTAAGGACGCTGCCTTTGCTCATAAAGGCGAACAAAGGAGAGATTTTGGCTTTTTACCTAGCAGTGTCAGCAACAGCTGTGAGTACAGTCATCCTGAGGGAGGAAGGTCGGGAACAATTCCTGATCTACTTCGTAAGCAAAACCCTTGTTGAAGCTAAAACACGATATCTGCCGTTGGAAAAGCTGTGCCTTTCACTGGTCATCGCAACAAATAAACTGCCACACTACTTTATCGCCCACCAAGTCCAGGTTTACACCAAGTTCCACATCAAAGAGTCATTAAGACGAACTAACAGAAGTGGATAGGTAGCGACATGGGGGGTCGAGCTATCGCAATTCCATATAGACTTCGTACCTCGGCATGCCATCAAGGGACAAATATTGGCAGATTTCGTCGTAGAGTTTACCGAGGGATACGACGAACCAACGGTCGTATCACAACAATTGCATTGGGGGATACATGTCGATGGATCAGCTACCAAAGATGAATCGGGAGAAGGAATCGTCCTCAAATCTAGTGAGGGCGCAATCATCGAAAAAAGCATAAAGTTGGGATTCCGAGCTACCAATAATGAAGCCGAATACGAAGCTATGATAAACGGCATGATCATTGCATGGACGCTCGATGCACCCACTTGGTTGCTAGTTCAGACTCCATGCTGGTCGTTCATCAGGACATCGGCGGGTATCAAGCTAAAGACGACCGAATGATCCTTTACCAAGAAAAAGTCCAAAATATGACGGCCAAATTTGATAAATGCACGTTAATACGAATTAACCGTACTGAAAATGCACAAGCCGATGCATTAGCAACCCTAGCTTCGACATTAACATTAGAAAATACTCGATCAATCATAGTGGAAAAACTGGAAACACCAAGCATTACCAAAAGAGTTGACCGAGTAATGTCAATACAGTATGAGCTGGGATGGATGGACAAAATGGTTCAGTATCTGAAAAACGGAACACTCCCATCAGATAAAATAAAAACCCTAAAGATCACAAGAAAGGCTCCCAAGTTCTGGCTGTCCGAAGAGGAAAAATTGTATAAGTCAAGTTACCGAGGACCACACCTGTTATGTGTCTGTACGGAACAACAACAGCAGATCTAAGAGGAAATCCATGAAGGATCATGCAAAGCACACATTAAGGGAAGGCCTCTCGCTAATAAAACAATCACGAAAGGGTATTGGTGGCCATATATCAAAAGGGACACTGATGTATATGTCCAAAAGTGTGACAAGTGTCAAAGATTTGCAAAAATACCTCAACTCCCGTCATCCATGATGACCTCGGTATCGGCCCCATGGCCATTTGCGCAATGGGAAATTGATTTAGTCAGGAAACTTACAAAAGCACCAAGCAACTTTGAATACTTTATTGTAGCAACAGACTATTTCACAAAATGGGTAGAAGCTAAACCACTCCGACAAATCAAGAACCAAAACGTCAAGCAATTTATTTGAGAGCACATCATAACCAGATTCGGAATATCTTATGCCATCGTCATAAACAATGGAACCCAGTTCAAAGACGCCAAATTACAGCTTTGGTATGAGGAACTGGGCATTCAGAAGTTTTACTCAACTCCGACCTACCCACAGGGAAATGGCCCGAGAGACTCCTCAATGTTTTATGGTCATGCCGAACTACACCTAAAACGGTCACAAAAGAAACCTTGTTCATCTTAGCATACGGTGTCGAGGCCGTCATACCCACAAAAGTCGGTCTACCTACTCTCCGTACATTATTACTTGAACAGGGGAAAAATGAAGAACGAATAAGGGAAATCTATGACAGAGCGTAAAGCAAACCTATGACAAAAGGGTGAATGGATCCAAGGAATTCAAGGTAGGAGAGCTGGTGCTCCGACGAGTGACCGTTTATACAATAAACGAGATACACGGCAAACTCAGCCCCAACTGGGAAGGACCATATGAAATTGTCAAGAAAACAAGCCCAGTTTCATACAAAATCAAAAGTGTTCAATTTGGCAATAGCAGAAGAGAGAAAAATTCATGGAACGTAGCCAACCTTAAGAAGTACTATATGTAAAGTAGATTAAGTACCTTTTTGATCGTAATTAATTTTTTCAAAATAAACAAGTTTGTTAGCATTATCTCGAATCTACAAGCCCTCAAACGAACCAGAGGCAATAGGGTTACAGTCCCAAATAAGTTTTTCAACGAACCGAAGGCATGTCTAAGAAAAAGAAAAATAACAAGTCCTCTAATGAACCGGAGGCAACAGGGTTAAAGTCCCGAACAAGTCCTTCAACGAACCAAAGCCATGTCTAAGAAAAAGAAAAAGAACAAGTTCTTCAATGAATCGAAGACATGTCTAAGAGAAAGAAAACGAACAAGTCCTCCAACGAATTGGAGGCAACAGGGTTAAAGTCTCGAACAAGTCCTTCAACGAACCAAAGGCATGTCTAAGAAAAAGAAAAAGAAAAAGAACAAGTCCTTCAACAAACCGAAGGCATGTTAAAGAAAAAGAACAAGAACATGCTCTTCAACGAACCGGAGGCAACCGGGTTAAAATCCCAAACAAGCCCTTCAACGAACCGAATGCATGTCTAAGAAAAAGAAAAAGAATAAGTCCTCCAACGAACCGGAGGCAATGGGGTTTAAATCCCGAACAAGTCCTTCAACGAACCGAAGGCATGTATAAGAAAAAGAAAAAGAACAAGACCTCCAACGAACCGGAGGCAACAAGGTTAAAGTCTCGAACAAGTCCTTCAACGAACCGAAGACATGTCTAAGAAAAAGAAAAAGAACAAGTCCTCCAACGAACTAGAGGCAACAGGGTTAAAGTCCCGAACAAGTCCTTCAACGAACCGAATGCATGTCTAAGAAAAAGAAAAAGAACAAGTCCTCCAACAATCCGGAGGCAACATGGTTAAAGTCCCGAACAAGTCCTTCATGAAAATACTAGCTTAGAAAATGTATTCCATAAGCAGTATTATGAATTTATATTCAATATGTTCCTTTAGATCATCGCCCATCTGTTATTGGATAAGAAAAATGCCCCAATGAGCATTTTTTTTTATCCTATTGGGTCAATGCCGAATTGTTTGCATGATACTAATGCTCTTCGTGGACATTTTTTCCTTAATCGAGAACCGAGATAAGGGTTATTTGTCTTGAACTGTCATGAGTCTAACGCTCGTCTAGCCAAGTGAGGTTTAGACAATCATCAAAACCGAAGACATGTGGCTCCAAGACAGTCCTTGAAAGGAACAATAAGGGCCCGTCTTTCCAAATAAAGAGATAATGCTCAATAAGCCAATTCTCTGCTATACCAATGTAATTCCCGGCTACTCCTTAAATAGTTTAAAAATATCATGAGGGTAGAAAAGCCGAAGCTAATTGAGTTTGGTTAAAGCTAACTGAAAGCAAACTTTTGAAACCCCCGATTTTGTAGGTCAAATGAGTTTGGTACCTTTCTTTATTAATTTTTGAGCCTATTTGTCGCTCATCTGGATTATGTTTTTCCATTAGGATTATGATTATTCCATTTGGACCATACTTTTGGATTATGGTTTGCTTGTTTATGAAATTTCTCGAAATAATTTACAGTATTTTTGAGCAAAATTCCTTTATAAATGTGACCAAAATTTAAATTATGAAAATTTAGGTAATATTTGTGGGGTAGTTGGTTGTCTGGAAATAGTGGGTAACGGTGTACCACATAATTTCATCAACTACTTGCCTAAAGAATCCTAACTGACAACGATTTTGGACCTGTCGCTCCAAATCGGAATCTTTGGTAAAATAAAATTGATTTGTCTAAAATGAGGCTTTATACTCCAGGTCCTGTCGTACCTTGTTGAGTTATAACATATTCGAGAAAAACAGTGTTATCTGATAATAGCTCATGAAAGAATTGAATTTTCTTTATATAGCCTCTACTCAATACGACCAAAAACGTATTTTTAGAGGAGTTGAAATGTATTTCAATTGGTTGCTACCATGTTTTTAAAAGCATTTGAAGTTACCTTATCATTTCTCCTAACATTGATTGATAAAAGGTTTTAGATGCTAAGACATGTTTGCCTATACTATCATTCGCCTGTCATCGATTGATAAGAGTATTTTGACATTGCGGCATTGACTGGATGAGATATACCCGAGTTAAAAGACGATGTTAGATTTATAATTGCATCGCGTTTGGATCCTCTTTGAGGAATAATTTCGTGATTGATCCGAAATTCATGCCACTAATGCTCTATCTGAAAGACTAGTATGTGTAAATGTCACAAAATAGACTCGTAGAGTTCTTGTAAAGAATTGAAAGAGTTATCGTGGACTTATCAAACCATAAGACGGACCATAAATATATATGGTTATGGTTGATGCATCGACAATACGGTCACATTCTATTGTTGTCCACAAAAATACAGTACTTTCCAAACTTTAAGCCTAATCATTAAGTTGATGACTTATTGCCCGGATTATCCTGAAAAGTCTAGTCGACTTGATAATGCCGAAGAGTTAAGATCAAAGTTTTGATTTGTATTACTTGACTTTGGGAATTGAAATTGAACATCATGTTGATTATGTTCAGACCCGAAATGGACTCACAGAAAATTTAAGCGATTGCAAATGATTGCATGCGTTATTTGGTGATGCGCACCTATATATATTTCTGTATAGGGTCATGATATATTGCACACTACTGCATTGGTCCGTCTGAGGTTCATAGTCACTCAAAACACTGAACTCATACCAGTTGGTAGCTGGTTATGAGCCAGATGCCTCATCTGAATGCGTGTTTGAGCGCTTGATTGATATTTTGATTGGGCCGCAAAAGCGTTCAAAATATGGAACTCTAAAGGGGACATACGTCGATTATGTATCCCCTCCCTATCAAATGATAGAGTTACCTTGGCAAGCAATCTCTTTATCGCATGACATGCGAAAGTGACATTCCTAAGACTGTACTCCCCATCGTTAGGAGAGATTTGCATGTTAACTAAAAAAGGAACGACATGAAATAACGTGGCAATAACCCACTCAGTCTTAGCTTGATCCCCTAAGTGCACTAAGTGATAAGTGCGTGCATAGACTCCCCCAAGTCTAAATAAGTGCTAGATGTAGTTGGAAATTTATAAAATGTCACGAGATCGTATATATACCAGGCTTGCAAGGATATTCATCCCTATTAGACGCCGTGTTCCTATCAAAACACATTGCTTTCGTCGAACCCGCCAAGCAAATGACGCTGCCATCGGCCGTTAATATGTAGTCCTTCCTATGTAACGAGGAAGTTGATCGGTTCTGAATTCGTTCAGCCCCAGATGTGGTGAACTGAAACTCATTTGTCGCACGAGATTATAAAGGATCAAGGAGATGTGTGATTCCTCCCCATCTTAAGAATTTTGAAATATGTGTCGATCATGATATTTTAGACGATATTGAAGCGAAACGAGACTGTCATTGATTACTTGTTCATATATTCAATGACGGCTGATAATATGATCAAATGATGACAGAGAACCACGTACCATTGCTTGAAGTCAACAAATATCAGACGGACCAAATGGAAACTTACATTCCCAGTCAAATTCCTTAGCGAAACAAAGTGTGTGTGGACATGTCGTTCCAACACCACCCAATATCTAAACGAGTTTGTCTATTCGGGTATTCATAAGGAAGTGTGATGAGAATAATGAGGATATACATTGCTGGCTTCCTAGCACAAGGCTTCTCTCACACTTTGGAATTGATTACGAGATGCTTTATTTCCTTGTAATTGATGTTATAACGGTCCCCTACTTTACCAGTTTAGTAGTTTCCAAAAAACTGAGTATGTAGCCTTTGACTGTGGTCATGTTTTATCTCTATGGGGATTTAGACAAAGAGATATACATAAAAGTCCATGTGTGACTTCATGTGCTCGAATCAAGGACAATATCAATTAAGCGAGACATTCACTTTATGGATTGAAATAATCCGAGCGGATGTGGTATACCCGCCTAATTGAGTACTTGATCGACTTGGGATACTTGATAAGTATTATGCCCTTGCATGTTATGAAACAATCCATGTTTTGGAATTTCCATTCGAGATGAAGGATCTTTGTAAAACACGGTAGTGACTCGGCCTAATGATCGAGTCCCGTAAAGATTGAATATAAGTCCATGATTCACATTACACCTAGAAGGTGTTTTGACGCTTAGTAAGTCATCAAATTCTCCCATGATCGTTCGATCACTAGCCATTGATATAGACCCATTCCATCCTTGGAGTGACGTTGAAGGGATATCAAACCATGATGTTCATATCCGAGTACATTAAGCGCACAACTGTACTTGGTCTAATGTGCTAGGACGAACAACTCGTTTGCTGTAAATTGTCTTGCTCTACACAGCACCGTGCCAACACAGCGCCACTAGAATGGCGTCAAAGACATTTTTCGCTACCTTAAGGGTACTAAATATATGGGTTTGTTCTATCCCTATGTGTCATCGAGTGGGACTACCTCCATTAGCACTAGAAATAACACGACCCTTGTCGATTAAGCTGATGCAGGCTACTTATCAGACCCGCATAAGGGGCGTTCCTAATCTGGTTATGTATTTACCATCGGGAACACGCTGATATCTTGGAGTACTTGTAAATAGACCTTAGTGGCTACTTCGATGAACCACTCTGAGCTACTCATGCTCTATGAAGCGACTAGAGAGTGTGTATGGCTTCGAGCGGTTATTGGCCATATTAGAAGTACATGTGATCTAACTTACGATCCTGATGAACCAGTTGTTATTTATGAGGACAACACCGCTATTATTGATCAAGCGAAACATGGTTACATCAAAGGTGACGCCACTAAGCATATCTCGCCAAAGTTGTTCTTTACACATGAACAACAAGCACTTCAAAGGGTTGAAGTGAAGCATATTGGGTCCGAGAACAATCACGCAGAACAATCATGCGAAGAAGCTTGAAATATTTTGGATAATTCGTTCAAATGAGTTCACAAGGTAAAAAAGATTCGACTACAAACCTTACGTGGTGATTTTGAGGTTTTACGTATGAAAGTTTCTGAATCAGTTGACGACTATTTTTCACGAGTTGAAAAGGTCGTCAATCAAATGAAAAGATGTGGAGAAAATTTAGACGACACCCGTGTTTTCGATTTTTTTACGCTCTTTAGATTCCAAATGCGATTATATTGTTGTGGCTATCGAGTAATCTAAACACGTAGAATCTATGACAGTGAATCAACTCTTGGGCTCGCTCCAAGCTCATGAAGAAAAACTCAACAAAAGAGTTGTCAAAGAAGATCCGCTCGAGCAACCTCTTCAAACGAAGTTTAGCATGAACGAAAAAAGTTTTGGCAACTCGAAAAGCCAACGAGGAAGAGGTCGATGTCAAAATTATGGTCGTGGTGGTTACAACTCTTTTCGGAAAAAAAAAAAAAAAACTTTTATCCGACGAGAGCCCGTGGAAGAGGAGGAAATTATAATAGAAAACCGATGTATGATAAGTCCCAAATTAAATGTTATAATTGTCAAAAAATTGGGCATTACGCTTCCGAGTGTAGATTGAGTAACAATAAATTTGAGAAAATGGCTAATTTTGCTAGAGAAAATGAAAAACGTTCTACACTTTTATTTGTGCATACTGAAAATAAAAGCGAAAAAAATACTACATGATATTTAGATACGGGGGCTAGCAACCATATGTGTGGTAATAAAAATATGTTTATCGAAATTGATGAAACGGCAAATGGAGATATTTATTTTGGTGATGAATCTAAAATTCCGATGAAAGGAAAGGGAAAAGTTTTAATCTAATTAAAAAATGGAGAAAATAATTTTATCTCGAACATTTATTATGTGCCAAATATGAAGTCTAATATTTTGAGCTTGGAAGATAACTTTTGGAAAAGGGCTATGATATTGATTCGAAAAATTATAATATTTTATTAAGTTATAAAAATGGGAATTTGGTTGCAAAGTCACGATGTCGAAAAATAGAATGTTTTAATTGGATATTCAAAATGGTGGGGCTAAATGTTTGAAAGCATGTTTTAAAGAAAAATCGTGGCTTTGACATTTGAGATTTGGATACTTAAATTTTGGTAGCTTGAAATTATTGAGTAGTAAAAATATGGTGAAAAATTACCTCATATTGATCATGTTGATGAAATTTGTGAGGCATGTTTGTTTGGAAAACAAGCGAGGAAAATTTTTCCGAAACAAGAGACTAAAAGAGCTAAAAACCGTTGAAACTTGTTCATACGGATATTTGTGGTCCTATTAAACCAAGTTCTCTTGGAAAAAACAATTATTTTGCTCTTTTTATTGATGATTTTAGTCGAAAGACTTGGTTTTATTTTTTGAAATAAAAATCCGATGTTTTTGATACTTTCAAAAAATTTAAAGTTCGTGTTGAAAATGGCCACAAAATAAATTGTATGAGATCGGATCGAGGGGGAGAATTTCTCTCAAATGATTTTGAAAAATATTGCCAAGAAAAATGGAATTTTTCGTACTTTGACGGTTCCTTATACCTCACAACAAAATGGGGTTGTTCAAAGAAAAAATCGATCTCTTTTAAATATGGCTCGTAGCATGCTTAAAAGTAAAAATGTTTCGAAAGAGTTTTGGACCGAGGCCGTGCGGTTTATTTATCGAACCGTTTTTCATCCCGAACTGTTTGGGGTAAAACTCTCGAGGAATCATGGAGTGAAAGAAAACCGGTTATTTCTCACTTACGAGTTTTTGAGAGTAATACGTATGCTTATGTTCCGGATCAAAAAAGGTCCAAATTAGACGACAAATGCAAAAATTTTCTATTTATCTGTTAGGATTCGAGGGTGAAAGGCTATAAATTATATAATCCGGAAAATGAAAAATTTGTTATTAGTCGAGAGGTTGAATTCGATGAACAGGGAACATGGGATTGGGACAAAAAAGAAGACGACTATGATTTTTTTCCTTATTATTGCGATGAAGAAAAAGAGCAAATCGAAATGGAAGAAGAGCTCGCTACTCCACTTCCATCACCTCACTCACAAGTCCAACTACAATCCCCAATCGACAAAAGTTCTAGCGAAGAACGTCACGTTTCCGCACTATGCAAGAGTTATATGAGGTAACGGAAAATGTTGATAATGTTACTCTATTTTGTCTTTTTACGGGTTGTCAACCGATAGGTTATGGAGAGATGATAGAAAATAAAAATTGGAGAAAAACTATGGATGAGGAAATGGACTCGATAATAAAAAATGATACGTGTGAGTTGACGGATTTAGCGAAAGGGCACAAATTTATTGGTTCTAAATGAGTTTATAAAAATAAAAAAAAATACAAAAAGAGACATCGAAAAATAAAAAGCAAGGTTGGTCGTAAAAGGATACAACAAAAGGGCCGACATCGATTTTTATGAGGTATTTGCTCACGTAGCTCGTCTAGAAACTATTAGATTTTTAATTTCTTTGGCCGTCCAAAATAATTGGAAAATAAACCAAATGGATGTGAAATCGACGTTTTTAAATGGAAATTTAGAAGAATAAGTTTATTTGCAACAAACACAAGTTTATGAGATTAAGGGGTTTGAAAAGAAAGTTTTAAAATTCAAAAAAGCGCTTTACGGTTTGAAACAAGCCCCGAGAGCTTGTAATACTAGAATTGATAAGTATTTCCAAGAAAATAATTTTATAAGGTGTCTCCATGAGCATTATCTTTATGTAAAAATGGATAAAAATGTGCAGTGTTGATTGTTTGTCTATATGTTGATGATTTGATTTTTACGGGAAATAATCCGAAGTTATTTGAGTATTTTAAAAGGGTAATGAGTTATGAATTTGAAATGACGGATATTGGTCTTATGTCGTATTATCTTGGAATTGAGGTGAAACAAGATAAAAATAGAATTTTTATTTCACAAGAAGGGTATGCAAAAAATATCTTTAAAAAGTTTAAAATGGATGGGTGTAAGATGATAAATACTTCGGTAGATTGTTCTACAAAATTATCGAAATATTTTGAGGATGAAAGTGTGGATCCCATATTTTTTAGGAGTCTTGTTGGAAGCTTACGATATTTAACAATTACTCGACCGGATATTTTATATGGAATTGGTCTTATTAGTCGTTATATGAAAGCTCCAAATTTGTCGCATTGGAAGGCCGCGAAACGAATCATCCGTTATATAAAAGTTACAGTTGATTTTGGATTAAATTACTCATTTTCTAATAATTTTGAGTTGATTGGCTATAGTGATAGCGACTGGGGAGACGATATTGATGATCTTAAAAGTACAAGTGGGTTTGTTTTTTATATGTGAGATACGGCTTTTACTTGAAATTTGAAAAAACAATCAATTGTGACACTATCTACATGTGAAGCCGAATGTGTTGTCTCTAATTCTTATATTTGTCATGCGATTTGGTTACGAAATTTGTTGAAGTAATTGGGGATGCCACAAAATGAAGCTACGAAAGTGTTTGTTGATAATAAGTCCGCGATTGCCCTTGCCAAAAATCCGGTGTTTCATGATCGAAGTAAGCATATCGACACGTGTTATTATTTTATTCGCGAGTGTATTGAAAATAAGGATGTTGAAGTAAAGTACGCGAATTCACAAGATCAATTGGCGGATATTTTTATGAAGACTCTCAAGTACGAAGATTTTCAAAAATTGAAGATTATGCTCGGAGTTATCAAACAAGATTAATGGGGAGTGTTGAAAAAAAAGTAACTTGTTTGGTACTAATTTTGTGGTATTATTATTACTTAGCATTTACATTTTATAAATTTTTAGATATCATGGATTTAGTATTTACATTTTATAAGTTTTTTAGAGATCATGGGTTTATGGAATTAAAACTATGTAACATTTTATTTTCTACATTTATGTTGATTTTAGTACAAAAAGCGATATTTTTACTTTTGTAAAACACACCAAAAAATAATAAAAGTCATTTCAATTTTCTTATTTTTTTTTTCTAACATTTTGTTATTAATTTTCTGACCTCCTTTTTTATTTTTTCAAGTCCAACAATATATTATTCGGAATATATATAAGCCGAGAGTGAAATACTCTAATCACAAGGGAGATATGCAAAGAGGGTAAATTGCAAAAACTACCCATGTGCTATAAATATTTTTTAAATAAACCCAATTAACTATGAAAAATTCCAAGTAGTTAACATAAAGTGTCTGTCTTTTACAATTAACCCCCATGAGCAACTTTAGAATGTCATGACTTGGGCAAGTTGGTGACAATTATTCTTTTCATACGTGTAATTGTCAAGATATATGACGTACAATAGTAGTTAGCAAAAATCAACGCATAATGTTTTTGAATTCTATGACATGAATATTAACAAAAATAATCAGCAACGACCCTAAAACTATTAGCAGTTCAGTTGCAAAAGTTTTTTTTGGTTGTAATATCTTCCTTTAATATTTTTGATTAAACGACGTTGTTTTCTAATTTAAAAAAAAAAATATTTGCGCCTCAGTTGGGTCGTTTTCTAATTTTAAAAATTTATATATTTACTCCTCAATTGGGATGCCTATAGGTTCATCTGAAATTAGTGTCTACCTAGTTTGTTTTAGTTCTGATTTATATATTATCACACTAATAATAGTTGCCCACGCGTTGCATGTGCGATGCATAGTGACATAGATAGGATTCCAATAAATCAACTTAATATTTTTAAAAATATTTAAATATCGATTGATTAAATATAATTAATTAACAATCGTATATAAAGAGTAATATAATGTTTTACTCGTATAAAAATATACACATGTGATTTTGTTTGGAATATAAATATGTGTGAAAATTAACATTTTTATAAGTTATTTATGTATTTGAATTGAATGATGACATTTAAAAGTAATTACAATATTAGAGTGAAAGTATTTTTGAAAAATTTATGTAAAATTTTACAGACTCAAAATTATTGGGTTGACTTATATTAATAGTGTGATATAAGAAATAACAGAGAGAATTTTCCAAAACATAGCAAGCTTCAGTCCTTTCTAGTTCAATCATGTGAAACATGAAGATATTTGTGGGGATTGATTATAAAATTTCAAAGTTTATGGTCTTTATTTGCAACACAAAAATACTTTCTTGGCATTTTGTAATTTAACTTTATATACCAACTAGACGTAGGAAAACTGACCACACGTACAGTTTAACGGTTATCATCACGTCATCACACACAGTTTTTCCGTTTGTTTTATTTTATTTCTAAACACTAACAAAATAGGAGTACATTCTGTCCTAGGTAAAGGTACTGAACCAAAACAGATTTTGAATTTCTCAAAAAGAAGAAAAAAAGATTATTAAAGAAAATAAAAAAATACTAAAAAGGAAATACCATATGTTTTGTTATGGTTTTCTGTTATAAGTCCACCTCATAACTCGCAATTCTTTTGTCTTTTACATATTCCACTCTATTCTCATTTTTCTCTCTTTGCAATGTGTTAGGTGGGTGTGCATGGAGTAACTTTATACGGGTTAAAACGGTCTAAATAAATCGTCATATTTAGAAAAATACGATTTTTTTTAAAATTTTTTAGTGAAAATTTGATGAAAAAATTAGAGTCTGCTACCACTTAAAGAATATTATTAGGTTTTAGTAGCACTTATAATTTTTATTAGCATAAGTTACCTTTTTAAAAGTTTTTAATTTGATTTCGCTACCACCTATTTTAAATATAAAAGGGATTAAAATTCTTTTTTATCTGTCACATCACCTTAGCTCATAACAGTCTCTTTCTCTCTAGAAAACCCGTCTCTCTCTCGCCGGCTACTCCCCACCTCCGTCGCAGCCTCCACAGCAGACTCGTCGTGATCTTTTTCATCTCACTGTACAATCTAATTAGAGGTATTCTTCTTTTGACCGTACATTCAATTATTGCTTTATTTTAAAACACCTGTTTATTAGTAAGTTTATTTATTTTTATTGCAAATTAGATTGTCAGTAATCATTAGTTATGGTTAATAAGACTGTTATTTAGATTGTCAATTAGGTTATTATATCTGCTTTTTTAATTATAACGTCAGTGTCTTTTAATTTGATTTTAAATTTGTTAATTATGTTTGTTTTTTATTTTAAAACACTTGTTTATTATTATTAAGATTATTTTATTTTTATTGCAAATAGATTGTCAGTACTCATTAGTTATGATTAATTAGACCGTTATTTATATTGTCAATTAGGTCATAAATTTCTTATTAGACTGTCTATATGAAACAGGTTATTAATTGTCATTAGATTTTAAGTTACTATTTATATTATGAACATGTTTCTAGTTTGTTTATTAGATTGTCTATATAAAGATATGTTTTAATTATACCATCAATGCCTTTTTGTGATGAATTTTTTAGCGAGATTATTAGATTGGCTATATAAAGCAGGTTATTAATTGTTTCAGATTTGTCATTAGATTGTTAGTTACTATTATATTTAAGTAGTGGTATTAATTGTGTTTTCTAGATTTAGTTGTTTTGTTTGATGAATTTCTTATTAGATTGTCTATATGAAACCATTGATTAATTGTTTTCATATTGTTATTAGATTGTCATTTATGTTTTTTTTCGTTTTTCTTATTAGATTGTATATGAAGAACTGTTTTAATTGACAATTTAGTACACAATGTAATACGCAATCTAACATTTGTTAGTGTTTTTTAATAATTAGATCGTTAATTACACTGTCAATCAGGGCATTTAATTGTGTTTTCAGCATCTATTGTATCACATTTTTATAAATTTCTTATTAGATTGTCTATATTAAGCATGTTATTAATTGTCATTAGATTTTGAGTTACTATTTATATTATCAACATGTTTCTAGTTTGCTTATTAGATTGTCTATATAAAGAAGTGTTTTAATTATATCATCAATGCCTTTTTGTGATGAATTTCTTATTAGATTGGCTATATGAAGCAGATTATTAATTGTTTCAGATTTGTCATTAGATTGTCAGTTACTATTATATTTAAGTAATGGTATTTAATTGTGTTTTCTAAATTTAATTTTTTTCTTTGATGAATTTCTTATTAGATTGTCTATATGAAACCGTTGATTAATTGTTTTCAGATTAATTGTTTTTTCAATTTTTTTATTAGATTGTATATGAAGCATTGTTTTAATTGACGATCTAGTACACAATCTAACACTTATTAGTGGTTTTCAATAATTAGATCATTAATTACACTATCAATCAGGGCATTTAATTGTGTTTTCAGCATTTAATTTCTTATTAGATTGTCTATATGAAGCAGGTTATTAATTGTCATTAGATTTTGAGTTACTATTTATATTATCAACATGTTTCTAGTTTGCTTATTAGATTGTCTATATAAAAAAATGTTTTAATTATATAATCAATGCCTTTTTGTGATGAATTTCTTATTAGATTGACTATATGAAGCAGATTATTAGATTGTCAGTTACTATTTACATCATCACCCTTTTCTAGTTTGCTTATGAGATTGTCTATATGAATCACGTGATGGATACATACCTTTTAGTATTGTATTGCAAGTTTAAAGACGAAAGGGTTTCTTTTACTCTACACAAAGAGACTTCTTTTATTGATCCTGTTCGTGTCGTGTGTGATAGGTTTTGTCTAAATCCTATGTTTGTTTCTCTTAGTTATCTAGTTAAGTCAGGTGAGAGGAATGATCTGAGAAATAACCAGAAGTTTAATGATATGTGAGATTTGTTAACTGTCCTAAATCTAAAGTTGGTAGATTTAATTGTCTATAGTGATGTAAATATTGCTTTGAGTTGTCAAGTAAGTTGTTCCAATTCTGGTGTAATTTTTGATGATAAATCTGATGATTGGGAAGCTGAGTCAAGTCTTATTGTTAAGAAGGTTTACAAAATAGCAGAGTGGTCTAACTTGCTAAGTGATGTGGGTCAAGTGTTTGTCGGGGAAGTAGATGAGTTTAGGACATATTTGCGCAAATATTGTGTTTATGATGGGCGCGAGCCAGTGTTGGAGAAGAATTGTGTTACTAAAGTGAATGCATTTTGCAAGAGAATGGGGGATACATGATGTTGGTGGTATGCAAAAGCCTGTTATAGGAAACATGATCGGCAGACTTTTATTAGGAAGTTTAACCCGGTCTATACATGTGAGGGGATGGGGCCTATTGATCCCAATAAGCAGTTTAACAGCTTGCTAGTGGCGGATTGCGTTAAAGATTTGGTTAGAAAAGATCCAAAATTAAAATCATCTTCTGTGATTGCAAAACTGAGACGTGAATATGGGCTTAGTGTCAGTTATTAGAAATCATGGGATAGTGTAAAAAAGGCAAGGATTATTAACTTTGGAGATGTTGGTGATTCTTATAACCATATCGAAGGTTATTTAGATGCTTTGAAGGTTGAAACTCAGGGACACGTGTTGTTTTGGAACATGATGATGAGAGGAGATTTAAAAGACTTTTTTTTTTGCATTTGTTACCTGCATCAATGGATTCAAACATGTCCATCATTTGCTTTTTATAGACGGTACTTATCGTAAGGGTAAACTCAAGGGTACACTGCTTTCTGCAGTTGGAAAGAACAAAAACAGAGGCCTCTATCCTCTTGCATTTGCAGTTATTGATGTGGAGAATATTGTTAGTTGGGAATGGTTTCTGATGCAATTAAAGTTGATAGTTGAAAATGATCGACCGCTGACTTTCCTCTCGGACAGGCACACTGGTTTATTGGAGGGGATGGCTCGTGTATTTCCAGATTCTGTTCATTGATTTTTTTTGCAACATCTAAAAGAAAATTTGAAGACCAGATTTAGTGGCACAGACGTATGCAAGGGAGATCTTGTTGATTTACTGCAATCATGTGCGACTGCTCCAACAATACCGCTGCTTGAATACAACCTTTCTAAGATATTTGTATTGGGTGTTAAAAAGATGGATGTGAGGAACACTTTTTTTTTTTTCTAATTAATGATAACAAAACTTTAATCTAAATTAATAAAAAATAGAGTTGTAATAAAAGTTGGATACGAATAAACATACTTCATAGTGAAATACATATCTTTATTTCAAACCAGAAAGTGGAAACTTTATTTGGAAATTATCTTACAAGTGTTTCTTACATAAACAAGTCAAAAAAAAAACTTAATGACTCCGCTCCTCGACCCCTGCTAGATTTGTTTCGTCACTACCGATATCTGTGTTGGTCCGTAGGAGTCTAAACCTTAGAGGGGGGGTGAATAAGGTTTTCGTACGTTTTTCACGGAATAAAAACTATGGGTTGTTAACTAAGCTAATTAGTGGATTTTATAACTTAAACAATTTTGTTAACAAATAATTGCTAATTTAATCTACGCAAGCAATAAATATAAGCAATAAATAATTACGAAAAGTAAAAGTTGAGGGAAAAGAAATAACACAAGAGTTATAGAGGTTCGGCAAAACGCACCTATGTCTTCTCCTCGGTATTCACACTACCGAGTGTTTCACTAGAATCTTCGTTCCAAGGTTACAACCTAACGAGCTAATCAACCGATTTAGCTCCCCCTCACTCTATGAGTATCCCGAATGAAATGACCTAGAGCTTTTAAGCTACACTTGCTTATTAAGCCTCTACCCGATCACTCGCTCACAAATGAGTTTATAAAATACTCTTTTACAAGATTAAATTTGAATGGATCACTCACTAACAAATAATATCTCGATGTTTATAAGATTACAATAGTAATACACTCGAGAATATTTTATGAATAAGTGAGAAACTTAAGTAGTATAAGCTTGTATGATCTTTTAATTTGAAAGCTTGAAGTTGTGTGAATGTTAGGTAATCTTCAACAAAGGATTTGGGGATATTTGTAGAGCCAAAATGGTCCATCAATTAATTCATGACCATTGCCAGTTGTTGAGTAGATTAACCACTTGTTTGCAGCAGTTCGCCCAATTTTCAGGATAAGAAAAAAAGCTGTAATTTGAAATTCTACAGAAACGATCCGTCGTTGTCTGTAAAACGATCGGTCGTTTTTATATTGAACTCTCTGGAAAAAATTCGCACTGAAACGATCGGTCGTTTCTTAAAACGATTGGTCGTTTTTGTATTGAACTCTCTAGAAAAAATTCTCACTGAAACGATCGGTCGTTTCTGCTTATGATTGGTCGTTTTTGCCTTAGTAATTTCTCGGTTTTCTCGACATAGTTCGAAAGCTTGTAACTTGTTCGATTTAAGTCCGATTGACGTTCCGCTTGATCCGTTGGCTTCGTATTTCAATATACTATCATTTCAAACCTTTAACATGCTAGATAAAAGATTAGTACGCAAAACGAGCTTTTATCATGTTTTCACAAATTTTTTTATCATTAAAATAATCGATTAGAAGAACAACGTTCAACAATCTGAAACGAAATTATATAAGCAACGGGATGAGTATTTCCTTGAAAATACTCAGTAGGACTACTAACTTAAAGAAACTATAATAAAGTATAACATGTGAGTACAAACTGTAACTGCATATAGCTTCCTGCAAAAAAGATGGTTAGGCAAATAACGAGAAAAATATATATTCAATATGATGCATGTTCATAATTATTTTTCCAATAATACACGTGTCATGTCCTTGATCCCAAGTTGGTTGTGTAATGTCTATCCCATTACACGTGGTACCAAAAGTCACGCCCCACTCTAGGCGGACCAAACATCGTGAAAAAGGTCATACCTCACTCTAGTTAGACACGTCACACCCCACTCCAGGTGGACATAGTCGCAGAAAAGTCATACCCCACTCTAGGTAGACAAGTCGCACCCCATCCCGGGTGGACAAACCTCTCCCAAACTGGGAGGATCAATGCAAATGTCATGCCATGATATATCAAATAAGCAAAAAAAACTCCACTAAATTTCAGATATGAATCATTATATGCATTTGTTTAATAATAAAACATACCTCAAGTTCGATAATGTAACGCAAAAGGATATTAAGACAATATTATAATAAGTTTAAGGTTTCGAACCCACCTCTAACCGTTAACTGAGCTTGGCTATGTCTCTTGACCTTCGTCACACCCCGACTTACGCTTTTATTACCCACTAAATATAGTAATCTTTCTCTTTCTCTTTTCGTAATATAAGTCGGTCTAAATTGTCCTACAAGATGACACATATGCTGTTCTGGAAATTTCAGGATACCTGTTCACTAAAATAGTCACAGAGAATTAGATATGTATCCAAATAGAACATGGGATATATTTCTGAACCGACAAGAGAAAGATATACAAGTTTCATGTTTTGCATATTTCTTAATTCGTAAGATAAGTCGGTCTAAATTGTCCTACAAGGTGACACATATGCTGTTCTGGAAATTTCAGGACACCTGTTCACTAAAATAGTCACAGAGAATTAGATATGTATCCAAATGGAACATGGGATATATGTCTGAACCGAAAAGAGAAAGATATACAAGTTTAATGTTTTGTACATTTCCTAATTCATAATAGAAGTCGGTCTAAATTGTCCTACAAGGTGACACATATGCTGTTCTGGAATGTTCTGATATCATGTTACTAAAATAGCCACAAATATTCTCATACAAGTCCAAATTACTTCAAATTTTATATATTTGGAAAGATAAAACATAGGTCTAGACTTTTCATTTATATCATAAGCTCAAATTTTGAGAAAATAGAATCCAAAATGGTAGATCAATCCCGCTTGTCTGCTGTGTTCCTAACTATTTGAACTAAAGTACTTAAAAACTCATATTTACTATAATCGGAATCCAAATATAGTAAAATCTATATCTTATTTTAAGTATATATATATATATATAACACTTTTATGAAGATTCTAATATTAATTATAGAATTTTGAGTGTGTTACAATGGAAGACTTTATTAATAGTATTGATCTAGAGAGATGGTCTGAAGCATATTGCAAAGCTTGTCGGTATGGAGAGACGACATCAAATGCAGTTGAATCTTTTAACAGTTGGATATTAGATATCAGAGACATGTCTATTATTGAGATGATTGATACTTTGAGGATCAAACTTATGAAATGGTTTGATGAGAGGAAGACAAAGTTAGGTATGTGTTTCATACGTTTCTTATTTGTATTTTCTATTAGATTGACAACACACTGTCATATTTTATGCACTGCTAATTAGACCATGTATCATCACTTTAGATTGTCAGTGTTCAAATTGTCACGAATAATATCTATTTGATACCCAATTAATTTCTCAGTTACATAATCAATTAAATTGTCAATTAGATATTCAGTTAGATTGTCAGCTAGATTGTCAATTACTTTTTTCAGTCATACTATCAGTTATATGTTCATTAGCTTTCCAAGAAACGATTCCAATTACATTTGTCAGTTTGATTGTTATGAATTATATGCTATTAGATTTGTTAAGTACATACTTGGTTAGATTGTCCATTAATTGTCATTTATTATGAAGATTGCCAATTAGATTATCAGTAGGCTATAATTGAATTTCATGTCATTCGGCTAATACTTGCTAAGTTTATATCAGATAAGTAACTTCTCAACTACATATAGAATTACCCATTATCAATTACATTGTGAGTTGAATTTTATTTTTATTAGATTGTCTGCTTTTGATAGAGATTATTTTTGTTTTGTAATTTATTCATGTAGGTAAGTGGGCTGGACCTTTATGTGTTTTTTATGCTGAGAAATGGTAAACTGATCTTTATAATAGCTTGGGTTGGCAAGTATTGGGATTGAGCTCTGTTAAGTTTGGGCTTTTATCGAACCCTTCCCGCATCGTTGATTTGTTAGAGAAAAAGTGTTCGTGTCATAAGTGGAAGTTTGAGAGTTTTCCCTGTTCTCACGCCATTATTTGTGTTGTGAGGGAAAAATTATCAATTAAAGAATATGTGCAGAAAGGGTTCTGGGTAGAGATGTTTCAGAAACCATACGAGATGTCGATAAATCCAGTTCCTACTTCTATGTGGCGTGATTCTGAAATTGTTGTTAGTTCGAGAATTCTTCCACCAGATGTCGAGACTAAGAAGGGGTGGCCACCCAAGAATAAAAGTCATATGACAATTGCAGAGTGTGAGTTTGAATAAGCCGATAATTCGGTGCGGTAATTGTAAGAAGGTGGGTCATAATAGGAGTAAGTGTACAGAAATAGTCGTCGGCACGGAAAAAATGACAGTATGTTATTGTAAATGTAAACAGTCTGGCCAATAGTCCGTACTAGATTGTCTGGATTTTAAAATATGTTTTTTTGACATTCAATTGTGTTTGGCAGTATTTAATTTTTAGTGATTTATATAATTAGATTGTCAATATTTGTACCTCCTTTTTTTGTGTTTAGTTGTTATTACAATTTTATGTTATATTTCTGTGTTTTTAATACTTAATTTATGTGTTTTTACAATTTTATGTTACATTCTATTAGATTGTCAAAAGAATTGATTAGATTGTCAAAAAAATTGTTAAAAAAATTAATAGATTGTCAATTTATTCGTGTTTGGATTGTTAAATAAATTACACATGGAACATTAAAAAAAACATTACTGTCGTGTCCTTGTATTCAGTTACCAAACAATCAATTTTTAACCTAGACTATGTATTAGATTGCGACAAAAATTACAAATAACAACTAAAAATTCAACTGACAATCTAATTATTTTTTAGACAATGTAATAGAATGTAATATAAAATTGTAAAAACAGACTGTTCTGTTTTCTTGTTTTTCTAAGTTATAATAACATCCATTTCACAAACAATTAAATGGAGCAATTTGACAATCTAATAGACAGCAAATATAACAAAAACATAATTTTTCACCATAGTCAAAAAAATAGAAAATGTAGACATTCAAGTAAAGAAATAGAAATTTGAACTAATAAAACAGATGTGATACCATCTAAGACATTAGCTTTCCAAGTAAACAATCTAATTGATATCATAGTATTCCACAATTGATACCATCTAACAATCTAATATATAAAAAGACTACAGATTTTCAATTGATCTTCTGTGTCTCTGCTATTGGCGTGTCCTCGTTTTCATCAATTTTTTGTGGTGTATCTTCTATCAATATGCGATTGGGATCGTTCTCAGCAATTGTATGTGGTGTATCTTTTATCAATATTGTCTTTCTTCGTTTCGTGGTCTTCAGGCCTTTCGTTTCCTATTGGTGTCTAACGAAGTTTTCAAACAACATTCGTATCATATGTAGCTTGAAATCTATAATGAAAGCACGAGGGATGTGCTTTGAAAGCATTACTTTTCTGATGACAGTGCTAATGAAGAAGCTGACGTATATGCCACAATCAACCCTGCAAGTTTAACAGATTACTGGTCAGAAAACACAACAGATTACCGGTCATATTACAATGTAATAGACAATCTAACTGGTAACCAAATAAAATTTGTTTACTTACGATGCCCCCTGATTTGGCACATCAGTCATGCGCGTGAATTTTAATTTCAGTTTGGTTCAAGCTCGAATGAAGGCTGAGAATCTGTTTTTAGTATCTTCGACTCCACATAATGCACCTACAATTAAAAAAGCACATCATGAATATTTAAAAGTGCACAAAATGTGGGAAAAAGAACACACATTTTAGATTCACACTTTTAACTGAAAATTTAACTGACAATCTAAGTGACAATCTAACAATTGATATCTGACATCTAACATCATATGCCTTGAAAAAGTAATTTTAGAGCTGACAATCTAATCAATAAGACAATTCATAAATAACTGTATATAAAGTGTTAAAATTGATAGTGCTTACCCAACAACGAGCATCGAAAATCTTGAACTCGTGCTTCTCTTTTGTGCTATATGCCTTCTCCAACATATATGAGTATCCGTTTATAACCTGCAAGGAACTGTAATGCTAGAAAAAAATATCATTTATCAATTTGTATACCTGCATTGTAGTTTTCTTACAACTTACGTTGTTGCAAACCTCTTCTTCGTCTATGATCTTTTAGACATCGTTCAGTTCAAAATGGTAGTTTGACGTAACTTTACCTGACTTATATAACAGTGCTACCCTGTACATACATTTTAATTAATCAAAAAAACATTTTTAGCATTTTAACAGTGATTCTTTTTACAACCATTATGATGTTTATAATTTTATTAACATTTTTTTACCATGATCCATGTTCAAGATGTATGGTCGTCATTTGATCAAAGCATTCTTGAGTCATTCGGTGTAACCTTCTTCTTCGGAGTAGCCTTTTTTTTTCGGTGTAACCTTCTTGTGCTCTATAGATTGGTTATTATGTGCAGATTGTTTCCCCTTTGCTCGGGTTATCATACCTTTTTTTTTCGCTTGTATTTCTTCTTCTTCTTGTTGTTCCTGTTCTTCTTCGACAGACACACTTCTAGATTCATCAAACCTTGTTACTACATCCCCGAGCCTTCGTGTTTTGAATTGAAACTCAGCCGAGTGCACTTCGTCAATCTGTTTCCTTTTGCGACCATCTTTCCGAGGCTCGTCATCAGCTATGGGTATTGCTAGCTGAGTTGGCGTGTAAGGTTATTTCATTTTTCTATTGCTTCGGTTTTTCACTTTGGCTATGATCGACCTTAATTCTTCACACGCCCTCTCTGCGTGTTGCTCCATCTGCTGTTGATATTTGTATTGTTGTGTTTGATCATGTGCCACACTTTCATCCAATGTTTCAAACAACTCATCGCTGTGTTTTTCTTGTTGATTTCTAATAGACTCTTTCAAATAAACCTAGGATGTCTTTAATTTATTGTTCTCTTCTTCAATCTCTGCATTAAAGAACGAAACGAAGCTCAATCCCAATATTAAGGAACTGACTGACAATCTAATATCATATAATTTCAAATTAAATCTGTAGATAAAATGGTAATAGTTTTTTAACCTCCATAATTAGAGAGATGGTAATCTTTATTACCGGCAACTGACATTCTAATAGCATATGTCTATCATTAATCTATATGATATGAAACTGACAATATAATTAAGGAAATAACAATCTAATTAATGAACTGACAATCTAATTACGTATCTGGTGATCTAATGATAATTTACAACTGAAAAAATTTGTAATAGAAATTTCAACCTCCATGCTTGTTTGAAAGGAACAATTACAGAAATGGTAATTTCTATTACAACTTCCACTGTTAAACCGTATAAATCTAAATATATATCTAGCAAACAATCTAATGACAATCTAATAGCTGAAAACAATTATATAGATAATATGTTACATTCCAATCCTTTTTTTTTTGTAATTTTCATTTTCTTGGACCATATCTTCAATGATTTTTTCACTTCCTAGTTTATCATTTCTTAAAAGTTTCAGCATCTTGTTTTTCTTCATTATTTTTTCAGCTGCTTCCTTTTTGGCATTTATCATATCATTGATTTTCTCTTCAACCTCAGCTTTTAGCTTTTGAATCACTTTTTCAGCATTCCTCAATAGCTCCGATAACATACGTCCATCCCTGTTTTCTCTACCTTTCATCTCCTCTTGGTTTCCATCTTTGAGTTCTCTTTGAAGTCTCTCAATTTCATTTAGTGCATTCTTTTTATCCACCAACAAACCTAGGTTTATCTTTTTTTGAATTTCTAGATTATTATCCTTCTCTCGAAAGACCTCACAAAGCTACAACGTTTCAATATTATCGTTATTTTTTTAATTTTCTAGCTCTAACACGAGTTGATTTTGTTCACTTGTCTGGTACACACTTGTACCATCTTTGTTATGCTCTACCATTTTTGGCAGAACTGCTAGTTCTTGCATAGCCTCTTCTAGGCTTTGTTTCAGCCTTTCTATCTCGTTATTATACTCTTGCACCGTTTCTTCTTTTCTCCTCTCAAGCCTTACTATTTCTGCTTCCTGCTCTACACTAGCATTTTTTTCTTTATGCCTTATTTATTCTTTTCTCGTCCTTATTTCTTCTCTAGCTTCTTTTAGGCTCTTTTTCAGCCTTTCAATCTCGTATTTTTGTAGTGAGTTTGTTCATCATCTGATTCGGTTTCAGAGCTAGATTGGTTGTGTAACATCCCGTATTTTTATAAATGGTTTTATTTATGATTTAATTTATCCAAAAACGTTTTATACAAATTTTACCAAAAACCGGTCACTCGACTAATTTTTAGCCAAAAACCGAAACTCTTCCGAAAAACTTTATTTTAAAAACCTGTTACTAATTTTATAAATAAAAATACCCAATAGATTTGTTTCTAAAAACTTGTTATTTTTTAGTAGTAAAATAATATTTTTTGATCATGAGTTAACTTTTAAAACTTTGGGGACCAAATAGTTCACTTCCCCAAACTTTCTCAAAACAGTTTCTAAACTTCTTTTCAGCCCACTTTCAAAACATAAAACAGAAAAACAAGATAGAAGAGAGAGATTATAAGCTTAGGAAGAAGAAGAAACCACCAGTAACGAGTTTTTACCGGAAGCATCTCCTCTACGCGCTAAGGTAACGGGGGTTATCCATTGTGACTAGACGAGGGTGTATGTTAGGGTTAGGTCTTGTGTTTATTTTAAATTGGGGGTTTTGCCTTTTATCTCAATTATGTTCTTAAATTATTAATTGGGTTTTATTTGTTGCACTTTTAATTCACTTATTTGAATTGTAGAAGTTGAGAATTTAGACATATTAATTTTGAATTAATGAGATTATGGATGGTTTTGCGTGTTTTATGAGTTGATTATGTGATATTATAGTTGTTGATGAAATTGGCTAAATTTATGTTGAATAAAGATGAATTGTAGTTTATGCATACAAGGTGTTTGTTAAAATGCCTGAATGAGATTTACGTTGTTGGACTTGTTTCGCTAGTTGTGAATCTAGCACCTATGCTTATGGGTTTTGTTGAATTACGTTAAAGTGACGTATGAGAATGTGATAATTAAATGGTTTAATATTATTGGCTGAGGCCTTGTGATTTATTTATTTGTTAGCAATGGTCTATGTCTCTTCCTATACCGGGGACATAAGACGGCCGAGGGGTATAGGGAATGACTCGTTGTACGGACTGGGGCGAGTGGCGTGAAGAGGTCCAAGTGTGCACTTTAAATATTTATTTTTGTTAGCAATGGTCTATGTCTCTTCCTATACCAGGCACATAAGACAGCTGAGGGGTTTAGGGAATGACCTACCTTACGGACTGGGGTAGGTGGCGTGAGAGGTCCATGTTTGCTATAGATGTGTGTTGAAGTTATTTAGTTTATTTCGTTGTACGATGTTATTATATTTCTTTTTATACGTTGTTATCGTAGTTGTTATTTGTGAGTTTTTGCATTTATGGGATGGAGTGACGGTATCGTGTGTGGTGACGTCCCGTCTATGTATGTGCGTGAGACTCACCGTTACAGTTTTGTCTTTCAGGTACGACTTAGGTTGGCACATTCGGATAGGAGAATTAGCAATGTATCGCATGGGCTCGGAGCTTCTTTCAGTTGCTTTCTTTTTACTTAAATTATATTTTTGAGGTTGTAGTCTACGGGCAAATTACATTCATTTGTTATCCTTTTATAAATCTTTTTAAACTTTCTTGTCTTGTAGCCGCGTTGGGCAAACATTTTTATTTAATTGTTTAATTGTTCCTTTAGCTCGCAAGTCTTTTTCTTTTAAAACTTAAATTTTGTACCAGCAGGTCCTTTTTCCTTTGTTTAAAAAGGTCACGCCTTGATGTTCGTGTTTCCGGAATTCGGGGCGTGACAGGTTGGGCCTATCGGAGTCAGTACAAGTTTTTGCTTCCTCTCTTCCTTTCGAATCATTTTGTGTATCTGTGTCGATATACGTAGATGGTGTACGTAACCAGTCATTTTTTCCATCAGATTGCGTCTCTCTGATTTTCTTGCATTGTTCATTTAACGCATTTATCGTTTTTTGGAGTGTATCTTCCAAATTCACGTCCACCTCTATAAGGTTCTCCACTATATCTTCTTGGCAGATTTTTATTTCTTTTGGTTTATTGGCTCTCCTTTTTTTCCTTGTTGAATCAGTCCGCTTTCCCACCCTCCTTGTCTTCACAACTGTTGGAGAAGTAGTTGGAATTTCTGGAATTTCGGTACCATTTTTCAGCACCTCCTTAGTGTCTGCAATGTCATCATCTATTTCCTTTTCAAGCTTCTCGTCGTATTTTTGTTCTTGCTGTGTTGTCCTTTTGGGTTTTGGACCTAACCTCATACGCTTCACAGCTGGCAGAGAATTATAAATAGATGGACATTGCTGCTCCAGATCAGTCGGGTTCAAATAAAGGTCAATTTTCTGCAATTATATGACAATCTAATTAATGAACTGACAATCTAATTAATGAACCGACAATGTAATTAAGGAACTGAAAATCTAATCAATGAACTAACAATGTAATTAAGAAACAGACAATCTAATTAACGAACTTACAATCTAATGACAATGTAATATCATACAACTTGTGAAAATTTTTATAGTTAACATTTTATGACAATCTAATTAAGGAACTGATAATCTAATTAATGAACTGAAAATCTACTCAAGAAATTAGCAATGTAATTAAGTAACTAACAATCTAATTAAGCAACTGACAATTTAATAGCATACATATATCCCTTCCACTGTTAAACAATATAAAGAAACTGACAATCTATTTAAGAAACTGACAATATAATGACAACCAAATTAAGGAACTGAAAACTACTCAAGAAACTAACAATCTAATTAAGGAGCTGACAATCTAATTAAGTTAGACAATCTAATTAAGGAACTGACGATTTAATGGCAATGGTAATTAAGTAACTGAAAATCTACTCAAGAAACTAACAATCTAATTAAGTAACTGACAATCTAATTAAGGACTACTTACACATGATTGTAAGTATTCGTCTAATGTGTTGTTTCCTCATATATTGCTAAACTCTCACAATCTCCACTTTGTAGCCCACAAAATATCTGTAATTTCATTCCTGTCGGGTCTCTGTAAAGGAAATCCCTCAAGCAGAATGTACTGTACCGAGATAAAATAAAAAATAGGAAATAAATATTATCTGACAATCTAATAACAATCTATTGTGATGATATTCTAATGAAACTTATCGGAAGTACCATAATGCAGCCGCCAATTTTCTTCTGGGTCTGTGTTGCTAAGCAATCGATCAGTGTTTCATGAAAATGATCTACCCAGTCATAATTTTTTATTTTCTAAACGTCTCCACAAAACAGCTTTATGTACCCCCACTTTGTACTGGAACATCTTCTTGGTACGAATAGAGTGTTCAACATGAACATCGTAATGATCTGCAAGAAATTTTTTGCATTTGCGTATGGTTTTACTTTTTCACCTGGTTTTGTCTCTTCAGCAGTGGTTGTTAAACCTAATTTAATATTTTGTTTGATAAGAATTTTTCCATTCTTGAAGTATTTCTCCACAAAGTCTGTGTATCCTTCACTGTCATTGCTTTCTGGTCCAACTATAACCTTTTCCTTTCGAGACTTTATGCCAAATACATTTTCAATATCTGAATGCGTCACTTCGACGTAACTTTCACCTATTTTAAAGGCTTTCTTTTCAGGCTGCCATTTCTTAACGAGTTTGTAGAGCTTTTGATTACTCTTTTCACCCTTTTCTATGTTGATTTTTTCTTTTTGTATGGACAGTGTTTTTTCATTGTAGAGAGCTGCTGCTTTGTTAGTTCTATTTTCTTGACGATCTCGATCAATTCATTTAGATTAGATTTGTATTGAATGATTGTTTCTCTTGTAGATGTTTGAGATTTTTGTGAGTGCATTACAAATTGATTATGCAATAAACACAGCAAGTATTAATTATTGACAATCTAATATCAGAACTAATTATTAAAAAATTATGTAACACCACAACTGTTTTATTTTAATTTTTATTTAAATACTTGTTATTGTTGGTCTCTGTTTACATTTTTGTGATTAAAAATTCACAATCTAATCCTTGTTTTATATAAATATTATTTCTGTTTTTGACAATCTAATGGTGTATAAATGATAATCTAATTAGATTTGATGATGTTTTAAAATAATTAACAATCTAATAAAAGTATTTACCCATTGGCAATCTAATGACACATGATATTCTGTTTACAGACTGCTAGCAATTTATCTAATTAAAAACATACACAGTAAATGACAATGTAATAGGAAATCTAGTTGCATATGTAATTGACAATCTAATTGGTTATCTAATAGCATATTCATAACTATTTGAACACTGATAATCTAATGGGGTTTTAATTTAAATAATTGCATATCAACAAAATGATAACTGACAATCTAATTGATAACAATTTCAACACGTAAAATCTATTAAAAATTTGACAATATAATACCAGAGCTAATTATTAAAAATCGCAGTAACACCACAATATTTTTGTTTTAATTTTTGTGATTAAAAATTCACAATCTAATCTTTGTTTTATATAAATATTATTTATGAATCTAACAATCTAATGATATATAACGTCCATAATTTTGGTAAACTACTAACAAAGAATTGACAAACTAATAAAAAAATAGTAGTAGATTTAGAATTTGTCATTTATATTCATTTCTTCAAACAAAAGTGAACATGATTTTATTTTTTTTAGTAAAAAATATGTTCTTATTCTGTCATTAAAGGTGCACAATTTTTTATTCTGTGAGAAACCTCTCACATTCTAATTATATATAAAAAAAATGATAACTGACAATCTAATTGATAACAATTTCAACATGTACAATCTATTATTAAAAATTTGACAATCTAATACCATAACTAATTATTAAAAATTGCAGTAACACCAAACTTTTTTTGTTTTAATTTTTGTGATTAAAAATTCACAATCTAATTTTTGTTTTATATATTTGTGATTAAAAATTCACAATCTAATTTTTGTTTTATATAAATATTATTTCTGAATCTGACAATCTAATGATGTATAACGTCCATAATTTTGGTAAACTACTAACAGAGATTTGGCAAACTAATAAACAAATAGTAGTAGATTCAGAATTTGTCATTTACATTCATTTCTTTAAAAAGTGCACATGGTTTTTATTTTATTTTAGGGAAAAATCTGTTTACATTCTGTCATTAAACATGCACAATTTTTTATTCCATGGGAAACCTTTCACATTCTGAGAAACTGAACTGTCAATTAATTCCTTTAAATACCCAAGTAAAACATCATTTGTGTTGTGTGACATATTAGCTCGTTATAGATATATATAGAGATATGTATAGATATAGAGAGAGGTATGAGAAACAACAGACGAAGTGTTTATTCATTAATATGATTGTATAGAGAGATACATCAAGAGACCCCTGATACAGCAAGTTTCCATTAGTACAGTCTATTATCCGTTGACTTCAGGCAACGGTACATGGTTCCATGCCATAATTTGTTCATATTATCAGTCGTCACTGAACATATGAACAAGTAATCAATGACAGTCTTGTTTCGCTTCAATATCGTCTAAGATATCATGATCGACAAATATTTCGAGATTCTTAGGATGAGGAGGAAATCACACATCTCCTTGATCCTTTATAATCTCGTGAGAAAAACGAGTTTCAGTTCACCACCTCTAGGGCTAAACGAATTAAGAACCAGTCAACTTCCTCATATCTTGGGAAGGACGACAGACTGACGGCCGACGGCAGCGTCCTTTGCTTGGCGGGTTCGGCCAAAGTAACGTGTTACGATAGGAACACGACGTCCAACAGGGACATCTATCCTTGCAAGCATTTTTCAGCAGGTGTAAATGATCTCGTGACATCTCATAAAGTCATTAAATGCGTCTGGCATTTAGTTAGACTTGAGGGAGTCTATGCATTTACTTATCACTAAGTGCAGTTTTGGGGATCAAGCTAAGACTGAGTGGGTTATGCCACGTTACTTCACGTCATTTCTTATCAACGGTAACGTGCAAATCTCCCCCTAACGATGGGGAGAACAGTCTTAGCGATGTTACTTTCGCATATCATGTGGTAAAGAGATCGCTTTCCAAGGTTACTCTATCAAATGGTAGGCATGGGATTCATAATCGACTTATGTCCCCTTTAGAGGTCTGTATTTTGAACGCTATAGCGGCTCAATGAGGCGTCTGGCTCATAACCAATAATCAACTGGTACGCATTTAGTGTTTTGAGTGACTTTGGGCCTCAGACGGACCAATGCAGCAAAATAGCATGACCCCACACGGAAATATAAATCTTGGTAAGCAAGACCAAGAAGTGTGTGCAACCATTTGCAGTCGCATCATCAAACTTTCCGTGAGTCCATTTGGGTCTGAACATAATCGACAAGATGTTCAATTTCAATTTCCAAACTCAAGTAATTCAAATCGAAATTTCGATTCTTACTCTTCGGAATTATCAAGTCGACTAGACTTTTCAGGATAATCCGGATCATGAGCCATCAACTTAATGATAGGGCTAAAAGTTTGGAAAGTGTTGCATTTATGTGGACAACACTAAAATGTGACCATATTGTCGATGCATCAACCATAACCATTTATATTTATGGTCCGTCTTATGGTTGGATAAGTCCACAATAACTCTTTCAATTCTTTACAAGAATTCTACGAGTTTAATTTCGTGATCTTTACACATACTAGTCTTTCAAAGTGAGCATTAGTGGCATTAATTTCGGATTAATCACGAAATATATCCTCAAAGAGAATCCAAATGCGATGCGATTATAAATCAACCTTCGTCTTTTGACACTGGAATATCTCATCCGGTCAATGCCACAATATCAAAATGCTCTTATCAATCGACGACAGGCGAATGATAGTACAGATAATCATGTCTTAGCATCTAAATCATTTATCATTCGACGACATGCGAAATGATAAGGTAACTTTAAATGCTTTAAATAATGTGGTAGCAACCACTTGAAAGACATTTCAACTCCTCTAAAATACGCTTTTGGTCGTATTGAATGGAGGCTATGTAATGAAATTTTAATTCTTTCATGAGCTATTACCAGTAACACTGGTTTTCTCGAATATTTTATAACTCAACAAGGTACAGCAGAACCTACATGAGTATAAGACCTCATATTTGACAAATCAATTTGGTTTTTACCAAAGATTTTGATTTGGAATGACAAGTCCAGATTCATTGTCACAAAGGACTCTTTTGGGCAAGTAGTTGTTGAAATTATGTGGTACATGGTTACCCACTATTTCTAAAAAAAAATCACCTACCCCACAAGTATTGCCTAAAATTTCATAATTTAAAGTTTGGTCACATTTGTCAAATGAATTTGCTCAAAACACTTTAAATTATTTCGAGAAATTTCGTAAACAGGCAAACCATAATCCAAAAGTATGTCCAAATGGAAAAATTATAATCCAAATAGAAAAACATAATCCAAATGGAAAAACATAATCCAGATGAGCGAAAAAATGGCTCCATGATTTATCAAAATCAATAAAGAAATGTATCTAACTCATTTGAGCCACAAAATCGGGGGTCTCAAAAGTTTCCTTTTAGTTAGCTTTAACCACATTAGCATCGGTTTTTTCACCTTTATAATAGTTTTGAACTATTTAAGGAGTAACCGTGCATGACCTTTGTCTTTATAGCATAGAGTTGCCTCCTTGAGTATTACCTCATGCTTTGTGATAACGGGCCATATTGTTCATTTCAATTACTGTCTTAAAGCCACATGTTTTTAATTTTGACGATTGTCTAAAATCTCGCTTGGCTAAGCGATTCATCAGGATCGTGAAAGTTCGAGACAAATAACACTTGTCTCGGTTCTCAATTCGTGAGAAAAATGTACATGAAGAGCATTAATATCAGTCAAACAATTCACCATTGACCCAATAGGATTAAAACTACTCACCGGGGTAATTTTCTTATCCAATAACAGATGGGTGATAAAGGAACATGGTGAATATAAATTCACGATACTGCTTATGGAAGACAATTTCCAAGCTAGTATTTTGGTGAAGAATTGCTCCAATATGTCAATTTCAGACATTTGTTCACCATAGACGTCATCACGTCTCAAATGTGGCGGCGGAATAAAATCAACGCCTTAGCATTCATCCTGATAGTAACAACAAACTCGTGTTTTATTCATCAAAGATGGCATCCAAAAAAATAAAATTAGGCATCACATTTTCACACATCAGGGTGAGTAACATGTGGTGACGGATTAAAATCAACGTTTAAATAGTCATTTCGCAAGTATGTTTTTACGATTTTTCTCATCATAGATGGCACCCAACATGTGTTGGGAGTTCTAGATTATTTATCATATAAAACGACTGTTTTATATGTTTATGGTTTGCACAAGCATAAACTTTATTTCGAAAGGACAGGTTCAAAAAATAGTTTTGCTTTTAATGTGAATAGGTTCTCATTGATCAAACGACAGGTCGATACAAAGACACCAATTCGGCAAAACATACATCACTATATAAACACACTCGGGGAAATTATTATTTAGTCAATTCCTTTCGGTAGCTCTACTTGAAAAACGACCCGGAAAGACAGTGAGGGTGGAGGGAACGAATGCCACTTAAAACCCGACCTCATTAGGATATCGACTTCCGCCTATATCTTTTCTAGACATCGTATCCAAATAGGTGAGTCTACTTGGGGAAGGTTCATAATTTTTCCAATTTAAATGTGAAAATATATGATTTCGTAAATTACTATATTTTACATATGGCAGTAAATAAATATTACATGGCAGTGATCAATTATATAGATTTTACCTGCTTCATGATTAACTAACATGGCAGTATATATTTTCTAATAAGGAATCCAAATTAATGTAATCAATCTATATTAGTATTTAGCAAAGTTACACCAGCAATATCTAACACAATATATTATTATTATACTGCTATATGTGTAGATTTTTATTCATGGTAACTAAATCATGCATGTTAGTAATATATTTTATTTACCAATTTTACACTAGTAAGATATAAATTAATATTATACAAATCTATTGCTTTTATGTGTAAGTTTTATACATGGTAACTAAATCATGCAATATGATGAATTAAATTTATATGGAAACATATCAATTTATTCAATTAACATGCAAATTTTTTTATTCCCTTGCCTTTTTAATAAATATATATGCATGTGAGTGGATATTTAGACCGAATATTGACTTTTATAACACATATATATTGTTTTTATACATGTAATATACTACAGGGACTATCCGTGTAATTTCAGCAAACTATATATCTATTCACAACATTATTACAGCTTCAGTCCATAATTTCAGACAAGTTTCAGTTTAGTCCTTTAATAATTAACATGCACAGTCAATAGTTTCAGCGAATTACAAAACAGTCCTACGGTTTTCAGTTTGTTACAGGTTTAATCCCACAGATTAATACATGTTTTACAATTACATGATTTCCGATTTACAACCCGATTATATGTCTTTTACTGATTTTTTGTGTGTATAAAAATACAATTATACAGTACATGATACATATTACATATCAATAGGCTTTTATAGACAGTTTGATAATGTTTTAGTTATCCATAAAATAATACGTACGATAACATATATGGAATAAATTAAGTTTTGAATTCGGTACCTTACGCACGGTATGTTGGTGAAGGTCGATATAGCAAAACCCTAAAAAACCCAGATAAACCTCAAGATTTATAAATACCCAATATCTGTGCGTTTACCAAAAATATCGAATATCCGCAAGCGTATATCCTATTCTCCGCGAGCAAAGTGCCGATAACGTGTTGTGTGACATATTAGCTCGTTATAGATATATATAGAGATATGTATAGATATAGAGAAAGCTATGAGAAACAACAGACGAAGTGTTTATTCATTAATATGATTGTACAGAGAGATACATCAAGAGACCCCTGACCTTCTTATATAATAGAGGGTAGGGTTACATATGCTAGGAAAGCCCAAGATAGGCCCAATAGAGTAAGGCCCAAGATGACCAATAATATCCTACAACAATTTGTTCATATTCTCATACAGATTTTTTCCATTATCTGTCATTCATTTCTCTAATCTAAAATTTTTATCTCCCCCCAAAAAATGAAAATATACAACTCAGACACAAGTTCTCATTCCTCCCGTAGTGGTGAGGAAAAGGATTACAGTGATGAGAAAAATGACTACAGTGATGAGGGACAGTATGAATCAGAGGAGGAGGTAGTTCAGAGGGCTGAGAAAGCCTGGAAATTGGAGCACAAAATCTCCAACTTGGAAGACAAGTTGGAGGAAGAGGAGAAGAAGGAAGAAGAGGTCGACGAGGCGTGTGAGTATATTCATACTCTGAAAAAGGAGAAAGAAAACAAAATGACAGAAATTGACAGGCTCATTGCTCGAGTTGAATAACTCGAGAAAGAGGTTGCCGAGTTAAAAGCTCGGACGTAAAGGGCAGTGCCCCAATTTTCATGTTTAGTTTTTTCTATGTATTTTTTTTTTGTCTTGATGGTGGTTGTGTGGTTGTGTTCGTTTTGAATGGAAGTTTTTTTTATAGTTAATGAATGGAAATTTAATTACTCTTGGTTATTTTTGTTTTTATTTTTATTTAACAATTTTGTTGTGATATCTGTTATTTAACAATATATATTAGACATTAGATTGTCATTAAAAAATCACAATCTAATGTCTAATACATAGTAGATTGCATTTTTTTAATATATTGGATTGTATATTAGATTGTTGTTTATTTCTGTTAACTTCAGAATTTTAGAGAGTATTAATATTAATAAATTTTATAAAAAAACAAACATAAAACTGACAATCTAATATACACATTTTATAGTAAAATATTGAAAAAAAAGACAAAAGACAGTCTAATAGGAATAACTTGATAAATTAATTCTGAACTGACAATCTAATGGGAATAACTTGATAAATTAATTTTTGTTATAAAAAATAACTCAGAATTGACAATCTAATACACAATTTAATATACAAATTTACACAGTTGACAATTTAATTGACAAACAAAAGTACAGAAAAATATTAATCCGCAAACTAATAGGAATAACTTCATAAATTAATTTTGAACTGACAATCTAATACACTCTCTAATATACACAATGTAATACACACTCTAATATACATAGTCTAATACACTCTCTAATATACACAATCTAATATAGAAACAGTTGACAATTTAATTGACAAAAAAAATCTACAAATCAAATTAACAAATTAATTGGCAATCATAAATTTGGAAAAAAATACTAAGTGAAATTGATAATCTAATACACAAAATTAACTGGCAATTTAATACACACATTTCATAGTAAAATATTGAAAAAAAAAAACAAGAGACAATCTAATAAACAATATAATAGGAATAATTTGATAAATTAATTCTGAACTGACAGCCTAATGGGATTAACTTGATAAATTAATTTTTGATAAAAAAAATAACTCAGAATTGACAATCTAATAAACAAATTTACACATTTCATATTTTAATGGGGTATTAACGTCCATAATTTTTGTAAAAAAACCAAGTGATAATTGACAATCTAATACACAATCTAATATACAAATTTACACCGTTGACAATTTAATTGACAAACAAAGGTACAAAAAAATATTAATCCGCAATCTAATAGGAATAATTTGATAAATTAATTTTGAACTGATAATCTAATATACATAATTTAATACATAATCTAATATACACACAATGTAATACACACTCTAATATACACTCTTTAATATACATAGTCCAATAAACAATCTAATATATAAACAGATGACAATTTAATTGATAAACAAATTTACAAACGAAATTAATTGGCAATCATAAAATTGGGAATATAAAATTAACAATCTAATACACAAAATTAACTGACAATCTAATTTTAGTCAATGTTTATATAAATATAAATAACATCAGAATATAATTTTTCTAAAACTTGCTAGAGTTTCAGTCTATTACAGTTTGGTAAAAAAAATAGATTTTTGACAGTTTAATATTGAATGTTAATATAAGTAATTGAATGTTGATATGAATAACATCATAATTTATTATTTTAAAATGGTGCGAATTTACCTCTTTCATTGTAGAAATTTGTTTTTACTTCAGGTTTCGATTCGATTATGTCGATTAGATTGTGTGACAGAGATGATGGCAAGTTTATCGCAGGTTTTATCGGCTATTTTTTGTGAATTAATGACTGTTTTCGCTGTTTTAAGTACATTACAGTACAAAATGGCAGTTTTCGCTGTTTTAAGAGAGAGAGAGAAAGTGAAAAGGGCAAGAAAAGTGTGGGATTGGATGACATGGAGGAAGCGTGGCGCAATATAACACGGGGCTATTTTGGTAATTAGAGTGAGGTATTGATTTACAATTAATATTTTCAAACTGGTCCTAATGTTTAATATGCTGGTTTCAAAAAGTATCGGCCTCAATTTGCTCAACTTTGACAATCTTAGAGAATTCATAGCAAGTTTACTATAAGGCCCATTTTTCCTATAATACATATTATGTATTCCCTCCGTCCATTTTTAAGTGTCTCCCTTATAAATTGTTAATTTTTAACGATATTAAATGTTGATACATAAATTACCAATATTGTCCTTTTAAGTATCATAATTAAAGTTAATGCGGCTAACTTTTTTCTTAAAAATTGTTGTTGTAGTTATAAATGGTAACAGAGTAAATTTGTTGCATTAGAATTAGCATATTGAACACGCGGACACTTATTTTGGGACAACCCAATATGAAATAGTGAACACTTAATTAGGGACGGAGTGAGTATACATTATGGCCCAATTAACAGCTTGGCTATTCAATATCTTTTTTTTTTGAAATAAGGACACATTCATTAATATTTATCAGATGAAATACACGACCATAAGTCAACTAGCCAAACATTTAGGTGTGTCCCTACATTATCCTTAGAAAAAGTCACCAAACAATTAACGGGCTTATTGGTCGATCTCGGGCCCTACGTGACGATCCAATTTCTATTTTCCAGGCAGACTCGAATGTCATCAACAATGACTGTAACTTCCCACGGACAACGGATCTACCTGTTTGAGCATAGGCTGACCAGCTCTTGACTATCAACTTGATAAATTACGGTCTACCAGTTTTGCTCGTTTACACGTTGACACGCCGTCCGAAGAGCAATAGCTTCGACCATAAGAGGCGAAGAGGCCCAAACACTACCACTCCACATGTCAAGAATGTCACCCTCAGTATCACGAGCTAACATACCAATCCCTGCCCTCTGATTCGGAAGTTTAATAGCACCATCGGAATTGATCTTTATAAAACCATGTGGAGGTTTAGTCCATTCTTTTAAGATGGCCTACATATTAGTATCTGACTTCAACTGTTTTGAGTAGGTCGTGCTCAAGAAATCATTATAGAGAGCCATTTCTTTCCCTACGACCCGATTTGGATTCAAATTAACTTTTTCGAAAATGAAGCAATTTCTTGCCTTCCAAATCTGCCAAGCAATATTCATTAAAAGTTCTACGCACTGAGGTGCCTTATAAGTATCACAGAATTGCTCAAACCAATGAGCCAAACTAGAAATGGACTCTGGGGCAATGCGAATGCCCAAAGGACATCCGAACCAAATCATTCTTGTCCAACTACACTGCAAAATACATGCTCGGTAGTTTCCGGATATTCTTCACAGATAGGACACATTTGATCGTCACTACATTTTCTTCGAAATAAGTTTGTTTTCGTAGCTAAAGCATTTGAAATCGCATGCCAAAAAAATTGCTTCACTCTCGGGGAGGTATTAGCCTTCCAAATACGATTCCACACTGATTGAGCAATAACATGTGACGAGCTTGTTTCAACTGATCCCAAATCATGTGCGATACCTACGCGATAACCAGACTTCACCGAGTACTCACCATTTCTAGTGTAGTGCCACACCTGTGCGTCTTCTTTTCCTGAGTGGTTAATAGGGATAGAGAAAATCTTATCAGCCGATTCCCTACTTACGGAGGTCAACACCAAGCTTTTGTTCCATGTCTTAGTGACCGGGTCAATAAAATCCGAAACTAAAAGATTGGTACAACTCGCTGGTTTTTTGTCACTAATTTGAAAGTTTTGCTCTACAGGGACCCATTTATCCTCCCAAAATCAGACTTTGACCCCAGTCATTATATTCCATCGAAGTCCTTTTAATAACAATTCTTTTCCGGTCAAAAGACTTGACCATGCCCAAGATGCTCGTTGTCACGGGACTGTTTTTTCGCTCCAGAAAACAGCCCTCGTGATGGAACGAACCGGGGCTTAATCGCTGCCCGACTCGCTCAGCCAAACCAACACTCACGTACACTCGTGTTTCACTCACAACACTCGTGTATTCGCTCTCAAACGCAACCCGTTTCAACACCAAAACAGGGCTGGTTTTTGTGACAGAAAACGCAGCAACATAGACAAGCAAACGTAAGTAAACGAACACCGAAATTACAGCCAATTGGCCAACCTTTAAATTATAATTCCGTTAACAATTACAATGACTCGTTTACAACTCATTTACTCTCTCATAAACTCCATGTAAAACGAAATGCTAATCTGCCATGTATTTATAACACATACATGGGCAGTTTACAAACTGTTTAAAGAAAACTGCCAAGCCCCATGCTTGACACCTGCCCCTGGCAGTTATTTGAGTGTATTTCCCTACCAAAATGATGTACCAAGTGTCCCTAAAAGCCCTCAACAATCAGCCCACGAAATGTTATCCAAAAGTAACCATTCCCGCCAAAACGAACTTTGAACAACTGCTGTGTTTTGCTACTGTTTTGGCTGTCCAACACTCAACCAAATTCCAGCCACTTACACTCAAAAGTCTCCTTATCGAACAGCCCAACGAACGCACCAAAATCCGTTGTCCAATCCCTTGGCAACCATTGCCAAACTGCTTCGCAAAACCATCCCGAAACCAGCCAAATGTCTTTGGTGTTTCTCCTTGATTCTGCCCGTTGTTTGAACCATATCAAACCCGGCCCTTGACGATCCAACACGCCAATCATTAGCCAACAATGCCCACAAACGTTCCTTCGAAGTGTCAATCCGCTAACCAAACGAACGCTAGCACAAACATGCTAACAAACCTCCCCCACCTAAGCCATTCATCGCCCTCGATGAATTAAGTGTTTATTACAGCATTCGATACCAAAGTTCGGTCCTCGTCTAACCCGCAGGATAGCCCATACTTCTCGCATAGATCAGATTTTCCGCAACTCATTTCCGTTGTACCAAACCTGCAACCAAACCTCGCTCCTTAGGTCAATTTTCTTTTCAAAACCCGCTGCCCAATGTCCATCTCAAACAGCCCAGATTTTTCCTCGTTTGAAACATTGTTGCCTCGAAGACCGTCTCAAACAACCATTATGTTTCCTCTTGTTTTCCTTTTCGAAACCCGCAGTGAAGTCCGTCTCAAACAGCCACCGGTTTCTTCCTATTTCGAAGATCACGTTTCCGAAATAATTAATGTCGCGGACTCTCTAATCCGCTCCAAATCCTACTGTCCAAATCCATCTCGAACAGCCCACAATTCCAGCATACAAAACCCAAAATCCAGCCCTTCGACTTGCACAAGATATCCCATAACTACCTCGTGTTTGTCGTATGCCGCCATTTTGTTTCCGTAATTTGTATTCTGAAATTTACGCCCAATAACGATGTGAAAATTCCAGCGAACAAAACATAAGTTTGGTCCCCTTCCGTTGCAAGATAACTAGTATTTCACTTGCATTAACCACCACTTATTCCAGCGTTTTGATTTCCGAAATCAGCCACACATCGAACCAATAGGCAGTTTGATCAAAGACAATCGAAAGTCTTTTGATCCCTCATTTCGTTGTTGTCCCGTTTCCGTTTCAACAACCAACATTTCCAATTTTTCTTGCAACACCACGCTACACTATTTTGTCGAAAAACTAACTCGAAGTCTCTACTTTTGTTTTCCGAAATCCCAGCCCTTGCGTAAGTCCATTTTTCTTCGCAATTGACTTCCGAAAATTTGATGTTCACCATAGAACATCGTTGTCCACGTCCGTCTCGAACAGCATCCATTTCGTTTCGATTTTGGCAATGCCATGCGGCCAAAACTTCGCCCTCTACCATAAGAGAACATTGACGATTGAGTCTTTCATCCAGCGAGATTTTCTTGTCCGTTCCGTTCTTGTCACAGCCATCGCAAACCGCTCTGATACCAGTTGTCACGGGACTGTTTTTTCGCTCCAGAAAACAGCCCTCGTGATGGCACGAACCGGGGCTTAATCGCTGCCCGACTCGCTCAGCCAAACCAACACTCACGTACACTCGTGTTTCACTCACAACACTCGTGTATTCGCTCTCAAACGCAACCCGTTTCAACACCAAAACAGGGCTGGTTTTTGTGACAGAAAACGCAGCAACATAGACAAGCAAACGTAAGTAAACGAACACCGAAATTACAGCCAATTGGCCAACCTTTAAATTATAATTCCGTTAACAATTACAATGACTCGTTTACAACTCATTTACTCTCTCATAAACTCCATGTAAAACGAAATACTAATCTGCCATGTATTTATAACACATACATGGGCAGTTTACAAACTGTTTAAAGAAAACTGCCAAGCCCCATGCTTGACACCTGCCCCCGGCAGTTATTTGAGTGTATTTCCCTGCCAAAATGATGTACCAAGTGTCCCTAAAAGCCCTCAACAATCAGCCCACGAAATGTTATCCAAAAGTAACCGTTCCCGCCAAAACGAACTTTGAACAACTGCTGTGTTTTGCTACTGTTTTGGCTGTCCAACACTCAACCAAATTCCAGCCACTTACACTCAAAAGTCTCCTTATCGAACAGCCCAACGAACGCACCAAAATCCGTTGTCCAATCCCTTGGCAACCATTGCCAAACTGCTTCGCAAAACCATCCCGAAACCAGCCAAATGCCTTTGGTGTTTCTCCTTGATTCTGCCCGTTGTTTGAACCATATCAAACCCGGCCCTTGACGATCCAACACGCCAATCATTAGCCAACAATGCCCACAAATGTTCCTTCGAAGTGTCAATCCGCTAACCAAACGAACGCTAGCACAAACATGCTAACACTCGTCTACCTTTTCTAGCCTCTGTACAATCAACGTTTGGAAAATAAAGAGCCTTTAAAACCCTAGCCCATAGTTGGTCCTTATTGTGCATAAGACGCCAATATTGTTTCGCTAGTAACGCACAATTAAATGCATAAAGGTCGTGAAAACCCATACCTCCTAGTGCCTTTGATTGTGACATAAATTTCCATTTTTTCCAATGGATTTTTCTATCCTTACCATTACCACCCTACCAAAAGTTTGCTATAACACCATCAATACGGCTACACATGCCTTTCGGGACCAAAAAACATTTCATCGGGTATGCAGAAATTGCTTGGGCGACAGATTTTATAAGCACTTCTCTCGCAGCTGAGGACATGAGGCTCTTTTTCCACCCTTGAACTTTGTTAAAAATATGATCCCTTATGTAGGCCAAAGCATTACTCTTAGAGCCACCCCACATAGTAGGAAGGCCTAAATATTTGGACTTAGGATTAAATTTAGCCATGCCTAAATATTCCCGTAATTCTTCGTGCTTCACATCTGGACAGTTTTTTGTGAACAAAACCTCCGACTTGGAAATATTAATTGTTTGACCAGACGCATTACAAAATTTATGCAAAATGTTTTTGAAAATTTCAAGTTCATTCTTGTTTGCTCTAAGGAAAATTAGAGAGTCGTCGGCGAAAAACAAATGAGAGACAACTGGGCACCCACGACATAAGGAAAAGCTCTTTAGGCGTCCGTCTTCAATGGCATTATGGATCTTTTCGATAGTACATCAGCCACAAGGAGGAATAAATAAGGTTAAATGGGGTCACCTTGCCGAAGCCCCCTGCTCGGTTGCACTTCCCCAATACTTTCCCCGTTGACACAAATTGAAAACTTAACCGCCTTTACACATTCCATAGTCCAAATTATCCATTGCTGAGCAAAACCCATCCGGCGAAGAACAAGTTCCAGAAAGTCCCAATTAACTCGGTCATAAGTCTTGTTGAGATCGATCTTGATCGCCAAGTTATGAATCTTACCCTTTTTCATTCTCCTCATAGCATTGAAGCTCTCATGAGCAAGGATAAGTATCTGCCTCCCTTTAATAAATGCGGATTGTTATGGCGAAATGAGAGAGTGCATGAATGGCTTTAGATGTGAAACCATGATTTTGGAGATGATTTTATAGCAACAATTACATAAGCTAATTGGTCTAAAGTCTGACACTACCTCTGGATACTTCTTCTTTGGTATGAGAATTATATTTGTTTTATTCGAGTCTCTGCGAAGGAAACCACGGATTCACAAATGTCTTTACCCACAATCTCCCAATACTTCTGATAAAAAAAGCTTTGATAGCCATCCGGACCCGGGGCTTTAAGGGGGACCAAATCAAAAGTCGCTCGCTTAATCTCCTCATCTAGAATCGGCATGCATAAAGATTCATTTATTTCATTTGTGACAATGGTTGGAATATCATTAAGGATACACATCTACATGTCTGGTATCTCTAGCGAAAAGTCCCTTGAAGTGATCTAAAATTGGTTTGTCTATCTCAGGTTTATCATCAGTCCATTGGCCATTTTCTTTTCTCAGTTTTGCAATCAAATTCTTTTGCTTCCTGAGAGTTGCTGTACGATGAAAAAATCCAATATATCTCTTCCTGTCCCCACAGGATGTTCAACCTCGATTTTAATTCCATCTCTTTACTAATATCTCCATTTGGTATAGCTTGAATTTTTAGGAGTTCCTCTTTTATATGGTTTATCTCCAAACGCCTTTCCTTGAAAAACGTTTTACTCCATTTACAAAGCTCCCGGCTACACGTTTTTAGTTTCTCACTCAAAGTAAATTGAGGTGATCCCACTACAGGCTTCGACCAGTGTTTAGCTACCACATCTTTGCATTCGTTTGTGGAAGCCCACAACGCCTTGAACCTGAAAGCAAAAGTTCGCTTCTTCATTGGGTAACTGAGGTGCAACAATATCGGACAATGGTCCGAGCCGAAAATCAGGTCATGAAACACCAACGCTTTTGGGAACAAAGTACACCAATCTTGGTTTGCTAAGGCCCTGTCCAAACGCTCTTCAAAAATGTGGTACTTGAAATTACGTATCAGATACTCAAATTGGGGTATATATCCGTACTCATAGCGGGTACGTCATGAAAAAAAATATTTGAAATATTCGTGTCACTTATGTTTGTACTAATTAGTTGTAAAACTTGAAAGTGTATGGGGGCTATTTGGAAAGCACAAATAGTTTCTTATATTATTTGTAATTTCAACCTTAAAAAGAAACCAACTGGACCGCACGAAGCCAAGCACATGTACAGTTAATCCATGATCACACGATTTTTCCATTTATTTTATTAATTTAGAAATACTACAAATATGCAAGTATCTTATGTTCGTTAGTTAAAAACTCATTATCAATGTTTTAAAATACTTTCGCCTAACGGCTAATAATTGTTTAAACGTCGCTTAATTTGTGTCCAATCCGTTTAGTTTGTCTAATCCCTTAGATTTCTAATCTCCGTCTAGCGTCTATACACCACATAATTTACGTTTAGACCGTATTTTAAAACATTGCCCACGAAAACTCAATTTGGAATATTTTGGGGGGAAAAGTCACCCTAGGAAAATAAAGTTTTTAGACCGTGAATAATATTTTTTAAAATTGTTATTTTTCTTATTAGCCAATTAATTCGGCATTTTCTCCTCATTTAACAGCAACACTGATTTTGAAATGTGTTAAAAAAAAATACAAAAGAAACCAAATATCTCATTATTACAAAAAAAATAGGACATGCGACAATTTATTTTGAGACAATAAACATTTGTCTAATTAGTATTTTTTTAAGCACAAGACAATCTCATACCATCATAAGTAGACATTTTAAAATTTATCTCAAAACCGACCGTAAAAATTACATTTACAGGCAGAAAAATTATTTTTTTTTTCTAAAAAATTATATTTGTCTCTAGACACAACTTTTGATCGTCATTTGTCTATAAATCCTAATTTTCTTATAGTGCATCTATCTCAATAGCTCAATGATTTTGAATTAAAAGTCCAAGTGCTATCGGGAATTTATTTAAACGTAGGCTGAATATTCATGACTCGTGAGAGGGGCCTATAGAGAATTAATAGCAATCAACATCTCAACCGTTATGTTTGAATATTTGTATGGGTGTAATTAAAGACTAAATAACGATCACATGATTACAGAAAAGAAGAAAACAACATAAAAAATGATTGAATGCCAAAGTAAACAATAAAAGTGTTTTTTTTCTTCTTTCATCAATAATCCGAAAATACAACCCTCTTATCGGTAAGATATACAGTAAAACCTTTATAAATTAATATAGTTGTGATTATAGAAATTTATTAATTTAGAGATCTATTAATTAATAGATAAATTTAGTATTTATTAATTTAAATATGTTTTATTATTGATTCAATAAATATACTCGTTAATACTAACATAAAACTCATATATATTACTAATATCACTCGTTAGTAAAATCTAACACACTACTTTAATTACTAGTATATAAATTTGTTGCATTTTAAAGCAACCTGTATGAAACTAAGAAAATACATTAATATATTAAAATAAGTATGAGCTTCGAGTTTATTTAAACTTTAAACGAAATAGGTCGTTAACGTCTAATCACCGCCTATATTTCACTTAATTTGCGTCCAATCCGTTTAATCCGTCTAATTTTTTAGATTTCTATCTTGCATCCGGTGTATAGGCGTCACCTAATTTAGGTTTAGGGGCCTTTTAAAACGTTGCCCACTAAAAGTCAAATTGGAATCTTTTGGAGAAAAAAAGTCACCATAGGAAAAGAAAGTTTTTTGACCGTGAATAATATTTTTCAAAATTGTTATTTTTCTTATTAGCTCATTTAACAGCAACACTGATTTTGAAATGTGTTAAAAATAATACAAAAGAAACCAAATAACTCATTATTACAAGAAAAATAGGATAAGCGGCAATTTATTTAGAGACAATAAACATTTGTCTAATTAGTATTTTTTTTTCGGGACAAAACAATCTCATAACAACATAAGTAGACGTTTTAAAATTTATCTCAAAACCGACCCTAAAAATTATATTTGCAGGCATAAAAATTATTTTTTTTTCTAAAAAATTATATTTGTCTCTAGACACAACTTTTGATTGTCATTTGTCTATAAATCTTAATTTTCTTGTAGTGCATCTATCTCAATAGCTCAATGATTTTGAATTAAAAGTCCAAGTGCTATCACAAAAGGGAATTTATTTAAACGTACGCTAAATATTTATGACTCGTGAGAGGGGCCTATAGAGAATTAAAAGCAATCAACATATCAACCGTTATTTTTGAATATTTGTATGGGTGTAATTAAAGACTAAATAACGATCACATGATTACAGAAAAGAAAAAACAACATCAATTTTTTTTGAATGCCAAAGAAAACAACAAGAGTGCTTTTCTTTTTGCTTCTTTCACCAATAATCCGAAAATACAACTCTCTTATTGGTAAGATATACAGTAAAACCTCTATAAATTAACATAGTTGGTATCATAGAAATTTATTAATTTAGAAAAGTATTAATTAATAGATAAATTTAGTATTTATTAATTTAAATAGGTTTTTTATTGATTCAATAAATATACTCGTTAATACTAAAATAAAACTCATATATATTACTAATATTACTCATTAAACTCGTTAGTAAAATCTAATACACTAGTTTAATTACTAATATATAAATTTGTTGCATTTTAAACCAACGTGTATCAAACTAAGAAAATATATTACTACATTAAAATAGGCATGAGGTTCGAGTATATTTAAATTTTAAAGGGAATCAAATGAATATAGAGTCATATTTCACCAAATATTTATATAAGATTTTTCAAAATTTTATTAACCTATTAATTTATCGAGATTAGTCATTTTTTACATTAGCCCAAGTCGGTACCGAAGAAAAATATTATTTTAAAGAGATTATTAATTTACGAATATTAATTTAAAGATGTTCTACTGTAAAATGCTATTGCCTACTTATTCCAGGCTCTATATAAAATGACTGGAAAAATCGACAAATATGCAATCCACTTCGAGTGCCTCCATAAAATTGCCAAATGCTCGTTTAGTCAGCATCAAGTCTCAAGCACCTTTTTTTAGCGGAAACGACAAACATAAAACAGTTGTGTGAATCTATCAAATTGTTATAGAATTTCAAGAGTCCTTTTGATTCATCCTCATTTTTAGTTTATAAATGACCCTTAATTGGGCAAAGGTTAGCAAGCAAACTGGTTTAGCAGGTTTGATACGAGCTGCTAAATTAATAACATGGGATAAAGTCACCATGGCAAAAAAGCAAGTTAAAGAAGCATTTGACAATATGCTACAAGATATCCACAATAGCAAAATTACTATTCGGTGGAAAAGCATTTGAAAGTGATTATCAGCAAGTTCTTCCTGTGGTGCCTCAACAAGGAGGGGGAAGAATCAATAGTTACAAGCCTAATAAAATCGGTATTGTGGCCTACGCTTGAAAAGATTAGTTTAATGGAAAATATGCGTGCTAAATATGACACTTCATTTGTAACACCCCAAATTTAAAATATGTCACACGGCCGAATAATTTGACCCGTGTTATACGAACTTTAAAACTCAAAGTTATAAAATAGATAAATTTTCTTTCAATACTCATAAAATTTGTCAACTGAACACATATTATATATAGTTTAACATCCCAAAATATTTCATACAAAGAAATCATATTATCAGAATAATAATTTTTATAACTATACTAGCAGCGGAAAAGAAACTTAAACAACACTGAGATCTTGGTCCCAACTGACTCAACTCCGACTCTAAATAATTTTTATTTAGCAGAAAAGATTAAAAGAGAAAATAAGACAAACGAGTTTAGTGAACGATATTTATACCTATAAGGAAGAAGTTTTAACAAACCGTCTTCAAAAATACAATATGGATTTTTATAATGACCAAAAGAAATAAGAAATAAGTTATGGATTTTTATAAATTCAAAACGCAGAAAAATATAAATCAATAAACCATTTATTTATCATCAAAATTAAATGATACTAAAATCAAACTTGAAAACAGACTGAAAGTTCATTGTCATTAATTCTTTTCTCTCTATTGTTGGATTCAACTATCATACTCAAAGTCACCTAGGTTGACAATCTAGGAAATCCCATTAAGACGATCTGGCTAAGATCACCGCACTAAAGAGCCATGTTCCTTGAATTTATAAATCATAAAATAAAGGTCACCTCACTTAAGAGGCATGTTCCTCAAAGTTCATTGCTGGTCCCGAAAATCATTAATCATTCGAGTAATTCAAATCATTTAAATCAAAATCAATTATTTCAAATCATTATATCAAAATCAGATATCTAAAATAACAATATTTGAAAAACTTGTTAAACAGTATAACTTATGATTTCAATGTATATATATTTCCTTATAACCTGGATAACACATCATTTATATATAACAAAACTTTTCACATAAATCATCTCAAATCATTCAATAAAACTCATATATATAAATATAAATAAAATCATTCATTTATATAGATTTTGTTGAGTATAAAAATCAATATTGAAAATATTTTCTAAACAAGCATGAGAAATAAATCAAGTATACATGTGTGATATATAATCACTTGATCAAAATATTAGTTGACATCATTTTATAAAAGAATTGTTTTCAAAATATGCTTTTAAATAATATAATTCCATACATTACTTTACAAAGTAACATGGATAGTAAATCGATTATATATGTAGAGTATAAAATCACTCATATATCAAACGAAAGCCGAAGTGTTTTTTCGAAATAAGAATAAAAGATTAACAAAAGAAAAGTAGTTGCCATTGTTTTCTGTACTCATGTCTATCTGTCTATCCATACAGTTTCTAATATAGTATTAAATAGGAGTTTCTAATATAATACTAAATTATAGAATTGTTAGTTATATCACTAATGAACCTGCAACACTCATACTTATCTTATTTTGTTTTATTTTTATTTTATCCATGTACACATATAGTTATAATTAATTGCTACTCTAACCTCATCAACTTGTTTACAACCAAATTACTCCATATCTTACTAATTAATTAGCCATTATTGATAATAAAAGTTCATAATAACGTTACTAAAACAAAAAGAATACACGGGGGTTTCACACCATAAGAATGCATGGGGGTTTCACACCATTCACAAATTTTTTATTATGAATTGGCAATGGAGTTTTTTATTTTATTTTTATTGGCAATGGAGTTGAACAACATATTGTACATACATATGACAACAAAATTATGATTCTTCATTGTTCAGATGGTGAGGATTCGGTAAACTCCTAGCAGAACACATATTCCCTAATTTAGAATAATACGCTGATGATCCTAGACTTAATTGACCCCCACCAAACGATTATGTAGACGACCTTGATAAAAGTTTCGACAAAACATTGGATGAATCTGAACAAGGACAACATGAAGATTTTCTAAACAAGTTTGCACCGAAACTAATTGCCCCCCTTATATTACTACGAAATATAGATCCACTTCAAGGATTAAGCAACAGAACACATCTACTATGTCGAGCCTTTACACCCAATTTGATATATGCAGAAAAAGCAGTTGGATCTAATTAAGGGAAAAGAGTATTTGTTCCAAGAATTCCACTCCAACCAACTAATTATGTCAAATTTCCTCTATTTAAAATAAAACAATTTCCGGTTAAATTATGTTTCGCCATGACAAATAATAAATTTCAAGGGCAAACACTAGAAACTGTAGGATTGTATCTACTATTTCCGATTAGTGATTCCGCACGAGTGTTGTTACAAATCTTCCGCCTTTGACACAAATATCAGAATATTTCAAATCTAGGTAATTTTATTCCGATTAGTGTATCTACTATTTCCGAAAATATCACAAATCTTCTGCCTTTGACATCAACTGCGGTGGATATTACTTACTCCGCACGAGTGTTTAATTTCAACTTTCAAATTCCGTAAGAGGCGTGAGTAGTATGTAGTCTTTTGTAAACTATTAAGGTTAAAACTGGTTGCTTTAACCGCTGATTTCTTTCGAACTCAAAATATGTTGTGTATGATCAGGGGCGGAACCAGGATATTTTTTTTGGTGGGCCGTGGTGTAAAAAATATGTCGAATACAGGATAAAATAAATAAGATCTAATACAAAAATAAAGATTTTTTTCTATGTTTAACATAACATAAAATAAATATGAAGTTAAAACAAAAAGTATTAGACAATATAAAGTTAAAACAACTAATCTGATTTGAACTCATAAACCTTCCACTAACTTAAAGCTAATTTTATCACTACACCACCAACTATTTTGTTTAATTAGATAGGACTATCAATGAATATATCTTAAAAAAAAATTAAATTACACATAAAAAAAATAAAAAAAAAATTGAAAATCGACGTCGGGGTGGCCACGGCCACACCCAGCCACCCCCTGGGTCCGCCCCTGTGTATGATAGTAAATAGCAGAGATTATAACAATTTTATAAACAATAGTAGACTATGGTATTACGAATCTCTAGTTATCAGAGATTTGCTTTGGAAAAATGGCAAGTTCTAGACACCATGTTTATGTTTTAATTTCATTGTTGTTTGCCAAATATAGTGGTCATATATAAACTTATAATAGCAGTGGTAATGGGTGAAGGGGTTTAATTAATGTCCCGAATTTTTTGTTCAAAATTTGGAGGATATCTCACTTTTGTTACCAGTGAATCTGGAGTTGTATCAGCGCCTAGGTAACCAACTATCGACGAATTGGTGAATTTTTACATCTTTAGACTAATTGCGCATGATAAAAAAGTATTTGGAATAATTGGGTAATCTGTTGGCCATAGTAAGTCGCCTATTTTATACAACGAATGTTTATCTGCATTTATTGGTGGGTAATGTTGCAAGATTCCTCGAGACTTGCTCTTCTGTAAATTTTGTCAGCTTCAGGTTTGAACTAATGATCGGTTATTTAGCTACTTTCATGATCGATACATTTCTTTTTAGATGTAGTTTTTATTTCTTTGAAATATATCACTCTCGTTACTAGCCTTTGTTTGATAAAAAAATCAACTCTTTTACAGTTGTACTATTCCTGACAAAGACGATGCACTTGAATATTCTGAAGAGGTTGATCCGGTCTCAAAGGTAATCGACCGTCTCATCATCCCGAAGTTCTTGACGTTGACCCTTTTTCTAGATATTACTCCATATCATTATAGTTTTTCTCTTTAACAATGATTCTTGTGTTTGTAGATTGCATACAAATTGACAGGCTGTTGAGTTATTCAAGATAATTACCGATATATATATACAACATATTTTTTTGGCTTAGCAGCATGACCAGTTTTCTATGATATTGTGCTATGTAACATTAAAAAAAAAAACTTGCCCTAGAAATACGTTTTTTTCAAAAAAGAAACAAAAACGGTTTTGCTTTTGAAGAGATCTCTCTATACTCATAAAAAGCGCTGTAGTTTTATCTTTACTGCATTTTGTTTCCAATATGTTTTCTTTCTATTATCCTGCTTTCAGCTCTCAAATTCGTTCATTTATCGTCCGCCTAGAAGCCCTGGCCGGTTACATCTTATTTTGCTTTACATTGGCTTAAGATTAGAGGAATTCTTCTCCGAAGGATGAAATTGAATAGTTGAATACCAATTATTGGTTATATAGCCTAAATTTGGCCGTGAAAGATAATGAATAACTATTTATCTAATAATAGGCAGATTAGAGTCAATAACATTGATCATTCAGCGGACCCACATGCCGAAAAGTTATTATATTCTTGCTTTTTGTAGTTTCTTAACTGGTTATCGAAGGCCTTGATTGATTGCAGCTTTTAAGCTGGTGTCTTTCCTCAAAAGGATAGAGTGTACTTATTTGATCAGCTTAAAATCCGGGTTTTTTTGGCTTGGAAAGGCTAGAAGCATTTAATGATGTGTTAAAATCCAACTTATTTGCTTAGAAGTTGCTGTAGGACAAGCCTTCTATGATTTTCAGTATTCCTCTGGAAGAGTGAATTTAGTCATAACCTTGGCTAATAGTATAAAATTTTATCTAGGAATTCTCGCATTGAAGCAGTTTCGTAGACTCGAAACATTTTGTTGATATATGCTTTTAGTTTCGTGACGTGTTTGGGATAAAATATTACTTTGATTTTCCCACATATTTAGATTTCAGCTATATATAGACGGAATCCACATGAAGCATGCATGCCTATATCATAGACGAAGCTCCCATATTTTATTCAACCAGAGAGAGTTACAATTGTTTACTTTTGTTATGCTGTTACGTGTAAAATGTAACAGTCTAAGACCGACAAACTTTGAACACTTTCTACGATTCAAAATAGGAGTTTGAAGTTACATTTGGTTACATATCTAAGATAAACTTAAAAGCAAAATCCGATCCCAAAGACAGTTTGAGTTCGAATAAGGATTACTTTTCAAAAGTTTCAGAAATTAGCAGATTTTAATTAAAGATCATTATTATGGAATAAATGACAGAAGAGAAGAAAAGGATTAGCTGCAATGAAATGACCGAGAAAAAAAGGACATTCTGTTGAAAAAGTAAAAGACGAATGCTGGCGAATTTGAGCAGCCAACAGATGAGGTCGAGCTATAAAAACAACCGAGATGGAGATATACATATTCTATTTCTCATACCAAATTTACACTTTTCAATCTTGTAGACAAACCTAACACGTTTCTTAACACAAGCTCTGATGTATACCTTTACACATGACCGAGTGTGTATACGTATTTTGAGTAGGAAGTACATAGTGGTATAAACACGTATATACGTTTCAAATTGGGAGCAGTTATTAAAGAATTTAGCTTCCTAGGAAGCTTTCTTTCTGTAATAGTAGTCTTGTTACAGTTCGGAAAGATGTTCCCGAATGTGCTACTAGATGTTTGTATATAACATCGCTTTACAAGTTGGCTCTTTTATGCTTTGTGCAACCTTAAAACTTCAGTTACTTACCCATCTATACGAATATTAAATTCGTAATTCATGTTTTATTCAGAACAATTTTGGTTAGCTTTATTTTCTTTTATTACCAAATATGTGCTCTGCGGATGACAAAACATGTATAACTTGTATGTTTAATTTTGACGCATGCAAATTTTAGAATTATTTTTAATTGTTTAATAACTGCTCCCAATTTGAAACGTACATATACGTGTTTATACCACTATGTACTTCCTATTCGAAACACGTATACACACTCGGTCATGTGTAAAGGTATACATCAGAGCTTGTGTTAAGAAACGTGTTAGGTTTGTATAGTGTAAAGTTGGTATGAGAAATAGAATATGTATATATATATCTCTTTCTCGGTTGTTTTTATAGCTCAACCTCATCTGTTGGCTGCTAAGATGTATGCATGTATTTTCATAAATAAGTATGTACATATTTTTCCCAACTTGCTTCATTTATAGCTATATACAATTTACTTGTTAGTATTTTGAAAAATACAGTTTACCAGCAATTAAAACATACAAGACTCTGGATTTTTATGGTTTTTGTATCCATACTTGTTGATTTATTCTCATATCTTAAATTCTTATTTTTCTGATTTCGTATCATATATTAATTCAAGTTATTTTTCTATTTTGAACTTTTTCATTCATTTTGATACCTTCAATTCTCAAATATTTCTTATTTAGTAGCCTGAATTCTTAACTATTTTATTGTTAAGTATCCTGAATTCAATTATTCTGATGTCAAGTGTCAAATAATTGGGTGGAATAGTTTTAAATAAATAAAAAAAAACATAAATTTAGAGTATTAGACAATAAAAATAAAAATTCATGGCATTAATCAAGAAAACTCTCGTATTTCAGGGTACAAAAATGCTACAAGACTCTCTCATTACTAAAGATTTCAAATTTTGGTAATTTCCAACTTACCAAAAATCAATGCTTCGCGACTTTAGTGCTTATTGGAAAAAGAGTTGCTCTTCCAAAACCTTCTTAAGATTTATTTATATTCCAATTCTTAAAGCAACGTAAGATTTTCTCTTTTTCCTGTATAATAAATTTATGCCCGTTGATCCGTTTTAGTCGAATTTTCATTTATTTTAATCAATTATTTGATATTTGTGGAGGTTAATTGAAAGAATTGGAAGATTCTGAAAGTATTTGCAAACAACCATAGTTCAAGGGGGTTAATTACTTGCATTTTACCCAAAGTTAGGCAAATAAAAACCCAAAAATAACTAGATTTAAATTAATTCAAAATTTTATAGATACAGCGGGAGAAAGACGAAAGGGTGAGAAACTACACAAGTTCTATTATTTCCCTTTTATTTTAATATTTTCTTCTTCTTTTTTCTGTATTTTTTAAATAATTGTATGTTTGTTACGAGAAACACTTAGGTAAATACGGTGTACCATATCAGCAATATGATGTGATGTGCCAAGTCACTTAATACATAACATGTATATTTATTTCATGAAGGAAACCAATTATGAAAGCGCTCAAATAAAACTCAAATATACAGTGGGTTAATAACCAATCTCACTGTATATGCATTATTTAGATTCCATCAATTTGTTAATTTCCTTATCTAGATTCCATCGATTTTCATTTATTCTAGATTTATAACTTGCGATTTGTTCCAGTTTTTGTTGTGTCGAGCCATATTTTTGCATGGGACAATATTTCGTTTTGTTAAATATATTAAGATTTTTATTTTTATTTTTATTTTAATTAATATTTAAATTTGGATAGACCCAACTAGGGTTTTGTATTTTATTTGGGTTTTTATTATGTTTTAAAATTAAATTTTAATTAAAATAATAATAATTTGTCTTTCAAATAATTAAAATACAAAAAAAAACATTTTTCTTTAATTATTTTTATGTGGAGAAATTAATTTTAGTAATACTTAAAGAATTGGAATCTGGGGAACGTTGACTGTGGGTGGATCCCAGACCATTAATTTTGAATTCGCTTTTGGTTTTCTTTGGGTATATCATGATGCATTAGTAACTGCCACGTGTCAGAATTTTATTGAATGATGTATCACACACGTGATAACCAGGTGTACCATAGTGTTACTCGTTTGTTACAGACAAATGAGAAACACTATTACAAACCCGGTCTACCACATTAGATTAATGACATGATGTGTCAACACACTCTCTACATAACAACAGTGTACAAAATGTATAAATTAAGAAAGTTAAATTACATAACTACACAATTAAATAATGAAAATAATGATAAGGAGCAAGATAAGTTAACCCACTAACCCACTAATTGCTACTTCTCATCCAATTCTTCAACTTTTTGTCGGTAAATATATTATTCCTGTTGTAATACACTATTAGCTACGTATATAGGGAGACAGAAGTAGAGAGAGGGGAGAACAACATGATCTTTATCAATGAAGAAATATGTGAATGAATGTAAAATACAAGACCCCTAGCCCTCTTTATATAGATAGAGGGGTAGGGTTACAAGCCCAACTTGGGCCCATAAAGTATAAGCCCAAGAGTCCAATAATCTCACAACACTCCCCCTTTGGACGTCTTGAATTCTTCGTCTTCATGCAGTCGATCTGAGTCGAGTTCATTCGCAGTGCTAAACACATAAAAACCTTAGGGCCGGAAAACCCAGTGTGGGACAAAACCGGTACCTAGGAGAAACTGTGTAGCCGAATGATATAGGCCGAAATATCATGTAAGTAACTAACCACAAAACAGTGTGCCTCATCAAAACCTTGCCAGAGCAAACCCAATGGGAAAATCTCTAGTCGAAGGAAAAAGAGTGCAACAATGGTAGTCGTAGGGATCAACCACAAAACAGGTGCCTCATCAAAACCTTGCTAGAGTAAACCCAGTGGGAAAAACCTCTAGTCGAAGGACAAAAGAGTACACAGTGGTAAGAAGTATACAACAGGATACTCCCCCTCATTTCGGCAATCTTAAGTGAGATAAGATGGGAACGTGTCTCGCTAAAAACCTTGCCAAGGAAAACCCAGTGGGAAAAAAACCTTGGTCTAAGGACAAAAAGAGTACACGAGCATACGACTGGATGCTCCCCCTCACTTGCACACGACAGGGTGCGAGGATTTCGACTAAGTAGTAATTAGTGCAATAAGCATTCACCTGGATGCTCCCCCTCACTTGCACACGACTGGGTGCAAAGATTTCATATTTCAAGAAAGAAAACGAGCATTCGACTGGATGCCTCATTTACTTACATACGACTGGATGCAAGAAAATCTAACGTGGAATAGAACGAGCATTCAACTGGATGCTCTTAAACTTCATTTGTGAAGATTAATTTCGACGAGAAACGCTAAATAGCATAATGTAGTCATGTCTCTCTTGATCAATAACAACAAGTTGTCTTCTATGACAAGTGTTTTATCTGGATCGTGAGACAGAACATATGTAATTCAAATATGACTAATACTAGCTCGAAGTCATATACACTCTCTAGTCGTCTCATAGAGCACGAATAGATCAGAGTGATTCACTTGGAGTCATTCCAAGACCTCCAAGATGTCGCCTTATTCCTAATGGTAAAGACATACCATGTTAGGAATATCCCTTATGCGGGTCTGATAAGTAACCAGCATCGGTATAACCGAAAAAAGGTTGCGTTAATTCGAGTACCGAAGGGGGTAGGTACACTCGATGACGCAAATGGGATAAGACAAGCCCTCATCCACAGTTACCTTAAGGTAATGGGAAAATGTCTTTTATGCCATTTCGATGGCAGCGTGTTAGCGCGATGCTGTGTCGAGCTATACCATTCACAGCAGACGAGATGTTCGTCCTAGCACATTAGACCAAGTACAATAATGCGCTTATTGTACTTAGATATGAACATCATGGTTCAATATCTTTTCATCGTCACATCAGGGACGGAATGGGTCTATATCAATGTCTAGTGATCGAACGATCATGGGAGAATCTGACGACTTAGCGTCATGATGAATACAACGTCATAACACCTTCTGGGTGTAGTCTGAATCATGGACTTAGATTCAATCTTTACGGGAGTCGATCATCAGGCCGAGTCACTATCGTTTCTTCCCAAGATCCTTCATCTCGAAGGCAAATCCAAAAATGGATCGCGTAATAGAACACGCAAGGGCATAATACTTGTTCAAGTATCCCAAGCTAATCAAGTACTCACTTAGGCGGTATACCACATCCGCTCGGATTATATTAATCCATATAGTGAACGTCTCAGTTAATTGAGATCGTGTTCCGTGGTCAGGAACTACTTGATTTAAGCATTATGAAGTCACACAGGGACCTTCATCTATATCGCTTTGTCTAAATCCCTATAGAGATAAAACCGTGACCACATTCATGGCTGCATACTCAGTTTTTCGGAAACTACTAAACTGGTAAAGTAGGGGACTGTTATAATGTCCATTACAAGGAAATCAACCATCTCGTAATCAATTCCAAGGTGTGAGAGAAGCCATGCGCTACTAGGCGAGCATTCTACAATCTCATTATTCTCATCACTTTTCCTTACGAATAACCAAATAAACGAACTCGTTTAACATTGGTGGTGTTGGAGCTACAGGTCCGAACACACTTTCGCTAAGGAGTCTACTTGGATTGCAAGTTTCCATTAGGTCAGTCTATTCTACGTTGACTTCAGGCAACGGTACATGGTTCCCTGTCATAATTTGCTCATATTATCAGTCGTCACCGAATATATGAACAAGTAATCAATGACAGTCTCGTTTCGCTTCAATATCGTCTAAGATATCATGATCGACAGATATTTCGAGATTCTTAGGATGAAGAGGAATCACACATCTCCTAGATCCTTTATAATCTCGTGCGACGAACGAGTTTCAGTTCACCACCTCTGGGGCTGAACGAATTAAGAACCGGTCAACTTCCTCGTATCTTGGGAAGGACGACAGACTGACGGCCGACGGCAGCGTTCTTTGCTTGGTGGGTTCGGCCAAAGCAACGTGTTACGACAGGAACACGGCATCCGACAGGGACGTCTATCCTTGCAAGCATTTTCCAGCAGGTATAAATGATCTCGTGACATCTCATAAAGTCATTAAATGCGTTTGGCATTTAGTTAGACTTGAGGGAGTCTATGCACTTACTTATCACTAAGTGCAGTTTTGGGGATCAAGCTAAAACTGAGTGGGTTATGCCACGTTACTTCACGTCGTTCCTTATCAACGATAACGTGCAAATCTCCCCCTAACGATGGGGAGAACCGTCTTAGCGATGTCACTTTCGCATATCATGCGGTAAAGAGATCGCTTGCCAAGGTTACTCTATCAAATGATAGGCAGGGGATTCATAATCGATTATGTCCCCTTCAGAGGTCCATATTTTGAATGCTATAGCGGCTCAATCAAAATATTAATTAAGCACTCCAAACATGCGTTACTATGAGACTTCTGGCTCATAACCAGTAACCAGCTGGTACACATATGGTGTTTGAGTGTCTATGGGCCTCATAACGGACCAATGCAGCAAAATAGCATAACCCCACACGGAAATATAAATCTTGGTGCGCAAGACCAAGAAATGCGTGCAATCATTTGCAGTCGCATCATCAAACTTTCCGTGAGTCCATTTGGGTCTGAACATAATCGACAGGATGTTCAATTTCAATTTCCAAACTCAAGTAATTCAAATCGAAATTTCGATTATTACTCTTCAGAATTATCAAGTCGGCTAGACTTTTCAGGATAATCCGGATCATGGGCCATCAACTTAATGATAGGGCTAAAAATTTGGAAAGTGCTGCATTTATGTGGACAACATTTAAAATGTGACCATATTTTCGATGCATCAACCATAACCATTTATATTTATGGTCCGTCTTATGGTTGGATAAGTCCACAATAACTCCTTCAATTCTTTACAAGAATTCTACGAGTTCATTTCGTGATCTTTACACATACTAGTCTTTCAAAGTGAGCATTAATGGCATGAATTTCGGATTAATCGCGAAATATATTCTCAGAGAGAATCCAAATGCGATGCGATTATAAATCAAGCATCGTCTTTTGACCCGGGAATATCTCATCCGGTCAATGCCACAATATCAAAATGCTCTAATCAATCGACGACAGGCGAATGATAGTATAGACAACCATGTCTTAGTATCTAAATCATTTATCATTTCGACGACAGGCGAAATGATAAGGTTACTTTAAATCTTTAAAGAATGTGGTAGCAACCACTTGAAAGACATTTCAACTCCTCTAAAATACGCTTTTGGTCGTATTGAATGGAGGCTATGTAAAGAAATTTCAATTCTTTCATGAGCTATTACCAGATAACACTGGTTTTCTCGAATATTTTATAACTCAACAAGGTACGGCAGGACCTACATGAGTATGAGTATAAGACCTCATATTTGACAAATCAATTTGGTTTTACCAAAGATTTTGATTTTGGAACGACAGGTCCAGAATCGTTGTCACTGAGTACTCTTTTAGGCAAGTAGTTGGTGAAATTATGTGGTACACTGTTACCCACTATTTCCAAAAAAAACAACTACCCCACAAGTATTGCCTAAAATTTCATAATTTAAAGTTTGGTCACATTTATCAAAGGAATTTGCTCAAAACACTTTAAATTATTTCGAGAAATTTCGTAAAAAGGAAAACCATAATCCAAAAGTATGGTCCAAATGGAAAATAATAATCCAAATGGAAAACATAATCCAGATGAGCGAAAAAATGGCTCAATGATTTATCAAAATCAATAAAGAAAGGTATCAAACTCATTTGAGCCACAAAATCGGGGGTCTCAAGAGTTTCCTTTCAGTTAGCTTGAACCACATTAGCATCGGTTTTTTCACCTTTATAATAGTTTTGAACTATTTAAGGAGTAACCGTGCATGACCTTTGTCTTTATAGCATAGAGTTGCCTCCTTAAGCATTATCTCTTGCTTTGTGACAGCGAGCCATATTGTTCCTTTCAATTACTGTCTTGGAGCCACAGGTTTTCGATTTTGACGATTGTCTAAAATCTCGCTTGGCTAGGCGATTCATCGGGATCGCGACAGTTCGAGACAAATAACACTTGTCTCGGTTCTCGATTCGTGAAAAAAAATGTACACGAAGAGCATTAATATCAGGCAAACAATTCGCCATTGACCCAATAGGATTAAAACTACTCACCGGGGTAATTTTCTTATCCAATAAAAGATGGGTGATAAAGGAACATGGTGAATATAAATTCACGATACTGCTTATGGAATACAATTTCCAAGATAGTATTTTGGTGAAGGATTGCTCCAATATGTCAATTTCAGACATTTGTTCACCATAGACGTCATCACGTCTCAAATGTGGCGGCGGAATAAAATCAACGCCTTAGCATTCATCCTGATGGTAACAACAAACTCGTGTTTTACTCATCAAAGATGGCATCCAAAAAAAATTGGGCATCATATTTTCACACATCAGGGTGACTAACATGTGGTGACGGAATAACATCAACGTCTAAACAGTCATTTCACAAGTATGTTTTGCGATTTTTCTCATCATAGATGGCATCCAACATGTGTTGGGAGTTCTGGATTATTTTTCATATAAAACGACTGGTTTATATGTTTATGGTTTGCACAAGCACAAACTTTGTTTCGAAACGACAGGTTCGAAAATAGTTTTGCTTTTAATGGGAATTGGTTCTCATTGATCGAACGACAGGTCGATACTGAAACACCAATTCTACGAAACATACATCACTATATAAACACACTCGGGGAAATTATTATTTAGTCAACCCCTTTCGGTAGCTCTAATTGAACACGACCAGGAAAGACGGTGAGGGTGGAGGGCACGAATGCCACTTAAAACCCGACCTCATTAGGATATCGACTTCCGCCTATATCTTTCCTAGACATCGTATCCAAATAGGTGAGCCTATTTAGGGAAGGTTCATAATTTTTCCAACTTAAATGTGAAAATATATGATTTCGCAAATTATCATATTTTACATATGGCAGTAAATAAATATATAGATCGTCCCTGCTTGCATGATTAAATAATATAGCAGTAGCATGGTAGTACATATTATGACAATCTAAATTTACCAATTTACATTTAGAAAGATATTACTCAATATTTATTTAGTTCACTGCTAAACGTGTAACTATTTATCGTGCTGATAACGTGTTGTAATACACTATTAGCTACGTATATAGGGAGACAGAAGTAGAGAGAGGGGAGAACAACATGATCTTTATCAATGAAGAAATATGTGAATGAATGTAAAATACAAGACCCCTAGCCCTCTTTATATAGATAGAGGGGTAGGGTTACAAGCCCAACTTGGGCCCATAAAGTATAAGCCCAAGAGTCCAATAATCTCACAACAATTCCATTATAACTAATTTGTAATTTTATCTTACAAAATAAAAGAATCCAAAATTGTAATTACATTACTTTAATTTTAATTTTGAATTAATTTCCGGTTAGATATTTTTAGATTTATTAATATGTATCGGGTTTTAATGTGTTAAATTAATTTAAGGGTAGTTAGTGTTGGTCGAAATCATTTTAATTTTAAATTAATTTTAGTATAGACATTTTTGGGTTCTATAATACGTGATGGGCTTTTAACATGTGTCGAATTAATTAAATGGTAGTTATTATTGTGTTCACCAATAAAATAAATTGATGAAACTATTTTTTATTAACTTAACATTGATTATTTTTGGGTTTACCAATATTTGTTAGGTTTTAGTATCGCTACACTCATAAATGTATGTCCGGATGTGGTTAAATATATTTTTAGGGGTTTATTGGGCTGAAAAATTAACGACTTTGATAATTTTCCGTTTTGATTAAAAATGTTTTTTAATTAATTTTTTTAAAATTTGTTTTAATATTTAAATTTATGATAGTTTCCATTAGTGTTTTTCATTTTATTGGGTTGAAAATATCATTTTTAATGTCCATAATAATCATTTTTTACCATTAAAAGAAATCTTTTTTATAAAATAAAAGAATATTAATTAGAAGAAACGGTGGGGAGAGATGTAAAAAATCAAATGCTAGTTAGTGGGGATAGATGCATTCATAACCGTCACACGTGGGTTGTGGGGGCAATGAGGAATGACTATTGATATTGGTGCATGGTTCTGTACATACATACAAATGTATTGATAAGTGACATTTGTCAAATTTTCATTAAATGGCGCATCACATACATGATAAATCCGGTTTACCATAGCGTTACTCTAGAAAATTTGAAAAGCATGATCAACTACTCGACAAAAATTCCAAATGGTACATTTATATATATACCATTCCAATTTTTTTTATATATAATTGGTGAGGAAAGTAAAACCCACATTTTTATTCGTAACATGTGAAATAATCTTGGCATTAGTTTCAATTGCAGTTACGTTTTTAAGTTAAACTACAGTTATAGACAACGGAATTAATAAACAAACTATAATTAAAAAACACCATAATTTAATTACTAAGTTCAACCTTTAATAGTTTTACGTTTCCGAGCCACTCATCTAGTTATATATTGATATTGTAGGAAACAGTGAACAAACTTGAGTCTTACAATACTAACTTTATCTCACGTATATGCCTATCTAATCCCCTCTAACTTATCAACTATCAATTTATAACAACCCCGTATATAAAACTCACCCTAGAAAACCGATTAACTAAGTGAGAGTGCTTATAAAGTTATATATAACACAAAGGTAGCTTACACTGCCGATATGTGATAATATAGTTTAAACTACACTACTCTTAAGATCATACAATTCACCATGCTTCTCAACCTGTGACAATGCAGGCAAAGTTCGTGCTGATCTCTAGTCCCGGTCGAACACTGCAATCTCGGCGTCACCCCTTCTGCGCCTTGTGGGCCTGCTTTGTACTAGCAGACTAGCCCAGGTCGAAAACTGCAATCCTGATGTCTCCCTTTTGGCGTACTGTGTGTCACATGAATTGGATTGTGATGTCGGCACTGATATCAAATGTAACAACCACATAGGCAGAACTCATCCTATAAAACTGGTTAACTAAGTGAGAGTTCCTATATACAACACAAATCTAGTTTACACTACCGATGTGGTATAATATAGTTTAAACTACACTACCCTTATAATCACTAAACAATCTCTCTAGAAATTCATCCTATTAAGTGTTTCTCTCAAAGTATATAACTCAGAATCTCTCTCTTGCTCTCTCTCGATTTCTATGTTAATAATAATCAAATAGTTAAAGAGAATAAGCTAGTCTAAACGTTTATATAGACATGGTTACAACAAAATATCAATCAATCTAAATAAAATCTTCTGACTTCCATAATTCCACAGAATATGTCTTGATTGATCTTGATTAAATCTCCAATGGTTGACTTGATGAATTGATGAATCTTGTACATGGAAACTTCACAACTTGAGCTCTAAGTCAAATCTTTCGTATTGACACATTTTCCAAACTTGTATCATATCTTTAGACTGAATAGGATCTTTCCTCCTAGCATGATTCAGTCTTGATTCTGAATAGATCTTTAAGCCAAATTCATTTCTTGCTTCAGTCTGTTTACTGCATAACTTAACACATATTTAGTAGCACTTTTAATAATAATGCAATTTAAACAATTAACAAAAACAATGACAATTAAATAAGGTTCGTTAAAACTGAACCTAACAATCTCCGGTTTTGTCATTTATTTTGACAAATTAAGCTCATAGTTGAGTAGAATTCTCTCCCTAAACCTGTTAATCAATTATTAATTTTCAACCAGTAAACAGATCATCATAATTTATACAAGCAATTTCCCCCTGTTATACATAATTGAATAATCAGTTAAAGTTGTTCTTTAACTCCCCCTGTAGGTCAGACTCATATAATAATTTAAAACTGACACTATTTTAGTATATGTATGACAGCTCAGTTATAACTCACTAGGATACCTGCAACTTTTTAGCTTAAACCATAAAACATACCATAGATAACACAAGGTTTTAAACATAGAAATCCTACTTATTACAGAGTTCAAAACCGTAGTATGAAAAAAAAACAAAACTAAATAATAATAAAGAGTTTTGAAACCTCTCAACTCACTCCCCATTTGCAAACACAAACACAAAGGGGTTAAAACTGCATAGCAGTAGTATCAGCAACATCATCACCATCAGAATCATTATCCAGCTTTTCTGTTTCCTCATCCACCAACCTGCAAGAGGGAATTGAAATTTTGGGAGTACTGCTAGTAGGAACAACCTCATTTGTCTTAGAACTTGCAGCCTCTTTAGAACAACATGTACCTATCCTAGCTACCATGTCCAACTCTTCTTTCTCTATGGCCTTTTCTACTATTCTTCAAAGCATTCCTCATAATCAGATCAGCAACCCTCATATCACTTTCAATATCATCAATCTCAACTGTTTTTGACTCTGTAGGAGCTTTACTTTTCCCTTTAATCAAATTCAATAAGTTTTCTTTCTCCAAGACAAGAGCATACTGAGATGCCTCAATAGCTGCAACCCTAGCTTTAACATACTCCAGAAGACAAGTATAAACTTGCTTATACACTTTTTCAGTTTTAACTAGCGGTTTTGTTTTCTTAGCGCTAGCAAGTTTAACAGCAAGGTTAGGAATATCAAGAAAATGAGCATCAGATAGTAATGATAGTAATTTGGGAGATAGTTTGATGGGTGCAGGACAATTTGTTGATTCTACATCTAAACCAATAAGTAGATCTTTGTCAATTTGGTCATGAAAGACACGAGTGATAAGGCAAGGAAAGGGCAAAATCTTGGTTTGAGAGTTGGAGCTAGCAAAATCCCACAGACAATTAAACACATGCAAACAAAAGTCAATCTCAACCCCTGTACCAACCCTAAAAAGAAATTTAGCAATATCTTTGCTAACAATAGACAATTCAGTAGTAGGAGTCCAATTTCTTACAACAATTTTATGAAAAACGGAGTAAAACACTGTGAACTTACTACAAGCCAAAGATCCAACCCATTTACCTTCAAAATCAGTCAAAACAGCCATAATATTATCCATTTCAACCAATCCAATATTCCCAGTAGCAGGAGTAAAATTTAAAATGTCTCCTTACAAACACTTTTTCAAACATAGCATGATCATCACACACAAGAGCTCAAATTAGCACAGAATTCCCTGACAAGGTCATCATAGTAGTCCAAAGGATAAACAACAGATTTCTGTCGACCCACTTTATCTAAAGTTTTAAACACAAACTCCTTAACCTCAGCACAATCATCCAAATCAATTCTCAGACAATAATGGTTTATTTTTGATTACTGAATACTTATCAGCAGCTTGTTTATACCAAAACCTACTGTCTATCTGCTTATAATCCAATTTATACTGAAATCCATTAACACGCACAAGAGTTTGGGGTTTCTTACCTTGATAATTAAAAGTAGAAGGTACCAATTTAGGTTTCTCAGACTTAACAGAAGAGGGATTACTAGAAGTGGGGACCACTGACTCAGGTTGTTTGTTACCAGAAAAGAAGATTGGAGGATCAGTTGGAGCAGAAGTTGTAGTTGGCTTCTTTGCTTTCTTCTTCGTTCTAGTTCTCTTAGGGGATGGCTCAGAGATGGATCCAATAGGCGATTGGAGGTCCTCATCTTCCTTTGACTGAGATCTAGTACTCTTAAAAGACATACTATATATGAAAATAAACAGAGATAAATGTTATTGCATATCTCACACATTTTAAATAAAGAGTTTAGCACAAAAATAGTGATTTTTTAGATAAGTATATCACTTTTCAAAATTTGAACACATAGATCCCTTATCAATTCGTATCATATACCTCAAATACGGAAAATTTAAAATTAGAATACGGAAAGGAAATAATTTCAGCTATAAGTTTGGTACAATAAAATGAATATCTAAGATATGATATCAAATAATCTGATTGCTTAATTTTATCAAACAATGAGAGAGTACATACAATTCAAGAGATTTTTTTTTATACAATATGAAATATCCAATCAACCAGTAACACAGAGACACCTAGTTGCATATCAGTTATAACTTAAGTAACATTAACATAGGGATACTCAGTCACACAACAGTTATAACCTAGGAAACATTAATACATGTACAGTCATACTCAGTCACACATCTGTTATAACCTACGAAACATTAACAAAAGGACACTCGGTCAATCAACAGTTATAACCAGAAACTCCATCAGTAATCTCACAAGAACAAACTCATAACACTTCTCCAACAACTACTACTAAGATACTCACTACACCAAAATACCAATTTTGGAACTCTTGGTCAGGAACGCTTTATTTCCGTATCTTGACTTTGGAACGCATAATAATGGTTTCAAAAGAGAATAGCGTTCCAAATATTTAATTTATTAATTTTTATGTGAAAAATATTTAACTTATACCGTGTGCATTAGGGGAGAACTTTTTGTACCGATTTGTACCAATCGACCGATTTTCGAATCGAACCAAACAAGTTGTTACTGAAACTTCGGTATATCGAATTTTCGGTACGGTACAACTGAACCAAACTTTAAAAGTTGGTTCGGTTTCGGTATCCATTTCGTATGTTTGGTATAATACCAAACCGAACCAAACATTAAAATTATAAAATATATATAAATTACACATAGTCATAACATACAAATAAATTGTCTTATATTTTAGCTTAATTTTACTTACAATTTATTTTTCTATTTACAATGTCAAATACAATAATTTCGTGTTTCTCCATTTTTCATGTCTAATGCTATAAAAGAATTCTTATTTTATAAGTGTTTACTATTTTAATCAAATTCACGATAAATGTAGAAATATAAGAATAGTTGTACACATCTTACTTTTTACTAATTTTTTTGCTATTTTATTGCTATCAAGAATTGTCTTTTAATAATAATAATGTTTCGGTATAAAACGGAAAACCGAACCATACCAATCAAATAAGTCGGTTTCGGTTCGGTTATGGTATAATTTTTTTCAAATCAAACAAGTTCGGTTCGTTATTGGTATTTGGTAAAAAAAAACAAGTACCTACCAAAACACCATGCATCTCAGGTGATACTTTACTAAACAAGTACAACCTTCTCTCTGCCCCCTTAGAATTCTGCCCTAAAATAATTTACATAATATAATTTACCCTCTCTCTCTCTTCTTTTGATATGATTTTCCCTAAATATTCAACACTTAACTCAAAGTTTATGTTATCCTCTAAATCTTTTTATATACGGGACAAGCTTAATCGATTGTATGCGGGAGTTATGGGCTGTGGCAACATATATGTATAAATCAGTGTTCCTTAAAAAAATACTCCAATTGAAGCCTCGCAATCGGGTACAATTTTCGATTTATACTTTATATTTTGGCTTTTAAGTTATTTTCAAATAATTAGGGTTCATAGATACAGTTTAAGCTGAATTTGTATACTTTATATTTTGGCTTTTAAGTTATTTTCAAATACTTTATATGTAGGCAGATAGAGATCTATTTTGCTAGATTTACCTAATATCTGGCTGTTTTTGTTTAGGGGATTGTTTGGTTACTGTGTAATAAGAAAAAATACCGATTTTTTTGGAGTTTTGAATTAAAACTGGGAAGTTTTTGGGATTGGTAAATGGAAAGATTATTGCTTTTGGTTTTTTGGGATTTGGGTGTGTAAAGATCGAATCTTTTTGCTTTTAAATTGGTTTTAGGGACAGGGACTTTCTTCTTTTCGTCAATTGAAAAAAACTGCTGGTTGATAATCGTGTGTGATTGTCAGATTGATAGATGGATTTATCATTTTTCAGAAAGGAAATTGAATTTTAGGAAAAGGGTTTTATGGGTTTGAAATATTGGGTTAACGTTTATGGGTTTTTAATCGGTTTTATGGGTTTTACGAATCACTAGCTGTTTGGTCAGAGTAAATAATTTCAAACCCTGTTTTTTTGTCCATTCTCCTTTTAACCGGTGGTTAAGTAATTTGGTATCCTGTGTAAAAGATCGATTTTCATAATTTTATTTGGGTACTTGTTACGTGGAATTCATCTTTTTGTTAATTGCGCATTGTTGCTGGTTCAGGAATTTTCTATGATTGATATATGAAAGAATTGCTTTCCGGAAAGAGAAATGAAATGTAGGAGAGGATTTGTGTGTATAATTTAGGATTAGTACCCTTTTTAATTGTGTATGGACATGGTAAAATATTCATTTATATGGAGGTTAGCTTTCATCTTTTTGTTAAGCATTCAAGAATTTTAGTCATATGAATGGGATTTTGGATTAATATATTGAGAAATGATGGAATTTGCAGAATGAAAAATGAAGTTTACATCAGGGGTTTTGTGGTTTTGAATAATTAGACAATTTGACCTTTTTGAATTGGTAGAGTCTATCAGATGTCAATGCTATGTGGTCTAATAGTACTTGGATTACGAATCTTTTGCTGTTCAGTGGGATTTACTAAAGGCGTTGATAACGAAATTAGAATACATCCTACTGCCAAAGTCCTATTTTTTAATATTGCAATATAATCACCACTCCAACTAACTCTTATTAAACACTTTGAAATAGTTTGTCATTTTAGTCAGTTGACTCAGTTTGATATTCAGTGGCCTCTTTTTTGTTAAAAAAAAAACTACTTTCTGTATGCACTTGTATCACCGTATGTTCTGAAAATAGTAGTAATTCAGTAGTTATTTATTCTTCTGTGGAAAATGACCTCTATGGCTTCATCCTTCTATATAAGTAGTACAATTGTTGTCCTGTAGATAAGTTGGATGATAAGAACCATTAATTTAAATTTTCTCTAGTAAACAAAGTTTTTCTCTTATAAATGAGCAGTTTATTTTTTTTGCATGATGTCTTCGAGTGTTGGCGACCTTTCTAATCATCATGAGCAAGATGACTTGTCACGTGACGTTAACCAAGTAGAAGAGGATAGGGTTATTGTCCAATTTAATTCTTTTGGAGAAGCTGTTGGACCCAATGCTACTCATTTTAAGAATGTAATTGGTGATTTGGTGAGAACATTTGTGCCTATTCGTTATATAAGTTGGTTAAAGGTACCTCAAATTCACAAGGATGACGTATGGCATGAATTATTGGTGAGAATAACTATTTAGTTTGTTATATATTTCTATTTTGGTTTATCTTGGATGTTCTTAGCAATTCATTAAGTTTATCGAAACATTGTTTAAAACGCAGGCAAAATTTAACATCCCAGCTGGTATTAGAAAACAAATCGAAAAATCAATGCCTGAAGTTTTCAGAAAGCAAAAGAATACTCTTAGAAAAAACTTTTTGGACAAACATCCCAATTTGGAGGCAAAAATATTGGCTGTTCCTCCCAAGATCAGACAAGAAGATTGGGAGCAATTTTGTATCAATGAGTCCAGTGATAAACAAATACAAATGAGAGCTAAAAGTGTTGAAAATAGAAAGCGTAGGATGTACGGTCACACCGGAGGACGAAAGAGTGCTGCGATGGTAGAGTATGAAATGGTAATTGTCCCGTACAAATTATGTAATTTGTAATAAACTTTGTATATAATTTAAAGTTGAGTGTTAAAATGTATGATGTAGGCTGAAAAGCGAAAAGGTGATGTATCACGAACTGAGGTGTGGATAGAAACCCATAAAAGCAAGGACGGAAGCATACCGCCAAATGTTAAGCCGTTTATGGTAATACCATTAGTGTAGAATCTCGTATTCTTTTATTATCATTTACTACGTTCTAGCAAATATTCTTATTGTAATTATACATGTTCCAGTGGGTAAGTATACATGTTCCAGTGGCTTATAAGTTCTAAAATTAAGTTATACTATTATGATAGGAAGCTGCTTCTAAGTGTTTAAATCATTGGAGATTTCTAAACTTGTATAACATGCAGGCTATATGAGTTCATAGTTTATTGAGATTAATCTAACATGAGTTTTGATCGGGCGTATACATAGTTGTAGATTGGGAATTTCTTATAACTTCTAAGCTGATTTGTGGATACCTTGCATATGATTTAGTTTATGAGATTGTAGTCAGTATCATCTACTTCGTCGTGGCTTTATATATATTAAATAGCTTTGGGGCTTGGTCTATAGAACCTAGTTATATGAGGTACGCCTCTTGTGAAAATATATGAATGTTATTACAAGGTCGTGATTATGTCATTATCTCGTAGGAACAAAGTCCCGGTGGGAAACTAGAATTAACAGAAGTGGGAGAATTTTGATAAGAAGATGCATGGTTTATGGTTTATGGTTTTATTTTTATTTTCTTGTTTAGTATAACTCCTGGTGTGAATGCAGGATAAAATCGAAGATAAACTGCGTGAATCAAAAAAAAAACAAAGGCAGTGGTGTTCATCCCCTATCAATTGAAAATGATCCATTGTCTCAAGTTTTTGGCAAAAAAGCTAAAGGTCTTCCCGGTGTTGGGAGTTCAATTTCTAAGAGCAAGTATGAAGCTACATTGCGTTCTCGTATTATGTACTCCGAAGAAAAAAATAAGAACAAGAGTTTGGAAGCCAAGATTGAAAACATGGGTACACAACTTGACCTTGTTTACGGACATTATAAGGTAAGATAACCATATATTTATATTATTGAACTAGTTGTTCATATGTACTTCATACTATCATAAAGATTTATACATGTTTTTACTTGTTTTTATATGGCATAGAAACAAATGTTGGACGTGTCATCAACGTCCGTGCATCCGCATGAGGTTGCATCTGAGCCCATGCCTAAGGTGTCTTGTACGTCCATGCCAAGGGTGTCCCGTACGCCTATGCCTTGGATGACACCTTTACCCATACCCAATCTTGCACCCCATCCTAGCGCTCAGGAAACTAATCGGTCATCAAGGTCGTCACGTCAAAAAATGATGAACAACGCACCTACCTCACCCTTGGTTGAAGGAGACTCCGCGACTTCAGCACGCAATGAACCAAATGTTACACCGAGGTGGTGTGAACTTCTTGATGGTAATAACAGATGTGTTGCAATTGCAAGAGAAGTAATTGATCCAAATCATAAAAGTATGTGTCATAATTACTTTCTGAAAGAGCATGAAATGAAGGTGAGTGTTCATGTGCGAAAGATCTATCCGGCAAAACTCTATAAAGAAACTCCGGATGCAAAAACTTTTCAAGAAGTAGGGGCTAGAGATTTTATTGTATGGCCCAAGTCATGCATTAGATTCACTGATAAACCAGTAAGAATATTTGTCATCACTGATAAACTTAAGATTGTGTAAGAATATTTACAGCTCAACGAGAATAATGCTCGTTTTACTCCATTTTACGGTTGTATAGTTGGATAGAAATTTCCGGAGGAAGCTGAATATAGAAGGTACAAGCTCTAATTTTCTACAAATACTAAAATGTTTTCTTAGTTTGTTTTCTGTTTTGTATTTTGATGATGCAATCTTTTAACGTAATTTTTAAGCGACCATCTTCTTTTCTGTCTAGTTTTGATGTATGATTCTGTTGGGGTTGTTTGTTGGATAGAAATTTCCGGTTGGGGTTGTTTGTTTCAGTCTGGTCTTTATGTTATAATTGTTTTGTTTTTGTTGCTGTTAAAAAATCATCTACTTTTCTTTCTAGTTTTGATGCATGATTCTATTTTTCTTTCTAGTTTTGATGCTTTCTTCCCTGATAGTTTCAACCAAAAGTTGGTAGAGTTAATTGTTTCATAAAAGAGATACACCATGAGTACTTTGAATCAAATATTATTTCGAACTCTTGACTGTTTATTTTAGTTACTTCCAGGTTGCAATAAAAAAAATCAATAGTTGTGGATTTTCCAACTTTAGTTCTGATCAAAATGTATATGTACTATGTACTCATTTTCCGTTTACATGGCTTTCTCGCTGAATATCCTGAAAACTGTTTGAATCTGTACTATGTACTGAATATTTGAATCTGTACGATAAAAATTGTATATTCCAATAAAAGTTGTTAAACATTATGTATGTGAATTGCAAATTCAGCATCAATTCGTATTAGAATTAAGAATATGGCTCGACTTATTTTCTCGGAGACATCAACTTCAAATATTGTAGAAAAGGCATCCGAATTTATTTTCAATTGCTGATAGCTTTCTATTTGTTCTTTTTTTTTATGATACAGATTTGTGAACTTCATAAACGAAATTGAACTATGTGCGGCAAGGCAAAACCAGCAACCACCGTTTTTTGGACAAAGCTAGCATAACGATTTTGCGTAGATCAATTGAAGTTAATACTAACTTTTGATTTGGATGTTTTGCGTCATAGCAGTATCTTTTGCGCTATTCAAGTGAAAAATCTGATGTGTAAACTAATGGATAATATGTCGGTTTTAATTATTGTGTTGTTATGGAACTAATTAGATATTTTATGGAAGATTATGCAATATATTTGGATTAATTATTTTTGTTAGCTTTTTTATATGAATTTGTGTTTGTTTGGAATAAATTAGTGATATACTAAAAACTTTTGAATGTGGTAATTTCTTTTTAGTAGAATGCAAATAGTTGTGGATAACAAAATTAAAAAATTTAATTTCAGTCCCCTATTTGAAACATGTAAGTGTCATTCCAAATAGAACTTTGGAACGCCAAAATTCCGTTCCAAATTGATAACATTTGAAACGCATATTGTCCGTTCCAAATTATATTTTCAGGAACGCATATTTTCCGTTTCAAATGACTGGAAGGCCATTATTAGAAACGCTTAAAATGCGTTCCTGAAATGTATTGGAACGCCATTTTACCCTTCCAAATTGCCCATTTTGGTGTAGTTACTCCAATAACTCAAGATAAGCATAGCACAAAGAGTTAGCACTAAATCCAGTAACTTTCTAGGTTTTTTTTTTTTTTTTGAGAAGACAACTTATGAAGAACAAACCTAAAAAAAAAATAGATCCTGAAACTATACATGCAAATATCATAAGCTGAGTTTTATATAGAAAATAGTTTTGGCAACGGAATCATAAATAAAGTATCTTCAATATTCAAAGAATTTTTAGAGAGACTTGAGTAATTCCTCAGTTATAACACAGACCTATAACTTTATTCAGGAATGTATAGTTATCATGAGCTACCACACAATCAAAATCATGACCAAGAACTGTTATTGAGCAAATATGTTTTTCCTCTACACAAAAACTTATGGCATCATGTAAGAGTACTACGGATGTCAAATTACAAAAGTCTTCATCTTGGTTTTCTTTTAATCACTTTAGTATACACAACACATCAACAATGTTAAACTGATTCATATAAATAATAGTCTCTCTTTGGAAAAATTATTGACATGTCTGCTTAGTGGTCTGAGGTTACACCTGAATATAAAAAAAAATTGCAGTTTGTGCTTCAACTCTATTAGCAGAGAGGTTTTAAGTGTGACATGTAGACCCACATATATTTTTTGAGAGATTAATCAGCGGCTTTTTCAAGACAAAAATTTCATTGCACAACCAGACTTACCTTAGATAGACAGTTTTTCAATGAGACTCCCAGATAGATACTCATAGCAAGAATATTTAAGAAGATCTTTAACACAAAAGTTAACTCAAGTCTTTTTCAAAAGCGCATGAAGTATTGATCATAACCTTTATAATGACAGATACCTAAATCACTCCTCAGTTGCACATCCAAGGATTTTGTAAAAATATCAGCCAGTTACAACATGATCTAAAATAAGATTTTGTTTTTCAACAAGTTCTCTTATAAAGTGATGTCTGAGATCAATATGTTTAGTCCTATTGTGTTGAACATGATTTGTAGCTAAGTCAATGACACTCTTATTATGACAACAAATAGTCAGTTTATCACTTTTAGCACCATAGTCTTTTATCATATGTTACATCCATAATAACCGAGTTTAAGAATTTCATGCAGCTACATATTCAACTGAACAAAAACACCAAATTATTATCAAGGTAAAGACATCCATCAGATGTACTTTTTCTATCATCCACATTGCCGGCACAATCAGCATTACAAAAGCCCAATAAATGGTGATTAGTATCTTTAGTATACCATAATCCTAAATTGACTATTCCCTTTACATACCTTATAATTCTTTTAATAATCATTAGATGAGATTGTAGAGGATTAGCTTGGTACCTCGCACAGATGCCGCACAGATGCCAACAGTTAAACAAATATCAGGTCTACTAGCTATAAGATACAGCAAACTACCAATCAAGGATCTATATAGACTAGGAAAAATAGTTTTGCAATTATCATTCTTGGTTAGTTTTAGGTTATAGCTCATAGGAGATCTCTTTTCTTTACTGTCACTCATACCAAATCTTTTAATCAAATTTCCTGCATATTTGCTTTAACATAGAAATATGCCATTTTCATATTGTTCTATCTGCAGTTCTAAGAAGAAACTAAGTTCACCACCACCACTCATCTCAAATTCATTTTTCATATCACACACAAAATCATCAACACAAGCAAGAGCAGTAGAACCAAACACAATATCATCAACATATATTAGAGCAATTAAAATGTCTTTTTCAGCTTTTTAGTAAACAGAGTTTTGTCCACTCCTCCTATCTGAAAACCTTTATAGATTAAAAATTTTGTAAGTCTATCATACCAAGCTCTAGAAGCTTGTTTCAAACAATAGAGGGCCTTATTAAGATGATAAACATGGTCAGATTTAACACTATCTTCAAAACCTTTAGGTTGAGAAACATACACATCTTCCATAAGATCACCATTGAGAAATGAACTTTTCACATCAAGTTGGTAGATTTTAATGTCATATAAACAACTTAAGACAAAAAGCATTCTAATAGATTCAATACGAGCAACTAGAGAAAAAGTTTCATCAAAATCAACACCTTCAACTTGAGTGTATCTCTGAGCCACTAATCTGGTTTTGTTTTCAACAATAGTTTCATCCTCATCATTTTTATTTTTTAAAATCCATTTAGTACCAACATTAGTATTTTGAGGTCTAGGAACTAAAGTCCAAACTTTGCTACGTTCAAATTGTAACAGTTCTTCTTGCATTTCAGAAATCCACTCATCATGTTCTAAAGCTTCTTTAACATTCTTAGGTTCAATTTGAGACAAATAACAGTTATAACTAACCATATTTATTTGTTTAAGTCTGGTTTTCATACCTTTAGAAGAATCTCCAATGACATCATTCAGTGAATGATTTTTCTGAGTCCTTACATAGCGTGGTTTCATGAGAGGGTCGGCTTCTTCCTCAGCTGCATCTTCAGTTGTAACATTAAATTCCTTTTCATCAGTAAACTCTGAGATATCTTTAAGCACATTGAACACACCATTGTAAGATTCCATAACAGCATGAGTTCTCAAATTATAGATTCTATAAGCCCTACTATTTGTTGAGTAACCTACAAAGATAACTTCATCACTTTTTGAGTCAAACTTCCCTAAGTGATCCCTATCTTTTAAAACATAACAAACGGATGCAACCAAACACTTTAAAGTACTTAAGATTGGGTTTTCTGCCTTTCCAGATTTCATAGGGAGTTTTATTAGTACCTTTTATATAAACCCTATTAATAATATGGCACGCAGTGTTAATTGTTTCTGTCCATAAGCATTTGGCTTCTTCTTTTTTTAGTTTAGCATAACTCTTGCCATTTCTGTCCATAAGAATTTTATTGTGGAGTTTTAGGGGCTAAAAACTGATGAGATATACCTGAAGTATCACAAAATTCTGTAAACTTGAAATTGTTAAATTTCTTCTCATGATCACTCTTAATTGTGACAATTCTACCAATAGAGTGATTGTTTTCGTTTTAAAAAGTTAAACAAGATTTTTTAAAAACACCAAAGGTTTCAGATTTCTCTCTTATAAATAGAACTCATGTATACCTAGAAAAATCATATACCACAACAAGGACATATCTTTTCCCTTTTAAACTCTTAGTTTGCATATGACCCATTAAATCAATATGAAGTAATTCAAGCACATGAGTAGTGAAAATTTGGCTCATCCCTTTGTGATAACTTTTAATATGCTTTCTTTTCATACACTCACCACATAGATCGGTATGTTTAACTTTGAAATTAGGTAAACCTCTTACAAGGTCTTGGTTTATTAGTTTATTAAAAGTTTTGAAGTAAACATGACCTAGTTTCTTATGCCAAATGTCAACACTAGTGGTTAAAGCTTGGTTACAACTAGTTATAAAAAGATGAGTATGGAGTTTTTCAAACACATGGTAGCTATCTGTAGATCTAATATCTGCCATAAACAGTTTATGATTTAAATCAGTTATAAAGCATCTCAGAATATCAAACTTCACAAGCATGTTATTATCATACAGTTGGCTAATACTCAAAAAATTAGATTTTAGACCATTCACCAAAAAAACATTCTTGAGTTGTGGCAACCCTTCTTTACACAAGATACCTTTACCAATAATAACACCAGATTCACCACCTCCAAACATAACAGTGTTTCCAATAGTGAGATGAACATGATTTAGCATATCAGGACCACCTGTCATGTGTCTAGAACAACCACTATCAAAATAACAAAGATTAAATGTAAAAACTTTTAAGGACGTAATAGAGGCCTTAGCACACAAGATTGTGCCAGTCTTTCTTTTTACAACCCAAATCCAATTTAAGTTTTTAAAAATGGTTAGACTTGGATAAATTGCCCTTTAAGTGATGGGATTAATGAGAATTTTTCTTAAAGTAGTTAAGAACATTGTGGCTCATCTTACCACAGTACTAACACATTCTTAAGTAACCATTTGTAGCTAGCTTGGATGCAGTTTTTAAAAAGTTTTGACTTACTGCATTATTGGTTATAAGTAAAGATTTCTGAATACTTACATTGTGATTTTCTTTTGCATGCACAAATACAGTCCATTGATTAGGTTGACCACCAGCATATCCCAATCCTGTCTTATCATTAAAGCGTCTTTGAGCTCCCAGAATTTTATTTAGTCTTTTAGTAGCTGAGGTGTTTTGAAATTTAATCTCACATTTTAGTTCCTCTATTTCCAAATATTTTCCCTTTAATTTTTCAATCAGTTTACCTTTTGCCCTATTTGATTGATTAAGCACTTCTTGCAATTTTTTGTAGTCTCTAGTCAATTCAGTATAAGAGGTAAATAAGGAGAGATAGTTCTTTTCTACTACCTCTCTTGATTCTTCATTGTCAGATTCACTTTCACTATCAATCATGCATGAGTTATTGACAGTACCAGATATTGTCATGTTTTTTCTGTATGTCTCATTAAAATTTCCAAACCCTTAAGAATATTTATCACTTTCAGTGTCACTGTGCTCACTTAGAGTTGTAATGGCCATGGCATTTTTAGTTTTCTTCAAGGTGTTTGCAAATTCATCTTGGATGTGTCCTTTTCCGCCACATTCCCTACAAATAATATCATTTGGTTTGAACTGAAATGATTTTCTACCTTTATCTTCATACCTGTTCATTTCTGAGTAGTTTCTCTGAGGTTCCCTTCTTTGAAACACTTTCATACTCTCATCTTCACTTATTCCCTTTCTCTTGAACCTTCTAAAAATTTTTTTTTGCATATAGCACAAACAATTCTTCTTCAAAGACTTCATTTGTTTCAGTTATAACTGGGGTTTTCTGTTTTACCTGAAAGCTGAGTTATAACTCACCTTTTTGCTGTTGCTTGGAAAGTTTAGTTCATGAGTAGTCAAATTCCCCATTAGCTCTTCTAGTTTCATTGTTTCCAAGTCACCAGATTCTTAAATTGTAACTACCTTCATTTCAAAATGCTTTGGAAGAGATCTGAGGGTCTTCTGTACCAGCTTTGCATCGAAATACTTATCACCAAGAGCTTCTGCGGGTCTTCTGTACCAGCTTTGCATCGAAATACTTATCACCAAGAGCTTCTGCATCATTTGCAATATCACATATCCTTCCAATGAATTGTTCAATGGTTTCATCCTCATTCATCATGAGTATCTCAAATCTAATCATGGTTTGCTGAAGTCTATATGGTTTAACGTTTGCAGTTCCTTTGAAGGCAACAACCAGTGTATTGTACACTTCTTTTGCTCATTCATACTTAGATACCAGTTTGAAATGGTTAGCTTGAATTTCATTAAAAATAGCATACAAGATTTTTGAGTTGAAAGGAGCCTTCTTGAATTCCTCTTGTGTTCATTTATCTTTGGTTTTGACCACAGTTTGACCATCTTCAACCACAATGGGTGGCTTGAACTCATCTCGAATAGCATCCCATGCCTTTTCAGCAAGAGCTTTGATGTGAGCTTTCATCTTCACTTTCCAAAATCCAAAGTTTGATATGCCTTCTAGCAAAGGTGGTTTTCCTCCATCTGTGAATGATTCCATTATTCTTGAAACACATAATCCACACCAATTGAGTCTGATGTGAGGCTCTGATACCAATTAAAGTAATATTTGCCTTAGTTTAAGTACAGTTACGTCAGTTAAACTACATTAATAACTTGAGTTGTGATTTACAACAGAAGCAATAAACAAACTGTAATTAAAGAATACCACAGTTTAATTATGAAGTTCAATATTTAAAAGGTTTACGTCTCCAAGGCACTCACCCAGTTATATATTGATATTGTAGGGAACAGAGAACAGACTTGAGTCTTACAATACTAAGCTTCTCTCATGTATATGCCTATCTAACCAACTCTAATTTATCAACTATCAATCTCTCTAGGAATTCATCATTTGAAGTGTATCTCTCAAAGTATATAAGTCATGAATCTCTCTGTTGCTCTCTCTTGATTTCTCTCTTAATAATAATCAAAGTGGTAAAGAGAATAACCGAGTCTAGCCATTTATATAGACACGGTTACAACAAGATATCAATCAATCTAAATAAAATCTTCTCACTTCCATAACTACACATAATATGTCTTGACTGATCTTGATTAAATCTCTACTGGTTGACTTGATGAATTGCTGAATCTTGTACATGGAAACTTCAAAACTTGAGCTCCAAGTTAGATCTTTCTTATTGACACAGTTTCCAACCTTGTATCATATCTTTAGAATTGAATAAGATCTTTCCTTCTAGCTCGATTCAGTCTTGATTCTGAAGAGATTTTTAAGCCAACTTCCTTTCTTGCTTTAATCTGTTTACTGTATAACTTAACACATGCTTAGTAGCACTTTTAATAATAATGCAATTTAAACAATTAACAAAAACAATGACAGTTAAATAAGGTTTGTTAAACTTGAACCTAACAATATGAAACGAAAATAAGGGGGGAAAACCCCACAAAAGTACAAGAAATAAAAAGGTACTGAAATTACATCTTTAAAACATAAGTGGGCAAGAACTTGTGGACAAGTTAAGTAATAAAGTTTAAATATTTACCATTTCTGTATCAATTTCTTGTGTGATATAATAAATCAATTTCATATGTTACACTTGCTTGAGTGGTAGCAATAATTTGTTGAACTTTTATTTAAAAAAAAAAATAGAACAATTATAGAGTTTTCACCATTGAATTGTTGTTTGTTTCATCTATCTATTCAATGTCGATTTATTAATTTGTAAATTGTTTTGTATATATATATATATATGTATAATATTATTGGACGAGAATTACAAAATAAACATTGGGTCTGTTTAGTAACAGATTTTTTTAGCAGATTTTTGGATTTTTGATTTTAGAAATCCATGGGTGTTTGGACTGTCAGGTTGTAAGTATTTGGTGAATGTCTGTAACTAAAGCAACAATCTTTAAGTTATAAGCATTAGGTGGGAATAGTTATATAGTTTGGAAGTTATCGTATAATTTTGAAATGATCTTTTCCCGCTTTATGTAGTTTAGTAGTTTGTCTGTAAATAGATTTGTTTTGAAGATTTGCTGTTTCGGCTTGTATTTTTTTTTAACAAGTAGTAATACTACGTTTAAGTCTTTTTATTTATTTTCGTTATTGTTTTTTATTCCAGTTATAGACTTGTTCTATATTACCATTAATTTGCAATTGAGGTTACTACAATGCCTGAGAACAAGGCAAGTGTTTAACAATGAACATATAACTCTGAGATATTTGCTCAGCAAGTAAAACAACAAGGTAATAGATCCCAAAAGTGGGTTTCCCCACTTCTAATTAAAAAAAAACAAGGTAATAGATCTCCGAGCGTAAATTTAGATTTCTGTGTTTAATATCGTTCGAGCTAGTTACTGCCTTTGAAATTATTAATATTCTGTATAAGTTTCGTGCATGATTTTAATTTTCTTCAAAGAGAAACCACTACTCGATTACAAAATTTGAGTTGCACATCGATCATTTTTGGTGAAAAAATTCTGAAATATTATTTCTCACGCCATTCTGTTTTAAATTTTATTTTTAAAGTGTTGTGTATATAGCATTATCGGACGACTGACAATAATTTTACTATGAATACCACCACAGGTAATCTTACATAAACCTTTATTCTACCAATAATCATTTTACTAGGCATATCTTATAGGTAAATTTGTATCATGTATCTGTTTGTTGTTAATTGCAGGGGCAGAACTCATAGCTGCTGAGAATCGTCAACATCCGAGAGAAGATATTGTTGTGGTCTACAGGCGTACCAAGAAAACACTAAACGATGACACGAGGTGTGTACCAATTTATGTATATGTCTTAATTTTGTTCTAGGTGTTTTCCCTTTTAGAATATTTCCTACTAATTCATTTTTAAATTTCAGAAGAGTTTCAAGTTCTAGCGATGAGAGTAGGCCGGTTTTGGCCCAAGTAAACCGAATCGGTTGGAACCGTTTCCTTTCCACCAAGTTCTAAATAAACTTGTTTGGATCAATTATAATTACATTGAAAGCCAAAGTTTTCATGGAAATAAATGCCATATAAATAAGAAATAAAATTTTATTCCAATAAAATTTGATAGTATAATCTAAGGTAATATATTAAATTCGAACCCCCCTTGTATATTCAAAAGCAACACATATATTATCTCAGTATATATATTATATAGAAGACATAGAGAGAACATAGAGAGAGGGAACAATAGGCTTTATTAATCAGAATGTGTATGAATGAATGTGAAATAAAAGACCCTTAACCCTCTTTATATAGATAGAGGGGTAGGGTTATAAGCCCACTTAAGCCCATAAATTACAAGCCCAATAGTCCAATAATATCCTACAACACTCCCCCTTTGGACGTCTTGAATTCTTCGTCTTTATGAAGTCGATCTAAGTCGAGTTCATTCGCAGTGCTAAACACATAAAAACCTTAGGGCTTTACTAAAAACCCAGTGTGGAACAAAACCGGTACCTAGGAGAAACTGTGTAGCCGAATGATATAGGCCGAAATTCTATGTAATTAACTAACCATAAAACAGTGTGCCTCATCAAAACCTTGTCGGAGAAAACTCAAAGGGAAAATCTCTGATCGAAGGAAAAAGAGTGCAACAGTGGTAGTAGTAAGGGATCAACCACAAAACAGGTGTCTCATCAAAACTTTGCTAGAGTAAACCCAGTGGGAACCTCTAGTCGAAGGACAAATGAGTACACAGTGGTATGAAGTATACAACATGATACTCCCCCTAATTTTGGCAATCTTAAGTGAGATATGATGGGAACGTGTCTCGCTAAAAACCTTGCCAAGGAAAACCCAGTGGGAAAAAACCTTGGTCTAAGGAAAAAAAGAGTACACGAGCAGGCGACTGGATGCTCCCCCTCACTTGCACATGACAGGGTGCGAGGATTTCGACTAAGTAGTAATTAGTGAAATAAGCATTCACCTGGATGCTTCCCCTCACTTGTACACGACAGGGTGCGAGGAATTCGACTAAGTAGTAATTAGTACAATAAGCATTCATCTGGATGCTCCCCCTCACTTGCACACGACTGAGTGCAAGAATTTCATATTTCAAGAAAGAGTACGAGCATTCGACTGGATGCTTCATTTACTTACACACGACTGGATGCAAGAAAATCTAACATGAAATAGAACGAGCATTCAACCGGATGCTCTTAAACTTCATATGTGAAGATTTATTTCGGCGAAAAATGCTAAATAGCAAAATCTAGTCATATCTCTCTTGATCGATAACAACAAGTTGTCTTCTATGACAAGTGTTTTATCTGGATCGTGAGAAAGAGCATATGTAATTCAAATATGGCTAATACTAGCTCGAAGCCATATATACTCTTTAGTAGTCTCATAGAGCACGAGATCAGAGTGATTCATTTGGAGTCATTCCAAGACCTCCAAGATATCGCCTTATTTCTAATGGTAAAGACATACCATGTTAGGAATATCTCTTATGCGGGTCTGATAAGTAACCGGTATCAGTATAACCGAAAAAGGGTTGCGTTAATTCGAGTACCGAAAGGGGTAGGTACACTCGATGACGCAAAATGGGATAAGACAAGCCCTTATCCACAGTTACCTTAAGATAATGGGAAAATGTCTTTTATGCCATTTCGATGGCAGCGTGTTAGCGCGATGTTGTGTCAAGCTATACCATTCACAACATACGAGATGTTCGTCCTAGCACATTAGGCCAAGTACAATGATGCGCTTATTGTACTTAGATATGAACATGATGGTTCAATATCTCTTCATCGTCTTATCAGGGACGGACTGGGTCTATATCAATGTCTAGTGATCGAACGATTATGGGAGAATCAGACGACTTAGCGTCATGATGACTAAAATGTCATAACACCTTCTGGGTGTAGTCTGAATCATGGACTTAGATTCAATCTTTACGGGACTCGATCATCGGGCTGAGTCACTACCGTGTCTTCCCAAGATCCTTCATCTCGAATGGCAAATCCAAAAATGGATCGCGTAATAAAACACGCAAGGGCATAAGTATCCCAAGCTAATCAAGTACTCACTTAGGCGGGTATACCACATCCGCTCAGATTATATTAATCCATATAGTGAACGTCTCATTTAATTGAGATCGTGTTCCATGGTCAGGAACTACTTGATTAAAGCATATGAAGTCACACAGGGACCTTCATCTATATTTCTGTCTAAATTCCCATAGAGATAAAACCGTGACCACATTCATGGCTGTATACTTAGTTTTTCGGAAATTACTAAATTGGTAAAGTAGGGGACTGTTATAATGTCCATTACGAAGAAATCAACCATCTCGTAATCAATTCCAAGGTGTGAGAGAAGTCCTGCGCTACTAGGAGAGCATTCTACAATGTCATTCTTCTCATCACTCTTCCTTACGAATAACCAAATAAACGAACTCGTTTAACATTGGTGGTGTTGGATCTACAGGTCCGAACCCACTTTCGCTAATGAGTCTACTTAGATTTCAAGTTTCCGTTAGTACACTCTATTCTCCGTTGACATCAGACAATTGTACATGGTTTCCTGTCATAATTTGTTCATATTATCAGTCGTCACTGAATATATGAACAAGTAATCAATGACAGTCTCGTTTCGCTTCAATATCGTCTAAGATATCATGATCGACAGATATTTCGAGATTCTTAGGATGAGGAGAAAATCACACATATTCTTGATCCTTTATAATATCGTGCGACAAACGAGTTTTAGTTCACCACCTCTGGGGCTGAATGAATTTGGAACCGGTCAACTTCCTCAAATCTTGGGAAGGATGACAGACTGACGGCCGACGGCAGCGTCCTTTGCTTGGCGGGTTGGGCCAAAGCAACGTGTTACGACAGGAACACGGCGTCCGACAGGGACGTCTATCCTTGCAAGCATTTTGCAGCGTTTTGCATTTAGTTAGACTTGAGGGAGTCTATGCACTTACTTATCACTAAGTGTAATTTTGGGGATTAAGCTAAGACCGAGTGGGTTATGCCACGTTACTTCAAGTCGTTCCTTATCAACGTTAAGGTGCAAATCTCCCCCTAACGACGGGGAGAACAGTCTTAGCGATGTCACTTTCTCATATCATGCAGTAAAGAGATCTCTTGCCAAGGTTACTCTATCAAATGATAGGCATGAGATTCATAATCGACTTATGTCACCTTCAGAGGTCCATATATTGAACGCTAAAGCGGCTCAATCAAAATATTAAGCACTCAAACAAGCATTCATATGAGGCGTCTGACTCATAACCAGTAACCAACTAGTACGCATTTAGTGTTTTGAGTGACTATGGGCCTCAGACGGGCCAATGTTGCAAAATAGCATGACCCCACATGAAAATACAAATCTTGGTGTGCAAGACCAAAAAGTGTGTGCAACCATTTGCAGTCGAATCATCAGACTTTCCATGAGTCCATTTGGGTCTGAACATAATCGACAGGATGTTCAATTTCAATTTCCAAACTCAAGTAATTCAAATCGAAATTTCGATTCTTACTCTTCGGAATTATCAAGTCGACTAGGCTTTTCAGGATAATCCGGATCATGAGCCATCAACTTAATGATAGGGCTAAAAGTTTGGGAAATGCTGCATTTCTGTGGACAACAATAATCATGTGACCTATTGTCGATGCATCAACCATAACCATTTATATTTATGGTCCGTCTTATGGTTGGATAAGTCCACAATAACTCCTTCAATTCTTTATAAGAATTCTACGAGTACTTTTCATGATCTTTACACATACAATTCGTTCAAAGTGAGCATTAGTGGCATTAATTTCGGATTAATCACGAAATATATCCTCAAAGAGAATCCAAATGCGATGCGATTATAAATCAACCATCGTATTTTGACCCGGGAATATATCATCCGGTCAATGCCACAATATAAAAATGCTCTTATCAATCGACGACAGGAGAATGACAGTACAGACAATCATGTCTTAGCATCTAAATCATTTATCATTCGATGACAGGCGAAATGATAAGGTAACTTTAAATGCTTTAAATAATGTGGTAGCAACCACTTGAAAAACATTTCAACTCCTCTAAAAATACGCTTTTGGTCGTATTGAATGGAGGCTATGTAAAGAAATTTTAATTATTTCATGAGCTATAACAGATAACACTGGTTTTCTCGAATATTTTATAACTCAACAAGGTACGGCAGGACCTACATGAGTATAAAACCTCATATTTGACAAATCAATTTGGTTTTTACCAAAGATTTTGATTTGGAACGGCAGGCCCAGAATCATTGTCACAAAGGACTTTTTTTAGGTAAGTAGTTGGTGAAATTATGTGGTACACGGTTACCCACTATTTCCAAAAAAAATTAACTACCCCACAAGTATTGCCTAAAATTCATAATTTAAAGTTTGATCACATTTGTCAAAGTAATTTGCTCAAAACACTTTAAATTATTTCGAGAAATTTCGTAAACATGCAAACCATAATCCAAAAGTATGTCCAAATGGAAAAATCATAATCCAAATGGAAAAACATAATCCAGATGAGCAAAAAAATGGCTCAATGATTTATCAAAATCAATAAAGAAAGGTACCAAACTTATTTGAGCCACAAAACCGGGGGTCTCAAGAGTTTCCTTTCAGTTATCTTTAACAACATTAGCATCGGTTTTTTCACCTTTATAATAGTTTTGAACTATTTAAGAAGTAACCGTGCATGACCTTTGTCTTTATAGAATATAATTGGCTCTTTGAGCATTATCTCTTGCTTTGTGACAACGGGCCATATTGTTCCTTTCAATTAGTGTCTTGGAGGACATTTAAGTCAAAAAAAACCCTAGAGAAAAAGAGAAAGAGTGCCGCCTCCCTCTCTTCCTATCTCCTCACCTTTCCACCATTAAAAAATCCTCTTATCATAACCATACATTACAATACTAACCCTAATGGGTTAGATATACTATCCATACACTTTTTGAAGAAACTATAGAGATCTGTCAACATATGGCGATTAACAAGGAAGACGAGGTGGCGATTAACAAGGAAAAAGAGGCATATAAACCAAGCTACGTATCAATCGTATCAGGTAAATCATCTACTGATAATGGATTAGATAGTAAAGTGGATTTAAGTTCTATTGAAATCAATGATATTCAACTGCCACTTAGACAAAGCAATAATAAGGGCTCAGAACCAGCTGTGATTTTTTCACAATTAGAACTCCAAAGGTCTGAGGTGCCTTTACAATTAGCACTTATAGCTAAGTTTAGCAAGGGTAGACAAAAAATAAAGAGTATTAGGGAACATATTGCTAAAAACTGGGGTTTGGAAAAGATGCCTATTGTAGGTTTAATTGACTATAGGCATGTCTTCATTAAAATGCTTAATACAAATGATTACAACAAAGCCTGGACTAGAACTTCACATGAGATGGAGGGGGCTTTATACAGAGTTTTTAAATGGACAAGTGATTTTTCACTTTTTAGGGAATCTGCCATAGCCCCTGTTTGGGTTAGAATCCCTCTGCTACCACTTAATTTCTGTGTACTTTCTTACCTGAAAGCTATTACTCAATCTTTAGGGGGTTTTTTAGAAGCAGACATAGCTACTCTTACCCATGTAAGACCTATGTATGCCAGAGTTTGTATTGAAATGGACCTAACAAAACCTAGGGTGTATAGAATTTGGATTGGCTCCTCTTTGGAGGAAGGGTATTGGCAAAGAATTGATTATGAAAAATCCCCCAAATACTGTAGTTTGTGTTATTTACAAGGACATGAACATTTTTAATGCAAAAGGGCTAGAAATGAATTTAGTTCAGGCAAACAAGAAGCAAAGACTACTACTGAAAATCTAAAAAAGGATAATAGCAAGACTGAAAATAGGGAAAATCGATGGAAAAAAGTAGGATTAAAACAGGCTTATATTGTAAAGAAACCAGTTCAGGGCTTGGTGATGGAGAATATAGACCCAAAAAGAAAATTTCTGAGAGAAGAAAAGGGAAAATGGGTAGAGATAGAAAGTGAGGAAGAAAAAGAGGACACAAACAACTCTTTTTTGGAAATAAATACTAGTTCTAAAGAATTGCAAGGAACTAATGAAGAACAAAACAACCTCATAATGGCTATTCTGAATACAAAGGAAGACTCTACAGCTATTAAGAGTTTGGGGGAAAACAAAACAGTGGAACAAAAGGAAAAAGGAAGTGAGGAGAATGGGGATACAATTATTATAAATGGGTCACAAAACAGGGGGATCCAAAATTTATGTCAGTCCTTTTCTGAACAAGTTTCAAACCTATCAAAAACAAACAAAGCAAAAAAAAGAGAGAGAAATAGGGCCAATAAACTGCATATCAAAAATTGGAAACTTAAAACTCCCCACGTGGCACACAATTAGAAAAACCAAGGCGAGATTCAATTAACCGAGATTCAGAAGCTGAAATTTCACCTCGACCATCGATAGGTTTAGCCAAGGCAAAGCTAAACATGAGCACTCTGGAAAATGAGAGTGATCCAAATACAGGGGATAGGGAAGAGGTATTGGTAATGCAGTCTGCTACTAAAATGATGGACACACTCCACCTGGACACTTGTGTGGAGTTAGGGGAGCAAGAGGAAGAAGAGGGCTACTACACAGATGCACCTAGAGTAAAGAGAGGGGTTAAGCCACCACAAAGATACTCACCTGAATGTAAAATTACCAAGAAGGTACAACTCAATCTCTTAAATGTATAATTACATCATTTGGAATGTAAGAGGCATTGCTAATGCATTCTCTCAGTCACAGCTAAGTAAATATATTAGTAAGTATAAAATTGATTTTTTTGCTATCTTAGAACCAATGCTTAATTTTGACAAAGCAGGCCCACTTGCAAAAAAGTTTCAAATGGATTTTGTTTTCTCAAACACTAATGAAGGAGGAAAAATTTGGTTTTTCTATAAAAAGGAGTTGGATATCACTGTTCTGCTTTCTACCTCTCAGTCTATTACCTTTCATTTCAAGTCTTCTAGTGAGTTTTTCATAACAGTAGTATATGCTAAATGTAACTATATAGCTAGAAGGGAATTGTGGAATGATCTGACCAGTTTGAACCTTAATAACAAACCTTGGAAAGTGGTAGGGGATTTTAACACTATTAGGTACGATCATGAGAAACTAGGAGGCAACAAAAAATCTAGTGCTGATAAAAAGGATTTCCTAGATTTCATTAGTAACAATGGTCTTATTAATATGGCACACACTGGTTCTATATATACTTGGAGTAGGATTAGCCTTGGTAAGGTAGTTTTTGAACAACTAGATAGGGCTTTGATTACTGCTAATTGGGAGACTAAATACCATAACATTAAGTTATCTGTTGCTGAAAGAACCGTTTCTGATCACTCAGCTCTCATTTTTACTACTATTTCAGCACCTACTTTTGGCCCCACTAACTTTAAGTTTTTCAGGATGTGGACTAAGCATGAGGGATTTTCTGAGATGGTGGCTAATAATTGGGGTATCTCTTGTAATTTAGAAGGCCTTGATAAATTCTGTTTCAAACTTAAAAGGCTAAAAAATTGTCTCAAAACTTGGAATAAAGAGGTTTTTGGTAATATTCATAGCAATCTAGCAAAGGCACAAGATGAATTAATTTTTGCTGAAAACCAACTTGTTATGGTGGGGGATGCCTACTGTGATAATTATAACAAAATTCTCAAAAATTACAATGACTTAGTTCTGCAGGAGGAAATCTTTTATAAACAAAAAGCCAGAGTTAAATGGCTAAAAGAGGGGGATAGAAATTCCAAGTTTTTTCATCAAATGTTAGAACACAAAAGAGCTAAAAGTAAGATTATGCAAATCAAACTGGCTGATGGGACCATCACTGAGGACTTAAAGGAGATTCAAAATGAGGCTGGTAATTTCTTTGCTACCCATTTCTCTTTCTCACCTGTTTCTTTTGATAATGATCTCTTTAATGTCATTCCTAATTTGATTAATGAGACTGATAACAATTTTCTTAATACTCTACCCAGTGATGAGGAAATCAAAACAGCCACTTTTGATATACCTAGTGATTCAGCCCCTGGCCCTGATGGCTTCTCTTCTTCTTTCTATATCCATTGTTGGGATATTGTCAAAAATGATCTGATAAAAGCAGTGCATAGTTTCTTTAAAGGCAAAACTTTACCTATGACTGTTGTTTCTTTTTTAATTATTTTAATCCCCAAAGTGGATAATCCCACAGATTTTACTCAATTTAGACCTATAAGCCTGTGTCAAGTTCTATACAAGATCATTTCTAAAATTCTTACTGCTAGACTGGCCAAGCTTTTACCTAAAATTATTTCTAAGAGCCAAAGTGGTTTTGTAGAAGGTAGACTTATTACAGATGCTATTTTACTGGCACAAGAGATGTTCAAACATCTAGGGGATAATGTTAGGGGGGCAATGTGGTTTTCAAACTTGATATGGCCAAAGCCTTTGATAGACTAAACTGGTATTTTCTTATAAAAGTTCTTGATTGTTTTGGTTTTTCCAAAAATTGGATAGGGCTTATTATGAGATGTGTAGCTAATGCTAAATATTCTATTTGTTTAAATGGAGTCTCCACTGGTTACTTTACTTCTGGTAAAGGTTTAAAACAAGGGGATCCTCTCTCCCCTCTCCTTTTTATTATTGCTGAAGAAGTTTTAAGTAGGGGGCTTAGTGATTTAATGATCAAAGGTATTTTGATGCCCTATAAAACCTGCATAAATGTAGAACCTATCTCTCATATTCTTTTTGCTGATGATGTTTTGATTTTTGCCAATGGTAGTAAATCCAATTTAGAACGGCTTATGTCTTTTATTAAAAAGTATGAACAGGCTTCTGGCCAAATGCTTAATAAAGCTAAAAGTGTTTTTTTGATTCACAAACCAAAGAATGGTAGGAAAAACATTATAGCCAGCACCACTGGTTTCAGTGAAGGCTCCCTACCTACTAAGTATCTAGGAATACCTCTACACAACACCAATCTTACCTCAAGGATGTATGATCCTCTTATTGATAAAATTGGCAAAAAAGTAGCTAGCTGGAAAGCAAATTTTTTATCTGCTGGGGCTAAATTAACTCTTATTAAACATGTCTTATCTTCCATGCCTCTGTATATACTTGCTGTCCTCAATCCCCCCAATATAGTTATTGACAAGATTGAAACCAAATTTGCTAACTTTTTTTGGGGAGAGACGGATGGTAAAACCAAGCATCACTGGCTGAGATGGGGAAAGTTATCTCTCCCTGTAAATGAAGGTGGAATAGGGGTGAGGAGTTTAAAAGAGTTTATGAAAGCACTGCATGCAAAACTCTGCTGGAGACTGATGGAATTTGATTCTCCTTGGACTGTCTTTATGTTTCAAAAATACTGTAGTAATAACCCTAATTGGAGTAATCAGGTGGTAAATGCTACACATTCATGTGTTTGGAAGATGATTAATCCTCATTTTAAAAAACTGGTTGATAATAGCTTATGGGATATTAAGGAGGGTTCCATTAGCTTTTGGTATGAAAACTGGTTAGGTGATGGCCCTCTTTGTCAGTATTTTACTGTTATTTTCCCAAATGTACTACTTAACCAGGTCATTACTAATAATGGTTGGGACACCAATTTGTTATGGCATATGGGGGGAAATGAGCTTTTACTTAAAGTTACCAGTAAAAATTTAGTTTTACAAAAAGGGGAGGATGTTAGATACTGGCCTTTTACTTTTAATGGTGATTTTACTGCAAAAACCTCCTATAATTTTATAAGGGAAAAAAAACCTATTCTTAATGTGGCCAAGTATATTTGGAACACTGTTTTACCCACTAAAATTAGTATTTTTTCTTGGAAGCTTTGGTACAATGCCATAAAACTTGATGAAAATCTTAAAATTTTTGGGATATGCACAGTCACCATGTGCTCTTGCTGTAGGGGTCACACTCTTGATACAGCTAATCATCTGTTTGGATCCAGTGATATTTGTAAACAGGTTTGGAGCTACTTTGCAAATGTTTTTGGTTTCAACATAGCCTTTACCCCTTGCTGGAAGCAAAATATGGTGAAATGGTGCAACCTATGTGACTCTTCTCAAATTGGTATGTTAGCTGTTTTAGTCCCATTCATTCTTATTTGGGAGATATGGCTTAGCAAGAACAAAAACAGATTTGATAATGAGAAAATGTGTGCTGAGACCATTATTAAAAAGGTGACTAAATGGCTACATGATCTAAATGTTTTGCTTAAACCAAAAAAACCTGCTAACAATTTTCATTGCCTGTCACTTATGTCTTTGAATATTAAAACTATCCACTGCAAAAGAAAAAAGGCAAAGTTGGTATGGTGGAATTGCCCTCTAACGGGTAGATTAAAATTAAACTTAGATGGCTCTTCACTTAGAAATGACTCTAGTGGCTGTGGTGGTATATTAAGAGACCATAAAGGAATGCTGGTTCTAGCATTTTCCAACTTTCTGGGCAAACAAACCAATATGTATGCTGAGATGATGACTCTTAAAGTTGGTTTGGTTATTTGCTACACTATGGGTTTCACAAATGTCATGGTGGAAACTGACTCTGAGAATATTGCTAATTGGTGGAATACCAAGTGCAATCCAGGCATTAAATTTGGTTCTATGTGGAGGGACATAACCCTTCTTATGGATTATGTGGGACTTACTGTCACTCATGCTTACAGAGAACAGAATCAAGTTGCGGATGGTTTGGCCAAAATGGGATCAAATGGGAATAATTTTATTACAGGCAGAGCTATAGATTTACCTAAGAAAACATATGCTGCCTATTATCTGGACCAAAAAAGCACACCTTGCCTAAGAGGCTGCTGTTTTAAGACCTAGAAAGGATTTTAAACTTTTTGTTTTAAAATCCCTGACTAATGATGAATTTTTTCTGAAGTAATACTGTACTACCAAAGCAACCTTTCAAGGAAGGCTACCAGCCTGAGATATGTTGTGTTTGGATTTGTATTATATAATGGATAAGAACAGATATCTAAAGCTCATGAGGATATTTTTTTGAAGCTTTTTGTTTTTGCTTGTTACTTTGTTCCTGGAACTCAAAGGCAACCTTTTGATGAAGACTTACGTCTGAAAAAATTGTGCTCTTTATATACTAATTAGTTTATTACAGTTAATGCAGGTACTGTAGAAAGAGTTATTTTCTCTGTTACTGCAATTTTAGTCTTTTCTGCAGTTTTAGGCAGTTATCAGTTGTATATTGCTAGGGGTGTGTAAAATGCTTTAACAGAACCAGACCTTCTGCAAATTAGAAACTAAAACCCTATGAATAAAAGCCTTAGATCACACTGATCTAGGTGATACAAGGTGGATGGGGTATAAGGAGAGGTTTTTATTCATTTGGGTGATTTTTTCTGGTGAAGCATGAGGTTTCTAGGGGGTCTTTTAAAGTCGTTTTCTCACCCTCCTAGCAATAATCTTTTGTATGGCTGTTTTTAGTCAAGTTTCATTATGGTGTAATGATGTAATGACCGCTATGGGGGTCTATCCCATAGAGACTCTATTTATATATGTTTTTGTTTGGAAAAAAAAATAAAAAATTAGTGTCTTGGAGCCACAGGTTTTCGATTTTGACGATTGTCTAAAATCTCGCTCGGCTAGGCGATTCATCGGGATCGCGACAGTTCGAGACAAATAACACTTGTCTCGGTTCTCGATTCGTGGAAAAAAAATGTAACGAAGAGCATTAATATCAGGCAAACAATTCGCCATTGACCCAATAGGAGTTTTACTCACCGGGGCAATTTTCTTATCCAATAACAGATGGGCGATAAAAGAACATTGGGAATATAAATTCACGATACTGCTTATGGAATACAATTTCCAAGCTAGTATTTTGGTGAAGGATTGCTCTAATATGTCAATTTCAGACATTTGGAATATCATCAACGCCTTATCTTTCATCTCGCGAGTAACAAACTCGTGTTTTAATCATCAAAGATGGCATGCAAAAAAATTTGGGCATCACATTTTTCACACATCAGGGTGAGTAACATGTGGTGACGGATTAAAATCAACGTTTAAACAGTCATTTCGCAAGTATGTTTTACGATTTTTCTCATCATAGATTGCATCCAACATGTGTTGGGAGTTCTGGATTATTTATCATATAAAACGACCGGTTTATGTTTATGGTTTGTACAAGCACAAACATATTTTCGAAACGACAGGTTCGAAAACATTAGTTTTGCTTCTCATGTGAATCGGTTCTCATTGATCGAACGACGGGTCGATACTGAAACACCAATTCGGCGAAACATACATCAATATATAAACACACTCGGGGAAATTATTATTTAGTCAAGCCCTTTTGGTAGCTCTAATTGAAAAACGACCAGGAAAGACGGTGAAGGTGGAGGGCACGAATGCCACTTAAAACCCGACCTCATTAGGATATCGACTTCCGCCTATATCTTTCCTAGACATCGTATCCAAATAGGTGAGCCTAGTTGGGAAATATTCATAATTTTTCTAACTTAAATGTGATAATATATGATTTCGCAAATTATCATGTTGTACACATATGGTCATGGCAGTAAATAAATACATAGATCGTACCTGCTTGCATGATTAAATAATATAGGAGTAGCATGATAGTACATATTAGCACAATCTAAATTTACCAGTTTACACGAAGCAAGATATTAATCAATATTTAATTATTCTATTGCTATTTGTGTAAGTTCTATACATGGTAACTAAATCATTCATGTAACTAATATATTTTATTTCATACATACATGATACATATCAGTTTAGCAATTTAAGAATATTACATGGTGATATTATCCAAGTTTGTTTCTAGCATGCGGTTTACTGGATTCCTCATATGACAATAATATATATAGATGGGCACAGCCATACATGCATAGGATTAGTACATATACCCATGGCAGGTTCTAATAGTTATTAAAATAACGTATTGGGGGTTTAGTCTTACGAATCATGCAACATATACATACAATTCTTTTTCCAGTGAACTCATGTGACAATATGTTACTATGCAATTGATTTCTACTAAAAAAAACACTTCGTTCATAATCAATTAAATGTATTTATGCTAGAATGCATATTTTCACCCAGTCAGATGTATAAATAAATTATGTACCGTACTTCGGGTATTTTATACAAGGTCGATATAGCAATAATCCGATTAAACCGGATAAACCTCAAGGTTTATTGATACCCAAAATCCGTACTCCGATCTCCGAGAGCAAAGTGTCGATAACGTGTTGTGAGTCTTATTAGCTCAGTATATATATTATATAGAAGAAATAGAGAGAACATAGAGAGAGAACACAGTAGGATTTATTAATCAGAATGTGTATGAATGAATGTGAAATAAAAGACCCCTAACCCTCTTTATATAGATAGAGGGGTAGGGTTATAAGCCCACTTGGGCCCATAAAGTACAAGCCCAATAGTCCAATAATATCCTACAACAATTTTTAAATTTCAGATGGGTTTCAAGTTCTAGTGATGAGAGTAGGCCGGCTTTGGCCCAAGTAAACCGAATCAGTTGGAACCGTTCCCTTTCCACCAAGTTCTAAATAAACTTGTTTGGATCAATTATAATTACATTGAAAGCCAAAGTTTTCATGGAAATAAATGCCATATAAATAAAAAATAAAATTTTATTCCAATAAAATTTGATAGTATAATCTAAGGTAATATATTAAATTCGAACCCCCCTTGTATATTCAAAAGCAACACACTCCTGTTCGTACATACGTAAATGAAATGGGCTATAGACTTAGATGGGCTTTAAGACAAAGTAAACAATTAAGGACCCACTAGTTATTCAAATGAAAACTCAAATAGATTTAGATTTAGTAATATTTTATTTTATTTTTAATTTTTTTTCAATCAGAATTGCTCATTATTATTAAAAATAACAAGCGGTCATAAAAGATTACTGTTTTGGTAACAGACTCCAAAAGCTAAAGAAAACATGGATACATAACACAAATTGCCCTACACTCGATCTATTTACCTAACATGTCCCACCGTTAACAACTAAAACAAAACTACCCAAATACGTAAGTATTAACAAATCCTGAACTAATGGTCCATACAAGTCGCTGAAATACTATCATGCGAGTCAACCGATTTGACGAAACACTGAGAAGTAAACCAAAGGTTGCCACTCAATAGACATAAAGTGACAATTAAAGGCATCAAAGAAACCAAATTACTCTACTTGGATGCGACTCAATAATCACCATCGTGATGCAAACACATTAAAACCCGATCTAAACAGGTCTAACAAGACGAATAAACTTGAATTTCTAACGAAACACTCAAATCGGTGTGTAATAGTCACTCAATCAACAAACCAATCAAACATATTCCACAATGCATTAGAGTTATGCACACAAAAAGTATGATATCATAAAAGTGAAAAATATCCGAATGTAGATAACCCAATAATTATATCACCAAACATCGCAACAAACAGAACAAGACATGTCACCACTCAAGTACAAGCCATAGTATCGAGAATATATCATACAAACAACAAAAAGTAAATAAAGTATAGCTATCAAGGGTTGAATGATCCACCAACACACGCTCAAATTTATACAAAAGATAAATGCAACCTCCTGACAGTAAAGTGAGCACACGAGACATGCCAGAAACATCAATTTTAGAACGGTAAAGCGACTTCTTAAGGTCACTACTAGGCTCAGTTATTTAAGTAACATCGAGGTGCTAACATACTAGTAAACCCGATCCGAGAATAACGACCCAGACCGAAAATTCAAAAAAGCAGTCCGAATCTAAACCAATGAATCGATTACCCGCACAACCCATGTCGAAACCAGGAAGCAAATGATCTAGAATACAAAGCAAGAGTGTAGATGATATAAAATCATAACATGAGACTGGTTATCGAAGCTGACGGGGAGGGTAAAGCAAATATAGAAAAGACAATTTTATAAAAGTTTTAGAAGACGTTTGGTATGAGGGAAGAAAATAAAACGGAGATGGATGGAATGGGTAGAGAAAAGGAGGTGAGAGAATAGAAGCAAAAAAGAGGAGGTGGCAACAGCGGATTTAAAACCACGATAGTAGATCTAAATCTATGATGAGAAAAAGAAGAGGGAAGAGATGAGGGAGAAGAAGGAGGGGAAGAGGGGTTGTATCTGGCCCGGGGGTTGGATAGGTACGGTGGCTGTCTCCCACCCTAGGCGGTGGTATTGGATCACTAGATCTATGGTTAGAGAGGGGTGGTGGCTGCGATAAGAGAGGTTTATGACTTGGTGGAGATGTATTAGATGATTAATTTAAAAATGATTAGTAGTAATACTTTAATTAAATAACGGTTGATTATTCAATCAAATAAGTTAATCTAAACCCCCACCTCAAATGGTCCATTTAGAACCAATTTTTAATTTATTTAGTTGTTTTTATCCAACTGCCGAGGCTACAAAGAAATGTCCAAGTCACTCACAATGCCGTGGTTAATTATTTGCACACATCTCTCAGCAGCAGGAAAAAAGAACAGTAAGAAATGTGTGCAAATAATTTTTATTAACTATGCCAGCCGGTTCTTTTATCATCTGCCGAATTTGACATTATAAAGTTGCTTAATAAAGATAAGTGTTTCAACTTTCTAAATGTAATCAACTTCCACACACAGAAAAAAGATATTCATGAAGTAATTTTCCCCTTACCTGTAATTACGCTTTTATTTATTTGTGTAACAACTAACAAATCCTTTGACAATATACAAAATGTTGTAAAATGTCACTAATATATATAATACATACATCATCATGTGTATGCTGTCATTGTCAAATAGGATATCAATATTACTATAATTATAATCTTTGTTTAATAGAAAAATTTATCATTGGTCTGATAGAACATCAAAGTCGTGATCCAAATCTTTCTTTAACAGTGTTCTAGATTAGTTTTCAAAATTGGTGTCCTTGTTAAATTTTATTATGTGCGTCTCTTTCTCCTGTATTGTTGCTTTAGTTGACTTTAACTTTGGCTTTGATAATAATTAAAAAAAATAATTCGCATTGATAATTAAGCAACTGTTATGGGATATTATTGATTATCTTTATTGTTATTTTATGGGCGTTTATTTGAGCATATATTAGGTTTTCTTAACATATGTGATCCTACTCTCTATTATATAATGAGCGTTATGTGGTCTCTTGATTTATGTTTATACACTCATATTAATAAATAAATAATTCATTTGTTGTCTCTCTATATTCTCTCTCTATATCTATATACATATACATGTGAGCTAATATATCATACAACACGTTATCGACACTTTGCTTGCGGAGACTAGAGTATAATCTTGGAGATTGTAATAAAAGCTATGAATTTGGTATATACAATATAAATCTTGAGTTTTATCCGGGTTTTATTAGATTATTGCTAGACCGACTTTCACCAAACAAAAACCAGGAGTAAGGTACACAAATATTTTAACCTTGATAAAACTCCACGATATTGTAACTGTACGGATTAAAATATGTTATTGTTGCATGATATTTACATGCCTAATTTAGTCGTACTACATGCGTGAATAGGGTTTCTTATGAAACGATATTTATATATAATAATATGATCAATTAACAAAACATACTGCTTTTGAAACTAAATTAACAAAAACATACCCAAAAAATTCTAATTAAAAAAACTTACGCAAACGTTTACCCTAATTTGTATATTTCATACCCTTATTCCAAAAGTTCATACCCTTATTTCAAAAGTTCATAACCTAATTTGTATATTTTTATACATTTATTTCAAAAGTGCATACCCTTATTTCAAAAATTCATACCCTAATTCGTAAAGTTTATACCCTAATTCGTAAAGTTCATACCCCAATTTGCAGAATTCATATTATTATTTACATAATTTATATTCATAATTTTTAACTACATAACCTCAATTCACGGAATTTATACACTTATTTTTCAAGCTTATACATTAGTTAACAGATCCAACCATTTTCCGTTCTCCGATCTCTAACTACCATGCCGTCATCATGGGCCTCTCTTTTGACGACCGTATTTTCATTGGCATCAACCTTGAGTTTTTGAGCTCGCTCTATACTTTCGCCGTCCACTCCGACGGATGTCTCCGTCTCAATCTCTATTGAATACATAAATCGGAGAGAGAGAGAGGGAGGAGGAGAGAAAAATCGGAAAGAGAGAGTGAGGAGAAGACAGAGATCGGAAAGAGAGAGGAATGAGCAAAAATCAGAGAGAGCGATAAGGAGGAGGAGAGAGAGATCGAGAGAGAGGAAAAAAGAGATCGGAGAGAGAGTGAGAGGAGAAGAGAGAGAAATAAAAGATAGAGAGGGATGAATGAGAATTTTTATTTTTTATTAATTATTAATTGAATGTATGTTTTTTATAATTTAACTTTTGAGAGTATGTTTTTGTTAATATAATATGTGTATGGTATGTTTATGTTAATTGCCCCTATTTTATATTTATATCCTGTACCGTAAAGCATGCTTGCAATTGTTCTTTTGTATAGATGATAATCTAAATGGATTAGAATAAAAGAAAAACTATCAAACATGTGTTATACTAATACGTACATATAATTGTGTTTAGTATAAATCCTAAATCATGTAATTATGAACATATAGTTATAAGTTGGACTGAATATGTCATGAATTGAAACCAGTAATACTATTTTGTAATTTGCTGAAATTATAGGCTGAGCTGTTAATTACTTAAGGACCAATCTGTAATTTTTTAGAATTTATGGACTGTGTATGTAATAATACTAAACATAAACTAGCTTATAGTAAATACACTCAGGATCCCTGTAGTTTAACCTTGTATACATAATAGTATGTAGATGAGTACACATTCGCCTAGTATATGGCCTAAGCATATAAAGGTAGATATTGCTAATCTGTAATTCGGAAATTGCCATATATTCAATCAAATCATAATTTACACATATAGTAATAGAATAATAAAAATATTGAGTTATATCTTACTTGTGTAACTTGCTAGATTTAGATTGATGACCTTAATTTTATTTACTTATTATGGAATATGTACTGCCATGTACACATGTGTACAATATACTAATTTGCGAAATCATATATTTTTACATTTAAGTTGAAAATATTATGAACATTCCCCAAATAGGCTCAGGTATTTGGATACAATGTGTAGGAAAGATATAGGCGGAAGTCGTTATCCTAATGAGGTCAGGTTTGAAGTGGCATTCGTGCACTCTACCCTCACCGTCTTTCCTGGTCGTGTTCAACTAGAGCTACCAAAAGGGGTTGACTAAATAATAATTTTCCCGATTGTGTTGATATAGTGATGTATGTTTCGCCGAATTGGTATCTCGGTATCGACCCGTTGATCGATCAACGAGTACCTATTCATATTAAAAGCAAAACTATTTTTGAACATGTCGTTTCGAAATAAAGTTTGTGCTTGAGCAAACAATAAACATATAAACCGGTCGGTTTTATATGATAACTAATTTAGAACTCACAACACATGTTGGATGTCATCTATGATGAAGAAAATTGCAAAACATACTTGCAAAATGACTGTTTAGACGTTGATATTATTCCGTCACCACATGTTAGTCCTCCTGATGTGTTCAAATGTGAAGCCCAAATATTTTTTGTATGCCATCTTTGATGAGTAAAACAGAAGGTTGTTGTGTCTCATAAGATGAAGGCTAAGGTGTCGATTTACTCCGCCGCCACATTTGAGACATGATGACGTCTATGGTGAATAAATATTGAAATTGACATATTGGAGCGATCTTTCACCAAAATACTAGCTTGGAAAGCCTATTCCATAAGTAGTATTGTGAATTTATATTCAGTATGTTCTTTTAGCTCATCGCCCACCTATTATTGGATAAGAAAATTGCCACGACGAGCAGTTTTTAATCCTATTGGGTCACTGTAGAATTGTTTTCCTAATACTAAAGCTTTTCATGGAATTTTTTCTCGAATCAAGAACCGAGACCAGGGTTAATTGTCTCGAACTGTCGCGAGATTAATACTCGCCTAGCCAAGCGAGATTTAGACAATTGTCAAAACCGAAGATTTTTTTTGTCCACATAAATGCAGCACTACCCAAATTATGATCACATGATTTTTTTTGTCCACATAAATGCAGCACTACCCAAATTCTAAGACAAATCATTAAATTGATAACTTATAATCCGGATTATCTTGAAAAGTCTAGTCGACTTGATAATGCCGAAGAGTTAAATAGAAATTTAGATTTGTATAATTGACTTGGGGAATTGAAATTGAACATTCAGAAGATTATGTTCAGACCTAAAATGAACTCATAGAAACTTTAAGCAGATGCAAATGTTTGCACGCATGATTTGGTGATGCGTACCAATATATCTATTTTTGTATGGGGTCATAATATATTGTATATTGCTGCATTGATCCGTCTGAGGCCCATAGTCGCTCAAACACTATATACGTACCAGCTGGTTACTGGTTATAAGTCAGAAGTCTCATATGAACGCGTGTTTGAGTGCTTAATATTTTGATTGAGCCGCTAAAGCGTTTAAAATATGGACCTCTAGAAATCGGGGACATACGTCAATTATGAATCCTCTACCTAGCATTTGATAGAGTAACATTGAAAAGCGATCTATTTACCGCAAGAAATGCACAAGTAACATTGCTAATATTGTACTCCCCACCGTTAGGGAGAGATTTTGCACGTTAACGTTGATAAGAAAAGACACAAAGTAACGTGGTATTAACCCACTCAGTCTTAGCTTGATCCCCAAATTGCACTTAGTGATAAGTAAGTGCATAGACTCCCTCAAGTCTAGTCAAATGCCAGTTGCATTCAATGACTTTATGAAATATCATGAGATCATTTATACATGCTGCAAAAATGCTTGCAAGGAAAGTCGTCCCTGAAAGACGATGTGTTCCTGTTGTAAAACGTTGCTTTGGCCGAACCCGCCAAGCAAATGATACTGTCGTCGGCTGTCCAGTTTGTCGTCCTTCCGAATAACGAGAAAGTTGACAGGTTTTTAATTCGTTCAGCCCCTGAAGAGGTGAACTGAAACTCGTTTATCGCATAAGATTATAAAGGGTCAAGGAGATGTGTGATCCCTCCTCATCCTAAGAATCTCGAAATATTTGTCGATCATGATATCTTAGACGATATTGATGCGAAACGAACTGTCATCGATAGTTGTTCATATATTCGGTGACGATTGATAATATAAGCAAATGATGATGGGGAACCACATACCGTTGCTAGAAGTTAACAAAGATCAGACTGGCCTAATGGAAACTCACAATCCAAGTAAAGTTCCTTAGCAAAAGGAGTGTTCGGACCTGTAGCTCCAACACTGCCAATGTTAAACGAGTTCGTTTATTTGGTTAATCGTAAGGAAGCATGATGAGAATAATGAGACTATATCAGTACTCACCTTGTAGCGCAAAACTTCTCTCACAACTTGGAATTGATTACGAAATGGTTTACTTTCTCGTAATTGACGTTATAATGGTCCACTACTTTATTAGTTTAGTAGTTTCTAGAAAACTGAGTGCAGCTATGAATGTGGTCATATTTGATCTCTTTGGGGATTTAGACAATGAGATGTAGACGAAATTCACTGTGTGATTTTATGTGCTTGAATCAAGTAGTTTCTGACAACGGAACACGTTCTCAATTAAATGAGACATTCACTGTATGGATTAATATAATCCGAGTGGATTTCGTATGCCTTCCTAAGTGAGTCCTTGACCAGCTTGGGATACTTTAACAGGTATTATGCCTTTGCATGTTTTGAAGCAATCCACATTTTGGATTTGTCTTTGAGATGAAAGATCTTGGAAAGACACGATAGTGACTTGGCCTGATGATCGAGTCCCGTAAATATTAAATCTAAGTCTATGATTCAGACTATACCAAGAAGTTGTTATGACGCTTTAGTCATCATGACGCTAAGTCGTCAGATTCTTCCATGATCATTTGATCACTAGACATTGATATAGACCCGATCAGTCCCTGATGACAGGATGAAGAGATATTGAACCATGATGTTCATATCTAAGTACAATAAGCGCATCATTATATTTTTTCTAATGTACTAGGATGAACATCTCGTTTGTTGTGAATGGTATAGCTTGACACAGTATCGCGCTAACACGATGCCACCAAAATGTCACTAAAGACATATTCCGTTAACTTATGGTAATTTTGGAAAATAGGCCTGCTTATCCTGTTTCGCGTTGTCGAGTGTACCTGGCCTTTTGGTACTTGACTTAACGCCACCCTTTTTTCAGTTATATCAATGCTAGTTACTTATCAAACCAGTATAAGGGATATTTCTTACTTGGTTTGTCTTTACCAGTAGGAATAAGGCGATATCGTGGAGGTCTTGGAAAGACTCCAAACGAATCACTCAGAACTACTCATGCTCTATGAGCCGACTAGAGAGCGTATATGGTTTCGAGTTTATATTAACCATATATGAAGTGCATGTGTACTATCTCACGATCCAGACAAAGCACTTGTCATATTTGAGGATAAGTTGTTGTTATCGAACAAGAGAGACATGACTAGATTATGCTATTTAGCATTTCTCGTCGAAATAAATCCTCACATATGAAGTTTAAGAGCATCCCGTTGAACGCTCGTTCTATTCCATGTTAGATTTTCTTCCATACAATCGTGTGCAAGTAAATGAAGCATCCCGATGAATGCTCGTGTTGATTAACACTTGTGAGTATACTATTTTGTGCTTAGACCAAGGGTTTGTCCCCCTTGGTTTACCTTGGCCATGTTTTAATGCGACACAATCAATCACAACTATCATAGTTTGTCAAATTTATCTTGAGACATTTTATGTTCAAGATGAATTCTCGCATCCTGTTGAGTGCAAGTGAGGGTGAGTGCAAGATTAATTCTCACATCCTTAGTCCAAGATTTTCTTCCCACTGGGTTTTTCTCGGCAAGAACTTTAGCGAGACACGTTTCCATCATGTCTCGCTTAAGATTGCCAAAATTAGGAGGAGTATTCTGTTATATATTTTTTACCATTGTGTACTCTTTTACCCTTCGATTGGAGGTTTTTTCCACTGAGTTTACTCTGTTAAGGTTTTGACGAGTCACATGTTTTGTGGTTGATCCCTACTACTACCACTGTTGCACTTTTTTTTAGTTGATCATAGATGTTCCTTGGTAAGGTTTTGATGAGCGACACTATATTTGTGGTTAGTGACCTACATGGTATTTTGACGTATATCATTCGGCTACACAATTTCTCATAGGTATCGGTTTTGTCCCACACTAGGTTTTCCTGTCCTAAGTTTTTATGTGTTTTATCACTGCGAATGAACTCAATTCAGATCAACTGCATGAAGACAAAGAAATCAAGACGTACAAAGAATAGTGTTGTAGGATATTATTGGCCATATTGGGCCTTATTATCTGGGCATTTACTCGGGCCTATATTGGGCTTTCCTATCATATGTAACTCTACCATCTATTATATAAAGAGGGTTATGGGGTCTCTTGATGTATTTCTGTACATTCATATTAATTAATAAACAATTTGTTTTTTGTCTCCCTATATTCTCTCTCTATATCTATATACATATATATATGAACTAATATGTCATAGAATAGCAACTAATATTTGAAGTTAAATATACATCTATGTTTCATTTTTGTGGGTGGAAAGCAAGCCTGTATTAAGCCAAAGTCTCGAAACAAATGTTCGAAGGCTACAGACGAGTCTACGGGTTAGCGCCTCATTGCAAGTAAGCCAAGCAACACTAATAAATCTACTACACATTTGAATCTATTCAAGTTATTAGTAACTAAAACTTTGACATTTTTAACAAATTTGCTGGTGAAGATATGATATCTTGATATATTCTAGCATTTATATCTCGCCAAATACAATAAATGGCGAACGTGATAAGAATACCAGTCAATGAATCGGATGATGTTTTCTCTCTAGAATGTGATTTCACCCACCACATATCAAAGACCCAAGGACTTTCAAAAGCAACTAATCCCGACTTTGAAAGTAGAATACGCCATATACGCCGAGAATAAGAAAAATCAAATAAAGTACTTTAATGCCAACCTAGTTGGAAATATGAAATTTGTGAGCGAGTTTCCTTTATAGAATATCAGGCAATACAAGTTTTCTGTAATATAAAGATATTACATAAAACAATTTCCAATGCAAGTTTCTTATAAGTAATAATGGTCTTTCTTAAATTGTGTCATTTGCCGTAATGGACTTATAAATCGAAACGGAGTGAGTTTTTGTGTGTTAATTAGTAACAATGTTTTCCGAAATTTTTGTGTCGACTGGGATATTCCCTGAATAACATATGTATGAAGTATTTCCAAACATGTAAAAAGAAAACCTTTTACTAGCTGTCCAATTCAGAAAAAACCTACAATTTTGGCATTTTATGTAAGAATTATATCTCCACGTGACATATATTGTAAAAATATTATTTATATTATAAAAGGTTTAAATATATCTAGGTTTATGGAATAATATATTATGTAATATCTTATGTAATCATATCCTATTTATAGACATATAATATATGATTTGGTATATATTGTTTAAAACAATCAAATCTCTACACATTGATAGATTGTGTAGAATGGAGTTTTATACGGAAAGTGCTCCTCTCTCCGCCTATAAAACAATACAAGTCTTATGTATTTATCATCACAATTACAGTATTATAGTTTAAGACTTGTCGTATAGATAATGTTAGGAGAGATAAATCCATACCTTCCCAACACAATAAGCACATCTATATTGACGACTAGATTTTCCAAAATATTGGGGGCAAATCTCTCTTGTCTGGGGCATTTTGTCCAGTCACTGTGCACACAAGCAATTTTATTTTATTGTAAAACTGTCATGCCCCGAAATTCAAAAAACGGACATCAATGTGTGACCTTTTAAACAAAAGGAAAAAAAAGCTGTTGATAAAAAATTTAACTTTTAAAAGAAAACAATTTGCGAGCTAAAGGAATAATTAAACGAATGAACTAAAAATGTTTGTCAAACGCGGCTACAAGACAATATGGTTTTAACAGATTTATAAAAGAAAAAGATACCAAACGAATGTAATTTGCCCGTAGGCTACAACCTCAAAAATTGGTCTAATTAAAAAGAAAGCAACCTAAAGAAGCCCATGTAATACCTTGCTAATGTTCCTATCCAAATGCATCAACCTAAGTTGTACCTGAAAGACAAAACTATAACGGTGAGTCCCACGCACATACATAGACGGGGCGGCACAACACAGGATACCGTCACTCCATCCAATAAATGCAAGAACTCAAAAACAACAACTATAATAGCAACGTATCAAAAAAAAATGTAATAGCATCATATAACGAAATAAATTAAATAACTCCAACACACATCTATAACACACATGGACCTCTCACGCCACTTATCTCAGTCCGTAAGGTAGGTCATGGCTCGTCTTATGCCCCCGGTATAGGGAGAGACATAGACCATTACTAACATATAAATATTTAAAGTACGCACTGGACCGCTCACGCCACTCGTCACAGTCCGTAAGACGAGTCATTCTCTATACCCATCAGCTCGTCTTATGTCCCCGGTATAGGGAGAGACATAGACCCTTGCCAACATATAAATATTTAAAGTGCAAACTAGGACCTCTCACGCCACTCGCCACAGTCCGTAAGACGAGTCATTCCCTATAACACTCGAGCCGTCTTATGCCCCCGGTATAGGGAGAGACATAGACCATTGTCAATAAATAAATTACCAGGCATCGGCCAATAATATTATAGCATTCAATTATCACAATTCCCAACAAAATCACATAATCCAAACAAGTCCAACACTATAAAATCTCATTCAGGCATTTTAACAAACACATTGTATGCGTAAACTACAACTCATCTTTATTTAACATAAAATTTACCCAATTTCATCAACAACTATAATAACACATAACAACTCATAAAAATACACAATCCCATCTATATTCTCATTAATTCGACATTCATATGTCTAAATTCCCAATTATCAAATTCAAATAAGTGAACCAAAACAGCAACACATAAAATCCAATTAACAATTTAATAGAATATAATTGAGATAAAAGAAAAACCCCAATTTTATAAAACGTAAAGTCTAACCCTAACATACAACCTCGTCCAGTCGCAATGGATAACGCCCGTTATCTTAGTTCGTAGAGAAGATGTTGTTGAACTTAGAGTTCAATAATAGATTTTGATTATAACTTTGATTATGTTTTTAATGATTTTACGATTTCGATGATATAACGCTTGTCTTTTCCAAAAGTTGTAAATGAAAATTCAAGCACGCCAGAAAGATAGAGCTCAGAAAAACAAAGCCACAGGTTCAGACGGAAGCAAAATCGGAGCTAAAACGAAGAAGATACAAGCTTTCGAAGAAAACCGAGAACAGAAGAAAAACGACCGATCATCTGTACAAAAACGACCGATCGTTTTTGTACCAAAATATTCCAGTGAGCAGGTCGAAAAAACGACCGATCGTTTCTCAGAAACGACCGATCGTTTTCTGAAAAACGATCGATCGACTGTAGAGAATGACCGATCGTTTTCTACAGATTTCGAAAACAGCTTTTCAGCTTATTCTGGAAAATAGCTTAAACCACTGAATAAAAGCCTCAACCACTGCCAACGGTCATATACAGAAAAACAGACTTTTGGTCTATATAAACCAACCCAATCTCTCTTCCAAAAACACCAATCAACACACCAATTATCATCCTTCAATCCCTATATACAAAACCTTAAATATCACCATTTTGGTGTATATATTCAAAAAGAGGGAAAATTGAAGAAAAAGAGAGTCAAGCTCAAACATCATCATTCTCACCAATTAGCTTATTTAGAAGCAATTAGAATAGTGAGTGTAGTTACATTATTGTAACAAAATTGTAACGAGTGTTTTATAAACTCATTTGTGAGCGAGTGATCGGGTAGAGGCTTTGTAAGCGAGTTGCTTAAAAGCTTTAGGTCTTTTCATTTCGGGACACTCATAAAGTGAGGGGGAGCCTAATCGGTTGATTAGCTCGATAGGATTGTAATATCCGAAAGAAGATTTTTAGTGAAATACTCGGTAGTACCAAGGAGAGGACGTAGGCACGTTTTGCCGAACCTCTATAAATCACGGTGTCATTTTCTTTCCCTTACTATTTACTTTCCGCAACTTATATTTTTGTGATTGTGCACATGTTTAAATTCATTCATATATTTCCATAGCACATTTATTGTCGCAATAATATATATTGAGGTAGTAGGGTTGTTAATCACGCTTAGAAGTTTAATTCCGCGAAAAGCGGTAAAAACCTTATTCACCCCCCCCCCCTCTAAGTTTTTAGCCGCACCGGGGCCAACAGATGCTTCCGGTAAAAATCCGCTAAAGTGGTTTCTTCTTCTTCTTCCTAAGAATTGGAATCTCTGTTTTCTCTCTTTTCTCTTTTTGTTTTTGGTTTTCTGTTTTGAAAGTGGGCTGAAAATTGGTTTACGTGAAACTGTTTTGAGGGAGTTTGGGGAAGCGAACTATTTGGTCCCCAAAATTCTAAAAGTTAACTCATGATCAAAACTATTATTTTACTACTCAAAAATAACAAATATTTAGAAACAAATCTATTGGGTCCTTTTTATTTATAAAATTAGTAACAGGTTTTAAAAATAAAGTTTTTCGGAAGTGTTTCGGTTTTTGGCTAAAAATTAGTATAAAACGTTTTTGGATAGATTAAATAATAAATAAAACCATTTATAAAAATCCAGGATGTTATAAAAACGTCCTAGTATAGGGCATTTTGCTAAATCACCAGCCATGTCATCGATAACGGAGCCAAATGCCCCACGCAAGTGAGACTTGCTGACGTGGCACTAATGACGATGCAAAATGCCCTTGACAAATGAGACTTGCTGACATGTCACTGATGACGACGCAAAATGCACTAGTCAAAGGAGACTTGCTGACATGTCTATGACACTACAAAATAATATTTCATTTAGTGAGAGTAAAAAACTGTCACAAGTCTGTCACTAATTTAAAAATTTATCACAAATCTGTCGCAAATTGACTAAACTGTCACAAAGCCGTCACAAAAACCGTCGCTAATAAGCTCGTAACAAAAAATACCGTCACTAATCTCGTTGCTATTTGAGTATTTTTTTATAGTGTGATGACGGTGCAAAACACGTTATGCAAGAGACACTTGCTTATTTGACAATAAAATATGACTCATTATCATGGGAATATCACATGCAGGCATGTCGTTCTAAACAAGGACGATTTGCATCTATTTTTCAGAAAGGTTTTGATGCAGGACGGAAGAGTAAAATAAAATAAAAAGATCTTGTTTGTAACACACGAACAGGTATTTGCTCTAAAATGTTTGAACGGACATGGATGATGATTAAGTAAAATGTCCTAGGCTTGGGCGTGTTACAATAAAAATAAAAATTGCTTGTGTCTGCGGACAAAATGCCCCAGACAAGGGAGATAATTCTATATTCATAATATTAAGTTTGTGATTATCATGAATTTGAAGATCCTAACTATAATGTTTGTTTATATATCATCATGTAAGTAACTTAAATTTTATTTTATTGTACACGGAAACAATACACAAGCATATAATCACCTGCAATAGAAGAAGCATATATACCCCAAACATCATGACAGGGACACAAATGCAGCAATGAGTGATATATATGTACATAGGCAATAAAAGCTGGAACAGGAAGAACATATAATCAGATAAACTTGATACAAGTGTCTCCATTATGAATTGATGGTACAGATTCTATTTTTATTACAATTTTCATAATAGTTTTAATTAATAAAACTTTGACATATTATTTCATTTATTATTTTTGGAGCAGTCCCTCAAATCATCAATAGACTATACATGCGGCATATTTCACCATTTAGTTTCTAAAACCATGGAAACACGGTCGGTTCTAAGGTTTTTTTTTGGCTCCGTGCAACATGAAAAAAAAATTTGTCCTTAATGACATCTAGTCCACCGGGAAAATATTTAGTTTGTAAACAAGAAAAATTTAAAGGACAAGAATCAATATAAGTTGAATAGTGATATTTATAAGTGTAGGTTTTTGATATATCGATGACAAACATTCATGATTCCTCACTTTTTAATTTCTTAAAAACAACCACTTGGTATTGTTATATCTACTGCATAATATTATGTTCTTTATATTAAGCTTCTTACCAGTTTACTCCCTTCTAATTTGATTTTAAATAATTGGCGAACACTACATCTTTTTATTTACTTACCAGTCTAATTCAGATCGTGTCGTTGATAGTTTGGATGATTATTTTCTATTAGATGAACACTTACATATACCACGTAACGTATTCAAGGAAATACTTGATACAACTGGATGCTAATTGAGATTTTTTTGTGTATTTAAAGTCGATTATCTACGACAACGTACGTTGCTCTTATATTAAGAAAGGTTTGCGGGGTTGGAGTTATATGCTTGTGAGTTTGCCAGTTTGGTAGATGAATTAATATTATTTATATATGTATGGATTAAGTTTGTGCAAGAGAGTTATACATACGAGTTTAAGAATTCACTTGATCTGTAGTGAAGATTGTTGATATAATCGATATCTTTTGTTCATGATAAAAGAATTAATTGAAGTTGCAGATTTTGTTCTTTTTGCTTGGCGTTTATTGGGCAGAATAAGTGAAACAAGGGTTGAGAAAGAGAATACGTGGTTTAGTTTGACCTTATAAAAAAGCAACAAACAAGTTGAATATTTGATCCTTCAATTATTTATGATGGATTTGAGTTCTATGCTCGGTACTCTTTTTTAACCAAAACAAGAAAAAGGTTTAGCTAATTATATAGACTCCAAACTTTTTATGTACCAAAAAAATAGACTCTATAGTTTTTGCTTTTGCATGCAAATCCCAAAGGACAGAGATTTGTTTTCCTTTAAACAACCGGTGGTTTTTATAACTACACATTTTATACCTCTTATTATTTACTACATAATTAAAGTTCACATATATTGCTATATTGGACTAATTTAAGTTATGCCACATAAACACCCATTAGTGTCACTAGCTAAAACTCTTGCTAGATGTAGCAAGCAAGATAGAAAGTGTTTGGTGAACCATTGTTAATTCAAGTCATTTACATGTTTTAATTTATTGTTTATTTATTATTTGTTTAATGTGGTGGGATATACTTTATGAATATTGTTAGCTAAAACTAACATATCTAATGTGTAATAAAAACACTAGATAAATATAATATATATATATATGTCACTTAGAATGTAACTTTTTACCCGTATATTAAAATTTTGTTAGATAAAACTAACATTAACAAGGTAGACGGTTTTACTAACCACAGGTGGGAAGTTGACTTGCTAAATACTAGTAAATACAAGAGAAAAAGGTAGTACTACTTCTAAATTAACAAAATGGTTTAAGTGGATTTGTTAGATTTGACATCTTAGTTTACCTTCATTTATGTTTAAACCAATAGAGTTGACAATCAGTTCTTTCTTAAGGAATTTATATATCTTATAAAGTTGTTAAGTACTAGATTAGGCAATGACTTTGAATACACACATGACACACCTACATAAATTGGGTACTTTTAGTTGTCCTTCTGTTTATTTCTAATTTCTATTGCATTTTATTTACAATGAATATCACACATCATAATGAAACTTAAATTGCCCAAACTAATTTGTGAATATTGGGAATAATATAGAAATTAAAACAGTTAGAAAAAACGTAAATACACGAAAGGCTAATTATAGTTCCCCTCTCTCAACGGTTTCTTTAAGAAACTTTACAACACATACATAGATACAGGTTATGGAAACTATATGAAACCCAATGTAGTGATGGCTGACAACCTAAGGAACGGTAAGACGATGATAACGCAAAGGGAAAACCCTAATCATCATGGGTGAAGAGCTGAAGAAAGAGAGAGAGAGATAGAGGCAGCTGAGACGTGGCACTATTTAGTTTGTCTTATTATTTTTAATTTAGGACCTCTATGTAATTAGTCTAAAGAACTATGTTATTTCTGTTATTTATTTTGAACCGTAGGATTAGATTGGATTGGGTTAATCTCAGCCATTGGATACAACAGTTACTAATTACAGTAACTGCCCACTACTTGAAGTTTCAGTTATTTCCTAATGAGTATTTATACTCTAAAATGTAGTAGTTTCAGATATATAAAGAAATTTGCGTTTTTTGTTACATTCACATTTGCAAATTCTGCAAATTCTAACCTGAACCTTAACAAATTGGTATCAGAGCCTTACGATGGCCGGAAAAAAATCACAAGCATCACAACAACCCCCGGCAACACCCTTCCAACAAGTGAACCAACCTTTAGACCAACCAGAAAACCAAAATACAATGACCACTGATCAGAAATTAGATCAGTTACAAGCATTGATACAGGCAAGTTTACAAGACACACAAAAAATGCAGGATGACAAGATAGTTTTGTAAAATCAAATTGCACAAATGAATTTTCAACTACAGCAAGTCAGTTTTCTTTACAACCAAGTGAAAGGGGAAGATGGAGATATGCCAGAAACCTCAGCAAACAACAAAAGGTCTTCAAATACTGGTGATGTTAATTTTCTCCATGATCAAATTTCTACAAATTGTAAACCAGTTATATTGGATTTCCCCAAATTTTTTGGTGACAAATGTATGGAATGGGTTTATAAGGCTAATCAGTTTTTTAAGTGGAATCAAACCCCAGAAAATCAAAAGGTTATGATTGCTAACTGTATTTTGAAGATCAAACCTTAGTTTGGTTTCAGAATCTTGAACAAACAGGGCTGATAACTAATTGGGAAAATTTCAGTGAGCAAGTTATTAAGAGGTTTTCTGACCACATGCATGAAAACCCATTGGATCTCTTAATTAAATTAAAAAAAAGTGGGAGTGTGAGGGATTATAAAAATGAATTTGAATTTATTTCTAACAGGGTTAGGGATCTACCAGAAAAGCATAAGTTAGTGTACTTTGTGAGTGGATTGAAAGAGGAAATAGGTCTAATTGTTAAGATGCAATTTCCACAGGACATTGATACTGCTTACACCATTGCCAACTATCAAGAACAAAAGGTAGGCTTGGAAAAGAAAATTCACTCTAAAATTTTTGTTAACCACCCACTTAGGTTCACTACCCCTAATTCACAAACTACTTATTCTAGGGTGCAGAACACTAGTGTGGCCAGTAATCTACCACCTATTAAAAGGCTTTCCCAAACTGAAATGGAAGAAAGAAGAAACAAAAACCTCTGTTATAATTGTGATGAAACATGGACTAGAGGTCGTAGGTGTTCCAAACCAAAAATATTTTTATTACAAGGTGATGAAGGGAAAGAAAATGATAGGGAGGAAGAACTCATAGAGGATGAACTCCAAGTAAACCCAAAAATAACCTTACAAGCTATTACTGGAGGTAGTACTGCTTCTTCTATTAAATTTGTGGGAAAAATTAAAGGGCAAAGGGTAGGTATCTTAGTGGACTCTGTAGCACCCATAATTTTATTGATCCAAGATGGGCTTCTCTATTAAAACTACCAGTTAGGCAAGTGGACTTATTAGAAGTTAAGGTTTCAAATGGGGAGAGTATTACTAGTGTTGGTAGTTGTGAGAGGGTCAAAATTACCATCCAAAGGACTGAATTTGTGATAGATTTCTTATTGTTACCATTGGTGGGTTATGATATAGTTCTAGGTATGCAATGGTTGAGCAAGTTAGGGGTTATTAATTGTGATTTCAAAAACTTAACAATGAACTTTAGGAAACAGCATAAAAAGGCTTGTCTTAGGGGACTTAATAACAAAACTGAAGTTGCTGAAACCCAATTTTTAGAGGGTAATATTTAAAAGGAAACAGGATTTATCTTACAATTATATTTTGCTGAAGTGTTACATGATGTCCTTCTTGAAGATTTCAAATTTGATTCCCTTTTGAGAGGTTTCCCATAAGTCTTTTCTGAGCCAAAAGGGTTACCACCTGCAAGGCAACATGAGTATAAAATAAAATTAATTTATGGAACAAATCCTATTTCAGTAAGACCCTACAGATACTCTTATTATCATAAAACTGAGATTGAGAAAATTGTTAAAGAACTTCTAAGCAATGGTTTAATTAGAAATTCTCAATCACCATTTTCTTCACCAGTGATCTTAGTTAAAAAAGCAGATGGTACTTGGAAGATGTGTGTAGACTATAGAGCTCTCAATCAGGTTACTATTAAAGACAAATTTCCTATACCAGTTGTAAATGAGCTCTTAGATGAACTACATGATGCCACTATTTTTTCAAAATTAGACCTAAGATCTGGGTACCATCAAATTAGGATGAGTGAGAATGATATAGCCAAAACTGCATTTAGAACTCATGAAGGTCAATATGAGTTTTTGGTGATGCCCTTTGGCTTAACTAATGCCCCTGCCACTTTCCAGTGGAACATGAATGCTTTGTTTAAACTCTTTTTAAGGAAATTTGTGTTAGTATTTTTTGATGACATTCTATACTATAGCAGAAATGAAAGTGAACATGAGAACCATCTAAAGTTGGTGCTACAAACCATGAGTGATAATCAGTTTTATGCCAAGAAATCCAAATGCAAGTTTTTCAAAAGGGAAATTGATTATTTTGGTCACTTAATCTCAAAAGAAGGAGTTAAGGCAAATCCTTCAAAAATTAAAGCTATGATTGAATGGCCAAGACCTAAAACTATTAAAGGCTTAAGAGGGTTTTTAGGGTTAACTGGTTATTACAGAAGGTTCATAAAAAATTATGGGGGAATAGCCAGTGCACTAACTGATTTACTAAAGAAAAATGCTTTTTTATGGAATAAAATTGCAGAGCTAGCATTTGAAAATATAGTGCACACTGGGACCTCTAACGCCACTCGCCTCGGTCCGTAAGACGAGTCATTCCCTATCCCCTTGGCCGTCTTCTGTCCCCGGAATTAGAGAGAGACAGAGACCATTGCCACTACAGCTAAATCACAAGGCCTAGGCCAATAATATAAAATCATTCAAATAAAACCATCTCATACGTATAAATATTAAGGCATCGGCCAATAATATTATACTATTCAACTAACACCATCTCATACGTCACTTAACGTAATACAACATAACACATAACCACATGTACTAAATTCACAACTAGTCAAACGCCAATACAACATAAAAATCACCTTCAGGCATTTTAACAAACACCTTGTATGCATAAACTACAATTCACCATTATTCAACATAAATATATCCAATTTCATCAATAACTATATAATCACATAATCAACGCTTAAAACATGCAAACTCATCCATAATCTCATTAATTCGAAATTAATTAGTCTCAAGTCTCTAATTCTACAATTCAATTAATGGAATTAAAAATACAACAACTAAACCTCAATTATCAATTTAAGAACATAAATAATATAAAAGGCAAAAACTCCCAATTTATAATAAACGTAAAACCTAATCCTAACATACACCCTCGTCTAGTCGCAATGGATAACCCCCGTTACCTTAGCATGTAGAGGAGATGATTCCGGTAATAATCCGCTAACGTGGTTTCTCTTCTTCTTCTTCTTCTTCTTCTCTTTTCTCTCTTTTTCTCTCTTAGCTGATTTTTAGGTTTAAAGAATTGAAAAGTGGGCTGATTTTTAGGTTTAGAAAAACTGTTTTTAGATAGTTTGTGGATTGGTCCCCAAAGTTCTAAAAGCTAACTCTTAATCCAAAAATATTGTTTTACTACTCAAAAATAACAAATCTTTAGAAACAAAACTATTGGGTCATTTTTATTTATAAAATTAGTAACAGGTTTTTAAAATAAAGCTTTTTGGAAGAGTTTCGGTTTTTTGGCTAAAAATTAGTCGAGTGACCGGTTTTTGGTAAAATTTGAATAAAACGTTTTTGGATAAATTAATTCCTAATTAAAAACACTTATAAAAATATGGGATGTTACAACTAACCCTCCTTAAAAGAATTTCGTCCCGAAATTTCCTCTCTAAACAACTATATCCAGAAATGATAAACTTATATAAACAATGCCATAAAAATTCTAAATGTACAATTCGTGTCATAATTCAAGAAATAACATACGCAGTGTTCACAACCTGTAACAACTCCATAACTCAAATGAGATAAACTTCAGATAATGCACAACATGTAAAAGTAACCGCATGTATACAATATCTAACAAAATGAAAGACAGCAATGTAAAAGAAGCGGCTGCAACATAAAAGAAAATAAGGTAAACTAAGCTGACATGCTTCTACCTCAACAACTCCATAACATCTACAAAACTCAACTCAGGTAAATACCTATATGCAATATCATACATAATAAAAGACACGCAACAACTCCGTAAGCTCTAGGCGTTATAACAAAAATAAATTCCAAACTCTAGGCGTTACAAACCTTCCCCGATAAAGAAATTTCGTCCCGAAATTAGAATGCATCTAAAGAAAAATACCTAAAGAAAAGTCGAGATTAGGATATTTCCTCTTCATCTCATCCTCGTGTTCCCAAGTTGCCTCCTCGGCCCCGTAGTGTTTCCAAACCACCTTTACCAATCTAATCGTATTTCCTCGAAGTTCCTTCTATTGTACATCGATAATCCTCATAGGTCCCACTTCGTAGGTCACATCCGCACTAACCTCAATGTCCTCAAAGTCCACCACGTGTGAAGGGTCGTGATGATACTTTTTCCACATTGACACATGGAACATCGGATGGACCCCCGCTAACTTTGATGGCAAGTCCAACCGGTATGCAACTTCTCCAACTCGGTCCACGATCTCAAATGGTCCGATAAATCTCGGGCTCAACTTCCCTTTAGAGCCAAATCTCATAATCCCCTTCCTGGACGAAACTCGCAAAAATACTTGATCCCCCTTTTCGAACTCCAAAGGTCTCCTCCTCTTATCCGCATAACTCTTTTGTCTACTTCGGGCCGTCTCAAGCCTTTGCCGAATTATCTTGATCTTTTCTGTCATTTCTTGAACCAATTGCGGTCCTAACATTTCCGCTTCTCCCGTCTCGGTCCAACACACTGGAGACCTACACGGTCGCCCGTATAAAACCTCGAAAGGGTAGATGGCTCTCCCAACCTCCCTTGAAGTCGTTCACACACGCGCGCAACATATCCTCTAGCACTTGGATAGTCCGCTCAGATTGTCCATCCATTTAGGGATGGAACGCAGTACTCATTGTCAACTTGGTCCCTAAGGCATTTTGCAATGCGCCCCAGAACCTCGACACAAACCTCGCCTCTCGATCCGATACTATCGAAATTGGCACCCCATGAAGTCTAACAATTTCCTTAATATATTTCCGTCCCAAGATTTCCACCGAATTCGTCATCTTAATCGCAATGAAGTGTGCGGATTTGGTCAAACGGTCGACCACAACCCACACAGCGTCATTCCCACTTACCGATTTAGGTAAGTTGGTCACAAAATCCATTGCTATCCTTTCCCACTTCCATTCCGCTACCGGTAAGGGTTGGAGCATACCCGCCGGCCTTTGGTGTTCCGCCTTCACTTGTTGGCAAGTTAGGCACTTGCTAACATATGAAGCTACATCTCGTTTCATCCCGGGCCACCAAAATTGTCTCTTCGCATCGTGATACATTTTCGTCCCGCCGGGATGAACGGCTAATCGAGAGTGGTGAAACTCCTTTAAAACCTCGTTCCTCATGTTTTCTATCACATAATTCCTTCCCTTAAAGCGTAGCCCTCCATCGGTTCCTTTCGTCCAACCCTCTAATCCTTCGCTCGAACTTATCTATTTCTCAAAGTTCTCCACTTTCTCATCCCCTTCTTGTGCTTCCAAAACCCTACTTGCAAGTTCCGGTTGTACCACTATTGTGTACAAGGTCCCCACATTAACATGTCCCAACTCCAAGTCGAACTCATTCACATTTCCCATCATCCTCCATTCGTCGATCGCCATATGCGCTAAGGTTGCATGAGACTTTCGACTCAAAGCATCCGCCACTACATTGGCCTTTCCCGGGTGGTAGTGCAAGTCGTAGTCATACTGTTCCAGATATTCCATCCATCGTCGTTGTCGCATATTTAAATCCCGTTGGGTAAAAATATGCCCTAAGCTCTTGTGATCTGAGAACACTTCGAACTTTTCCCCGAACAGATAATGCCTCTATATCTTTAACGCATGAACTATTGCCGCTAGCTCTAGGTCATGAGTCGGATAGTTCTTTTCGTGGATCTTTAGTTGTCGCGAAGCATATGCGATAACCTTTCCATCTTGAATCAAGACGCAACCCAAACCTTCCTTCGAAGCGTCACAATACACTTGGTAACCCTTCCTTTGCTCGGGAATAACTAGTATGAGAGAACTAGTCAACCGCTTCTTGAGCTCTAAGAAAGCTTTCTCGCAAGCCTCACTTCACACGAACTTCACCCCCTTCTTGGTAAGGTAAGTCATTGGAGTCGCCAACTTTGAGAAATCCTTGATGAACCGTCGATAGTATCCCGCTAAACCCAAGAAACTTCGAATCTCAAAAACATTCTTCGGGTGTGCCCAATTCGAAACTGCTTCAATTTTCGTCGCGTCCACCTTTACCCCTTCTTCTGAGATCACATGTCCAAGAAATTTCACTTCATTTAGCCAAAACTCGCATTTGCTAAATTTCCCGTAAAGTTGGTGCTCCCTCAATGTGAGCAACGCTAAACGGAGATGCTCCTCGTGTTCCTCTCTTGAACTCGAGTAAATCAAAATATCGTCGACAAAGACCACCACAAACTTGTCGAGATACTCCTTAAGGATTCGATTCATTAACTCCATAAATGCTGCCGGCGCATTAGTTAACCCGAACGGCATGACCACAAACTCATAGTGACCATACCGGGTCCTAAAGGCCGTTTTCAAAATATCCTCATCCTTCACCCTCAATTGGTGATAGCCTGATCGCAAGTCGATTTTTGAAAAGAACGTCGCTCCTTTCAGTTGGTCAAACAAATCGTCAATTTGAGGTAGTGGGTACTTATTCTTAATAGTCACCCTATTTAGCTTTCGATAGTCGATGCACATCCTCATCGATCCATCTTTCTTTTGCACGAACAAGGCCGGTGCCGCCCACGGTGACGTACTCCGCCTAATAAACCCCTTTTCTAGCAGTTCTTCTAACTGCTTACTTAACTTCTTCAACTCTGCCGGTGCCAAACGGTACGGGGAAATGGCTATGGGTGCCGTTCTCGGTACCAAGTCGATAGAAAAATCTAACCCTCTTGTCGGTGGTAACCCCGGTAGATCCTTCGGAAACACATCTCTAAATTCGTCCACTACGTGTGGCCATATTTCCACTTCCTCGTCGTTATCCACTATCGAGAGACTAGCCAAAAGACAAGACAGGTTACCCGCAACCCGCTTGGAATAATAAGGAATAGAAGAAAGGGTAGCATCCCTTTCCCCATGAAAGAACACCTCATCTCCGGATGAATTTATAAGGAAAACCTTTCGTCGAACACAATCGATGAAAGAATTGAAATGAACCAACCAGTCCATTCCAAGTATCACGTTGAATCCCGACATCTCTATAACTACTAAGTCAAATATAAATACGTGGTCCGCGACCACCATATCACAAGACCGACACACTCGGTCCAACGCAACTCGACCCCCAACAGGAGTCTTTACAACTATCGGGTTCTCAAGAACCCCAATTTCTAACGACAAAGACTCAACTAGACTTCTAGATATAAAAGAACGTGAAGCCCCCGTATCGAAAAGAACATGTGCCCAAGATGAGCACACAAGAACCATACCTTGTACATTTGCCGGATCTCCTTGGTTTGGCAACTGTGGCAAGGCAAATAGACGTGGTTGTATTGGTGGGTTTCCTTGCGGTCCTCGATTTCCCCCATGATTCCCTTGGTTTCCCGGGCCCTGATAGCCTCCTCGGTAGTTCCCACGGTTTCCCCCTCCTTGGTGGTTACCTCGAAACCCTTCCCCTTGGTTCCCAGGTAATTGGTGTGGTGGTACGAATCCTGATCCTCTTGGTGGTGGTAGTGGCAATCTAGATTGGTTAAAGGGTCGGTTGGTGTCGATTCTTCCTTGTCTCCCGGGACAAACCCTTGCCGTATGTCCCATTCGGTTGCATGTCCTACATTGGACCCTAGGGCACTCGAATTGTCGATGGCTCGTGTCTCCACAGTGGAAACACGCTCCTCTTATCATGACGTTTGTCGGCGGTGGATTAAAATTCCTCTCTCCTCTTCCCGGTTGTTGAAATCGCGAATTATTCGCCATATCCCAAGTCCGCTTCTTCTCTTCCATCAGAGCATTTCCGGTTTTCGATTTCTCTAAAATTCTCTTGTTATGGAGTAAATCTCCCTCCACAGCTTGAGCCGATTTTACCAACTCATTATAGTTGACATGGCGAGCTGATGCCAATTGCAAAGAGATGGTCGGGTTCAGCCCCTTCATGAATCTCCTACATTTTTCTGCACCCCCTAGAACCGAGTCTGGTGCATACCTCGAGAGTGAGGTAAACTTTAGCTGGTATGCTTGAACGGTCATACCCCCTTGATATAATTCATCGAACCGCCTCCTCATTTCATTCTTGTAAGAGTCGGGAAGAAACTGTCGATTGAACAATTCGATGAATTCATACCAGTCGATGTTGGTTAAGTCGTAAGTATCCACGATCCCTAACCACCACTTCCGTGCTTCACCCTTTAGGTGAAACTGGGCCATATTCACCCGTTGTTCCCCATTAACTATCCCCGCTGCCGATAGGTATTTCTCCATTTCGTCCACCCATCCCTCAGCTATGGATGGTTCACCTACCCCATCGAAGGTCGGAGCCCCCAATCGTGTGAAGTTAAGCAATCCATTGTTGCTTGAACTCCCAGCTTGTGCATTCTGCACCATTATTTGCACCACCTTCTGAAGGTCGGTCATCACTTGATTAGTATTAACCGTTTCCGGTTCAGGTGCAAAAGTCTCTTCTTCCACATTCACTTCCTCATATTCATTCTCAACCTCGGGTTGCTCAGGTGGTGGAGCATTAGTGTTACCTCTCCCCCCACGACCTCTAGCAGCCCTTCCTCCTCTAGGTTCTCCCCGCCCCCTTGGAGCTCTTCTTCCTCTTCCATTTGTCCTACCTCGGGTGGCCGCACCGCTTGATGGTGATGCGCCCCCGCGTGTAGCTGGTCCCCTTCCACTAGTCCATGTGGTAATTGCCATTACTACATACATTTAAAACCGACACTTTAGTTGTCTTACTCGACACTACTACTCATACATGTATATTCATACATGATAAAAGCTCGGTTTACAAATCAATCACTTTATCAAGCTTTCTAAGATTCAAAAACTGATTTTTACGAATTCTCAATTTCGACGATATAACGCTTTGACTTTTCCAAAAATAGAAACCAAAAATTCTGAAAAACGAGAAAGATAGAGTACTGAAAAACGAAGCCAACACTTTAAGCGGAATCAGAATCGGAGTTAAAACGAATGAGTTACGAGCGTTTGAAGTATAGCAGAAAAACCGCAAAATTACCAGAATTCGACCGGTCGTTTTGTCAAACGACCGATCGTTTTTTGGTCCAGTAGGGTCTGAAAAAATTCTGAAGAATTTCGACCGATCGTTTTGGGAAACGACCGATCGTTTTTTGGTCTAGTAGGATCTGAAAAATTCTGAAGAATTTCGACCGATCGTTTTGGGCAACGACCGATCGTTTTTTGGTCCAGTAGGGTCTGAAAAAATTCTGAAGAATTTCGACCGATCGTTTCGGGCAACGACCAATCGTTTTTTGGTCCAGTAGGGTCTGAAAAAATTCTGAAGAATTTCGACCGATCGTTTTGGGAAACGACCGATCGTTGTTTTGGTCCAGTAGGGTCTGAAAAATTCTGAAGAATTTCGACCGATCGTTTTTGACAGACGACCGATCGTTAAACTGCAGAAAACTATCGACACAAAAACATAAAATTCCTCAATGCTTATGTATTCTATTTATGGAACATATCACACAACATCATTCTAATCCATAACATTTATACGAACAACATCGATTCGCATATAATATTCATTAACACACAAGTTAATAATTTGAAAACGCACTACGTAAAACAATCAACTAAACGATTCTCGCACTCTAATACTTCGCTACTACCAGACATGCAAACTTATACCTCATACACATCATATAAATCTACACACGCATACAATCAACACAAAAATGCGAGGGATAACCCATCACGATACTTTATCCTAAAGCACCCCAGCGTCCTCGCATACTCTAGAGTTTCACATCGCTAAGGTATTCCTTCACACATACCGACGAGAGATCTACCCACTAGTTTGGCGAGTCGGGATCAACAAGCGTCCTCATTGTCCCCAACTTGCCTCACATGTGGACTTTCCTTTCATCAAAAACTACTAAATTCTAGCTACATGTCTTAAGCTAAATGCAACCCCCCGTTTGAAGAAAAAGTTTAAGTTTTTGGAAAAAGTTTTGTAAAAAGATACGATGGACCTTGGTCCAATGGTTACCCATCTTCCCGTCGTCCCAAAGTATACAAGAACCTAGTTAGCTCTTATACCAACTTGTCACGCCCCAAATTCCATAAACACGGATATCGAGGCATGACATTTTTAAAACAAAAGGAAATAGAACCTGTTGGTACAAAATTTAAATTTTAAAAGAAAAGAAATTGCGATCTAATGGAACAATTAAACGAATAAATAAAACTATTTGCCAAACGCGGCAACATGACCAAATGGTTTTGACAACTTATAAAAATTACCAAACGAAAGTAATTGCCCGTAGGCTACAACCTCAAAAAAAATGAACTAAATATAAAGAAAGCGATCGAAACAAGTCCCGAGCCCATGCGATACCATGCTAATGCTCCTAACCAACGCCTCAATCTAAGTTGTACCTGAAAGACAAAATTGTAACAGTGAGTCCTACTCACATAACTAGACGGGACGGCACCACAAATACCGTCACTCCATCCCATAAATGCAAGAGCTCACAAATTCTACAACTACGATAATCGACGTATAAAGAGAAATATAATGACATTCTACAACTACGATAAATTAAATAACATCAACACACAACTATAGCATACATGGACCTCTCACGCCACCTGCCCCAGTCCGTAAGGTAGGTCATTCCCTATCCCTTCGACCGTCTTCTGTCCCCGGAATTAGGGAGAGACAGAGACCATTGCAACATAAAAGTAAATATAGTGCACACTGGGACCTCTAACGCCACTCGCCCCGGTCCGTAAGACAAGTCATTCTCTATCCCCTCGGCCGTCTTCTGTTCCCGGAATTAGGGAGAGACAGAGACCATTGCCACTACAGCTAAATCACAAGGCCTCGGTCAATAATATAAAATCATTCAAATAACATCATCTCATACGTATAAATATTAAGGCCTCGGCCAATAATATTATACTATTCAACTAACACCGTCTCATACGTCACTTAACGTAATACAACATAACACATAACCACATGTACTAAATTCACAACTAGCCAAACGCCAATACAACATAAAAATCACCTTCAGGCATTTTAACAAACAACTTGTATGCATAAACTACAATTCACCATTATTCAACATAAATATATCCAATTTCATCAATAACTATATAATCACATAATCAACGCTTAAAACATGCAAACTCATCCATAATCTCATTAATTCGAAATTAATTAGTCTCAAGTCTCTAATTCTACAATTCAATTAATGGAATTAAAAATACAACAACTAAACCCCAATTATCAATTTAAGAACATAAATAATATAAAAGGAAAAAACTCCCAATTTATAATAAACGTAAAACCTAATCCTAACATACACCCTCGTCTAGTCGCAATGGATAACCCCCGTTATCTTAGCGTGTATAGGAGATGATTCCGGTAATAATCCGCTAACGTGGTTTCTCTTCTTCTTCTTCTTCTCTTTTCTCACTTTTTCTCTCTTGGCTGATTTTTAGGTTTAAAGAATTGAAAAGTGGGCTGATTTTTAGGTTTAGAAAAAGTGTTTTTAGATAGTTTGTGGATTGGTCACCAAAGTTCTAAAAGCTAACTCTTAATTCAAAAATATTGTTTTACTACTCAAAAATAACAAATCTTTAGAAACAAAACTATTGGGTCCTTTTTATTTATAAAATTAGTAACAGGTTTTTAAAATAAAGCTTTTTGGAAGAGTTTCGGTTTTTTGGCTAAAAATTAGTCGAGTGACCGGTTTTTGGTAAAATTTGAATAAAACATTTTTGGATAAATTAATTCCTAATTAAAAACACTTATAAAAATACGGGATGTTACAGGTTAAGTCGTGTCTCTCAACAATAATTATTTAAGATTAAAATTGACAAAGTAGACGACCATATATCTTTTATTGAATATAAAAAAGTTTACCGATTACAGGCCACTTGGCTATAATATATCTCAACTATCTAATGTTCGGTATGATATCTGTGTCTTCTTTCTCGGTATTAGTCTTCGGGTTTCGAATTGACTATAGATGCACGTGTACTTTCTAGTGAGATAAGCACTGAAAAGTTTTTGTACTTGATATGCCTTCTTCTACTGGCGAAATTAGATCTTCTATTGTACTGCTATTTGACTTTATTTATAGGGGTTCGTGCTCCACAGATTGTTGACATGTGGCGCTTTCATCTGTTGATCATGGGCTTTTAATTCGGTGGGCGTCTTATCATCTGGAATCAGTCCAGTGGACCCATGCCTTACTTCTTTTACAAAGGAAAAGACCATTATAGCTTTATGCTGGGTGTTACCCCTATTTGATGCGTTGGATACCCATTTTAATTATATGGATCGGGTCCATGCATAATACAACTTATCGGGTATTATTTTCATCTCGTATCAATATCACTTTCCTGTCAAAAAAAGTTTTAAAAGCGAGTGGTAATCTAAAAGAGGTTAGTGAGTGATAAACCTTACAATATAATATAGGGTCGAAAGTAGATATTCGCATTTTTTATTTTTCTTTCAAGAAAACAAAGCTTTTAACTTTAATAAAAATTCGCAAAGCACACTTTAATAAAACTAAACAAATAAATCTCTTTCAAATGTTTTAATGGTGTGATCAATACGATAATATAAATGAATATTAAGCCCAATTGGACTTGCCAGTCGCCTAGGAGGGTCCTGACTTCATGATCCTCTTTTATTCGTTGGATCCAGACTTCTTATATCTCTTTTATTCGTTGGATTCAGACTTCCTGAATCTCTTTTATTCGTTTGATTTGTCCTTTCCAAATTTCTTTTATTCTCTAAACTTAATACCAATTATAAACCATAAAGATCACCAAAATAAATTAACATTTGCTCAAATAAACAACATACGTTCATCGATGCATATAAACATTTACTTTTTCTTTACGTTTCTCAACGTACACAAATAACATTTCTCATTTAGAATCTGCGACTTGCAATTCAAATATATACATATATAATTTTGATACTTTCAAGATATATTTGAGCCTGCAACATTCGTTAGAAAATGTAATAGGATTTTATAATAGCAAGTAAGAAAATCACTCGACTTAAAACCTATCCAAAAATCAAAGAATCGTTACTACCAATTATCTACTACAAATGAATGATTTTCACCATTAACATTTCTTCTTGGTCGACACAAACTTGTAATTTCTCTCATATATAGCTCACCGACTTCCATCATTATATATACACATATTTATTTAGTATAGTATTAAATATGTACTAATAACCTCAGGAAATAAAATGTTACACTACCAGCTTCCTATCGATGTGTGTACTTGGACGAAATATAAGGGCATTGTACAATCTAAACTGGTGTGCATACAAGTGTGACTTGTATAGAGGAATAAAATGTGGAAAGGTTAATAAACGGTTCAAAATTTAATCTCTTGTTGTTGTAAATCTTATTAGCTTAGTATATATATTATATAGGAAACATAGAGAGAACATAGAGAGAGAACAGTAGCTCTTTATTCATTCATAGATAGATACATGAAGAGACCACTGACACTTTTTATATAATAGAGGGTAGGGTTACATATGCCAGTAAAATTCAAAATAGACCTAATAGAGTAAGACCCAATATATACATGAAATTTTCCAGGACTATATAATGTGTGACTTGATTGTTGTTAATTTATATATGCTTGAGTGAATAATAAATATGGCATTACACCCGATAAAGCTATGCTAATTTCACCGCGTGTATTTGTAATTATTTCCAATAGATGTGTCATTACTACAATTTTTATTTATAGAAATATTATTATAGGAACCCATAATTATTAGTACTAATTAGTATATAACCGGCCAACTTATCAAATTCAAAAAAATAATCTTAATTAAACAAAATAAAAATACGGAGTTTTACAGTAAGTCTCCCATAATATTTAGAGATAGATATGATTTGAGACGTGTATCGGTCAAAGGATATATTGAAAGCGTTTGTACCACTACCACCATTATCTCGTAACTATAGGAGCATAATGGATACGATTAACAATGCTTTTTAGAAGGCCAACAATCGTTCTAAATATTGTATTTGAGACGATTGTAAAATTACCATCTAATATAATACGGCTCCATTGACCTTTTCAGAGACGGTAGGGAACCCGTATTTAAAGACACAAGAAAACCGGTCTCATATGATCGTTAGAGACAATTGTAAAATTTTGGGTAGGCCTTATCCTGAAGGCGGTTCGTCGAATCAATCGTTTCAATAGCCTCAGAAGAAATATGGTTTGTTCACTTTCTGAGACCGTTTACTTACAACTGTCTCCACAGATGAATTTTGGTGTAGTTGTTTCTCTATTAACTAATACATATATCGATTACGTTTAAAAAAAAAAATACATATGTCGATTAAGAAAGTTCCGACTATATTTATATTTACGCCAATTAGTTTATTTGTTATAGTATAGGACAATGTCCAAAACATACAATTAACCAAAACATACAATAATTAAAAGTTTCTTCCCAAAACATACAAGCATACAATTATACATATTTATTAAAGTTGTATGTTTTCATAATAAAAGTTTTGGTTTGTAATTTTTCGTAATTAGACTTGAAAAGTTATATATTTTGATAATTTTCCCTCGTACGTACTAATTGTAATTAAGCTTTATCATGTTAAATGTAAGAGAAAACCAAAGGCATACATACAATTAAATCTTGTAAATAAGGAATCTAATTAGTAAGTAACGTCAGGGCGAAGCCAGAGTTATCACATCAACTAATAGATTAACTCAAACAAAAAATGAAAGAGCCAAATTATTATTTTTAATATATTTTAGTAAGATTACAAGGTATCTTGAAAATTTTAAAATTTTCAAGATTGTAAAAGGTGTCGTGCTAGATGGTATGCACTTAGATTCTCATAAGTAATGTATTGACTTTTTCTCACGTAGGACAACATGTTGCTGTCGATTGGTCATATGATGTTACATTTGCTATGGGAATTGGATCACAATTCACAACTAGAAGTATTTTATATTTGCTACATGTAGTTATTTATATATATTTCCAATGTTTTCGTAAGACCAGTTTGATGAGCTGAGCGAGCGTTTATATATCCGCCATGCTTAAACTCGAAATGAAGTCTGATGAAAAATCTTCTGTACGTCCCAAAAATATATCTCATTTCATTCTTTCATTGTTTTAAATTATAATCTTATTTTCATTTACGAGGGGTAGCTATGATCTAATAATATGTACTTATATTAAATAGGAATCATTGACAACAACTGAAATTAATTACTCATATTAGAGTATTCTCAACAAGTACACAAAACACTCATTATATCTATAAGATTATACATTAATATCAAAATCACTACTCAACAGTTACTATATAGGGTCAAAAATTATATAAACTTATAATTTTTTAGAGTTTCTCTCTACATGTAAATAGATTTGAAAGAAAAATATAAGATCAATTTTAACGTGGAACCTACCATACAAAAACCTTTTTCCTACTCATTTTACTATCATTTCAAGTTTTTTGTTTCTCTCTCTATGCATTTTCTCCCACAATTCACATACACAGCCATCATATCCTCATATCTTACTATCATCGGATCTCATCTTCTCCTTTCCACCTGTATCTTTTCTCGTTAACCTCCATTTAAAAGGAATTTGATTTTTTTTGCCATCAAATTTAGGATTTTTAAGTTTTAAAAAAAAACCTCACAACTCATCATCCACTTTTTTTTCGATCTAATTATCTTCTTGGTCGATCTTTGGCCTTCTTACTGAAATATCAAAGTGTGTTCCTTGATTTTTGTTTTTCATTGATATGGTGAGTTGGAGAAAAAGTTTGGAATGTTATTAAGATTTAAGAAAAATAAAGGAGTAAAAAAAATAAAAAGATATTTTTTTTACCTTTTATAGAAGACAATGTATATAGCACTGATGTGCACTTCGCACTATTATTGTCATATGAAGCTATATACATATATAGTTATACATAAAATTTCTTCTCATTATTGAGAATGCTCTTATTCAAAGGTTATATTATATATATCGTGATCATGTTAACTATTCTGATTAACTTTTCTTAACATCGGTGAAAAGACAACTGAGACTCTTTTTTGGGATGGGGAATGTTTTTATTTGAGATACTGAAAATAGTTTATTCCGTTTTAAAAAAATTGAGGAACTGTAGTTTGACCAATTAAAGCTCATGAAACACTAGACTTTGTTTTAATTTGCTAAAATTTGGAAAACGTTGACTTAATAACAATATATCTCATTAATTACCACCAATAAGAGAGGTAAGACATGTCAGTATATCTCATTAATAACAATATATTTTTGTCTAAACATGTTAATACGAGATTCTGATTATTGGTGTGGAAATTGTAGATAAATTCCTGCTGTTTAAGTAAAATTTTAAAAAAGATCTGTGCATTCATATTAAAAGTTCATTATATTGTAACTTTAGTATTACTTGATAGTTCTAGTCCTGTCATTTCTTTATATTAATTTCTCTCCTTGCATATTTTCGCTCCATTGAATATATACTTTGATACTATAATTGATTACTCATTATATTATAGTTGAAAGTGAAACATAACTTTTGAAAATAAAAATATCTCTATGGCATAAATACATGTAATATGTCAAATATCACTTCTCTTAAAATTGGCCTCGGAAAACATCTAGTATATATTCATGAAAATAAACAGACTGTATGATTCGTACTTTCTATTCTGCATGTCTTAACCAACCAAAAAATTCCTCAAACAAGTACAAAATAAATCACAGCATTATTATCCTTAAATTAAATATCTCGCATACATCTCTTCAACGTTATTTTCATGGCTTCCCCTATTGTATGCTCGGCTTCCGACTTAGCACCTCTTTTGGGTGCTGCCAACGGTACAGAGGCTGCGAATTTCATTTGCCGTCGCTTCTCTGAGGTCTCCGCTCGCCTGACCACAACAACATACGCCGTGGACAACACTTACCTTCTCTTCTCCGCCTATCTAGTCTTCACCATGCAGCTCGGCTCCGCCATGTTCAGTGCAGGCTCGGTCCGAGCCAAGAATACAACGAACGTAATGCTTACGTATGTACTCGATACTGCCTCTGGAGGACTCTCCTACTACCTTTTTGGCTTTGCATTTGCATTCGGATCGCCCTCCAATGGATTTATAGGTCACCACAACTTTGCACTCAACAAATTTCCCTCTCGTACTTCATTAGACTATAGCTACTTCATCTATCAATGGGCCTTTGCCATCGCACCTTCTGGAATCACCACCGGTTCAGTCACTGAACGAACTCAGTTTATGGCATATCTAATATACTCATTTTTCCTGACTGGGTTCGTCTACCCAGTCGTCTCCCATTGGGTTTGGTCCCCTGATGGCTGGGCAGGAGCAGTCAGGACTAGCGGCGAGCTGCTTTTTGGGTCCGGTGTCATAGATTTTGCAGGTTCTGGAGTCGTTCATATGGTTGGTGGTGTCTCCGGACTTTGGGGGAGCCTGATTGTTGGCCCAAGGGCTGGACGGTTCGACAATATATCTGGTCGATCTGTCGTCCTGGGCGGGCATAGCACAACTTTGGCCGTCTTGGGTTCGTTTCTTCTCTGGTTTGGATGGTACGGGTTTAACGCTGGGTCATTTATAACGATAGCGAAAAGTTATGAGGCAAAGGAAGAATACTACGGACAGTGGAGCGCGGTTGGGAGAACAGCTGTGACAACCACGTTATCAGGGTGCACGTCCGCCCTCACCACACTCTTTGTTAAGCGTTATCTTGTCGGTTACTGGAAGGTATAATTATTGTTTTAAAAAGCACACTTCGTTGAGAAAGAAACTCGATAACAACTCTATTCAAAGCTAAAAAAATTCAAAAACTCGATTTTCACTTTTTAAACTGTTAAAAACTTAAGTAATTTTTACCCTAGTAGCTTAGCTTTATACTACAAAAAAGATATCCAACTAGCGATAGAATTAGTGACAGTTTTTTTTTTTTTTTGTGATGAGTCTATTAGCTACAGTTTTCTGTCACATGTTTGTGTAAGAAATTGTGACTTCTTTTGTGACATCTTTTCATATTATTGACAGTTTTGTGACATCTTTTAATATTAGTGACAGTTTTGTAACACTTCTCGACTCTCACAAGATCAACATATTTTCATATTAGTGACAGTTTAGTAAATTGTGACATTTTCTCATATTAGTGACAGTTTTGTGACACTTCTCGACTCTCACAAGATTAACATATTTTGTAATATATTGCAAAAAACCTTTGGCTAAGATTTCACTTTTAAAAACACTAAAGGTGACTGACGTATGCAACGGATTGATAGCGGGATTCGTTGCGATCACGGCAGGATGCGCGGTGGTCGAACCATGGGCCGCAATTGTGAGCGGATTCGTCGCGGCCTTGGTTCTGATCGGGTGCAACAGTCTCGCAGACTGGGCCAAGTATGACGACCCACTCGAGTCAGCACAGTTGTACGGAGGGTGTGGCGCGTGGGGAATTCTTTTCACGGGGATATTCGCCTCAAAACAGTATGTCCACGAGGTGTACGGGATTGGGCGTCCATATGGGCTTTTTATGGGTGGGGGTGGGCGTTTACTCGCAGCACAAGTAATAGAAATCCTGGTTGTTACGGGATGGGTAACCGCTACCATGGCGCCTTTGTTTTACGGACTCAAGAAGCTAAATCTACTTAGAATTTCGTATGAGGACGAGATGGAAGGTATGGACATGACAAAGCATGGGGGCGTCGCATATGTGTACCACGACAAAGTGGATCTTTCGATTGGGCTCAGGATGAAGCCAAACAATGTCACCCCGATGCCAGATCGTATTCCTCATTCTTCTGTTGTGTGACATTCCAAACCACAGCTAGACTCATAATATTATCTCTATTGCGATCACAATAACTTAAATATTGGGGTCGTGTTATGGTAATTTTGTTATTGTGTAGGTATGTTTTGCAAACGGTAAAAAAAAAAAATCAAAATTCCATGAATAAATGTTTTCTTCTTGAAATCACCATGCAACTATGCAAGTGCAATCATAGTTGGGTATGCAGCTTCTTCTATTTAATTTTATTCAGTCTAATGTGTTAGGTTTCTACACGCTTCTACCACCGAATTTCGGTCTATTATCACTCTTAAGATCTTTAAGAACTATTTAAAGTGTAACAGTGTCTTCACTCATTATTTGAGTTACTTTTTTTTTTTTAAACAAGCTCATTATTATTATTAAAGAACAATGAAAGAAGATAAAGACTTTCGGTATCCCTGGAACAGTCTTCATGGGGATAAGCAAACTAAGATAATAGAAAGCCACAAAGGCGTCCAAAAGCCTACAACTTCGTAAATAAACCCGTCGATTCATCCCACTTTAGACAGACTGTACATCTACACCCAACATACATAAAATAAAAACATAAAAGAAACTCAACTATCAAGAGAACTAAATTATTGTCGCGCATGCCAATCCAGGTAAGGATAGTAATAGGAAGTTCCAAATGATAGTACATACCAAAATGGACAAAAGCAGGCCAAAAAGAACAAGCACTGGCTTATAAAAGCGTCATCGGGGTACCATCACACAAATAAACCCGATTTGAAAAGATCGAATATGCCTAAAAACCTAAAGACAACATCCAAACACTCAAAGTAGACTAACCTAACAGCAATCGCAAACCCCCAACAACCAAAGCTAAGAAAAACTCTAAAGAGCTCTCGTGATAGCACAATCAAGACAAACCCGTCAGTACTCCTCAAACGATAGTCGAGAAACGATCATATTATATAAAACATCAATTTATGTGCAGAATAAACCATCCGACAAATCCAATATAGAGAGCTAACGGCCCGGCTTGATATAAGCAAAATATACAGCCTCAAAACGAGATAAAGACATAACAGACCGTGAGTAAGCATAAGCAAAGGAGCCCTACAAGTGTAAACCCAATCTGACACTGGAGTTGCGACCGAGATACCAACACACTCTTAACCCGATCTTATCATGCCTACTAGGTCTAGAAACCCGAAGGCTACCTATGCCCGCCAACACTCTTGATGTAGTACTCTGTCTCAAACCAAGATCCCGGTTGCAACAATACTACCACGCAATATGCCACATTTAACACTTAATCGGATCTAAAAAGGGGAGAATTTCGGAGGGCGGGAAGGGGTAACAAGAGTACGCAATAAAAGATGGATTGAATGGGTGAGGAAAGAATGTAGAGATGAGACGAGACAAGCAAAGCAGATCTATGGGCAGTAGGAGGTTGGGAGAATCGAAAGAGAACAAAGATGAGAAAGTAGAAGGGGAAAGGGAGAAAGAGGGGACCGAAGAGAGATGAGAGAAGAGAAAGGAGAAGAGATTAGAGGAGAGAGGGGTTGAGATGAGAAACGGATGGTTACTAGTAATTTTTAGTTATATTACTCAATTTTGAAGGCTAGAGGGACAAATAATCTTTCTCTAAGTTCTGCCTCTTGTTTACTTTAATTTTTATCCTGCATGAACAATTGAAGAGCTTCTCTTAACACCCTTTTTAAATCTTTCATAGTCATAAAACGTTCATCGCTGCTGACCTATAATGAAAAAAGAAAGAGAAGTATGTATAAAAGAAGACAAACATTTCAATATTTGGCTAAATTCATTTTATTGTCCTGTTTACGAGGTGAGAGAAAAGAGGCATGGGGACAGGAGGAACACCACTGCCTCTCCCCCGCCCCAGGCTGGCGGCTGATATAGGTTCGAGGGTTGGGTGGAGAAAATAGAATCTAAAATTGATTTTTATTTGAGTTACTTAATCAATAACTATACTATTAAACTTAACTAGTGTGTTGATTTTTTGGCTTAGGTTTGAATCTTTTTATTATTTCGTTAACATGATCCTGTACAGAATTTAAAATTATACAAAATGACGTGAACTATTCCCGGAGTTTATCCTATGAAAGTGCAAAACTGTAATGGGGTCAAGTAAGTAATTATGATGTTTCGCCAGAGAAAATCTGAGTACTGTCAAAGAACAATGTCATTGTATATATGTCAATTACGATTTGGGATGTTGAAAAGATGAGTCTTCTAACCTAGATTGTGTCCATGAAAGCAATGTCGATCAATTGTGTTCAAATATTAATTCTTTAAATCATATAGTTCTTCCAAGAAGTGTATCCGGTTTTTGATTGCCCATCAGAAATGCTATAGGGCGGCCTTAGACAAGCTAATGATGAGTTGGAAAAGGAAACTGAAATTCCCGTTTGTTGCTCCTGTAAATCCCGGAACCATTACGGAAATGGAAGAGAAATTGCACCAAGAGAAAATGGAAAATGGATGCTGCAGACAAAGCGATAAATTCATAAAACTTGCAAAACAAGAGGGATTGCAAGGAAGAGTGCAAGGAATGCTCTTGCTGAGCAACAACAAATCATCGAAAAGTTAGTTGAAGGGCCAAAGATGTTGAAGTAAGAAAACAGAGGGAAATACCAAGTTACAAGAGTTTCGCATGGATCGTGGTTGAGTTTTGGATACATTACAAGGGGAAATTTCCACACACAAAAAACCAGAATATAAATTCGCTAAAGCAGAACTTTTGATTATATCTCATTTAACTAACCAAACAAGCTGTGGATTAGGTCTTCATCTGCTAAGAGCTTGACCATTTCTCTTAGGGAAACGAAAGAGAAACACAAAATTTGAATAGGAAGTCATACCTTAATCACTCAATAGCCATTTAATCAAAACTTAATCAAGTCGTTCATATTAGACATTTTCTTAATCAATTATAACCCGTGAACTAAAGGCTAATTAGTTTAGTATTTTGGAGTAGGACCACTAAATTTTTGTTTACTGGATAATAATTTTTTTAGAGGGACTACAAATCAAGAATAACAGTAATATGACAACTAAATTTGGGTTTCCAGAATGAAGCAATTTCGAAGTGATAGTTTCAAAAGTTTCCATCTAAGTATGTTGAGCAACAAGGCCTAGCTGTCTAGGTCGGGTCTCGATACTAGGACTTGGGCTCATCTCTAAGAGTGAGTTAAAAAACGAGACAGTGCATTTCAACAAGAGATCCAAAAGCAAGATTCTGTCCACTAAGCGAACGGAAAGTCCCTTCACTGGTATGCAAGTGTAAATCAATTAATTTTTCAAAAATTTGTTCCTACCACAGATTAATCTCCGCCATGTACTTATACCATTGTACGCTTGTACATATATACAACTAATAACTCCAAAAGGAGCAAAGCTACAATACACATTCGGTAATTACAGGCTCAGTGCAGGCAGAAACACATTCAAGCATAAAACCCAAGTCTTAAAATACAGTGCAGGCAACAGTTTTTAAAAACACAATGGAATTCACTAAAATAAGGTAAATGAGGTTTCCATGATCTAAATACATGCTAAGTTAAAGGATGACCAACATGGACTTGGTTGTTTTCTTTTTGAAATGATCTTCACAAAATAGTTACTGATGGACTAGTTATTTGCCGAGTTACACTTTTATCGACCGTAAATCATAGGGTGCTTAATAACAGTCTCACTATACAAACCATCTACGAACCTGCAGACATCACATATAATTACTCTCACGTTTTAATTTTTTAAAGAAGCATCGCTCACATAACTAAATCCAGAAAAATAAAATATCACTTCTGTGGAATAACCTAATCTTCATTGTCATTAATCAACAGTTGTGCTAGTCTTTTCAACTCTATCTACTGTCTTTTGTGCCTGCAAATATTGACAAACAGAAAATTGAGGATAATATTTAGACATAGGTTTAGGCTATATCTTCTGAATCTCAAGCTCAAAGAACTTACCTCCTTATCCCAATTAGTGAGCACGTTAATGACGATAAGTGCTACGATTTGTACAGTAAGTCCAAGGATAATTCCAATCCAGAGTCCCTGAATGCAAGATATGTTAAGAACTCCGAGAGAAAGAGAGAGAGAGGGAGATAGATAGATAGATAAAAAGATAGTCAGAGAGAGAGAAAGAGAGAGTGGTCTACCTTGCCTCCGATCTTCACGACAAATGCTAAAATAGCAGCAGAAGGGATAGCTACAACATAGTAAGCGAAAAGGTTAATACATGCGCACATCTTTTGCCATCCACATCCTCTAGCAGCTCCTAAAAGAATCAAAGATAAAAATTGTAAGAAACAAGTCGACAAGGACAAACAACCAATAGTATAAACAAGACAATTTTCTTTCCAAGAACTGGTCTTGGTATTGCTTCTACTTTAATTTATCTAGTTCTTGTTTTCTGAATGTAGCTAAGAGTAAGATATACTATAATAGAAAGTTTGTTAAAAGTTGCCATAATGGTGAAATAATTGGGAATAAACATAAAATCAAAAGCAATGTTAAGCCAAAAAGGTTAGCGAAAACCTGATAGCACGCATTGGAATCCATCTAAAAAATCGGATAAGGCAAGCAGAGGCATCATCTTTGCCACATAAGCGATAACTTCCTTTTCATTGCTGTAAAGCTTTCCCCAAACATTCCTAACCAATATCGTTACTGCAAACACGATAAGACCCTCTACAAGAGCAACAGTGCACATAAACCTCACAGCTAAACGTGCACCTTTGGCGCTCCCAGCTCCCAACTCGTTTGCAACCCTCGTGCTGTATTTAATACAAAAACAACCATCAGATATATAAACCTCTATGGTATTACGTATTAAGCTTTCTTTAGAAAAAAATTGGTGGAAAACCCTGACCTTATAGCACCACCAAGGCCCACTGAGATCTGGTAGACCATCCAGCAAGTGTTAAGGCTGTGAATGTAAACAATAAATCAGTATGCATAATAATTCATTATAAATCCAAAGTGAACGCGTACCTGCGGTTATATTTTACATGTAATAGAAACACATACCTTATGGACAATACCGATGTCTCTAGCTGTGGATTCGGAAGAAGACCAGATAAAATAACAACAAGCTCAAAGGACCAATACTCCAAACTGCACATGTTAAGTATCAAATATTGCCCCCAAAAAGGTAAAATAAAGTATACCTACAAATTTCAGATGTGAATGAATAATACTAAAAGACTAGAACCACAAAATTCTTAATCCCCATATGAATAGAAGAACAACCTCAGATTATTAAGCTATGTCAGCTTTGTTTCGTGACTCAAGAATGATTCTTTTTATTTTTAAACATTCATGAAACAGATTTCAGGGAAACAATCCAAATTCATTAGCCTACATAGTTCAATTTCTCTATATTTGTTCGAGAAGTTATAATAACATCAGAGCTTTCAGATGTTACCTCAAACCAGAGACAAAAGTAGTAAAACAAGACAAGAGCTGAAACTAATTTTTCTGAAACTCGAAAATTCGATATTCACTTGGGACTTTATATAACTTTTCAAGTTTTTCTTTTTTTGAAATCAATATTCAATTGTAAAAGTTTAATCTTTTTATGACTAAACATGGGGAGAAAAACAAAATAACAACTTCTGCAATTATCCTTTACATACGTTCCAAACTAAGCATTACCAGAGAGGGGAGAGGGATAATTCCAAGTAGGTATATACAAAGCGTCTATATTCTGACCAACATACATATAGTGTTCAACTTACCAAATCATGCATGCTGAGGGAACAGCAAGCTTCAAGAATGGTATAATTTCTTTGAATGCATCCGTGGATAAACCAGTCCATGTTTCAGCAAACTTCGGAGAGAATTTCACATAAACTCCCAACAAAATTGCATTTAGCCAATTCGAAAAAGTGTTTGCCCAAGCAGCTCCTTCCATTCCAAACCCAAATTTAAAAACAAAACTCCAACACACGAGCACGTGCAACGCAGCTGTAAATCCAGCTGTTATCATCATGGAAATGACATGATTTTGTGTCTGGAGAAATCTGGTTAAGCATTGAAGAATCGCATAAGCGAAAAGGCTAGGGATCATAGGTCTAGTGAATTTTCCAGCTACCATGGCTATTTCATGGTTTTGGCCTAAGAGCATGAGAATGTTGCTTGTAAAGAACCACATAACCCCTAGAGGAATACAAAGGGCTAGAAGCACGATTATTGCGCGTTGCGTGTGAATGCCTAGCATACGGAATTGGTTTGCTCCATAGGCTTGCCCACAAAGAGTCTCCAACGCGGTGCTCATACCCAACTACCACGAAAAAATAAAAGAATGGATGAGGGATAATCAAAACACATTGGTAAAATTAATATACAAAGACATGGGAAAATGATGCCTACTAATTTTGTTCATACCACTTAAGAAATATATGGTGAAAGTAGTTCTTTTAATTGAAAATTGCAACAGTGGTGCTACGAAATTCGTAAATTTCAGGTGAAGACAGCTTCAGTACCAACGTTTTTAGAACCACTAAAAAATATAGTTGGGGGAAGTTTAGTACATCATTCCCATTTCAAAGCAAGTGCTGTCTACACTATATGCCGAACAATAAGTAAAACATTTAAGCAAATATTTTACTAGGCTGCGGCTCGAAGTAAAACATAAAATACTGTTTTTTCTATAAGTACAATAATTACTTACCAGCACACTAAAACCTGAAACAGCAGCAAAAGAAGTGGCCAACGAAGCACCAGCAAGTGGAAGTTTTCCGAGGTGGCCCACAAACATGACCGAGATCACCTGCAAACAGTACTGCAACAGGCTAACTGCTATCAGAGGTCCTGCTAGTTTAAACTGCAGCTTTGCTTCTTTACGCACTGCAGCCTTAATACAGCCTCTTTCTTTGGGCTGATTAATGGGATCCTGGCTCCTTCTCTGATTTACGAAAACAATTTGTAGTAAATAAATGAAGCTCATGCTTAACTGTAAGTTCATACATAATATAGTTTGTGCTTATCTAAAAGAATGCTAGGGTAAACAAAATTCTTGAGGAAAATGAAAATTTGGTAGATTACAATTTTGAACATAACTCGCGCTTACGGTTTGGAGGCAGCTTTCTGCTGAAGTCCTCTCAAGTACTTTTTACAGAAATATGTCGCATTCTGGAATAGTTATTTTGGCTTAAAAAAAACTACTTTATGTTTTCATATAACCTGCTGGAATTAGCTTTTTTCATTCACCAAACAAAAAAAAAAGTTTCTCTAAGAGAACGGTATATGCGTGTATATTCATTCAAACCTAGTTAAACAATTCCAGAAACCACATGAGAATACGTGACTAAACAATTATAGAAGTTTGTCCACTAGATCGATGCAAAGGCTCCCTCAACTGCTTGAGTGATTTAATGCATTTTATCAAAACTAAGGTCCTATAAAACATGCTCCACAAAATGAGATGAAACCAATAAAAATAAGCAACAAAAACGAATCAGAACCTTTGATTTCTACTTTTGTTTAGTTAACAAATCATATTGCAGTATATGGGGATTGATTTCTCTAAAACATGCTCCACAAAATGAAACGAAAGCAGCTGAAATAAGCGATAAAAAGAAAACCAGAACTTCATATTATTTCTTTTGTTTGATTAAAAGATTCAGTTACGCTAAGTGGGGCTTAAAATCCCCGACATTCTTAAATATGAGTATAAACTACTTCAAAGTTATAGCAGTAAATAGTTCGCTCATTTGAGTTCGCCTAAAAATGGTGTAAAGCAGCTTGAGCTTCATATCAGTGCTATATCTTGGTTTGAGGGACTGTCAATTCAAGTTCTCGATCTTTAGTTTTCTACTAATTGCTAACAGTTACATAACAGATGTAAGGAAAACTAAGAAGAAGAAAAAATCTAACCTCAATTTCTACGGAACCATTAGTTGTTGGAGTGGATAGTCCGCTATTTGCTGGAGTCGAGTCCATCATGCTTGACAAAACCAAAATCAAACAATATGGAAAAGAAAGTATATCAGTCAATAATTTAAACTAAGGAATCAAACAATAGATATACAGATAAATATGTTTAGAATCTCCAAAGCTCATTATATTTTCTTTTTGAAATCTGAGCAATTTTTCTCTAGAATGGAAAAAGCTAGATGTTAAAGTTTGATGAACCCAAGTTATTTTTCATAGCTTTAAATAAGATTGCTTGAAAAATGCAGTTAAAGCCCATAATACTTCATGATTTTGCCAAGTTAAAGAAGCAAACTTCGACAAAATTAATTCGAGTATATAATTCGACTTGAACTTTGTAGTTTAAAGTTTAAGCTAACCAAGAATTAGCAAAGGCAAGAAGAGTAAAGAGAAAACGTAAAACTTGATCACAAGTTTAAAAAAAACTTACACATATTTCTTATAGAAACAAAATTATATCAGGATTAATTATCAAGTAATTACCCTTCTGCATAGTACCACTATTTTAAAAAGCTTGATTCAGAGCTTAATAAAAGCATACAAATCTCACTTTTTCGCCGCTAAAATCTTACGCTTTATACGGTTTTAGCGTATCCCTTGCAAAAACGCTTTAGCTAATAAGTTTTCGTTTTTTTGAATACTAAGTTACAAAACTTATTACACCTTTTTTTTTCCAATGTGGCAAGATGAATACTGTAAAATAATTATCTCAAAAAAAAACATTTTAATAAACACAAAAAAAAGCGTCAGAAATCTAGCAAGCCCAACAATAAAAGGTTGATAATAAAAAATATAAACATATCCTTTTCCCTCATTGTAGAATCCAGTGTATATATGCTAAAATTTATAAATAAACGAAAAAAAAAAGCGAAAGCATTAGAATTAACAATTGATAATTTAAATACTAACTAACCCTTTTCCTTCGTTGCATAATGAGGTGTTGTCCATTAGATGCATATATATATAATATATAAGTATATAATATATAAGTATATATATATATATACTATTATATTATATATAGAGAGAGAGACAGAGATACGCCAATCACAAGAGGGATATGCAAAAAGGTTAAATTGCAAATAATCCCCTCGAACTAAATATATTTCTTAAATAAACTCAATTAGTTATGGAAAACTATAAGTAGTCATCATAAATTGCCTATATTTCACAATTTACCCATGACCAACTTTAGTGACCATAGTCAATACTCTAACCTGGACAAATTTTATTTTGAAATTTGTAATTCATAAGATATATGGCCGTACAATAGTCAATGTTTTAAAAAGCGTAATCTTAGCTAAAACGATTTTGCAATGTGATATGCAAAATGCATAAAAATCGTAAGCTGGCTAAGCCTTTCTTAAGCTTTGAATCGGATTTTTTTACTAAAAACGCGCTTTTTAAAACACTGACAATAGTAGCTACCAATAATTTAACGCATAAGAAATTGAAACACATGAAATTAACATTAATGAAAATAATATTTTCTTGTAGAGATTTAGTGTCTACCGATGCTGTTTTGGTTTTGGATTATATATTATAACAGAAAAAAAAGATTCCAAAACAATAATAAAGTTTGGTCCTTTCAAAATCAATCATGTGAAACATGAATATAATTTGTGAGGATCAATTATGTATATTTTGAAAGCTTATGGGGCTATTTGTAACACACGAATAGTTTCTTGGGGTTATTTGCGATTGAACTCTATATATAATAATAAATAAATAAAATAGACGCAAAAAAACCAACCACACGTACAATTTAACTATGCTGACACGGTTTTTCATTAATTTTGTTTTATTTTTAAACATTACAAAACAAGAGTATATTCTGTTCTATGTAGCGCAATTTTTAAAAATTATTTTATTTTATTTTTAAATTCGGTAAGTTGGTTTTTAAATTTTGTACGGTTACTCGGTGAGCAGGAATAGGTAACACTATGGCACCCGGCTGCCCGATGCATGCTTATCGGTACAAACTAATATAAAAGTAAAACTTTAGAAGCAAAATAATTCATGATTAACATATCAAATTTAAAAATAATTCTGTAATAGAATTGAACATTTTTTACATTCAATACATATAGACGATACCGAGTAGAATTTAAAAAAAAGAAAAGAAGGAAAGAAAGAATAGAGAGAGAACATATGAATGGGGTGTTTTAACGTGTAACTACTGCTATTTGAACTTTAAGAGTTTCTTTAAAAAAAGATGTTTGGCAGACTTCATAAGCTCTTTTCATATAAATAATAGTATGATTGAGCATAAGCGACAACATAAAAGCGAAACCGATTTTCTAATTTTCAAAAGAGAAGAAAAATAATATTGTAAAAGAAAACAAAAGATACTCCCCCGTTTTCAATTAATTGTATTTTATAAAATTACATGTAATTTTGACCGACTTATAATATGTATCAAAATTGTCGAAATGAAAAATTTCAAAACTAAATCATATAATTTAATGTTTAAATTATACGATTAACTAAAAAAATAAATAATATTATGACAATTTTGATATAGGTTATTGACCGGTCAAAATTGCACGTAATTTCATAATAAACAGTTAATTAGGAACGAAAAGAGTAAAAAATAAGACAGATTATACATAATATGATTATCTGAATTTCGATTTTACCTAAACCCGCAATATTTTTTTTTTTTTCTGTCTTTTACTCTATTCTTCGTTTTCTCTCTCTCTCTTTTGTTTTGTTTTTGTCTTTTCCTTTGAAGATTCTCTTTCTCTTGTAGTCTTGTGTGTTTGGTGGCTATTAATCATACCAAATCTTTTTTTTTTAATCAAATCATACCCAACCTTAAAAAGCATGATATATTGATGTGTATAAAGTACTATAATATTACACAAACACATAGAAGTTTTAATGTTTTACAGAAACTTCCCTATTTTTTTAAAAGTAGTATATGCAAACAGATAGAAGTTTCAATATTATGCAGAAAATACCCCTAGTTTTTGAAAAATAATACCTAAGACACCTGCAGGTATGTACTTACAAACGAACGGTCACTACTCTAACAAAACTTCACAAGCTTATTCAAGTTTAATTATATTACTAAACCCCTTTAGTTTTAAAAATTACCTTTAGGCGCCCAAAAGCAATAAACGTAAAAAAATAGCATGTTAATTTTTAACCTATAGCATATGGAGTAGCATATAAAACTACGAGTAATCTAACTTTGACATAACGTACCCTAAATTTTTGAATTTTTTTGCATCACCGTATTACGTTACCCTATCCGTAACAAAGGTAAAAAAAAAGTAAAAACCAAATATACCCTTTTCTTCCAATGTACCATACGATATGTGGAAAAAATATACCAAGTAACTTAAAATTCAAAAATATACCAAAAAAATATAAATGAGCAAGTTTTTCTACCAACTAACTTACGTAATTATCATCCCATATACATGATATACTTTATCAATTTTGGTTTTCAAATATTAATATTAGTATAAGTAAAAAGCTACATGTTAGACATTAATTGTGACATAGTATATTTTATATATCATGATATTATAAAAATAAATTGGTTTAATATTAATTGTATTATATCTTGTAACATATGATACATTAAATATAATTTTTTTAATTAATATTATGTTCCGATAAATAAAATATATTAAAATCTTCAAAAAAATTTAAAATTTTAATTAATATTCAACTATAGGGTAGTCTCAACTTGGGTTCTGTAATATTATATTTGGGTTTTTATTGTGTTGTAATGTTCCGTAAAATCTAATATATTAAAATCATTAATTTTTTAATTAATATTTAAATTTAGAATAGTATTATAACTAGAGTTTTATAATATTATATTTGAGATTTCATTGAGTTGTAAATTTAGTTTTAGTTTTCGAAATTATAATTACATAATTTTTGTTTAAGTTTTTTTTAATTCTTATATTTTATTTCTCACAAGTTTTCGATTACATTATTTAATAAAACTTAAATTATTATTATGTATTAAAAAAGAAAGTGAATCTTGATAATTTAGATCAAAGAATTTGATCTAGGATGAGTTTTCTTTTCCAAAAAAATAGTAAGGAGGTTTTTTTCCAAAAATATAGGAAGGATAGAAAAATAGTGAGAATATGGGACGGATGATTTTAATACGATATTTCAGTTGTATTCTGTTGATATGTATAAATGACATGTGTATACATATGATTGGTTTACCATACCATATAAGAAATCCTATGTGTTAGACCGAGTCTACCTAAAAGTTACTCAAACATGAGGAGTATTGATTTGTATTTTGGGCAACAGTTAGTTTTACTTTTGGGATTAATTGGTCCATATCTAAGTCATTTTATGCTCTAAAACTTTTATTAAAGCCCCCTTCCATATAGATGTAAAAACAATTATACCAAACCGGTTTACTATTATTTATGATTTATTAATTAATCAATAATATTTTTTAGTTTTAATTTTAAATTAATTTTATGATAGTGATATTTGAATTTATTAATAAGTGTTCACATCCTAAATAATAGTAAACCGGGTTAATGATATTCTTAGAAGAGAGATGCAACAACGTTTCACATGCATTATGGTACGAAAGTCGGAACAAATACAATTCTATTAGTTTTTAAAAAAAATGGTACTCATACAGATTTAAATACAAATAATCCCTAAGAACTCGAATGTTTTACAAAATGCCCCCATTAACTATGGAAACAATCAAGTAGACACCATAAACTAACTACTTTTTCCAACAAACCAGATAAACAGTTCTAAACAGGCATAACCTTTGGTATATATGTTGGCCAAACTAGACAATTATTCTTTTGATACGTGAAATTGTTGAGATGCATGGACATACAATTTTAGTCAGAAGATTAATGTAATGCATAAGTGAATTAACGCCAAATAAATTAACATTAAATAAAAATAGTATTTTCTATAAAAATCTAGTGTCTACCAACATTGTTTTGGTTCAGGATTATTAATTAACGAAATAGACATAAAAGAAAGAGAAAAAACCGAGGGAATATGGGGCCAGACATAGACCCAGTATACTTGTATTTACAAAACACAAATAGTGTCTTGTGTTTCTTGCAATTTTACCCTTTGAAAAGAAACCAAACTAACCACATGTACAGTTTAAGTGTTTAACTATGATCACACGGTTTTTCCATTTATTTAAACACACTTCAAAAATGGTATATTCTGTCCGTCATTTAAAAAAGGCACTATTGTTTCATTCCATACATATTTGGTATTGTTGTAATATATTATTATATTATTAGTCTTGTATTTTATGCGTTCAAGTGGTTTTATAACCCCACCCCTCTATCTATATAAAGAGGATTATGGGTCTTGTATTTTACATTCATTCATATATATTCTGATTAATAAAGACTCTGTTGTTGTCTCTCTCTATATTCTCTCTATATATCTATATACATATATATATGAGCTAATATGTCACACAACATGTTATCAGCACGATACTTGCAGAGATTGGAGCTTGAAAATATTGGATATTAAAAACTCGATGAAGGTATAAGCTCGAAAATTGAGTTATAAACATACGGGCAAACTTTGAAGTTTTTTTTGTTCTGTCGGTCTTCCCCAAAATACGAGGAGTACGGTATACAAATATTTTTTTTTACATCTTGCAAATAAATTATGTCATTGCATGTGAAATCATCTATGTTTATACCGTTACTAAGTGTGGTATTTTGGCAATAGCAAAAACATGGATATATATGTGTAGCCGTACCATGCCTTAATTATGAAATCATTGTTGTTTGTTTGTATGTGATTTTACTAAGTTAATCATAATACCATGCTGCATATAATCATATATACCTTGCTGAATGTTTAGTAAAACATATATTTTATTGCATGATTGTCGGTTGAAGTTGCAATAATTATACACAACATGTTTAGTAAAACATATAGTGTTTGAACATAGGCCTAGTCCCCTATATGATTTGTTAAAAAAAATCTACATGTACGGCTCTGTTTGTATATTAATAGCTCGATTAAAACTTGATAAGTTCTAGTACACCTACCTGTAAAACCATAGTTCTTAAGTTTTGATATAATACGGACCAGTTAAGACTTTCTGGAATATATGGACTTACTCTGTAATACCATAGTAATTGTACATGTATAGTTTACTGAAATTACATGAGATAACTCTAGTATTGTACCTACATATAAAATAGTATATGAGTTTTCATGTGTATAAAATCGGCCCATAATAATTGTTTAATTGGGTAGTAAATAAAAATTACCATGTATGGAAATTGCGTGTATATTGTAAATTGGTAAATAAAATATATTACGTACATGAATGATTTAGTTACCATGTATAGAACTTACACATATAGCAATAGAATAATTAAATACTGAGTAATATATTGCTTAGTGTAAATTGGTAAATTTAGATTGTGCTAATATGTACTACCATGCTAGTGCTATATTATTTAATCATGCAAGCATATACGATCTATGTATTTATTAACTGCCATGTACACTTGCGTAAAATATGGTAATTTGCGAAATCATATATTTTCACATTTAAGTTGAAAAATTATGAACCTTCCCTAAATAGGCTCACCTATTTGGATACGATGTCTAGGAAAGATATAGGCGGAAGTCGATATCCTAATGAGGTCGGGTTTTAAGTGGCATTCATGCCCTCCACCCTCACCGTCTTTCCTGGTCGTTTTTCAAGTAGAGCTACCGAAAGGGCTTGACTAAATAATAATTTCCCCGAGTGTGCTTATATAGTGATGCATGTTTTGCCGAATTGGTATTTCACCATCGACCCGTCGTTCGATCAATGAGAACCGATTCACATGAAGCAAAACTAATGTTTTCGAACCTGTCGTTTCGAAAAAAAAAAGTTTGTGCTTTTGCAAACCATAAACATATAAACCAGGCGTTTTATATGAAAAATAATCCAGAACTCCCAACACATGTTGGATGCCATCTATGATGGGAAAAATAGCAAAACATACTTGCGAAATGACTGTTTAGACATTGATGTTATTCCGTCACCACATGTTAGTCACCCTGATGTGTGAAAATATGATGCCCAAATTTTTTTTGCATGCCATCTTTGATGAGTAAAACACGAGTTTGTTGTTACCATCAGAATGAATGCTAAGGCGTTGATTTTATTCCGCCGTCACATTTGACACGTGATGACGTCTATGGTGAACAAATGTCTGAAATTGACATATTGGAGCAATCCTTCACCAAAATACTAGCTTGGAAATTGTATTCCATAAGCAGTATCGTGAATTTATATTCATCATGTTCCTTTATCGTACATCTGTTATTGGATAAGAAAATTACCTCGGTGAGTAGTTTTAATCCTATTGGGTCAATGGCGAATTGTTTGCCTGATATTAATGCTCTTCGTGTACATTTTTTTTCACGAATCGAGAACCGAGACAAGTGTTATTTGTCTCGAACTGTCGCGATCCCGATGAATCGCCTAGCCAAGCGAGATTTTAGACAATTGTCAAAATCGAAAACCTGTGGCTCCAAGACAGTAATTGAAAGGAACAATATGACTCGCTGTCACAAAGCAAGAGATAATGCTCAAGGAGGCAACTCTATGCTATAAAGACAAAGGTCATGCACGGTTACTCCTTAAATAGTTCAAAACTATTACAAAAGTGAAAAGACCGATGCTAATGTGGTTAAAGCTAACTGAAAGGAAACTCTTGAGACCCCCGGTTTTGTGGCTCAAATGAGTTTTTGACCTTTCTTTATTGATTTTGATAAAACATTGAGCCATTTTTTCGCTCATCTGGATTATGTTTTTCCATTTGGATTATGATTTTTCCATTTGGCAATACTTTTGGATTATGGTTTGCATGTTTACGAAATTTCTCGAAATAATTTAAAGTGTTTTGAGCAAATTCTTTTGAAAAATGTGATCAAACTTTAAATTATGAAATTTTAGGCAATACTTGTGGTGTAGTTGGTATTGGGGAAATAGTGGGTAACAATGTACCATATAATTTCACCAACTACTTGCCTAAAATAGCACTCAGTGATAACGATTCTGGACTTGTCGTTCCAAATCGAAATATTTGGTAAAGCCATATTGATTTGTCAAATATGAGGCGTTATACTCATGTACGTTCTGTCGTACCTTGTTGAGTTATAAAATATTCGAGAAAACCAGTATTACCTGGTAATAGCTCATGAAAGAATTAAAATTTCTTTACATAGCCTCCATTCAATACGACCAAAAGCGTATTTTAGAGGAGTTGAAATGCCTTTCAAGTGGTTGCTACCATATTTTTTAAAAAACATTTAAAGTTACCTTATCATTTCGCATGTCGTCGATTGATAAATGATTTAGATGCTAAGACATGATTGTCTATACTATCATTCGTCTGTCGTCAATTGATCAAAGCATTTTGATATTGTGGCATTGACCGGATGAGATATTCTCGGGTCAAAAGACGATGCTTGATTTATAATCGCATCGCATTTGGATTCTTTTTGAGGATATATTTCGTGATTAATCCCAAATTCATGCCACTAATGCTCACTTTGAAAGACTAGTATGTGTAAAGATCACGAAATGAACTCGTAGAATTATTGTAAAGAATTGAAGGAGTTATTGTGGACTTATCCAACCATAAGACACACCAAAAAATATAAATGGTTATGGTTGATGCATCGACAATAAGGTCACATGATTATTGTTTTCCACAGAAATGCAGCATTTCCCAAACTTTTAGCCCTATCATCAAGTTGATGGCTCATGATCCAGATTATCCTGAAAAGTCTAGTCGACTTGATAATTCCGAAGAGTAAGAATCAAAATTTCGATTTGAATTATTTGAGTTTGGAAATTGAAATTGAACATCCTGTCGATTATGTTCAGACCCAAATGGACTCATGGAAAGTTTGATGATGCGACTACAAATGGTTGCATGCACTTCTTGGTCTTGCACACCAAGATTTATATTTCCGTGTGGGGTCATGCTATTTTGCTGCATTGGTCCATCTGAGGCCCATAGTCACTCAAAACACTAAATGCGTACCAGTTGGTTACTAGTTATGAGCCAGATGCCTCATATGAACGCGTGTTTGAGTGCTTAATATTTTGATTGAGCCGCTATAGCGTTCAAAATATGGACCTCTGAAGGGGACATAAGTCGATTATGAATCCCATGCCTATCATTTGATAGAGTAACCTTGGCAAGCGATCTCTTTACCGCATGATATGTGTTGGCCCGGATGCGGCTAAACCTTAGAGGGGGGGTGAATAAGGTTTCTAGGCATTTTGCGGAATTAAAAATTCTAAGCAACTAACAACCCAACTTATTGCTATTCTAAGCTTAAGCATTTAATAGTGTTAATAACAAGCTAGAATTCATAAACGAAAGCACGAAAATAAGCAATATAAAAGTTGCGGAAAGTAAAAGCTTAGGGAAAGAAAATGACACCGTGATTTATAGAGGTTCGGCAAAAAGGCCTACGTCCTCTCCTCGGTACTACCGAGTATTTCACTATAATTATTCTTCCCGATTTTACAAAACCTTATCGAGCTCAATCGACCGATTGGCTCACCCTCTACCCGAGGTTCCTACTCTTGATTCAAGTGCAAACGTACACGTCTAATGAGTCAATGACTCCCCCTCAATCTATGAGTACCCAAGTGTTTAACCTAGAACTTTTAACCAACACTTTGGCTTAAAAGCTTCTACCCAAACACTCACTCACAATGAGCTTATAAAATGCTCTTTACAATTTTGTCGAAAATTAAAACAACACCCACAATTGATTGCTTCTTAAATAAGCTAATTTGTGGTTTCGATGATGTTTTATCTTTGTTGGAGCTTGAATCGATTTATCTTCAATTTCTCTCTTTTCGAAATATTTCACCAAAATGGTGATTTTGGGTTTATGTATATGAGAGAGGTGAAGGATTGATTATGGATATCATTAGTGTGTTGATTGGTGTTTGTGGAAGAGAGATTGGGTTGGTTTATATAGACTAAAAGTCTGTTTTTCTGTATTGTGACCGTTGGAAGTGGTTGAGGCTATTTTTCAGTGGTTTTAAGCAACTTTCCAGAATAAGCTGAAAAGCTGTTTTCGAAATCTGCAGAAAACGATCGGTCGTTTTCTACAGACGATCGGTCGTTTTCAGACAGACGATCGGTCGTTTTCTGAAAACGATCGGTCGTTTTTTCAATGGACTCACTGGAATATTTTGGACCAAAAACGATCGGTCGTTTTTGTCCAGTCGATCGGTCGTTTTTCTTCTGGCAGTTCTCGGTTTTCTTCGAAGGCTTGTATCTTCTTCGTTCTAGCTCCGAATTTGTTTCCGCTTGAACCGTTGGCTTCGTTTTCGAATGCTCTCTCTTTTTAAAGACCTGAATTATAAAATTTCTCCTTTTTTTGACAAGACAAGCATTATATCAACGAAATCGTAAAATCATTAATTCATAATCATACTAATAATCAAAATCAATTATTGAACCCATGTTCAACAATCTCCCCCATTTTGATTATGACAAAATAATAATGATTTTACAAGTATAAAACATCTCCTCCGTTTTAATAAAACGCATAACTCTAAACATATCATTTTTCTCCCCCTTTGGCATTATCAAAATGTAATAAAAAATATGGGGTTAATGTGGACGGTTTTCAACGAAAAACCAAGACATGAAAAAATGTTATTAAAAAGCATATACCCGACCCAACTAACCACATATATGTAAATACTAAGGATTAGAGTATACCGAATATGTGATGTGAGGTCGAGTCCGCTCGCTAATGGCATTTGCATTGAGCGTTGCCGATTCCAAAAAGGTGATACCATTTGTTGGTATGCCTTCCACCTTTGTCGATTAATGGCACTTCATTCTTGATGGTGGAGTCGATCTTCTTGACTTCCACGACTTTTGCCGGTGTTGCCAACCATTTGTTGATTTTCTACTATTGGATGGAGATACCTACAACACAAGTTTTGTCCTTTGGTACCTAATTTCTTTTGGGTCCGACATTGTTAGTGGCTCGGGTCTTTACTACCCATTTCAAATCGCTTCTACTAACATGAAAGCGATTTGGGCATTTAGAAGAATTATGCTCACTTCTATTACAATGTATGCAATGCATAGACTTTTTAGTATAACGAGAGTTATATGATGTTTTGGAAAAGGTTTTCGGAGTATCCAATTTGGTTTTAAAACCTAAACCTTTTCTATCATTAAAAGATTTTTGAGAAATCTTGGAAGTACTCCCTTTTGTAAAAGCAACCTCTTGTTTAGGCGGAGTAGGAGTTTTAGGAAAATTAGAGGCTTTAACGAAGCGGGTTTTGTTAGAAGTAGAACCAATGCAATCAAAACCTAAACCGCTCTTATCATTGACTTCTTTTTAACAACTCAAAATGTTATCTAAAACGGTTTTACCTTTAGAAAACTTTGAAATTGTTAAATTAAGTTTTTCAATGGAAATGACAAGATCGTTGTTTTTTAGTTTTCAACGATTCATTCTCGGTTTCTAAAACCTTGACCTTGTCATTTAAGTTAAAAGCATGAGAACTTAAAACCTTGTTTTTGCTTTTAACTTTATCGAAAGCATCCTTTAACTCTTCAAAATTTTCTAATAAATCGCAATCTAAAGGAGATGGTTTTGAAAGAGTTTTAGTGAGTCTAGAGACTTCATTTTTAAGAAAATTGATCTCGGTTTGTAAAGACTTGTTTTGAATGACGAGATCATTGTTTTTGTCTTTCAAGTCTTCCTTTTCGTCATCTATATCAAGTAAAGAGAAAGACGATGTAGGAATAGACTCTTTTTCATTTATATCTCTTTTTAAGGATCTTATTTCTTCATTGAGAGAAGAATTTATCCTTTTAAGAGATTTAACCTTCTCTACAAGCTTAGGAAGTTTTTCGGAATAGATTCCACACATATGAATTAATTCATCATGGGAAAATTCTTTTACCTTATCGTTGTCACTTTCGCTTGAGAATGAGAGGCTTTGTTCATGGTGATCTTCCATGGCCATATAGCAACCAAGGTGAGCGACTTCATCTTGGTCGGAGCTATCGCTAGAGCTTGAAGCGGATATCTTCTTCTTGGATTTGCTCTTGCGATTCTTTATGCAATCTCTTGCCATGTGTCCTTCCTTGCCACAAGTATAGCAAACAAAATTGTTAGAATAAATTAAATTATTTGACGATTTACCTTTATGTTTGCGTTGGTCTTTTAGCTTTAGGATTTCCTTGACGATTCGAATGATTTGCATTGAATTTTCGTCGTCAATGGATGGCTCATCGCTTTCGTCACAAGTTGTTCCTTTGAAAGCTATCTCCCTCCTTTTTGAGATTGGCTTGTGACTATTTAGGGTGATCTCGTGAGTAATGAGTGAACCCGTCAATGCATCAAGAGTGTAGGTGTTCATGTCGTGCGCCTCTTGAATTGCGGTGACCTTTGGTTCCCATTCTTTCGGTAAGCTCCGAATCACCTTTGAGACCATTTCCTTACAAGATAAATGCTTACCAAGAGATGTTAATCCGTTAGTAATAGTAGTAAATCTAGCAAGCATATCGGAAATAGTTTCACCCTCGCTCATCTTAAAGACTTCGTAGTCATGAACTAAAAGTTGGAGTTTGCAATCCTTAACTTGGTTAGTTCCCTCGTGCATAACTACTAACTTATCCCACATACCCTTTGCGGTTTTACAAGCGGAAATTTTGTTGTACTCGTCAGGAGAAACGGCACAAACAATAGCATACATCGCTTTGGCGTTCGTAGAGTAGGCTTCTAGTTGAGCGCTATCTAAGTCCTCTACGGGGATTGGGTTCTCTCTATTCTCGGATGTAGGTGCGGAATATCCTACTTTTATGGTCATCCAAAGTCTAACGTTATAGCTTTGTAAGAACATGCTCATCCTATCCTTCCAATATGAAAAATTTATTCCATCAAAATATGGTGGTGTATTGGGTGATGAAGCTATGCCGGATGCGAAATTAAGTATATTAGCCATCAGGATCTTAACTCTAGAATCGTTAGATTCCTATATGCAAGAGTCTCGGCTCTGATACCAATTGTTGGCCCGGATGCGGCTAAACCTTAGAGGGGGGGTGAATAAGGTTTCTAGGCGTTTTGCGGAATTAAAAATTCTAAGCAACTAACAACCCAACTTATTGCTATTCTAAGCTTAAGCGTTTAATAGTGTTAATAACAAGCTAGAATTCATAAACGCAAGCACGAAAATAAGCAATATAAAAGTTGCGGAAAGTAAAAGCTTAGGGAAAGAAAATGACACCGTGATTTATAGAGGTTCGGCAAAAAGGCCTACGTCCTCTCCTCGGTACTACCGAGTATTTCACTATAATTATTCTTCCCGATTTTACAAAACCTTATCGAGCTCAATCGACCGATTGGCTCACCCTCTACCCGAGGTTCCTACTCTTGATTCAAGTGCAAGCGTACACGTCTAATGAGTCAATGACTCCCCCTCAATCTATGAGTACCCAAATGTTTAACCTAGAACTTTTAACCAACACTTTGGCTTAAAAGCTTCTACCCAAACACTCACTCACAATGAGCTTATAAAATGCTCTTTACAATTTTGTCGAAAATTAAAACAACACCCACAATTGATTGCTTCTTAAATAAGCTAATTTGTGGTTTCGATGATGTTTTATCTTTGTTGGAGCTTGAATCGATTTATCTTCAATTTCTCTCTTTTCGAAATATTTCACCAAAATGGTAATTTTGGGTTTATGTATATGAGAGAGGTGAAGGATTGATTATGGATATCATTAGTGTGTTGATTGGTGTTTGTGGAAGAGAGATTGGGTTGGTTTATATAGACTAAAAGTCTGTTTTTCTGTATTGTGACCGTTGGAAGTGGTTGAGGCTATTTTTCAGTGGTTTTAAGCAACTTTCCAGAATAAGCTGAAAAGCTGTTTTCGAAATCTGCAGAAAACGATCGGTCGTTTTCTACAGACGATCGGTCGTTTTCAGACAGACGATCGGTCGTTTTCTGAAAACGATCGGTCGTTTTTTCAATGGACTCACTGGAATATTTTGGACCAAAAACGATCGGTCGTTTTTGTCCAGTCGATCGGTCGTTTTTCTTCTGGCAGTTCTCGGTTTTCTTCGAAGGCTTGTATCTTCTTCGTTCTAGCTCCGAATTTGGTTCCGCTTGAACCGTTGGCTTCGTTTTCGAATGCTCTCTCTTTTTAAAGACCTGAATTATAAAATTTCTCCTTTTTTTGACAAGACAAGCATTATATCAACGAAATCGTAAAATCATTAATTCATAATCATACTAATAATCAAAATCAATTATTGAACCCATGTTCAACAATATGCGGAAGTGACATCGCTAAGACTGTTCTCCCCATCGTTAGGGGGAGATTTCCACGTTACCGTTGATAAGGAATGACGTGAAATAACATGGCATAACCCACTCAGTCTTAGCTTGATCCCCAAAACTACACTTAGTGATAAGTAAGTGCATAGACTCCCTCAAGTCTAACTAAATGCCAGACGCATTTAATGACTTTATGAGATGTCACGAGATTATTTATACCTGCTGCAAAATGCTTGCAAGGATAGACGTCCCTGTCGGACGCCGTGTTCCTGTCGTAACACGTTGCTTTGACCGAACCCGCCAAGCAAATGACGCTGCCGTCGGCCGTCAGTCTGTCATCCTTCCCAAGATATGAGAAAGTTGACCGGTTCCAAATTCGTTCAGCCCCAGAGGTGGTGAACTGAAACTCGTTTGTCGCACGAGATTATAAAGGAGCAAGGAGATGTGTGATTTCCTCCTCATCCTAAGAATCTTGAAATATCTGTCGATCATGATATCTTAGACGATATTGAAGCGAAATGAGATTGTCATTGATTACTTGTTCATATATTCAGTGACGATTGGTAATATAAATAAAATATGACAGGGAACCATGTACCGTTGCCTGAAGTCAACGTAAAATAGACTGAACTAATGGAAACTTGCAATCCAAGTAGACTCCATAGCGGAAGTGTGTTCGGACCTGTAGCTCCAACACCACCAATGTTAAACAAGTTCGTTTATTTGGTTATTCGTAAGAGCATCTAGTTGAATACTCGTTCTATTCCACGTTAGATTTTCTTGCATCCAGCCGTGTGCAAGTAATGAAGCATCCAGTCGAATGCTTGTACTCTTTCTTGAAATATGAAATCCTTGCACCCAGTCGTGTGCAAGTGAGGGGGGGGAGCATCCAGGTGAATGCTTATTGCACTAATTACTATTTAGTCAAAATTCTCGCATCCTGTTGTGTGCAAGTGGGGGGAGCATCCAGTCGCATGCTCGTGTACTCTTTTTGTCCTTAGACCAAGGTTTTTTCCCACTAGGTTTTTCCTTGACAAGGTTTTTAGCGAGATACGTTCCCATCATATCTCACTTAAGATTGCCGAAATTAGGGGGAGTATCCTGTTGTATACTTCTTACCACTGTGTACTCTTTTGTCATTCGACTAGAGATTTTTTTCCACTTGGTTTACTCTAGCAAGGTTTTGATGAGGCACCTGTTTTGTGGTTGATCCCTACTACTATCACTGTTGCACTCTTTTTCTTTCGATCAGATATTTTCCCATTCGGTTTGCTCTGGCAAGGTTATGATGAGGCACACTGTTTTGTGGTTAGTTACTTACATGATATTTCGGCCTATATCATTCGGCTACACAGTTTCTCCTAGGTACCGGTTTTGTCCCACACTGGGTTTTCCGGCCCTAAGGTTTTTATGTGTTTAGCACTGCGAATGAACTCGACTCAGATCGACTGCATCAAGACGAAAAATTCAAGACGTCCAAAGGGGAAGTGTTGTAATATATTATTGGACTCTTGGGCTTGTACTTTATGGGCCCAAGTGGGCTTATAACCCTATCACTCTATCTATATAAAGAGGGTTAGTGGTCTTATATTTTACATTTATTCATATACATTCTATTTAATAAAAACCCTGTTGTTGTCTCTCTCTATATTCTCTCTCTCTATCTATATATATATATATGAGCTAATATGTCACACAACAGCTATTTATTTTTTAAACTTAATTTCTATTGTTTCAAATGTTTTAAAATGTTGACAAATTGGAATTTGTTGTGGAAAAAAGGTCGTCATGGTAAAAGAATGTTATTAGATGGTGAATGATTGTTTCAAAATTATTAATTTTTTCTCATTGGCTAATTAATTAGTTATTGTCTCCTAGTATAACATCAAGACTGATCTTGAAACTAGTAAAAATAAAATAAATAAACAAAATGTGTCACCTATCGCAATATCTTAATGCTTGAAGCCAAATTTTTTACTTCTAAAATTTAGGCATCAGGAGTATTGGTGAGTTCAAACCTAGGACTTAAGAGAATTAAGTCAAAGCAATAATCCCCTAATGAGTTAGAAGATAAAACTTCCAAGTGCTATCATAAAAGGGAATTTATTTAAATGTAGGACTGAATATTCGTGAAAGGGGCCTTGAAAGAATTAAACAATCAACATCACACACGTTATATATGTTTAGATATTTTGTGTGGGAGTAATTAAGACTACTAGTTATAATACCGAACTCATGATTACAAAAAGGGAAAAAATGACATGAAAAATGTTTGAATGGGAAAGAAAACAATTGTTAGAAGAAGACAATTAGAACACTATTTTATTGCTTGAAGATACCAATACAACTCTCTTATCTGTGAGATATAAAATGCCTATGCGCAGGGGCGGATCCACGCTGAACATGGGTGGCACGTGCCCTCCAAATTTTTATCCAAAGAAATTACAAAAATACCCCCGGTATATTTTATTAATTACAATATAGCCATCAACATATATAAACTAAGTTTAATATTAATTTATTCATTTTTTTAGAGCTTTCTCTCTCGCTTGTTTGAGTTATAGAGAACCATCGCATATAAATGACCACTCATCCCTTGTAAACCAACTAAATCCCCACACGTCTCCGTCTCTACTTCCATCTCAATCAGTCCTTCTAAGCTTTTCAATTGGTAATTGCTAGAATTTTTTAATTTTTCAAATTGGGATTACTTTTGAGGATTTATTTCTCCCTTTCTATGTTTAGATTCAAAAGTTTGTTCGATTTTAGATCTGTTGAACTTAGAGTTCAATAATTAATTTTGATTATAACTTTGATTATGTCGTTAATGATTTTACGATTTCGATGATATAATGCTTGTCTTGTCCAAAAAGAGAAAACGTATATTTTAGGTCTTTAAAATGATAGAGTATTCGATAACGAAGCCAACGGTTCAAACGGAACAAAAAACGGAGCTAAAATGAAGAAGATACGAGCATTCGAAGAAAGCCGGAAAAACTGAAGAACGACCGATCGACTGGACAAAAACGACCGATCGTTTTTGATCCAATTTCTTCCAGAGAGTTCAAAAGAAAAACGACCAATCGTTTTCAGAAAACGACCGATCATTTTCTGGAAAACGACCTATCGTCTGTAGAAAACGACCGATCGTTTTCTGCAGATTTCGAAAACAGCTTTTCAGCTTATTCAGCGAAATTGCTTAAACCACTCAATAAAAGCCACAACCACTACCAACGGTCATAATTCAGAAAACAGATTTTGCTGGGCATATATACCTCCCAAAATCACTTTCCAAAGTCACCATTGACACATATACTCAACCAATCAATCCTCCAACCTCTTTCAATCATAAAAACCCAAACTCACCATTTTGGTGAAATATTTCGAAAAAGAGGGAAATTAAGGAGAAAGCAATTCAAGCTCAATCATCATCAAAAACTCACCAATTAGCTTTTTAAGAAGCAATTAGAATAGTGAGTGTAGTTACATTGTTGTAACAAATTGTAACGAGTAATTTATAAACTCATTTGTGAGCGAGTGATCGGGTAGAGGCTTTGTAAGCAAGTGAAGCTTAAAAGCTCTAGGTCTTTTCATTTGGGTACTCATAAATTGAGGGGGAGTCGTTGACTCGTAGTCGTGTTCTCTTGCACTTGTATCAAGAGTAGGAACCTCGGGTAGAGGGTGAGCCAATCGGTCGATTGAGCTCGATAGGGTTTGTAAAATCCGGAAGACGAATTATAGTGAAATACTCGGTAGTACCGAGGAGAGGACGTAGGCCGTTTGCCGAACCTCTATAAATCTTGGTGTCAATTTCTTCCCTTAAACTTTTACTTTCCGCAACTTATATTATTGCTTGCGTTTAGGACTTATAACATTTCATTAACGTTATTAAACGCTTAAGCTTAGAATTGCAAAAAGTTGGGTTGTTAGTTGCACTTAGATTTTTAATTAGGCAAAAAGCGCCAAAAACATTATTCACCCCCCTCTAAGTTTTAGCCGCACGGTCCAACAATTGGTATCAGAGCCAAGGCTTTTGCATATAGGAATCTAACGATTCTAGAGTTAAGATCCCGATGGCTAACTTGCTTAATTTCACTTCCGGCATTGCATCATCACCCAATACGCCACCATTTTTTGATGGTGTAAATTATTCATATTGGAAAGATAGGATGAGCATGTTTTTGCAAAGCTATAATGTCAAACTTTGGATGACTATAAAGGTAGGATATTTCGCACCTACATATGAAAACAGCGAAAACCCAATCCCCGTAGAGGACCTAGATAACGCTCAGCTAGAAGCCTACTCTACTAACGCCAAAGAGATGTACGCTATTGTTTGTGCCGTTTCCCTTAACGAGTATAACAAAATTTCCGCTTGTAAAACCGCTAAGGGTATGTGGGATAAGCTAGTAGTAATGCATGAAGGGACTAACCAAGTTAAGGATTGCAAACTCCAACTATTAGTTCATGACTACGAGCTTTTTAAAATGAGCGAGGGAGAAACTATTTCCGATATGCTTGCTAGATTTACAACTATTACTAATGGATTAACATCTCTTGGTAAGCATTTATCTTGTAAGGAAATGGTTTCGAAGGTGATTCGGACCTTACCGAAAGAATGGGAACCAAAGGTCACCGCAATTCAAGAGGCGCACGACATGAACACCTACACTCTTGATGAATTCACGGGTTTAATCATTACTCACGAGATCACCCTAAATAGTCACAAGCCAATCTCGAAAAAGAAGGAGATAGCTTTCAAAGGAACTACTTGTGATGAAAGCGATGAGCTATCCAATGACGACGAAAATTCAATGCAAATCATTCGAATCGTCAAGGAAATACTCAAGCTAAAAGACCAACGCAAACATAAAGGTAAATCGTCAAATAATTCAATTTATTCTAACGATTTTGTTTGCTATACTTGTGGTAAGGAAGGGCACATGGCGAGAGATTGTGTCAAGAATCGCAAGAGCAAAGGCAAGAAGAAAATATCCGCTTCAAGCTCTAGCGATAGCTCCGACCAAGATGAAGTCGCTCACCTTGGTTGCTATATGGCCATGGAAGACAACAATGAGCATAACCAATCGTTTTCAAGCGAAAACGACAACTCAAGCGAAAGTGAAGCCGATGAGAAATTGGGGATAAAAAGGCAAATCTTGTGTTGTAGGTATCTCCATTCAAAAGGAGAAAATCAACAAGTGGTTGGCAACACCGGAAAAAGTCAAGGAAGTCAAGCAAATCAACTCCAACAAAAAGAATGAAGTTCCATTAATCGACAAAGGTGGAAGGCATACCAACAAATGGTACCACCTATTTGGAATCGGCAACGCTCAATGCAAATGCCATTAGCGAGCGGACTCACCATCACATATTCGGTATACTCTACTCTTTTATGTCTACATATATGTGATTAGGTGGGTATATGCATAATAATAACATTTTTCATGTTTTGGTTTTTTCTTCGATTGAGCTCGATAGGGTTTGTAAAATCCGGAAGACGAATTATAGTGAAATACTCGGTAGTACCGAGGAGAGGACGTAGGCCGTTTGCCGAACCTCTATAAATCTTGGTGTCAATTTCTTCCCTTAAACTTTTACTTTCCGCAACTTATATTATTGCTTAATTTATTGCTTGCGTTTAGGACTTATAACATTTCATTAACGTTATTAAACGCTTAAGCTTAGAATTGCGAAAAGTTGGTTTGTTAGTTGCACTTAGATTTTTAATTAGGCGAAAAGCACCAAAAATATTATTCACCCCCTCTAAGTTTTAGCCGCACGGGCCAATAAGATCTTTTAAAGATTGATGTTTATGGGCTTCATTTTTGCTTGTTAAATTTTAAATATATATTATTTATTTGATTTCTGTATGTGGGTCTTTCAACTATTTGGGGTTCATCAATTAGATCTTTCAAATCATGACTATCTATAGTTATTATTCTTGTGGATTTTTAGTTCTTCCATTATAATGTTTTGCAAAAGAAAATTTAATATTATGTAATTATCTGGGTCTTCTTTTTATTTTTATTTTTATGGTAACTTAGAATTAGGATTTAGGACATGGTCTAATTTTTTTACTTTATAATTAACTTATTTGTTCATTTTTAACCCCTAAAATTTTTTGAAAGCTAACTAGAATAGTGATGGAACGAAAGACAATTGAAAGAATAAAAATGAAATGAAAACAAACAACGTCTATTACTCCTAAATGAAGAACAATTCACTTGCCCTTAATGTTTTCTACTACTATTAAATATCAAGTTTTAACACAACTTTTCTCACATCCTGTTGCGCCCAAGACGAGTTCGGCTTGAGTTTTCTATGTTTTTTAAGCAAACTCATCTGAGGTTCAACACTAGTAATCGTAACGTAAATGAGCGCAATTAGATATAGCAGTCCCATGCATTGGCCTCACTAAAGACCTCGGTCCAAGCTTTTAATTTGAATTAGTTCAATATAATTGTGCCCTCCAAATAAAAGATACTGCATCCGCCCCTGCCTATACGTATATTTATATGTATATTGCCTACTTATTCTAGATTTATATGTATATTGCCTACTTATTCTAGATTCTAATGACTGGAAAATTGGAAAAATATGCTATCCTCTTCCACTGCCTCCATAAATGCTAGACGTTCGTTTAGACACCATCACACATCTTCTTTGTGGACGACGACAAACATAAAGCACTATAAGAAAAAGTTCATTTACTATCAGTTTAATTTTTAAAAACTGTTGATAAATTAAGTGTCGTTAAATTTTAGCAACAGAATAACAACTAATTATGTTGTTAAAATTTAGCGACACTCACTTTACCAATATTTTCAAAAAATAAATTGTTGGTAAATAAAATTTTTCTTGTAGTGAACCAATTGTGTTAAAATTTTTATAGAATTTCAAGGGACCTTTTGATTTGTTCTCATTTTTAAGTTGAAATTCATGAGTAAGCCCTTGGTTGAGCAAAGCATGAACCCGATCAGGGCACTACTTTAAATCCCTTGGACGCTTGAGTTGAAAGGGAAAACATCAATAATTTGAGATAACATTGTAGATTTTTAAGAAAATAATCCGTGTAAAGAAAAGATAGAAAAGAAATATTTGCTTTACATGAAAGAGCTCAGACAATGACACAATATTGTCATGCTAAAACGAAGAATCTGCCGCTAAACCAGATTTGAAGACGATTTTTCCGTCCCTCTAAGATACCTAACATTGATGAAAATACTACATGTAATCAGAGACGAATCCAGTGTATGGCAAGGGGGTGCAAGCGCCCACCCTCGCTCGGTAGAAAAATATATTAAAAAATAATTTTTTATTAATTTTAAACATTTATTTATGAAACAGTTAGTTAATACATAAAACTAAATGTAAGTTATAACAAACTCACTTAATTGGTGTAGTGGTAAAATATTTCTTTACTTACCAACCGGTCACAAGTTCAATTTTTGTGTGACATTTAATTGTTTTTTTTTATTATTACTCTTTCTCTTCGATGATATTATTTATACATTTTTCTAATAGTAGAAAAACATTCGTTACTTTTAATTTGCTAGATTTCATTGAAACATTTTTAAAATGTATTGACCTTAGTTTTCTCTTAAAAAAACTCGAACATAATGTGTTTTTAATATAAAATATTGAGCATTGCTTATTTTGTTTTACAAAATAAAAATTGCTACATTACAATATTATTTATTACAACAACATAATTGTTAACACATGATTGACCTAATTGCTTAAATATGTTTTTTCATGTTTCAATAATTTATTTTATTTGAAAAATTAAAACACACGTATTTAAAATTTTATCAACAAACGGTATATTTTTATTGATGTTTTGTGGTTTTACTCACAAATCTTGATACAAAATATAAAAAATAATAAATCACGTATTTATATACGTGATAAAAAAAATACTCAAAATTTTGGATTCGTCACTACATGTAATTAACGTTAGCAAGCAAACCGGTTAAGCAGATCTGATACCAACTGCTAAATTAATAATATGGGATAAAGTCATCATGGCAAAAAAGCAAGTTAAAGAAGCATTTAACAATATGCTACAAGATATCCGCAATAGCAAATTACCATTCAGTAGAAAAGTAGTTGCATTTGAAAGTGATTTTCTTCAAGTTATTCTTGTGGTGCCTCAACAAGGAAAGAAGCAATAGATGCACGCCTAATAAAATCGGTATTGTATGCTTGGAAATATTAGTTTAATGGAAAATACGCATGCTAAATACGACACTCCATTCACAAAATTGTTAATATGAATGGTAATGGAGTGGAACAACATACATATGACAACAAAATTACAATTTCAAAATGATATGATTATTCATTGTTCAGATGGTGAGAATCCGATTAAACTACAAACAGAACACGTGTTCCTTACAAAGCTATATTGACCCCCAACAAGGCAACAAACGATAATGTAGACGATATAAATAACATGCTAATCAATACTTTCAGGGCAATACTACAGAAAATAAAAGTTTCGACATAACATTGTATGCAGGGGCCTAGCAACCATCAAAAGTTATCCTACAATTTTTAAAAATAATTTATTTTAGTATTTTTTTAAAAATAATTTATATATAAAGTATTTCGGCAAGTTCTTATATATTTTTTTGGCTACCGTTTTCAAAATTATATATTGTTACTACAATAACATATTATGATTTTTTATCTGCTATATAGTAATATTGCTACATAAAAAAAAATACTACTCCATCCGTTCCTATTTAATTGTCCACTATGAAAATACATGTAATTTTGACCGGCCAAAAACTTGTATCAAAATTATCGAAATAAAAAAAATTCAAAAGTTAATAATATAGTTTAAATGTTAAATTTTATGATTAGATTTTAAAAAAAATTCATTCCGACAATTTTGATGTGAATTATAAGTCGATCAAAATTGCACGTAGTTTTATAGTGGATACAATTAAATAGGAACGGAGAGAGTAATAAACAATTGAAATTAATACTAGCTCCGTTCCAAATGGTTTGTCAACCATGAAATTATGTGCAATTTTGACTAATGAAAAGCATCCATCTAAGTTGTCGAAATTATTTTTTTTATAGTATAATGATTAACTTTTGAAAATTTATATTTCAGCAATTTACATATGAGTTTTTTACCAGTCAAATTTGTACGTAGTTTTCTGATGGACAAACATTTCGAAACAGAGAGAGTGATAAAAGAGACTATGATACTAACTTACCATCTTGACAGGTGTCACACGTCTTTAAAATAAATAAATTAAAAACATAATTATAATAAGTTAATAATATATAGTGGTGAGTGCAAATAAATTTGTAAATGAACTTTTGTGGCTTTATATGCAAAGTGATTGTAACGAAATTGCATAATAAATTGTAAACTTGAACATTTAATATAAGTTTGTTATTGCAATAATTATTTGGACCTTCGTTTCTTGTGTGATAAATATATTAAAATTATAACATGTTAGTGTAATAACATGAGTACTATGTTTTTTTATTTGTATATTCGTTTATTCATCTTTTTCTTTTTTTTACTTAGGTTTCTATATTTACCTTTTTATACATTCGTTTCTTCATCTTTTTTCGGCTTGTACCTTAATTTATTTTTGTTTTTTTAACTTGATTTCTACTCTCTTTTCCTCTTTAGTCAATTTTCAAACGCTGAATTTTTCGGCACCTGACCGCACGTGATTTTATTGATGCATAAGTTTTTTTTAGAGCTAGTTAGACAAGAAAGTCTAACTATCAATTCTTTCAATTAACCCCCATAGACTATCAAATTTTTGCAATTAATCCCATAAACTATCAAACTTTTACAATTAACCTCAAGTTCATCTTTAAAATGAAATAAGTTTAGACTCGATAACCCGTTTTGGTCGATTTATCATTTATTATTATTCTTCGATATTCATGCATATCAAGTGATATTTTATTACGGAATGACACAAAACACATTTTTTTATGAAGCCTCTTCTGATGGCTTTTTCACTATAATTGTTTTTTTAACTCATATGCATTGATAAATTACATAAATCAAATAAATAGTTTTTGTAAAATGAACCAGAAGATTTGTCATATTTAAAGATAAGTTGGCATTTTAGTGCAAAAGTTTGATAGTTTATGAGGTTAATTGCAAGAGAATCACTACAAAAAAAAGCCCAATCAAAGACGGTCAAATCCGTTATAAATCTGTCACTAAAAGACAAATCTATCAGTAAAACTTAAATCCGTCACCATACCATCTTCGATTATGGCGTCAGGAAATAAAATTTATCACTATTTCTCTGTGCAATCCAACTTTTTTGTTGTTGTTGGGTGAATCAAAAGTTTGTTGATAGAGGTTATTTGCAAACGACCCCCATAGTTCAAGGGGGTTACTTGCATATTAAAATAAAACCCCAAAAATAACTAGATTTAAATTAATTCAAAATTTTATAGATACAGCGGGAGAGAGAGAGAGAGAGAGAAAGGGTGAGAGTGGAGACTTGCACAAAGTTCTATTTATATTTATATTCATTTTCCTTTTTTCTTATTTAATTTTATTTATATTGAAAACTTGATCAAATAATTGTTATCTTTGTTACAGAAATTAATAGACGGAAACAATGCTCGAATTTTAAAGGTACATCTACATATCTTTATTACCATTTCAGAATTTATTTTCATGTGATATATATATATATATTGTTATAATAATCAATTTCATATGTTACACTTACTAATAAATATAATATTGTTAGCAAGAATTTATTGAACTTAATTTGTTTGGCAATATCTAATAAATATAAAAAGTATACTTTTGTAACGAATGTGGAAAAGTATACTTATAAGTGTGTTTGGTATAAGTGGAAAAAAGTATATTATTTATATCAGGAGTGGTGAAAATCGGTGAATAATAGTGTAAAAAATAAGTATACTTATAATGGATTTTAAGTATACTTTTTTTTATACTGCCAAACAAATATTTTGGAAGGATTATTAGATAAATGTGTAAGAGACAGAACAGTATATGAACACAATTATAGAGTTGAATTGTTGTTTGTTTTATCTACTTAAATGTGATTTTATTAAATTTGTAAAGATCGCTTTTTTACAAAAAAGACTTCTACAATTTTTGTTAATTACCCGAGCTCTTACTTCAAAAACAAAAACAAAATACCCATATCTCACCCTCATAAACCCCCACCATAAACCTACATCACCTTAAGATCTTAATTTTTTGACATTACGTATCGCACACGCAAACGCGTGGGCCACGATTGCTAGTATATATAATATTTTTGGACGAGAATTACAAACTAGACATTGTCCATGTTCATATCTATTTTTACATTACCAATTTTACGTATATCGGTTAATCAGTTTCTAATCTAATGGAATTCAAAAATCATATTTTTTTTCACCAGTGGAGGTTGTAATGAATGTATTTTAAATACTTTTTAAAGGAAATTTAAGTATTTGGTGGATGCCTGTAACAGAGAACCAATATGGAGCAATTAGTCAAGCTATAATCTTGCAGTTATAAGTATTTGGTGGGAATAGTTATATTGTTTGGCAGTTTTAGTATAATTTTTGAAATGATCTTTTCCCGCTTTATGTAGTTTAGTAGTTTATCTATAAATAGGTCTGCAGTAAGGGGAATAAAGGGGTAGAAAAATTGTGTTGTTATAACTTTCTCGAAAGAGATTTGTTTCGGAGATTTACCATCTCGAATTGGCTTCTTGTATTTCATTTTTAACAAGTTGAAATATTACGTTTAAGTCTCTTTATTTGGTTTGGTTATCCTTTTCGATTCTAGTTATAGACTTGTTTCTTATTACCATTAGTTTGCAATTGAGGTTACTACAATGCCTGAGAACAAGGCAAGAGTTTAACAATGAACATATAACCTTGAGATATCTGCTCAGTAAAAAAAGCAACCCTGATCATAAATTTAGATTTTTTGCGTTCTAATATAGTTCGAGTTACTGCCTAGGAAATTATTAATATTCTGTACAAGTTTTGTGTGATAATTTTATTTTTCTTCAAAGCGAAACCACTACTCAAGTACAAAATTTGAGTTGCACATCGTTCATCTTTGGTATTTTTTTGGAATCAGATTTTATCGCCTCTCAAACTATTCTTTTTTAAAAAAGTGTTGTGTATCTGGTTATAGACATGTGAACATAGCATTATTGGACGACTGACAAGACATCTCCTTAATTAGGATGGCAGTTAGCTAATTTCACTATGAATACGACCACAGGTAATCTTACACAAACCCTTATTTTACCAATATTTATTTTACAGGGCATATCTTATATGTAAATATGTATTATTTATCTGTTTGTTGTTAATCGCAGGGGCAGAAGCTACTGATCTCTGGGCAGAACTCATAGCTGCTGAGAATCGTCAACATCAGAGGGGCGATATTGCTGTGGTCTACAGGCGTACTGAGAAAACCCTAAACAATGACTCGATGTATGTGCCAGCTTATGTATATGTCTAATCTTGTTCTAGGTGCTTTCCCTTTAGATTATTTCCTACTACTGTTTTTTTTTTTAAATTTCAGAAGAGTTTCAAGTTCCAGTAATGAGAGTAGGCCGACTTTGGTCCCAGTTAAGCGAATCAGTTGGAACCGTTCCCTTTCCACCAGGTTTTTTTTTTCTTTTAATGTTTTCTCATACCATTAGTTTTGTTGATTTTTAAAGATAGTTCTCATTTTTCTCTTCAGTTTGTTTGTTTGTCTTTGAAATGCAACAATGATCGACGATCAGGCTAATTAATGTTTTTTAAATTTCAGAACAGATCATAGGTAGTGTCACACATATTTCACTTAGGAACCATTTTCAGGCATATGGATGTTTTTGATGCATACACACACACACACAGCTACATGACGTCTTTCACATAATTTACCATTTGTTATCTATTTTGTTTTTGACAGAGGGAGAATTAGTATTGCTGTTGGGGCATGTGTCGATCGTCCAAATCAACAGAAAAAGGCGAAAAGAGCAGGAAAACCACCTATTCCTAAAGTATGACCTAATTCCTCTATATGATCCTTTTTCTGATGTTTTATTTTCCTTTTCAGAATGGTATGAAGCCTAAAGGTACATGCCGATATGGTTTGACATTTATTCCAACTGACCTTGTTATACAGGGAAGAAGTTATCAACCTCCTAATTTCGAGAGAGAACAAGCATATTTTGAAGAGGTTGATTCCTTTGAACTGCTTGAAGAAAGCCCATCACCAAAAAAATCTGGTACATGGGTCACGAGGGTTTCAGATACTAATATCCAGTTGCCATATATGTCTAGTGTTCTACGAAAATGGTTGATTGCTAAGAAACGTAACCGCTCTGGTGGGCTGTTCGGGTCGTTGTCAAAGATATTGGAAACACCCACTGCACAACATGGAGAATCCACTAATATAGATGGTCATGAATATTTAAATATGAGTCTTTTAGAAACACCAGAAGTTCAAAACGAGTCAAAATTAGATCCTATAGATGAAGACAGACTTGAAAGGGAATCTAGGGAGGAAGATAAGAGTGCGGAAGATGTCGAGGTTGGCATTGGGAAGCTCTCTCTGGGAGAAGGACATGTTTCACAAGGCGAATTTAGCTGGAACCCACTTTCACCTCTATTGGAGGTTTGTGGACAATCATCTCCACTGAAGTTGATTGATATTTTCTCCAAGTATTGGTTTGTTCTCCTTCCCTGCATAAACCCTCTTATTTTTGTTTCTTTTTGTTGTATATCCTGTTTTATGTTCTGTTCGCAGACCATCTATTATTCTGCTTTTGCCTTGTAATCTACTTTATGTGGATTTCCATGGTAAAGAAATCAGAATGTGATCATGTCTATGTTATTGATGGGATATGAAATTATTTTTTAACAGTGACCCAAATAATATCGTCAAGGTTGGTGAAGGTACTTTTGGAGAAGCATTTAAGGCTGGCGAAAATGTTTGCAAAATTGTTCCTTTCGGTGGAGAAATGAAAGGGAATGGTGAGGTGCAAAAGGTAATGGACAGTTTTCAAGCATCATTAGGTTTCTGGTTGGAGTTTGTAGTAAAGTCATCTCTAAAATTTCAAATGATAGGAGCATTGTAACGATTTTTGTAAAATTAGGGGGTGCACATGCCCTTCTTAAGCACACTAGTTGGTTTGAATTATGCATGCTTCTGATGACTACATCCTGTCAGATATTTTAGTCATGTCATGTCGTTGTAGGTATTATTCAAAACTATGGAGTGTATGGTGATAAAGAAACCACTTAAGGAGACCCTTACGTGTTTCTTGATTGGTTGAAACTAAAAGGTTTTTGTGTTCGTATGTGACCCTGATAAATTGCTGAACCAGAATCCTTTTCGTTTTTGGTACAGCAAGCAGATGAATTACTTGTGGAGGCTGTACTTTCATCTACTCTGAATCTTTTGAGAAGAAAAGATGGTCATGTTTCGAACTTCTGCTCAACTTTTATAGAGACTAAAGAGTAAGTTACAACATGAGGTCCATCTTTGTATGTTCACTTTTCTTTACAATATATTTTAATCTTCTAAAAAGAAATTCTTCATGAGTCAGCTATAGTACTTTGCTTCTACAATATTCCTCTCAGAACTAAACGTAAACCTGCCAAATATGCTTTATATTACTAATTAATTAGCCAAATATGTTTTTAGCTTCTGGAAAAGAAATACTTTTTGTGAATAGTAAATAAATTATTTCTCCTGTGGGTCATTGACAAATATTTCGATGCCCCTTTTGCTTCTGTCGAAGTGGAATCCTATCAGCCTTTAGAACTTTTTGGGCTTTCTATTTTTGGTGAATTAAGTTTGTGTATTTTTTCCCTTATTTATAATAGGTTTTCGTTAAGCCTCACAGTGAACAAACAAAAAATGAAGAACAAAGGATCTATATTAAAAATATATTGCATAATGATCTTCCATTTCTGCCATCTGCAGATTACGTGTATGCCAAGGTCCTTATGACGATGCTATAGTATTAGCTTGGGAAAAGTGGGACGGAGAACACATCTCAGAAAATGATCATCCCAAAGATTTCCCTGAGAAACAGGTTGCTCATTTACCAGTTTTGCAATCCATTTACTTTGTCTGTAACCCAATTTAAATACCTGAAAATCCGTCACCTAGCAAATATGAATTAAAATTGACAGTTCACTTTATTGTTTAAGAGTAAATGACAAAGAAAATTCCCTCATAAATTTTTGTAATATAGAATGTTGAGATAACTACTCATAGGTCCAGCCTTGCATCACCCTATTTTTTTTCCTTTTTCTCTTTTTTGGCGTATCTGATTTGATTGGCTTCAGTGTTACATTGTCTTTGTTCAAGAACATGGTGGCCAGGACCTTGAGAGTTTTGTGCTTTTGAACTTCAATGAAGCCCGTAGCTTATTGGTTCAGGTGTGTTAATGGACAACTTCTATTTTTGGTATATATATTGCCTTTTGTTGCATAATAACAATATCTTTTCTATCAATGTTGAGTTCCTTGTCTTTTATGCATTCTGTAGGTTACTCTTGCTTTGGCTGTGGCAGAAGTGGCATATGAATTTGAACATAGGGATCTTCACTGGTTTGTTTACCATCATATCCACTGTTTTAATGTTCTTCTAGTGATTTGTTTCCTGATCCCCATTTCTTTCTGTAGGGGGAATATTTTGCTAAGTAGAAAAGAGTCTGCCACTCTGCATTTCATTCTTGATGGACATAATATTTTTATCAAGACATTTGGATTATCTGTATCAATAATTGATTTTACTCTATCACGCATCAATACTGGTTTGAGCAAACTTAGTTTTCACCTTGTTACTATATTATTAGTTTAGTATTCTTTCTTGCTGATTTCAACTGATACATTTCCAGGTGAAGATGTTCTTTTTCTTGACCTCTCATCAGATCCGGAGCTGTTCGAGGGTCCAAAGAGAGATAAACAAGTAAGAAGAAATTGTTAATATATTAACGGTGTCTAATGGCCGAGTATTAAGTTCACTTAACCTTGATATACATTGTAGTCGGAGACATATCGAAGAATGAAAGAAGTTACAGAAGAATGTTGGGAAGGAAGGTAAGATTGCTGTTAACAGGTTTTAGAATTCACATCTTAATCAATTACAAAGATTGGGAATTGACATAGTTTCTATCTTGTTAAAATAACCACAGGTGACATATCTTATTATTGTTATTTTACTCTGTCACCTGTGGTTATTTTTTTCGTTATCCTATAATTGATGCTGATTTTAAAATAATAATTTGGTATCCTGAACCTGCTGGAATTTATTTTGTTTGTGCTGCAATAGATCTTATCTCCGCATCTTCTTCTTTTTTGACTGTTAAAGAAATATTATTGCTGTGATGCAGTTTCCCCAAGACAAACTTACTGTGGTTGCAGTATTTAGTTGACATTTTGCTCGTGAAGAAATCTTATGTAAGTCATTTCCATATTTATACCATAGGAGTGTAATGTCTGCATACAATGTTACAGCAGTGACAAACATCAAGTATAGAGTAATTACTAATTAGCAGTGTTTTATAGAGGGCTAAGTTAGCCGAAGCATTTTTTACGAGAGCTATACTAAAAGCGTAAGAAATAGAGTTTTTATGATTTTTTTTAAGCTTAGTCGAGTTCTTATCGAGCTTTAGATCAAGTTTTTTCGCATCGAAGTGAGTCTGTAAAAGAATGGTGTTAAATTATGACGCTCATAGGCCATAATAAATTTAGAAGCAAAAACAACCATTGTTTCGGTACCAATGAAACTTATATAACGACTTGTAATCATGAAAGTTATTTGATGAATTTTGCCACCTTCTGGTTTTGCTTTTGGCTGCATTTCTAGGTTCATTTATACGCAGGTGCCGCCTATTTCATGCTCTTGTTAGATTTATGCATTACAAATTATTAGAGAATTTAGGGGTACTATAGTATTACTACACTGGAGGATTTGAATTTTAAAATTTGTCAAACGGTATGGAATTTTTTGAAGAATTTTTCTATGAGCTTGACTTCTCTGCCCGAGTGCATAAGCGCCACTAAGTTTTTTTTTTGTTATTGGGATTAATAGTGATAGTTTAGTAATCGTAAGAGACTGAGAATAGATACATTCGTCCAAATATTTTATTGCAGGATCGAACATTAAGAGATGAAAGGGATTTGCGTTCGCTGAAAAAGCGCCTGAATACCTATAAATCTGCAAGGGAAGCATCTTCCGACCCTTTCTTTGGCGATCTATTTGTTGAACGTGCTATGCAGCATGTTTGAATTATACTGTTCATGTTTTTGGAAATCTATGATTTCTGTTTTTAAATCAAGAAGAAATTTGTTTTTGGTAGATTTGGGAAAACTCCTCATTGTAATATGAATAGAGATTAAATTTGATTGCTGCTGTGATATTGAAGAGTAATCTCTCAAGCTGTTTAGAGACGGATAATGTGGCATAATTACATATAATATGATGGCATACTAGACTTAACAGCTAATTTTACAAGGATATTTTGGGGGAATTTGTGGCTGGTCGCCCTAGCAAACTTTTAATCAACGCACATTCACCCAGTAGAAACTAAATTAAGTTGCGGTTTCCTATAAAACATTAATACATTTGAAGTATCTCTGCCTCTGTTTCTCTCTTACCCAAACGACACCTGACTGCCTCTCTCTTGTCTCTCACCATCGACCACCATGACCACCTCCACAGCTATTTTTTTGCAAGTTTCTCAAATTGGTTTCTAATTGTCGACCCGATCGAAAATATATTGTTATTCTGTGTATGTATTCTTATGTATCGTCAATACGACGAGATTAGGTTTTGAATTAGTGGTAATATACTTTAGGGAATTCACCCGGATCTTTCATGCATTTATATACATCTGTATCTATCGTCAACAAATTACGTTTTTACTGTTAATAAATCTCTTTGAAATAGATATCCTTGTGAATTATGTATTTTCTCGGATTATTGTAACTAGCTCAATATTTATATACCTCAGGCACATTAATCTGTTTTTGCCGAATTAATATAATTCCCAATATATTCATTTGTTGTTTTTAGACGACGAACCATCACTAAATAAGTCAGCTGGGGTTCTCCTTTCTTTCTATTGGTTATTGTTTTGTATTTATCTAATGAATTATACATTAATTAAAGCAGTATAATGATAATTTTTTTTCAAAATTGTGCTTCTTGAATTGTATAATCCAATTTTTGTTAGACGTGGTTTACGGAAACAATTTTCTGATTTTAGAAGCAGCTAGTAGTTCTAAAAAACAAGGTGGAACAAATACCTGAAACAAAAAGTACAAACAAGATGCTGACATTGTTATTGTAGTTTCAGTCGTTTCCATGATACGAGTGTTTAAGCTTTTTTAGCTTTCACGCCTCTAGAATGATTTAGTTGTAAATAATACGGAGTATAAGTTTTTTAGCTTTCAAGCTAATAGACATTGATGCTCAAAGTATGTGCCGAGGCTTGCGTGATTGATGAATATACCATACCTGTCAATGCTAAAGTCCTTTTTAATACTTGGGCGATTAGAAGAGATCCCGGTGTTTGGGAGGATGCTGAGAAATTTATACCAGAGAGATTTGAGAAGAACATGTGAGATTATAAAGGGGCGAACTTTGATTATATTCCATTTGGAGTGGGAAGAAGGATCTGTCCTGGTTCATCATTTGCTCCTAGTACGATTGAGCTTGTTTTGGCTCAACTTATTTTTCATTTTAACTGGAAACTCCCTAACCAGATCAAACCCGAAGAATTAGATATGAGTGAGATTCCTGGCATATCCACCGGAAAGAAAAATCCCTTAATCTTAATTGCCAACTTCGGTAAGACTGTAGGAATTAGATATGAGTGAGATTCCTGGCATATCTACCGGAAAGAAAAATCCCTTAATCTTAATTGCCAACTTCGGTGAGACTGTAGGAATTAGAATCTCCGAAAAATAATTAGGTTTGTGTGGATATCTTGCTAATGTCATTACGAACTGTGATCGAGGGTATATATTACAGTCTTACAGGCAAGTAATAGTACCTGAATCTGTAGAATAAATGGAGAAAATAAATCTTCTTAATATGTTATTGGTACTTGCATTAAAGTATTTTAAAAAGTTTTTACGTACAATTGCAAGAGATACTTCCATGGCTACTAGTATTATTTCTTTTCCTTATTCAAAATTAGTAGAAAAGTAATGAACACACAATGAGTGTGTAGTTGACAAAATTCCAGGCCTTTTACGATTTTACCAAGTTTGGTAGAGATGTCATGAAAGACTTGAAATTTTATAAACTATATATATATATATGATTGTTTTAACAACAATTGTTCCTGGGAACAAAAATGAAGCAGAACTTAATGAATTACAATATACAAAAATACGTACAAAATAGCTATACACTTTGAAGGATTAACAAATTAAAATATGTATACATCTTTTAAGGATTAACGATGACTACTAATTGATTGTGGCACACGCCTCACTCGTTCATTGCATTCACAAAGGCAATTTTAGTTTTCGCCTCAGACTTGCTCAAAAGTTAAAAAAGAAGTCAATTTTCTTATATTAGTTACAGAGATAATCATAAAAATGTTGGGTACGTTATAAATACACATAATAATTTTTACGGAAAAAAAATGGATAAATAAATAGAAAATAGTTTCCTCAAATATATATATATATAAAATACAAGATTTAATATAAAATAATATAAATGATACCGAAATGTACTAAAGTCCAAGACGAGGTAACTGTAAGCAGTTTCCCTTAAACGATATTTGTTCCGCCACATCTGCTTCTGGCTAAATGGGACACTTCGTTCCCAAGATACAACGTCTATCACATGTGACTCGACGGAAATGGCACCGAGCCACGGTCGGGCCGTTGGTGGTACGTTACTCTCTCTATATGTATGCATATGTGAATATGTGCATGTGTATATGTCATGTATTTTATTTAAAATGGTTGGAAACCATCATTTTATATATTCCTATTGTAACTCTTTTTTCCAATAAGCAGCCACACTTAATGGGGGTAATAGAGTTGTTTTTCCAATAAAAAACCACACTTAATGGGGTAATAGAGTTTTGAAACTCATAATTTTTAATTGCATTCAAAAGCATAAAATAAAATTTTACCAAAAAAAATAAAAAATGCTGTCCATCTTCTGCAATTAAAAAGTAAAAACCAAATCTGCAGTCAAACAAGTTCGTAACTTGTTAGTAAGTAATAGTGAACATGTCAAATAAACAAAATTTATTGTGAAATGTAAAAAATCAACTCAGAATACCTGGTTGTTTGCCAATTAAAGTATCACTTCGTCTCATTGTACTAATGATTAATTATTGGGTTAACTCGTATGTTTACACCAAACTATCAGTCGTTAACAATTTGCATAATCGACTATAAAATTTAGCAATTTGCATACCAAACAAACCAGAATCGATCAAACAACAACATGATGTTAAATTATCAAACAACTCAGGGGTATTTTGGTTTGTTAACAAAATAACATATTCTACTTATTTTACATTCTCTCTGTCTCTCTCTGTATAAGATCAAATTTGGGTAAAAAATAGCAGCTAATTATATCTAACTCACAAATCCCCCAATATCTCTCTGCTAAATAAATTAGGGTTATTCAGAGTTATCAAGTAAAATAAAATATTTGGATAACTGCAGAATTGAGATTTAAAGAGAACTGGAAAGTTCACGAAGAGATAGACCCTTCAAAATATGGTAAATCAATTTTTTTTATCAATAATAAGGGATTATATTAACCTTAATTAGATAATGATCCATTTTTATTAAATAATTGTTGAACTTAGAGTTCAATAATAGATTTTGATTATAACTTTGATTATGTTTTTAATAATTTTACGATTTCGATGATATAACGCTTGTCTTTTCCAAAAGTAGTAAATGAAAATTTCAGCGCCAGAAAGATAGAGCACAGAAAAACGAAGCCACAGGTTCAAGCGGAACCAGAATCGGAGCTAAAACGAAGGAGTTATGAGCTTTCGAAGAATAGCGAGAAGACCAAGAAACTGCCAGAGAAAACGACCGATCAACTGGACAAAAACGACTGATCGTTTTTGGTCCAAATTCTTCCAGAGAGCTCGTCTGAATAACGACCGGTCGAAACTCAGAAACGACCGATCGTTTTCTGAATAACGACCGATCGACTGTAGAAAAACGACCGATCGTTTTCTGCAGTTTTCAAAAATAGCTTTTCAGCTTATTCTGGAAAACTGCTTAAAACCTGTGGATAAAACCCTCAACCACTACCAACGGTCACATACAGAAAAACAGACCTCTTGGTCCATATAAACCACCCCAAATCTCTCTCCAAAGACATCAATTCACATACCAATCAATCATTCAACCTCTTCATATACAAAAACCCAAAATCACCATTTTGGTGAAATAATTCGAAAAGAGGAAAATTGAAGAGAAAGAGATACAAGCTCCAACAAAGATCAAACATCATCAAACATCACAAATTAGCTTATTTAGAAGCAATTAAAAGTGTGAGTGTTGAGTGTAAATTTTCGATAAATTTGTAACGAGTATTTTATAAACTCATTTGTGAGCGAGTGATCGGGTAGAGGCTTTGTAAGCAAGTATTGCTTAAAAGCTTTAGGTCTTTTCATTCAGGATACTCATAGATTGAGGGGGAGTCGTTGACTCGTAGACGTGTCCGCTTGCACTTGTATCAAGAGTAGGAACCTCGGGTAGAGGGTGAGCCAATCGATTGATTGAGCTCGATAGGATTTGTAAAATCGGAAAAAACATTTTGAGTGAAATACTCGGTAGAACCGAGGAGAGGACGCAGGCCTTTTTGCCGAACCTCTATAAATCACGGTGTCATTTTCCTTCCCTTACTATTTACTTTCCGTAACTTAATTATATCTTATATTCTTGCTTGCGTTTAGGACTTCTAACATTTCATTAACGTTTATTAAACGCTTAAGTTTAGAATTGCAAAAGTTGGGTGTTAGTAGCCATTAAGTTTAAATTAGGCCAAAAACGCCTAGGAACCTTATTCACCCCCTCTGAGGTTTAGCCGCACGGGGCCAACAATAATAAATGAATTAATGTTAATTATGTTTTTTTTCTTATCAATCTATTATAAACTGAATAAGTTTTGTAAGGATTTCTAGTCTATTTATTGTTATGAGTTATTGAATTTGAACAATATTGATAATTAAAGTTTAATCGGTGTTCATTATTTTCTTGAGTTTTTTTAATTTGGATAATCAAATTTAATTAGGTATAATTTTTTAAATTGCAGATAACTTGGTGGTGTTATGTGCCGAGATAAGAAAATATAGTATTTAAGAGGGTCGGTTGCTTACTATGATTTTTGAGGTAGTGTTATGTGCCGAGATAAGAAAATATAGTGTCATTTTCCTACAGTAGCAGTCCATCGAAAGAGTGGATGTAATAGGTTAAATATGTGTGTAAATTGGGGTAAATTGGCGACAAAAATAAGAACAAAAGGGTAATATATCAATTTAAACTAACTTGTATTTGATAATTTGACGTCAGGTTGTTGATTAATCGATTTTGGTTTGTTTGATATGCAAATTGTTAATTTTTATAGTCGTGTATGCAAATTGTTAACGGCTGATAGTTTGATACAGTAAACATGAATTAACCGTTAATTATTTTACATTTTTTGTCATCTTTTTCAAGTTTAAGGAGACATTAACGTTAATATGGGAAGTGTTTTTTTTTTTTTTGAAAAAAATGATGAAAGCATACATAGTATTGGTACTTAATTATGAAAAAATACATAACATAAATCTATTTTAAAGTTTAGTACATATACTACATGATATTATTACATATATGATGCTACTTATTTTTACTTAACTTTTAACTTTGATGCTACGTTATATATATTAAATGATAAATAAGATTTGAGAATTCGGGTTTTTAGAAATTAAGTATTGTTTTATATACTTTTTTTCCCTCTCTCTTTGGAGGAATGCTCCTTATGAATGCTTCATTAATCATTATTGCTTGTCTTATCTTTATCTCTAGAACTAGTATTCCGTCAAGTACCTAGTGCCTTCCAACTTATTTTTGTTATCGCTTATAGCCCGATCTCCCAACTTCTTCATCGGGGTTTAAGATAACGAAACTTGATATTATTCAAGTTATCAATGAATTACTATTGGCTTAATCATTTTGTACTGCTCTAAATTTTGAATGCACTTTTTCAGGGTAGAGTAATAGTGCAATTTTATTTAAATGTTTGGACTTGTAACCTCATCTTCTACACTTCAGAATCCTTAGATATAGAAGAAGGTTTACTCACTACAGGAAAATAGGTCTATTAAGACGCTTTTCTGTGAGGCGGTTACAAAACCGCCTCTAAAGATGAACAATAGAGATGCTTCGCTCAAGCGTCTTTAATGATGGTCTATTAGAGGCGGTTTTAATTAAACGCCTCTTTTACACTATTATTAGAGACGCTAATTTTACTAACGGCCTTAAATAGTCAAATATTTAAATAAAATAGTAATATGATTATGATTAGGGGTGTCAATTTTACCCGACCTGGTTCGACCCGACCCGACCCAACGGTTTTTGGGTATTCGGTTAACGGTTTTAGCAGTTCTTTTATCATCTACGGGTCGGGTCTATATAACTTTTTTTACTTATTTTACCCGACCCATACCGTATTTGTAATGGGTATAACGGTTCGCAGTGCGGGTATTTACCCAAAATACCCAAAATTCGTAAAATTTATTGTACTTTTCTAGATGTTCTTTTCTAAATGGTATTTTTAATATTGATAATGAATATTATTTTCCAATGTTCTTTTCTAGATGTTCTTAGCTTACTTGTTAAAAATAAACAAAGTAACGAGATACTATTAATTTTTTTACTTCATATTGGTTAACAATGTGTTTGGTTGATTACTGAATCACGTAAACATTACAAACTAATGTTCCATTTTTCATTTTCTTAATTACCCATTTTATTGTTAATTATTTTCCTAAATTATTAAGAAAGATAGACTGAATTAAAAATAAATCGTAAAAATTGTAATCACAACAAATATTAAAAACTATTTTTTTTATTAAATGGTGGGAAAAACTTATATTTTTATATTATTAATGATAAATATATAAAAATATGAGGAAAAAATCACACAAGACATAAAAGAAAAAAAGTAAATGAGCGTTAACTAATGAAAAATAAAATAAGTATAAAAACATCATAAAAACTAATGGTTCAATATTAAATCTTCAACCGTGTCTTCGTACATATTCAAAAACGTTTCATATTTCTTCACTCGCCGTTGTATGAGTTTTTATTGTATTTTTTCTCGTGCATTAATCCAATTTTTGTTGCCCATACATAATATGTATATATAGTATTTTTAAAATATGGATATATATTGCGGTTCTATAATTCAGGTATGCAGGTCGGTTCCGCAGGTCGGGTCTACGGGTTGGGTCCACGGTATAGAATTGAGAACCATACCCGCCCCAAAAACCGACGGGGTTGGGTTGGGTAGACCCAAAAACAATTCAGTGACGGATCGGTTATTATGATTTTTGGGTATTTACGGTGCGGTTTTTAGGTGTTGAATATTTTTGGCATCTCTAATTATGATTAATTATAACTGCCTAAGTTTAATCCTATCTAAACAAAATATTTTTGTCTTCCGTATTATAATTGCGCAAAAACACAATCAATTTTCCCTCACTTATAAAAACACCTTATATACAGGTCTTCCTCTCTTTCTCTCTCTCTCTCTCCTTCCCTTCCCCCTTCCCTGTTTGAAGAGATAAAAAGGTAATTCTATATCCATCTTTGATTTGTTGGTGTTGTTTATTACTTGTTGAATTATAACCAGAATTGATTTATATAGTACGTTGGTGTTTGAAGAGATAAAAAGGTAATTCTATATCCATCTTTAATTATAATCAGAAGAGATAAAAAGGTAATTCACTTGTCTACAACTATCTTTCTTTTACATAATTTTGGTTTCAAATCTTTATTTTTTTTAGTTTAACTTCAATTCATTCTAACCCTTTTGTTTCTTATAGTACGTGTATGCTTTTAAGATAGATAATACATCAATTAACATACATACTTATTGATCAAACGTAGTGCTGTTTTTAGCCATCTAAATTTGTTGACTAAAGTATCAATATAACGTATATAAATTTAAACTTCAGCTAATGATCGTATTGAAGAAAATAAAAAAACCAGCGCATAATTGTTAAATCCCCCTTTTCTTACTTATTTAACTGGTTAACGGAATTAATTTCTATTATAGGCTTATGGATATATTTCCTTGATAGTACATAATTTAGTTTCTAGGTTTTTTTTTCTTTACTGTAACCTTATAGAACTTTAAAACAACGGTTTAATTGATTGTTTTTAATTACTAAATCTGAAGTGTACAATTGCTAATAAAGACTAGTTCTAATTTTAAGATCAATATGTATTAGGTGATTGACAAATAAAATATCATGTGCAATACTTAATATGAATATAATTGTTTCTGAACTAAAATATAACTACACTTTTTGTTGTGCAATATACTCATATAATTGTTACTTGTTACCTTGTTGAATTTCGTTTTCGTTGAGAAACTAGTCCCAACCTTACAATATTTTGAGAGATGAACTGAAAAGTTAAAATATTTTTGTTGGTTATTTTATAGAGTGGATTATCAAAATTGCTATTTATTTTTATTAGTGAGCTTCTGTATATTTTCAAAATTTTGAGGATGGTTAGTAACAATCATCCTGAGCTACTATAATCGCCCTCTACAATTTTCTGTATAATTTTGAGTATGTAACTATTAATTACATAAAAAGTTATTTACTAGAAAAAATTTAAAGGTTAGCACTTTTGTTGTACTTTGTAGCAAATAAGAAATAGTTTTGAACGAACTTACCCCAATATTTATGGACTTTTTAATTTAGTGCAGAAGAGTAAGAGAAAAAAGATATATTTTAATCATGTATGCATAACGTACTCAAATACAGCTAGTTTAGAAATTTGAGCAATTGGATCTTCATAGGTCAGGTATTCTTAAAAGGAAAATTTACTTATTACATGATTCTTTGTATCAATATTGTTTTGTTTTCGATGTTGAAGAACCCATATTAGGATTTTTTTAGTTTTCAAAACTTTTCTTAGATTAGTAGACACAAGTGAGACTGAATTGGCTAGCATTGACATCACTGGGTAATACTTGTAATTCTAGTTTGATTTGATGCATACAAATACAAAGAATTTTCTTTTTTACACCACCTTAAAAAGTTCTAAGGTAAACCACTTAAAGGTAATTTTATGACATTGTTAAACATTTACATGTTCACTTCATCATGTTTGTATGGGTCTGTTCTCTTTTTCTAATAATCTTGATATTTACATATATTATAATACTAAATTTATTTGCTAATCATTATTTCAGTGTTTTCTACAGTAAGGTAAGAATCTAAAATATATTTGTAATGGATAAGAGTTGGATACATATAAGGAATAGAATGAATCCCGTCTATATTAAAGGAGTAGGAGACTTTATTGAGTTTGCTTATGTTAACCAAAATCACGAGTCAAAGATATATTGTCCGTGCAAGAGTTGCAGAAATCTTATATTTCAAACCAAGAAAGAAGTGGTAGCTCATCTTTTCGAGAACGGTTTTTTAACCCAATACAGAATATGGACAAGTCATGGGGAGTCTTATCCTGATGTGGGTGGACTCCAAAATAATCCATGTGATGATATGCTTGGTATGCTTCATGATACCTTTGTAACTCATCGAATGGATCAAGACTTCACCCAATGTTCGAGGCAAGAAAGTACACAATTTGGGCCTGATGTAGAGAGCAAGAAATATTTGAAACTCTTTGAAGATCCTGAGCAAAAGTTGTATCCGGGTTGTGATTCATTTACAACATTATCTTTTACAGTTAAACTTATGCAATTAAAACTACTAAATGGATGGAGTGATAAATCGTTCGACATGTTGGTTGATTTGTTGAAAAAAGCATTCCCTGAAGGAGAAATTTTGCCTAAGTCATATTATGAAGCAAAAAAGTTGAATGAAGCCTTAGGTTTTATCTATAAAAAGATTGATGTCTGCCCACAAGATTGTATGCTATATTGGAAAGACAAAGAACGACTCGATAAATGTGACTTTTGTCACAGGTCTAGATATAAAGAACGTAAAGGAAAAACAGATGACCAACCTCGAATTTTGACAAATATCCCAGCGAAACAAATTCGGTACTTCCCTTTGAAACCGCGCCTGCAAAAACTGTTCATCTCATCGAAAACCGCTTCACTAATGAGGTGGCATGCTGAAGAACGAACCAAAGATGGCAAGATTAGACATCCTGCCGATTCACTTGCATGGAAGAACTTTGATGAAAAACACCCAGAGTTTTCTAGTGATTGCCGAAATGTTCGACTTGGTCTAGCATCTGATGGTTTTAGCCCCTTTAAGTCTTTAACTAATCCTCATAGCACTTGGCCCGTTGTGTTAATGCCTTATAATTTGCTGCCTTGGTTATGCATGAAACAACCCTTTTTCATGTTGGCTTTGCTTATTGATGGTCCTCGTTCACCAGGAAATGATATTGACGTACTTTTGCAACCTTTAATTGAAGAGTTGGGTGATTTATGGAGTAATGGTTCACTTACTTATGATGCAGCAACGAATGAAATGTTTCAGATGCGCGTAGCTTTGATGTGGACTATAAGTGATTTTCCTGCTTATGCTAATTTATCCGGTTGGAGCACAAAAGGAGCCTTGGCTTGTCCTTGCTGTAACAAAAATACATCTTCAAGATGGTTAAAACATGGTGGAAAGTTCTGTTATTTGGGTCATCGAAGGTTTTTAGAGCAAGGGCATAAATTTCGAAAGGATAAAGCAAGCTTTGATGGAACTGTAGAAGAAGGTTCTGCTCCACCTCAATTGTCTGGTGCTGACATTTTCAAAAAAGTAGAGTTTATAGAGAATAAATTTGGAAAAATTGCAAAAAACTAGCAACGATGCCGTAAACGAAAAAGAGGTAATGGGTATGAGGTAACAAACGAAACAGATGCTAATATTAGGCCAAAACTCGGTTGGAAAAAGAAGAGTATTATTTTTGATTTGCCTTATTGGAAGGATAATCTAATTCGTCACAATCTTGATGTGATGCATATTGAGAAAAATGTATGTGAAAATGTTATAAACACGCTTTTAAATGTTAAAGGAAAGACGAAGGATAATCTGAAAGGTCGATATGACCTTCAAGCTATGGGTCTTCGTAGAAAACTTCATCCAAAAAAACTGAATAATGGAAAAGTAATTTTGCCAGATGGTGTGCATACAATGAGTAAAGAGAAAATAAGCTTATTTCTTAATGTACTTAAGAATGTCAAAGGACGTGATGGTTATTCTTCAAATATCCCTCGACGTGTACAGTTGCAAGATAGAACCATCTCAGGGCTCAAGAGCCATGATTGCCACATTTTACTAGAACACTTGTTGCCACTTGCAGTAAGAAAAGTGCTACCAGATAACGTGGTTCATTCTTTAACTGAACTTAGCTATTTTTTTAGAAAGTTGTGCTCAAAAGTATTGGATGTCGACGAACTCGAACAGCTTGAAAAACAAATTGCATTGACACTTTGCAACCTTGAGAAAATATTCCCATTACCCTTTTTTGATGTAATGGAGCACTTGCCAATACATTTAGCTTATGAGGCAAGAATTGCTGGTCCTGTCCATTATCGATGGATGTACCCTATTGAGAGGTAAATTTATAATTATCATAGTTGAGTTGTATTGCATTTAATATTAATATTAATATTTCTTCTAACAAATTGTTATTGTTCTTTCTCTAGATACTTGCTTACGTTAAAAAACTACATGCGGAATTGGAGATATCCGGAAGGCTCTATTGCCGAGGGTTATCTAGTAGAAGAGTGCTTAACCTTTTGTAGTAGGTATCTGGATGATGTTGAGACAAAACTAAACAGACCAGTGAGAAACTATGAGGGTAAACAAGGGGGTGTTATTTCAAAACAGGAAAAAGTGTTTCTTCTTGATGATATTACACTAGAGCAAGCCCATAGATATGTCCTCTCGAATTCTAATGAGGTGTCCCCATTCATGCGGTAACGAAGTTACATAAAAAGAGTTTTTAAAAATACCAAGTATATTTATTGATTGGATAGTAACTCCATTTGAATGTGCAGGAAGCATATTGATATACTTAGAGCTGAAAATCGTTATGCAAGTGAGCGTGAGATTTTCAAAAAGCATAATGACAAGTTTCCTGGTTGGTTCGATGAACATGTAAGTCGTGTGTAATGTAATACAATGTCAGGTTTTACATTACTTGTTATGTTTCTAATGATTCATGATTAATTTAGGTGCGTCATTTGCAAGAAACTCCAAATGCCAACTTATCTAATGAAATAAAAATCTTAGCTGCAAAACCTGATAAGTGGGCGAGAAGATATACAAGCTACACCATAAACGGGCTCAAATTTCGGACAAAGAAACGAGAAGAAAGATTGATTACTCAAAATAGCGGTGTAATGTTAACGGCGAAAACCAACAGTTTTGCAAGTTCACGAGATAATCGTCCGGTCTTGGGTGAAGTTGATTTTTATGGGATTTTAACTGATGTGATTGAGCTCAAATATACAAACGACTTTAAGTTTATGCTATTTAAATGTGATTGGGCTGATAATAGTGTTGGTGCTAAAAAGGATGAATTTGGTTGCATGCTTGTAAATTTCAATCATCTTTTATATAAGCACAATCGTCCATCGGATGAGCCATTTATTCTCGTGTCACAAGCGAAACAAGTTTGGTACATACAAGATCCTGTTGAGAAAGATTGGCAGCTAGTGATGAAAATGTTTCCTAGAGATGTGTATGATTTGCTTGATAATGTTCAAGAACTAAGTGTTCCGACATCCACTGAAGATAATGATACAAGTGTAATGCAGGATGGGGCTGAAACACTAGTTGATGAAAATTTAGAAGAAGATGATGAGATTGGTGATGAAGATGACGATGGGGTTGGAATCCTAGTTGATGATAATTTAAACGAGGATGATCCTGATGACGAAGATGAAGATGAGTATTTTTCTGAAGATTATCTTTTAAGCGACAATGAGGATTTAGTTGATGATTCTAGTGATGATGAGGACGTTAATAATAGAATTAGTGATGACGATGACATGGATGAGGATGATGAATGATTACCTTTTGACTAGTATTTTTTTAGAGAGAGACCGACTCATAACTTAAGTACTATATATATTTTTCTTGTATACATGGGATTAAGTTTTCAGGTTTTTCAACTTATTGCCGATGTTCTGTTTTTATTATCTATTTTTATTGCTAAGAGTTATGGGCATCTGGATTAGTTAGGCTTTGTGAAATTGGCATCTTGGGTTTTAACCTGAATTTGATTGGTCTAGCCTACTCCTACGTTTTCAATGTTTCTAGTTTTTCATATACTTCTTAGATGTGGATTTTTTTCTTTTAGCTATTCAATATATTCGGTACGTCGACCCTGATTTATGCATATGTGAGATATGATCTCAGTAGCTAATGGTATCTTTTTTTACTGTTATTGGATTGCAGCAATCTTATTTTCTCCCACATGCCTTTTGTCTTTTCTTTTTATAAAGTGTTTTTTGTATGCTCCTAGTGATTTTCCTAGATTTATATAGTTCTTTTCAGTTGCTAGCAATTATAAGTTCATTTGATCAGATTTCAAATATTTACTACAGATCTTTGAATTGCTACAACTATGTGGAGTATGGGAATTTTAGATATATCCTATCTTTTTTTTATTACAATATAGCATAATTTTTTTCATTGTGGGTGAAAGTCTGATGTAAGTGTTGATGTTAGTACAGGTAAAGAATGGGAAAACCAAGGGCTCGTTTTTCTATTAGACATATGGTTGATTCTTTGGAACGATCAACATCTAAAACTTGTACTCATGATTTAGAAGTCCCTAGTCAAAACTCAGCCCCTCCCCATAACGACGACAATATAGCAGGTTCTTTTAGTTGATTTGTTTTTCATATGTATTTATCTTTTTTATAAAAAATATATAATTGATGCAAACACATTGGACTAGTTCCGGTCTTATTTTGAAAAATGGCTGACACTTAAACTATAATTTTCATGTGTGTCTGCTTCATATATAACGCTGCAGTATATGATGATTATCACATTTCAAATCTTAATTTACCAAAATGTTCAACAAACAATTGTGATGCTTTATTTTTGTGGGTCATGAAGTTTTTTTCTTTTGCACCTCTGTGGTCAATTTTTACCAGGTTAATTGTTGTAGAATAGTATTTTACATTGCTCACTGTTTTATAATGAAAAACTTGGACAAAAAATGAAGGTGCTAGAATTAAGATTTGTTTGATAATCTGTTTATGAGCAACGTGTTTACATTTTTTCTCTTATTTGTAGACCTAGTTTTCAGAAATAGAGAGTTAAAGTGATGAAAAGTTTTTATTTTAATAATTGCTCACTGTTTTACAATTTTAATCTAGGACAGAAAATGTGTGTATTTTGTTGGGCCTAAGAAGGATACAAGATTTACAAGATGATGGCTGATTATAGATGGTGTCAAAACTCTAGCAGCTCCTTTATTTGTCATAGTCTTTCACTAATATTGTTGGATTAAATTAAGTGGCATTCATGTTCAGCAAGTTATGCCTGCTATAAAAAAAAATAATAAGAAATGCTAAGACACAGTTAAGAGTCACAAGGTCCTATTTGAGTCACTAAACTTCAAAGTACATGCGAGATTTTTGTATTGTCATGGTGTCAATTTATTAGTTTGGTTGTCTGTGGTGGATACGTATATATAAAAATGATTTGAACATTGTTTGGTCTGATCGAGATTTATTATGTATTTTTCTCTTAATTCCCCTCTGAATTTGTATCATTCTCATTTTGGTAAATTTGGAATCTAGAAGATTTATCAAGTGGTTCCCCAGCCCAACCACAGATGAAGAGGAAGAAAAGAGGTCGATCTTGGCCTACTAAAGATTGGGGTACGGGAAAGAAACTCGATATCAAATTGAATGAGTTTTACCAACCAATTGGACCAAATACAGATAAACTGGCAACTCAACTACATGTGATAGCTCGAAATGGGACTTACTGTCCTATAATATATAGCGATTGGAGGTGTAAAGAACTGAAGACATATAAAGAACGTATATGGAACGAGGTGAAGGTAATTCGAGTATTAAATATTTTAATACTTTCTTTCTATTAGTTTATTGTCCTCAGTGTTACATATGTTTTCATAATATATAAATTTTATAGGATAATGTCAAGGTTTCGGATCATTACAAGGTTGTTTGCTTAAAGTCCGTCGGAAAGAAATGGCGAAATTGGAAGTCGCTGTTAAAAAATTCGCATTACAACAAATTTGATAATGATACAGAACGACTATCAAGTACACCTGATGGTGTAAACGCTGATCAATGGAAAGTATTTGTTCAATACCAAGACACTGATAGGGCAAAGGTAAATAAAATTTTCAACGGTATATGTAAATCTTATAATTACTGTCTTTGTCAATGATTAATATTGAAAGTTTTTTTTTTTTTTACCTATGGCTATGTTGTTTAGCTGATTAATTGAATTACTCCAGCTTTTAGGCAAAAGAAACAAAAAATTGAGCTTTAAACCTGTTGATTTTCTTCGACATATAGTCTATCATTTTGCATAAGTAAACTTTAGAACCTATACGCAAAGTTGGTCTTGAGTGAGAACGTCACTCTGTACCCAGACCTTGAAACCTTAGAATTATAGAGTTAGCGATAATGAGTTTATGATTGGCTATACGTACTTTTTTATATAAATTTTTTTTCTAGGGATGCTCTTTGAAGAGAATGTATGGTAAAATTAGTTGATATAGTAATGGACAACAGAACTTCCCATCATCATGCCTATATGTATACTGATTTTTACGATTTATTAGTTACCGTAAAACAAGCCTTTTCTAGCACTAGTAAGCCAGATTTAATATTATTGACAAATGCAGCCCAGAAACACGCCTTTTCTATCACTAATAATTCAAATTTATACTACCTAATCCGACCATAGGTTCTTTCAGAACATACCCAAGAAAAATGCATATAAAAAGGAACGTATCTCCAATCATAACCTTTTGTCTTTTCTTTCCTAAGTTCCAAATGCATGTGAGATAGAATAAAATCACTACTAGCTGAAAGCTACATATTGTTATTCTAGTTTTGGTTATTCAAATGCCCACGCGCTATTTTATCTTTGTCAAATCCTAGATTGATGCTTTTTTTTTTCTTAAACTTGACTAACATAGGCAATCAGTATAATCAATAAGCAAAATCAACAAGAAAAGGTTATGGCACACTCAACCGGTAGAACATCTCACGCAAATGTTCGAGTTGAGGTATATTAACTTACAATAGTCGACATTGTTTACTGTCTTATATATAAGTGTTTATAGTGCCATACTAAATTGTTTTCTATTGAAGATGACTAAGAATGGAAAAAAGCCTGACAGAGTAGCTGTTTACCAGAAAAATCATAAAGGAATTGGTGGAGCTACCGGTGATGCAATGGTATGTAATGAATCATTATTTAGTCCTTGTTAATTTCTAAGGATTAGTTTTTTTTGGTCGTTATGGGTCTTGTTTGGTTGCAGAGGTCTGTTATGATATTTTTGACTATTTCTCATTTATTTATGACGCATTCAGGATAAAATGCGAGATAAGTTAAAAGAAAAGCCAGAATCTGAACACACTCCAGAATTTTTGGAGAAAGTGTTTACTGATGTGCTTGGACCTGATAAGCATGGTCGTGTTCTTACTCACGGTTTAGGTCCTTCCCCAACGAATGTATTTGGAAAGAAATGTAACCAATATCATGAGCAACATGCTGAGAACTTAGAAAGGGTATGAGAAGAGGGGCGACAAGAGAAGGAGAAAGAGTTTCGTGCTGAATTCGAAAGTTTAAAGAGTTACTGTCAAGGGTTAGAGGATAAAATAAACAATAAACAAAACACCATCCAAAAGTCTCCAGCCAGAAAATCAATAGAGAGGGAGGTAGAACAAACCCAAAATATCGGTGAAACCATTCGTAAGTCTCCAGTCAAGAAATGTCTGTCCAAGAAATCAGTAGAGAGTAAAGTGCAACAAATCCAAAATACAGGGGAAACCATCTCTAAATATCCGGTCAAGAAATCTCTGGCCAGGAAATCACTAGAGTTAGAGGGAGATCAATTCCACAATATAGACAAAACCATATCAAAGTCGCCGGGCAGGAAACCTTTTGCCAGGAAATCAGTAAAGATAGAGGGGGATAAAATCCATAATGCAGGTAAAACCATCCCTAAGTCTAGGAAATCTTCGATAGTAAAATCTTGGTTCAAGAAATCTCCAGTCAAGAAATCATTAGAGTCAGAGGTAATTAACTATACCTGTTAGGTTTTTTTTATCATGATACACATGTACTCAACATATAGTTATTGTATTATACTAACTCTCACCTATTTAATTAATATAGGTACCCAATTGTGGGATAATCTGGCTTTGTTTTTCATTTAATTTTCTCGTTTTAGTTGCTCCGGTATTATATTTTTATGGAAATATTAGCTTGGATATTAATATTTGATGAGAACCTATGATTTATAGGAAATGTCAGATGCCGAAAGCTCTCATCAAAAGATAGCTCCTACGAAAACCTTTTATGAGGTACATAATTAATATTTCAGTTTATTCGGTTTATGTTTATAAAGCAGTTATGATATTTTATATTTTCTTCATACCATAGTGGAGCCTGTCACAAAATGATGACCTTGTAGACAAGTATAGATTGACAGATTGTGAGAACAAGGTCGGGGTTGAACTAATAAATTGTCCATAACTACGAAGTCTATATTTCAATGGAATGTAGAAATTTTGTAATGCCGAATTGTAACATAAAAGCAGTCTGATGGTAACAAATATGTTAAATTATGTTAAAAATAAAAATAATGTAGGAGTTTTAACATAAAAGTTGAAACATTTTTTTCGCTCTCATTCTCATATGTTTAATACCATATATTTATTTCCATACAATAAGTTATGATGATGTTAGAATATTTCTAAAAGTTTTTATTTATGTAAATACAGGTCGGAAGTGATGTTCAACTTCTTAACATTGATTACCCAAAACAAGTTGTCGGGTATGGTACTATCATTTCTAAAGACCCTCTCTATAAGTTAGATGGAAAACAAATAGGAATAAATGGATTCTGGGTGGTGTTAATAACTGAAGTGAAGTTTGCTCGTGTAAATTTGTTGATCCCCCGTGGTTGTACCCGCACAGTTGGACAAGCTTTTGATAAAAAACAAAGCGTCTTTTGGCATGCCATCGATGTAAGTAAAATTGAATACATATGTAAATTTTTTAAAGGAACTTTTAAACATAAAAGTTTCCTACATTAATATTCTTCATCGTAATCACTTCCATTACAAAAAACTGGTTTTTATTCTATTTATAATATAGTTTTGTCGTTGTTGTTTAATTTCCATCTCATTCGTTATATTACAATATACTAACTTATATATATGTGATTTTCTTTTTTGTGTAGATAAAGAAAAAGTAAGTGAAATGAATTGTGCATACATTCTTAGCTATGTGGAGGGCTAATTATAACTTTGTTTTAAATATTTCAATCTACTTCTTTGAGTCAACGTTCGTACCCGACATTTTGTTGAGGGCGTATGATATCTATCTTTTTACCCTTTGAGACTATTTCTTTTATTAACATATTTTAGTCTGTGTCCGTATCCCGCTATTATTTTAAGAATTGATAGTTTGTTTATGATGATTGTTTATGCTTATCCAATGAAACATTGTATTTGGTATTTGAGAAGATATTGTTGGTTTTGGCTGTTATTTTGTTTTTAATATTTAAAATCTTGTTTATGTTCAAGTTTTGATTACAAATATTCTATATAATAAAAACCACTATGAAAAAACAAAAGGTGCATGGCTACATAGAAACACAAATTAGTCGATTCTCCAACGCCTACGATGGCGGTAATCAAACGCCTCAAAAGCCATTAGCAGTGCCTTATTTGCGGTACCTACGAAGGTGGTAAATAAGCGCCTTTAAAACTATCAAACCGCCTTATTTGAAGTACCTATTGAGGCATTTAAAGAGCACCTTTAAAAGCAGACCCAACCGCCTTATTTGAAGCATCTATTAAGGTGCTAAAAAAGCGCCTTTAAAAGGAGTCATAACCGCCTTCTTCTTTCGAGGCGCTTGGTAACCGCCTCAAGGGCTTTTGCAACGCAGGCATTCATGACGTTTTACAAACCGTCCCGTGAAGCGCCTCAAAAGCCTTTAGAGGCGCTTATATAGCTTTTTAAGTTGCTTTACAAGCGCATTAATTGACCTATTTTGCTGTAGTGACTTATTAAAGCTTTCTAATGTTGCAAAACAAAAACCTCATAGCTTTAGGGGATTATCAAGCATGTGACATAGTTTTGTTGATGGTAAGGAGCACGTAACATATTCAATGTAATTTTTATCTGTTTCAAAATGGACTTAATTTCTTCTATTTCGCAGTTCGAGAGAAACGATTGTTGGCATCTTGAGGATGTTTGTAATGTTGGCAATTATGTCTTTTCCTTATAAGAATCGTCTACCAATCGTGTTCCTATGAACAATTTTGATCATTTGTGCTGTTATTGTTTTTGCTTTATTCAAGTCTGAGAATTTAGAGACTTTGGATTATATGCCGACTAACTTTGCTAAAATTATAAATTTGTCCATAACTGCTTTTTTATTCCATTTCAATTTCTCTTTCACACTGTAAATCTCAATCTGGTTTATTCTGGATCATAGTCCAGTATCGTTTCTGGGAATGAAACTTTATTTACATGTTAGACGATTTTATCCTTTATTTATCATATTATTGCGGGGGGGGGGGGGGGGGGGGGGGGGAAGACAATAGAATGTGTACTGTGCAACTGGAGCAAAACGTGAATGGGTTGCGTTATATGCTTTAGAATTAGGGGTTTTGGAAATTAAGTATGTTTTGAGAATTCTATCATGTTTATAGCAAAAGTTACTTTGAACATTAGATCTTATATTGTACTACTTTGGGAACATATTTAGTCATTGCATTTTTGTTTAGATTCACACCTAACATCATCTATATAGTTTGATCCAAGATTTTCCGGTTACATACCCTTGATCCTTTTTGTGACACGAGTTGAGAATGTATTATTTGGTGATCTTATTGCAAGCTGATAAGAAAAGAAATGCGAAGAAAAAGACTTTGTTCTGTAATTTGATATGTGGTGGAACAGTTTGGTCATTTTGGCTTCCAACTTAAATTAAAATATTGAAGTAGGATTATGGTAAACAAGTACGAGAATTTTATTTAGAGTATATTAAACGTTAAACTAAAAAGGTTTATTATGTAGTAAAATATTGTGTATCTATACTTCATCTTGGTCTCCTTTTACTTCGTTGTCATACAATATTTATGAGATTTAGTCCTTCAAAATGGTTTGTGGACTTGTTTCGACTAAGTAATGTATCGTAATTATCATTTCGGTTTAGTTTGCTTGTAATCCAGACCACTGCGGAGTGGTATGTAAGCACCAATCTTATATATCCGGACTACTTGGTTTACTTGTTCTCTAAGTTGCTGATACATTTAATTCGGAACTCATAAAAAAACCTTGTGTTTCTTTACCCAGAAAGAGCGATTTTTTTTTTAAGAATCAAACAAACCTTTCCGTCAACCTCATAATAACCAAGTGATAATTACGTTTTCTTAGTCGAATATCGCCAATTAGTATATTACTCTATAAAAATTAGGATTGTTTTATTGTTGTATCAGGGATTGTTTTATTGTTCTAAAACTAAAAAAGAACCTCACGATTTTTCTGAATGAACTTGTTAAGATAATATTAAGATAGGGTTAAACAATAACTTTTTTTCCGTTATTGAATTTAATGACATAACTAGGGTTAAATCATAAATGATAATTATTGCCATTAAGTAGAAGAAGCGAGCAAAACGCTTTCTGATAATTGGAGACCATTGCTGCAATTAATTATAATAAAAATAAATCTATAAAATGAAGCTTGAGCATATTTTTTTTTATAGAAATTAATGTCATAACTTGGGATAATCTGCAATTAATTATAATAAAAAGAAATTTAAAATAATGAGGTCCTACCGGGAGTCGAACCCAGGTCGCTGGATTCAAAGTCCAGAGTGCTAACCACTACACCATAGAACCAATTACATTATTTATTTACCTTTATAATTATTAATACATTACTATGTGAAGTAATGTATTATGTTACTAATTATCGTGAAATTAATGGTGATAATTGACATATTTTAATTTTTGTGGAAGAAGACGATATTAGTCTATACTGAATAATATGTTTTTTTTTCGTTTTCTCTATTTGTGGAACAAAACTTAGAAAATCGGGTATAAACATAAAATAAAAAAAACGAAAACACTAGCTAGATTGAATTATGAAATCAATGAAGTTATATCGGACATAAATTTTAATTGCTGGAAAAAAAAATTACACTTGATGTGATTCCCTAATAATATTGTTGGTTTGCTAGAAAAGGCAGTAAGGAAGAAAATAAAACCGAAAAGATATCTGAATTTAATTAACTTGTATTGTTAAGTGACATAATCCCCTTTGCAATATTTGCCAATAATAACAAAGAAAATAAATGTTCGTTATGAACTTGAGTTTTCAATTATGTTAATACTATAATCTAACCAAACTCAATAATTATGTGTACACAAGAACGCCCGACTATTTTGAAAAACATATTAGTGGAGTATAATTCTTCATATTTTTCAACCATAGTCAAAATATCCGTACTTTACGGTTGAAATATGAGAGCCGTGTCTTATACTTTTTATAAACTTTTGTAGACATTTGTTTTCCAAGTAATGCATGTATTAAATAACTTGTTTTAACTAAACACAATTAATCCTACACCTAATGATTGCGTGCCTAATTTTATTCTATATTCTTACGGAAAAAAACTTAACATAGCAACGGTTTATTTTTTGAAAACTGTTGGTAAAATAAGTGTCGTTAAATTTTAGCAACAGTTTGGCAACAAAAACTGTTGCTAAATTTAACGACACTCACTTTACCATCAGTTTAGCAACAGACGCTTTGATAGTACACTGATTTTTTTTTTTTTAATGTCTACCATAATTGAACTTCTTTCTATTTCAATCAACTCATTAAGCACACCAACTTACGTATTTCTCTAGGGTGTCTTTTAAAAAGGTAGCTGGTTAGAAAAGAGTATGCAATATTTATCGTTCATTTTCTATTAAGTCATTTAAACCCAAAATTAAAACCGTGTTTGATTGTGATTGGAAGAGTATGAGTCGCATCTGGGTAGAGTATACTTTGATGTATTTGAGACCTTTTATTCTCTCTTTTATGTCTTTCGAGTTGGAACCTTTAGTTTATCTCACAGTGCTTCGTCAAATCGTTTGTCCCGCACGATAATATTTTCACCGCCTTGTATGGACCGTGGGTTTGTGATTTGTTTATACTTACCGATTTGGGTAATTTTGTTTTAATTGTTGAGGGTGGGACGGTTAAATAAATAGATTGAGTGTAAGACAATTTGTGTTATGTATTTACTGTTTCTTTTAGCTTTTGAAGTCTGTTAAAAAATTAATAAAACTTGTAGGACCGCTTATTATTTTCAATAATAATGAGCAGTTTTAAAAAATAAATAAAAAATATGAGTTACTTTGTTGAGAAGGGGTTATGCATTATATGTGTAAAATAGATATAATTTTTTTTAGGTGTTAGTGCCCTGCTCTATCTTTTAACCAATCAAATCAAATGTAGCTAAGATAACCATTCACCGCATATCGAGTTTAATTTGATGTCCACAAATTTTGGTTGAAAAAGAGCACGTACGTGTCAACACGTCTTCAAAATAGGAATTTCCAAGTGTCCAATATGTTCACTTGGTGTGACACCCACAAAAAAAAGTCACCATGCTATATGCATGGGCAAAAAATCCGCAAACCCGCCCCGTAACCCAATCCGTGCGGATTGGGGCGGATTGGGGCGGGTTGGGTGTCAAAAAAAGTTAAATCCGCCCCGCCCCAATCCGTAAAAAAATTCGTGGGTTGGGTTAGGGTTGGGGTTTCCAAACCGCGGGTTAATCCACCCCAACCCGTTTCAATCCGCATATATATATATATATATATATATATATATATATATAAATATAAATATAAATTTTCTCAAGATCTTTTTTAATAAGAGCTTCTATATTATAATAGTATTGATTTAAGAAAAATTATATATATAGACAAAAAATCTTTGCATTGTCCAAACTTAAGGTTAATGATTCGATTGATATATTGTCTTATAAATTCAATGTATTATCTCGTATTTATAAAAAGAAGGAATTTTTAATCTGGGTCTAGCTAGTATGAGTGGTTAATTTATTTTTAAAAACTTTATTTGTAATTGAAGTATAGCCAAATACGAAGTTATATAAAGTTATTACGAAATCTGTATCTATTGAACTTGTGGATTCAATTAGCTATTGAACTTTATTTTGATTATGTTGATGAAGAATAATTTGTTTTATCTTTGTTACTTGTTCCGAACATTCTAAACGTATTTTTGTTGACTTTTAGTTTATATTTTTATTTGAAAGATTTATTTTTTAAAAATATTTAGGTAAATTATGCGAAATAATGAAAAATTAATGACTAAAATGAAAATTCAAGAAACAACCCGCACCCAATCCGCCCCGCTTGATAATGGGTTGGGTTGGGTTGTGTTGGGGTTTTAATTATAATGGGTTGGGTTGGGTTGGGTTGGGTTGGGATTTGAATTTCACTAATCCGCCCCAATCCGTCCCGCTATTTATTTTACGGGGCGGGTTAGGATTGCGACCAATCCGCCCCAATCCGCCCCGTGCCCACCCCTAACCATGCCCAATCATCTTTGTTTGCTACATTAGTCAATATGCCAACAAAAATGGGCAGTTTTTTCGGAATCCTATATTAAGTAGAAGCAAAGAATGACGCAGTAAGAAAATATGAAAAGAAACTATTGCCGTGTAAAAGAACCGTAAACGATCATATATACTATTATAAGAAATTAAAAAGTCCATGTTGTTGTGTGACATATTAGCTAAATATATAGATATGGAGATACAAGTATAGAGAGATAAAGGAGTCGTCTTTTATTCATTGATAAGTGTAGGGAATTTACATCAAGAGACCCCTTAACCTTCTTTATATAATAGAAGGTAGGGTTACATATGCTAGGAAAGCCCAATAGAGGCCCAATAGAGTAAGGCCCAAGATGGACAATAATATCCTACAACACTCCCCCTTTGGACGTCTTGAATTATTCGTCTTCATGCAGTCGATCTGAGTCGAGTTCATTCGCAGTGCTAAACACATAAAAACCTTAGGGACGGAAAACCCAATGTGGGACAAAACCGGTACCTAGGAGAAACTGTGTAGCCGAATGATATAGGCCGAAATATCATGTAAGTAACTAACCACAAAACAGTGTGCCTCATCAAAACCTTGACAGAGCAAACCCAATGGGAAAATCTCTGATCGAAGGAAAAAGAGTGCAACAGTGGTAGTAGTAGGGGATCAACCACAAAACAGGTGCCTCATCAAAACCTTGCTAGAGTAAACCCAGTGGGAAAAACCTCTAGTCGAAGGACAAAAGAGTACACAGTGGTAAGAAGTATACAACAGGATACTCCCCCTAATTTCGGCAATCTTAAGTGAGGTATGATGGGAACGTGTCTCGCTAAAAATCTTGCCAAGGAAAACCCAGTGGGAAAAAAACCTTGGTCTAAGGACAAAAAGAGTACACGAGCATGCGACTGGATGCTCCCCCTCACTTGCACACGACAGGGTGCGAGAATTTCGACTAAGTAGTAATTAGTACAATAAGCATTCACCTGGATGCTCCCCCTCACTTGCACATGACTGGGTGCAAATATTTCATATTCCAAGAAAGAGTACGAGCATTCGGGTGGATGCCTCATTTACTTACATACGACTGGATGCAAGAAAATCTAACGTGGAATAGAACGAGCATTCAACTGGATGCTCTTAAACTTCATTTGTGAAGATTAATTTCGGCGAGAAATGCTAAATAGCATAATGTAGTTATGTCTCTCTTGATCAATAACAACAAGTTGTCTTCTATGACAAGTGTTTTATCTGGATCGTGAGACAGAACATATGTAATTCAAATATGACTAATACTAGCTCGAAGCCATATACACTCTCTAGTCGTCTCATAGAGCACGAATAGACCAGAGTGATTCACTTGGAGTCATTCCAAGACCTCCAAGATGTCGCCTTATTCCTAATGGTAAAGACATACCATGTTAGGAATATCCCTTATGCGGGTCTGATAAGTAACCGGCATCGGTATAACCGAAAAAGGGTTGCGTTAATTCGAGTACCGAAGGGGGTAGGTACACTCGATGACGCAAATGGGATAAACTAGCCCACTTCCAAAATTACCATAAGGTAAGGGAATGTGTCTTTAGTGCCATTTCGATGGCAGCGTGTTAGCGCGATGTTGTGTCGAGCTATACCATTCACAACAGACGAGATGTTCGTCCTAGCACATTAGACCAAGTACAATGATGCGCTTATTGTACTTAGATATGAACATTATGGTTCAATATCTCTTCATCGTCTCATCAGGGACGGACTGGGTCTATATCAATGTCTAGTGATCGAACGATCATGGGAGAATCTGACGACTTAGCGTCATGATGACTAAAACGTCATAACACCTTCTGGGTGTAGTCTGAATCATGGACTTAGATTCAATCTTTACGGGACTCAATCATCATGTTGAGTCACTACCGTGTCTTCCCAAGATCCTTCATCTCGAAGGCAAATCCAAAAATGGATCGCGTAATAAAACACGCAAGGGCATAATACTTGTTCAAGTATCCCAAGCTAATCAAGTACTCACTTAGGCGGTATACCACATCCGCTCGGATTATATTAATCCATATAGTGAACGTCTCAGTCAATTGAGATCGTGTTCCGTGGTCAGAAACTACTTGATTTAAGCACATGAAGTCACACAGGGACCTTCATCTATATCTCTTTGTCCAAATCCCCATAGAGATAAAACTGTGACCACATTCATGGCTGCATACTCAGTTTTTCGGAAACTACTAAACTGGTAAAGTAGGGGACTGTTATAATGTCCATTACGAGGAAATCAACCATCTCGTAATCAATTCCAAGGTGTGAGAGAAGCCTTGCGCTACTAGGCGAGCATTCTACAATCTCATTATTCTCATCACTTTTCCTTACGAATAACCAAATAAACGAACTCGTTTAACATTGGTGGTGTTGGAACTACAGGTCCGAACACACTTTCGTTAAGGAGTCTACTTGGATTGCAAGTTTCCATTAGTACAGTCTATTCTACGTTGACTTCAGGCAACAGTACATGGTTCCCTGTCATAATTTGTTCATATTATCAGTCGTCACCGAATATATGAACAAGTAATCAATGACAGTCTCGTTTCGCTTCAATATCGTCTAAGATATCATGATCGACAGATATTTCGAGATTCTTAGGATGAGGAGGAAATCACACATATTCTTGATCCTTTATAATATCGTGCGACAAACGAGTTTCAGTTCACCACCTCTGGGGCTGAACGAATTTAGAACCAGTCAACTTCCTCATATCTTATGAAGGATGACAGACTGACGGCCGATGGCAGCGTCCTTTGCTTGGTGGGTTCGGCCAAAGCAACGTGTTACGACAAGAACACGGCATCCGACAGGGACGTCTATCCTTGCAAGCATTTTGCAGTAGGTATAAATGATCTCGTGACATCTCATAAAGTCATTAAATGCGTCTGGCATTTAGTTAGACTTGAGGGAGTCTATGCACTTACTTATCACTAAGTGCAGTTTTGGGATCAAACTAAGACCGAGTGGGTTATGCCACGTTACTTCACGTCGTTTCTTATCAACGATAACGTGCAAATCTCCCCCTAACGACGGAGAGAACAGTCTTAGCGATGTCACTTTCGCATATCATGCGGTAAAGAGATCGCTTGCCAAGGTTACTCTATCAAATGATAGGCAGGAGATTCATAATCGACTTATGTCCCCTTCAGAGGTCCATATTTTGAACGCTAGAGCGGCTCAATCAAAATATTAATTAATCACTCTAAACACGCATTAATTTGAGACTTCTGGCTCATAACCAGTAACCAGCTAGTACGCATATGGTGTTTGAGTGTCTATGGGCCTCATAACGGACCAATGCAGCAAAATAGCATAACCCCACACGGAAATATAAATCTTGGTGCGCAAGACCAAGAAATGCATGCAATCATTTGCAGCCGCATCATCAAACTTTCCGTGAGTCCATTTGGGTCTGAACATAATCGACAGGATGTTCAATTTCAATTTCCAAACTCAAGTAATTCAAATCGAAATTTCGATTATTACTCTTCGGAATTATCAAGTCGACTAGACTTTTCAGGATAATCCGGATCATGAGCCATCAACTTAATGATAGGGCTAAAAGTTTGGGAAATGCTGCATTTCTGTGGACAACAATAAAATGTGACCTTATTGTCGATGCATCAACCATAACCATTTATATTTATGGTCCGTCTTATGGTTGGATAAGTCCACAATAACTCCTTCAATTCTTTACCAGAATTCTACGAGTTCATTTCGTGATCTTTACACATACTAGTCTTTCAAAGTGAGCATTAGTGGCATTAATTTCGGATTAATCACGAAATATATTCTCAAAGAGAATCCAAATGCGATGCGATTATAAATCAACCATCGTCTTTTGACCCGGGAATATCTCATCCGGTCAATGCCACAATATCAAAATTCTCTTATCAATCGACGACAGGCGAATGATAGTACAGACAATCATGTCTTAGCATCTAAATCATTTATCATTCGACGACACGCGAAATGATAAGGTAACTTTAAATGCTTTAAAGAATGTGGTAGCAACCACTTGAAAGACATTTCAACTCCTCTAAAATACGCTTTTGGTCGTATTGAATGGAGACTATGTAAAGAAATTTTAATTATTTCATGAGCTATTACCAGATAAAGCTGGTTTTCTCGAATATTTTATAACTTAACAAGGTACGGCAGGACCTACATGAGTATAAGACCTCATATTTGACAAATCAATTTGGTTTTACCAAAGATTTCGATTTGGAACGACAGGTCCAGAATCGTTGTCACTGAGTATTCTTTTAGGCAAATAGTTGGTGAAATTATGTGGTACACTGTTACCCACTATTTCCAGAAAACCAACTACACCACAAGTATTGCCTAAAATTTCATAATTTAAAGTTTGGTCACATTTGTCAAAGGAATTTGCTCAAAACACTTTAAATTATTTCGAGAAATTTCGTAAACCGGAAAACCACAATCCAAAAGTATGGTCCAAATGGAAAATAATAATCCAAATGGGAAACATAATCCAGATGAGCGAAAAAATGGCTCAATGATTTATCAAAATCAATAAAGAAAGGTATCAAACTCATTTGAGCCACAAAATCGGGGGTCTCAAGAGTTTCCTTTCAGTTAGCTTTAACCACATTAGCATCGGGGTTTTTTTTCAACTTTATAATAGTTTTGAACTATTTAAGGAGTAACCGTGCATGACCTTTGTCTTTATAGCATAGAGTTGCCTCCTTGAGCATTATCTCTTGATTTGTGACAACGGGCTATATTGTTCCTTTCAATTACTGTCTTGAAGCCACAGGTTTTCAATTTTGACGATTGTCTAAAATCTCGCTTGGCTAGGCGATTCATCGGGATCACGACAGTTCGAGACAAATAACACTTGTCTCGGTTCTCGATTCGTAGAAAAAAATGTACACGAAGAGCATTAATATCAGGCAAACAATTCGCCATTGACCCAATAGGATTAAAACTACTCACCGGGGTAATTTTCTTATCCAATAATAGATGGGCGATAAAGGAACATGGTGAATATAAATTCATGATACTGCTTATGGAATACAATTTCCAAGCTAGTATTTTGGTGAAGGATTACTCCAATATGTCATTTTTAGACATTTGTTCACCATAGACGTCATCACGTCTCAAATGTGGCGGCGGAATAAAATCAACGCCTTAGCATTCATCCTGAGGGTAACAACAAACTCGTGTTTTACTCATCAAAGATGGCATCCAAAAAAAATTTGGGCATCACATTTTCATACATCAGGGTGAGTAACATGTGGTGACGGATTAAAATCAACGTCTAAACAGTCGCAAGTATGTTTTGCGAATTTTCTCATCATAGATGGCATCCAACATGTGTTGGGAGTTCTGGATTATTTTCCATATAAAACGACTGGTTTATATGTTTATGGTTTGCACAAGCATAAACTTTATTTCGAAACGACAGGTTCGAAAAATAGTTTTGCTTTTAATGTGAATAGGTTTTCATTGATCGAACGACATGTCGATACAGAGACACCAATTCGGCAAAACATACATCACTATATAAACACACTCGGGGAAATTATTATTTAGTCAACCCCTTTCGGTAGCTCTACTTGAAAAACGACCAGGAAAGACGGTGAGTGTGGAGGGCACGAATGCCACTTAAAACCCGACCTCATTAGGATATCGACTTCCGCCTATATCTTTCCTAGACATCGTATCCAAATAGGTGAGCCTAGTTGGGGAAGGTTCATAATTTTTCCAACTTAAATGTGAAAATATATGATTTCGCAAATTACCATATTTTACACATGGCAGTAAATAAATATATAAATTTTACCTGCTTGCATGATTAAATAATATAGCAGTAGCATGGTAGTACATATTAGTACAATCTAAATTTACCAATTTACACTAAGCAAGATATTACTCAATATTTATTTATTCTATTGCTATATGTGTAAGTTCTATACATGGTAAATAAATCATTCATGTACGTAATATATTTTATTTACCAATTTACAATATACACGCAAGTTACATACATGGTAATTCACAAGATTCATTATATCATGAAAGGAATCAAATATTAACTCATGGTAATTTGTCTAATTACATAATCAAGTTCCAAGTTTGCATGTATTGACCAGATTCTACGTGAATTCAAACAAATGTACTGTTTTATATGTAGGTATACACTACAGGGATCACTACTGTAATTTAATTAAACTATATATAGTTTTACACATACAGTACATAAATATCAGTGCGTTCCAGTTTTGTCCATACTGTTTTCAAATTAACATATTTGGTTGTACATGTTTATATTACTAGCAATATTAGACACAAGTTACACCTAGTAATATGCAATTAGTGGACATATGTTTATAAACAGTGACGTTTTAATTAGCAACAGTAGCATATATACATATTCCTTTTATATATATGTTGGTAGTATCAAGCTAGGCTGTTTCAATCCTAATTAGCAACAGTAGCATGGATAATATTTTGGACTTGCAAGATGAACAAAATATATACCGTACTCCGATTATTTTGTAGAAGGTCGAAACGAACTCAATTAAACCGGGATAAACCTCGAGGTTTATAGATACCCAATATCCGTGCGTTTACCCAAAATCTCCAATATCCGTGAGCATCGTGCTGATAACGTGTTGTGTGACATATTAGCTAGATATATAGATATGGAGATACAAGTATAGAGAGATAAAGGAGTCGTCTTTTATTCATTGATAAGTGTAGGGAAGTTACATCAAGAGACCCCCTAACCTTCTTTATATAATAGAAGGTAGGGTTACATATGCTAGGAAAGCCCAATAGAGGCCCAATAGAGTAAGGCCCAAGATGGACAATAATATCCTACAACACATGTCTTTTTGTAAGGTAGTACGTGTAGTTACAATTAGTTACATATTCCAAATCGAACTAGCTATTTTTCTCACAGTTATTATCATTGTTTATATAAGGGAGATTCATTAATTAGTATATAAAAACATACTTAGTTTTCTAAAACTCGGATTCTTAAGTCTTATTTAAGATTTTGTTTATATAATATAATGTAGAATAACGTATAATCAAAGTTAAAAACAAATATTAAAAATAAGTAGCATTATGTAGCAAAATATATGTATTAATCTTTAAAAGTTTTCTAATATGTGAGTTTTTTTTAATTAATACCAACAATATATACGCTTTTAATAATTTTACCAAAATATAATTAAATTCTTGGGATGAGAGTTAAGAGTACTCTTTAATTAAACAAAAAGTCACAAAGTTTCTGTCTGTTATAATTACTGAGAAGTCATATGAGTGAATTCCCCTATTAAGAAGCAAGTTTCTCCTTTGTTTGTTCATACTAAAATGACAATTTAGTACTAGAAACATATTTATAAAAAAATCCGGTTGTTTTGAACTTGATAAATGTTTTACAAAAAAATACATATTTTGTGAACTTTTTTACAAATAGTTACGCATGGCATTAAAAAATCCAAAAAAATCGGAAAAAATATTAAAACATTAAAAATCAAAATAAAAAAAAACAACATTTTAAAAAATATATTTTTTATACAAAAAATATGTATGATTCTGTCTAATACTGTTCAATCATGTATGTCTAATCCTGTTTGATCCTGTCTAGCTAATTCAGTCAAATGCTGTCCAATCATGTATGTCTAATCATGTTTAATCATATCTAATAATATCCAATCATGTCTAATCCTGTTTGATAATATGTACAATTTTTTTTGATTTTTTAAAATATATTTTTTTTAAAATTTTTGAATTTTTTGTTGTTGATTTTGTTGTATATTTTGTTATTTTTTATGACATATGTACCTAATTTTAAAGAAGTACACATAAGTGTGTTTTTTGTAATTAAGTTGATTGATATATATTTATTTGTAAGTCTTTCTTTGTTCATTGCTTATTGAATCCCAAGATTATTTTATCTATTTAAATTTTTTTAATGTTTTATTTTTGGCGTTACATATTTCCATTGCTTATCTATTTTTTTTTTACCTTGGACTAGAAAAAGAAGTTATCATGTCCGTAACCACATAAGTTCCGCATAACTTGGCAACAAATTAACATGTGAGTATGTGTTTTAATCAGCACTTGTGGATTAGAAAATCATTTTACCAATTTGCTTGTAAATTCAATGATTATAATTACTTAATAGTTGAAACTTGAAAGTGATCGATTTTATTGGAAGCATTCTCAGTCTACTAGCAAGAGTATATAAAGTTCTTATACCGGTTTAAGAAATCTCTTTTTTTTTTTACCAACTACATATGATATGTGAAGGGGAGTGACAGAACAAGAATTGTCAGATTGGGGGTTAATTTTTTAAAATAAATAAATTATATCTTATATAAATTTATTTTACGGAATTGGTGAGGCTAGAACACTAAAATTTAAATATTTTGATCAAAATACATAGGAAAAATTTATTTTTTCATCATTTTTTTTCACAATAATGAGCTGCAATACCCAATCGACTGTTCATACCTAGTTCATTCCCTGTGTAGACGACGTATATATATATTCGGTATATACAAACTTATTAAATTAATGTTTCGCACAAACCGTAAAAAGAAGAAAAGCAAAACTCTTTAAAAGCACAAATAATATTTTTACCAGGTTCTTTGTTAAATAAAAAAAATATATAAAAATATAAATGATGAATATTTTACTATACATTATGGTAAGTTAACATCAAGCAGCCAAGGATAGATGAAAGTTAGGGAACGGAATATAATTAATGTACTCGACAAAAGCTTTGAACATAATCCAATTGGCATGCATGAGGGCGATTGTATAAACCTAGCTATTACTTATGATGTTGTGTACAAGCCACTATGCAAATAATTCGAAGATTTAATAATGATAGGAAAACTACATCTTTGCATACTTTACATCCGATATAAATGCAGTGAGTCTTGATACATTGTTCAATGTTTAGCAACTTATATATACTTGCCAAATTATTTAAATCACTGAAAGTTGAAAAATATACCAGAAATAAAATCTCAATTTTTTTGAACGCGTAGATTGGATTAACTTAGACACGACTTAAACGAGTTCAACTAATTTTCACCATGACAATCATTACTCGCTCTATATAATTTTCTAATCAAGAGAATACGTGCAAATTAGCACAAAGACAGTAAAGACATCCTTGTAGAACAATATTACGGGAGACGCTTAGATATTAATTTGTTCAATCGTGAGTTTTCTTACATAATATGGGAGTGACTGAAACATTAATTTTGTAAAATTTAAACCAAAATACATATTTTTTTTCTTCATCAATTTTAATCAAAATGTGAGGTAGTGAGCCTCGACTCGACTGCCTCCACCAAAATTCGTTTATGGAAGCAATGATATGTTTATAAATAGTCTGTTACTTATACGTACAGTCAAGGAAATTATATAGAATGGAGAAGGATAGTTTTTTTGTGTCTATATTTAAGTTTTGTTTCGATTAATATATATAACTCTGCCCTTGAATCATTTCCACTGAAAAATGATGACACTATTACGAATACCTGAGCTTGTAATATACTTCAAACGTCGTTCACAAATTAATTTGTCACCGTGAGTCTTCATGTGTGTTCCATTTGTATCAAAATTAGAGGTTAACTAAAAATTCTGCATGTACTTTAAATCTTACGCATGGCCCTCAAACGCTTGCTAAGCAATTATCTATTTGGATGTGTCCTATTTTTACGTACGTTTTATTTGGTTTCTTATATTCAATTTATCTCGTGGAATGATTTAGGTGGTTATTTGAAGGTACGCGTTAGTGTAGATATGTATTTTATGTTTTATTTAGTATCTGTTGTAAGATTATTGGACTCTTGGGCTTTTCCTTAATGGGCCCAGGTGGGCTTGTAACCCTAACCCTCTATCTATATAAAGAGGGCTAGGGGTCTTGTATTTATTCATTCATTCACACATTCCTTCATTAATAAGACTATACTGTTCCCCCTCTCTCTCTACTTCTGTCTCCCTAAATACATAGCTAATAGTGTATTACAACACGTTATCAGCACTGCTCTCGGAGATCGAAGTACGGATTATACATTCAATAAACCTTGAGGTTTATCTGGGTTTTATTAGGATTTTGCTATATCGACCTTCACCAACATACCGTGTGCATAAGGTATATAATTCTAAATCCCGACTGCTTGACAACTAAATTTGTAATAATACATGTAAAAGTTAATGCATGTTTGTACCAGTAGTCTATGTTACAGCCGCATGTTTGTTTCCTGCGTATGTTTACTGCCATAATAATACTGCCATAATAATATCACATATGTCAGTAAATTATTAGATTAGATCTAATTGATTTGATTAATATGTTAGAATCTTCATGAATTGATTGATAATCTTAAATAGATTTGATTTGATATGTTAGAATCTTTATAGATTGATTGATAATCTTAAATTGATTTGTTTATAACACCAAATCTATTGCATGATTAGATAGATTCTAAAATATATTTACTGCATGTTTATATATATATGGTTAATCTAGATATATATTGTCTATTTTATTAATTTTATTGCCATATATAAAATGCGAAAATCGTATATATTCACATTTAAGTTGGAAAAATTATGAATCTTCCCCAAATAGGCTCACCTATTTGGATACGATGTCTAGGAAAGATAAAGGCGGAAGTCGTTCTCCTAATGAGGTCGGTTTTTAAGAGGCATTCGTGCCCACCCCCCTCACCGTCTTTCCTGGTCGTGTTCAAATAGAGCTACCGAAAGGGGTTGAGTAAATAATAATTTCCCCGAATGTGTCTATATAGATATGTATTCGCCGAATTGGTGTCTCAGGATCGACCTGTCGTTCGATCAAAGAGAACCTCTTCACTTAAAAGCAAAACTTGTTTTTCGAACCTGTCGTTTCGAAATAAAGTTTGTGCTTATACAAACCATAAACATATAAACCAGTTGTTTTATATGATGACTAATCCAGTCTTTATTTTCTTTTCTCCTGTTGTAGAAAAATGTCAATCAAGCTTGACTTTCCAATTTTGGATGCTGCCGGCAAGAACTACTTGGATTGGAGTCAGGATATCCAAAACCATTTAGATGCCCAAGGCTTATTGGATGTCATATATGATGAGGAGGAGCGTGAAATGGAAGTAACGCGTGAAATGAGTGCTCGGGCGATGATTCTGTTTCGCCGCCACTTATCAAACGCCATGAAATCTGAGTTCATAGCGACCACCTCACCAAAGGCATTATGGGACTCTCTGAAAGAGCGTTTCGACCACCAAAAGACCATTTGGCTTCCTGAAGCCCGCCGTGATTGGCTGAATCTGCGATTTCAGGACTTTGAAAGCGTTGAAAAATATAACGCTGAAGTATGCAGAATTCGTGCTACTCTCCAATACTGTGGTGAAACGCTCACCGACAGTGACTTATTGGAGAAAACGTACACCACATTTCCTAGTTCTGACATCTTGCTCCAAAAGCAATATCGTCAGTCTAAATTCACCAAATTTCCCGAGCTTATCACCCAGTTGTTATTGGACGAGAAGAATAGTCTCATTTTAATGATGAACAGTAATTCTCGTCCTGCTGGTTCAAAGGCAATTCCAATGCCTGATGCTAATGCTGTTCGTGGACCTCGTCCACGATATGGGAAACGAGAAAAGGGCCAGTCGTCCCGTCAGCCAAGGAACAGGGATGAGCGTAATGCTCGTCCAGCCAAGCGAGGTTTGGACAATCGTTCGAACCGAGGACCTGTGGCTCCTCCTAGGCAGTCTCGTGGTGGTAGGAACAATCGGGCCAGTCGTCCCAAAGCAAGAGATCCGGCCGCTATGCCAACTCTGTGCTATAAATGTGGTGGAAATGGTCATATGCAAAGGACTTGTAGGGCAACTCCCCAAGAAGTCGAAAACTACCACAAGGGTAGAAGGGTCGAAACCAACATGATTGAAGCTAGTGCAAAAGAAACTCTTGAGACCCCTGACTTTGAGGCTCACATGGAAGAATAAAGTTTTTTTTCTTCTTCGTTTCTTTTTAATAATTGAGCTGTTTTGCTCCTGGATTATGTTATTTCAATTCCATTTCGGATTATGTTTTTTCCTTTGGATATTGTTCATTTCTTTTGGATTATGGTTTGTTTTATGGATAATGTTTTGAACATTTCTCGTATAATTTAAAGTTATTTCATTGAGCAATTCCTTTTATTCGTGTGACCGACTTTAAATTATTTTACTTTTAGGCATGTATTGTGGGGCAGTTGATTGTCTGGTTGATAGTGGCACTACACATACTATCTTAAAAGATAAATCGTTTTTTATCAACTTTACGCCTAAAGTAACCTCAGTGACAACAATTTCGGGCCCGTCGACCCTTGTTGAAGGCTTTGGTAAAGCTAAATTCACGTTGTCAAATGGTACTCCTGTTGAAGTATCTGAGGCCTTATATTCTCCGAGGTCCAGTCGTACCTTGTTGAGCTTTAAGGATATTCGAGAAAATAAGTTTCATCTTGAAAATGCTCGTGAAAACGGTATTGAATACCTTCACATTACCTCCACTCAATACGACCAAAAGCGTATTCTGGAGAAGTTGAGATGTCTTTCAAGTGGTTTGTATGTTACTACAATCCAAAACTTTGAAAGCAATCTAATCATTCGGCGGGCGCCGATTGATGAGAGCACTTTTATGCTATGGCATGACCGGCTGGGACACCCGGGTCAAAATACGATGCTTCGAACGATGAACGCATCTCATGGGCATCCTCTTGGAGGAAAGAATTTCGTGATTAATCCGAAAAGCCTATGCCAAGCATGCTCGATTGGAAAGACTAATCTCAAACCAATTCGTGTGAAACCTACAAAATTGGTTTCCCAATTCCTTGAAAGAATTCAAGGAGATATTTGTGGACCTATCCAACCAACTTGCGGACCATTTAAATATTTCATGGTTTTGGTTGATGCATCGACAAGATGGTCACACGTAGCTTTGTTGTCCACAAGAAACGCAGCGTTTCCAAAACTCCTAGCCCAGATCATTAAATTGAGGGCTCATCATCCGGATTATCCGATAAAGTCTATTAGACTTGATAATGCCGCGGAGTTTACATCGAAAACTTTCGATGACTATTGCATGACTTTGGGAATTAATCTTGAACACCCAGTTGCGTATGTTCATACCCAAAACGGCCTTGCAGAAGCTTTCATTAAGCGATTGCAAATGATTGCTAGGACTTTGGTTATGCGCACCAAACTTCCTATTTCTGCGTGGGGCTATGCCATTTTGCATGCTGCTGCGTTGGTCCGTCTGAGGCCCATGGCCACCCAACCACTATCTGCGTACCAGTTGGTAACTGGATATGAGCCCGATGTCTCACATTTACGCGTGTTTGGGTGTTTAGTCAATGTTCCAATTGAGCCGCCTAAGCGTTCCAAATTTGGACCTCAGAAACGACGGGGCATATATGTCGGTTATGAATCCCCGTCCATAATACGCTATTTAGAGCCCTTGACAGGCGATCTCTTTACCGCTAGACATGCGGATTGTGACTTTGATGAGACACTCTTCCCGTCGTTAGGGGGAGAAATGCACGTTAACGTTGATAAGGAACGACGTGAATTAACGTGGCATGTACCCACTATGTCTCATCTAGATCCCCCAACTGCACATAGTGATAAGGAAGTGCAGAGAATCCTAGGTCTGCAAAATGTTGCAAATCAAATGCCAGACGCATTTAATGACCTAGCGAATGTCACGAGATCACATATACCTGCTGCAAATATGCCTGCAAGGATAGACGTCCCAGTGAGACGCCGTGTTCCGTTTGAACACGTTGCTTCGGTTGTACCCACCGAGCAAAGGACGCTGCCGTCGGCCGTCCAGTCCGCCGCCCTTCCGAAAAAAAGAGGAAGGCCGTCCGGTTCCAAGGATGTTCTGCCTCGAAAGAGGAGAAATCCTGTCGCATCTGTTTTGCCACACGAGATCATTAAGGATCACAGTGATGTATTAGAGGAGCGTGTTCCAGATGAAACACCAGTTCCTAATCATCATGATAACCTCGAAATATCTGTCGATTATGCTAGTTTAGACGATATTTTGAAGCGAAACGAGACTGTCATCGATGATGTGTTCATATACGCAGTGGCCACTGACATTATGAACAATGATGACATGGAACCTCGTACCGTTGCTGAGTGTCAGCGAAGAACGGACTGGCCTCAATGGAAACAAGCAATCCAGGCTGAATTGGATTCCTTAACGAAACGAAGCGTGTTTGGACCTGTCGCTCCAACGCCGCCCAATGTTAGACCAGTTGGTCATAAATGGGTTTTCGTAAGGAAGCGTGATGAGAAAAATGAGATTGTTAGATACAAAGCTCGCCTTGTGGCGCAAGGTTTCTCTCAACGCCCTGGAATTGATTACGATGAGACGTATTCTCCCGTAATGGACGTTATAACGTTCCGCTACTTAATCAGTTTAGTAGTTTCCGAAAAACTGAATATGCAGCTCATGGATGTGGTCACAGCGTATCTCTACGGGGATCTGGACACAGAGATTTACATGAGAGTCCCTGATGGACTTAAGTTGCCTGAATCAAGTAGTTCCCGTCCACGGAACACGTTCTCGATTAGACTGAGACGATCACTATATGGATTGAAACAATCCGGACGGATGTGGTATAACCGTCTAAGTGAATACTTGATCGGCGTGGGATATGTTAATAATGAACTATGCCCATGCGTGTTCATAAAGAAATCCACTTCAGGATATGCGATTATCGCAGTCTATGTAGATGATATGAATCTCATAGGAACCTCGAAAGAGTTGTTCGAAACTGCTGAAATCCTGAAGAAGGAATTCGAGATGAAAGATCTTGGGAAGACACGGTATTGCCTCGGCCTGCAGATCGAGCACCGTAAAGATGGAATTTTAGTCCATCAAGAAAGTTACACCCAAAAGGTGTTGAGGCGCTTTAGTCATAGTGATGCTAAGCCGTCCTCTACTCCCATGGTCGTCCGCTCTCTAGACATTAATAAGGACCCCTTCCGTCCAAAGGAGGACGATGAAGAGATATTGAGCCCTGAGTGTTCATATCTGGGTGCAATAGGCGCACTATTGTACTTGGCCCAATGTACTAGACCGGACATCTCGTTTGCTGTGAATTGTCTAGCTCGACACAGCACTGCGCCAACACGCCGCCACTGGACTGGCATAAAAGACATTTTCCGTTACCTTAGAGGTACTATGGACATGGGCTTATTCTATCCCTTTGCGTCGAGTGGATCCAGCTCCATTGATCCTCGAAATAACGCAACCCTTGTTGGCTATGCCGATGCTGGTTTCTTATCAGACCCGCACAAGGGACGTTCCCAATCTGGTTATGTCTTTACCATTGGGAACACGGCGATATCCTGGAGGTCTCGTAAACAGACTCTAGTGGCCACTTCGACTAACCACTCCGAGCTACTCGCGCTCTATGAGGCGACTAGAGAGTGTGTCTGGCTTCGAGCAGTTATTGGCCATATTCGAAGCACCTGTGATCTAGCTTACGATCATGATGAACCAGTTGTTATTTATGAGGACAACACCGCTGTGATTGATCAAGCGAAACATGGTTATATCAAAGGTGATGCCACTAAGCATATTGCGCCAAAGTTGTTCTTCACACATGAACAACAAACGCTTCAAAAGATTGAAGTGAAGCATATTGGTTCAGAGAATAACCACGCTGACTTGTTCACCAAGTCACTGCCAAAGCATTCTTTTCAGAAGCACGTACGGGCGATTGGCCTACGTAGGCTATCTGAGCTACCTTAGAGCGACATTTTATGTCGGAGTCGAAATCCTCGCACCCTGTCGTGTGCAAGTGAGGGGGAGCATCCTGTTGTATGCATGTGTACTCTTTTTGTCCTTAGTATAAGGTTTTTCCCACTGGGTTTTCCTTGACAAGGTTTTTAGCGAGACACGTTCCCTGTTATACCTCACTAAGGATTGCCGAAATTAGGGGGAGTATCCTGTTGTATACTTCTTACCACTGTGTACTTTTTTTGTCCTTCGACTAGAGGTTTTTCCCACTGGGTTTACTCTAGCAAGGTTTTGATGAGGCACCTGTTTTGTGGTTGATCCCCTACTACTACCACTGTTGCACTCTTTTTCCTTCGATCAGAGATTTTCCCATTGGGTTTGCTCTGTCAAGGTTTTGATGAGGCACACTGTTTTGTGGTTAGTTACTTACATAGTATTTTGGCATATATCATTCAGCTACACAAATTCTCTTAGGTACCGGTTTTGTCCCACACCGGGTTTTCCGGCCCTAAGGTATTTATGTGTTTAGCACTGCGAATGAACTCGACTCAGATCGACTGCATGAAGACGAAGAATTCAAGACGTCCAAAGGGGGAGTGTTGTAAGATTATTGGACTCTTGGGCTTTTCCTTAATGGGCCCAGGTGGGCTTGTAACCCTAACCCTCTATCTATATAAAGAGGGCTAGGGGTCTTGTATTTATTCATTCATTCACACATTCCTTCATTAATAAGACTATACTGTTCCCCCTCTCTCTCTACTTCTGTCTCCCTAAATACATAGCTAATAGTGTATTACAACAGTATCTTAGAGATTGTTTCATAGGCCATTGAATCTTGTAGCAGCGCACGTTATTATTAATAACAATGAGTTACTCATAATTTTAAAAAAAATATTTGGATGAACTCAAATTATTATCATATATTGGGCTCCAGCCTCCTTTCAATCATCAATACTCAGCAACACCTACCACTATTTTTTACTTGAGCTTGCATTATTACATCAATCATATAAGCAAACCAGTGACAACATGTCACGTATATATCCACCTACCATAATGTAAGGGTAATTGAATTCAAATTTTGGGAGACCCATGTTGGATTCTCCTGGAATATATATAGACAAAAAACAACATAGATCACTATCAAATAAATAATGTTGATTTAGTAAGTGTAAAATATGTCATAAAACTATCATTATTTTAAAAAGCTGTAAAAAATGTGTCACCATTTCAAAAAATCCGTCACAAACTGTTATAACTAATAAACTCATAACAAAAAAACCTATCACTATTTTGATATATTTTTTTTAGTGACTATCTATTGAGGATGCAGTGAAAAAATAGCAAAAAGAATATTACAGAAGTGACACCCATTTTGGATGAAATGAGTAATATTAAAATGGAGGAAACATGTTTTTGAATTTTTTTTAACCTAAGAAATGACAATTTGACAAATTTGTTTATTACTAGATGAATTTAATTTATGGATAAAGTTTAAATAATGTCCTGGGTACTTGTTAGCCAAGCCGTTCTTAAAAAAACCAAAATTGATTTTTTTCAAAAAAGATAGCTTGAAGCTTAATTGTAGTTGAATTATATATCCAGCATAAGTCCCATTTTTCTCAGAATGTGGATTTTGATCAAAGTACGACAAGTTGACCCTTTTAGTAACTCTAAACTTGAGAGCCCGCTCATTAAATAATCTCTATTATACTTTTTTTTAATCATTATCCGACCTTTTATTAATATAGAAAAAGTGAAACAAATTATTCCGTTCATGGGCCAGACCCCCATGATAACCATTCCGTTTAAAACGGTAATCACATATAGAAATATACATACTAGTTTCAAGTAACAAATAGACCTAAAAGCATCAGAAAAAGCAGAAAAAAGACCGCATTACCAACAGTTGAAATTATCCGACCTGCTAAAACTGGTTTTGCTACGATATTGCTATTTACTCATTATACCCCATATGCTTATGTCTCCCCTATATCTCCATGATCAAGGTGATTTAAAGAGAAAATTCAATAATAAAACTGTTTTGAGGGGTGGTAAATTTTATTGTTAGTAAACGGTAAAAAAAACTTTTTCTGAGCATACAAGCAACAAATTCTTGCACAAGCATCATTAATCAAAAAGCCTGAGTAAAAATTTAAAAGTCAGCAACATCTTCAAATTGGCAAAGGCAAAGTACTCTTATGTCATGGTTGCAAACTGTCGAGTCTAAGTGTTGGACTTGAAATTATAAGTAATATAGTGATAATCTTCTTTACATCAAATATTGTCAGATCAAGTTAAACTGCAATGAATTTGAGAGCAAGCAAGTGAGCTAATTTACCCCAATATTTTAATTTTAGGCAAAAGATTCATAAATGTATCATCATTAGTTTGTAACCTGATACTCCAAAACTTACTGAAATAAGTTTTAACAAGAGTTATTTAATCTAAAAATCTTATAGAGTATTAAGTATGTAAAATATAAATGTGTTATGTTGCTTACTTTGTAATATTATGTAAATAGTTTGCTGTTACTTTTAATTAGTTATGCACTAATTTGTAAAGTCTAGAAATTGATGTATCTAGTATAAAAACTTTGTAACAGATAGTTTATTTTAAATAAGATCATTTTATTCTTTTCTTTCCCTTTCGAATATCTCTCTCTATATATAAATATATATACACACACAAACATATATATATATAAATAGCATCAAGATCCGATCAAACACTGGTCAAGTATAGCCGGAATATGAATCAATGGTTAATTGGAAAAGTAAAAAGCAAAATGTGGTTTCTAGGAGTTCTTGTGAAGCTAAGTATAGGCCATTAGCGAATACTAGATGTGAAATTGTTTGGTTTTTACAATTGTTAAAAGACTTCTTGTGAAGCTGAGTATATGACATTAGCCAATACTATATGTGAAATTGTTTGGTTTTTACAATTGTTAAAAGACTTTGGTATTTTTTAGAATAGTGCAGTTCCTATTTTTACTGACAGTAAATCTTCTTTAGCATTAGTAGATAACCCAGTAAATCATGAAAGGACAAAACATATTGAAATTGACTGTCATTTTATAAGGGAAAAAGTTGATGCTGGTATTGTTCATCCATTATTTGTATCTTCTTCTAATAATTTAGCAGATTTGTTCACCAAAGCATTGGGAAATTCAGTATTTCAAGGTTTGTTGTTCAAGATGGGAGTTTTATCCTTGCACTCTCTATCTTGAGAAGGGTATATTAAGTATGTAAAATATAAATGTGTTATGTTGCTTACTTTGTAATATTCTGTAAATAGTTTCCTGTTACTTTTAATTAGTTATGGACTAATTTGTAAAGTCTAGAAACTTGATGTATCTAGTATAAATACTTTGTAACAGATAGTTTATTTTAAATAAGATCATTTTATTCTTTTCTTTCCCTTTCGAATATTTCTCTCTCTATATATATAAATATATAACACACACACACACACACACACACATATATATAAATAGCATCAAGATCCGATCAAACACTGGTCAAGTATAGCCGGAATATGAATTTCTAGATAGAGCAAACTTAAAGAGCAAAAACACTTCAGCGCAAAAGTATCATAAGTCAAAATTAAAGTTTAAAACTACCCCCTCTCAAACAGGAAGTTCCATTTTGGTCAAGCAAATAAGTAGCATATGTGAGGCTTGAGAAAGGTAGCAACCCATTAGAGCCGTTAGCTCCATTTTTCGCTAAAGTATCTGCAACTTGGTTTTGTTCTCTGTAAATATAAAATAAACCAGCACTAGCAAAACTCATTAGATCAGAAATGTCAAGGCACAAAGTATCAAATTTAGGGTCAGGGCTAGTACCATTACACCACCAATTAGCAACCAGCTCCAAATCCGTTTATATTAAAATGTTACACAAGTTCAAACGGTAGCAAATCAGTAAACCTTCTTTAATGACAATGAGTTCAGCATAGGTGTTAGCTTGAGTGCCAAGACAAAAAGAGTAAGTAAAAAGTAAAACACATTTATCATCTCTTAAATGCCTCCATACCCACTATTACCGGGATTACCATATATCGACCCATCACAATTGAGTTTTAACCTACCATAAGAATGGCATTTCCAAAAGACCAAGAAAGGCCTTTTCATTCTACAACCTACATGATTAATAATAAGGGATTGAAGAGTAATAACATGAAAGATTTTTATAGGGGCTTTAGGCTTAATAGTCCTGTTAAGGTCCCTTAACCATATGTTAATTTTGCAAATAATATCAGCGATAACCATATTAACATTTTCAAATATAAACTTATTCTTACTAATCCAAATCTCTCAAAAAAAATGAGAAAATGAACAACGGTAGCAAGTTGTCCAACCTGGGTATTATCACACTGATCACAGCAATTAAAAACATAATTTCTCTAGTTACCTATGAAACTAGGAAAACCAAAAATAGCGCTACCACACTCCATGAGCCACTTCATTGTTGTTAAATAAGTGATTAATAGAGTTTAGAGCATGCTTCTTACAACATGAGCATTTAGTAACCATGTAAATACCAAACTTTTTTAAATCCTCAACAAGTTTAATGGCAGAAACCCAAACTTTTCAGAAATGAACACTAATTTTGGGGGTTAAAATAGGATTCCAAATATATTTAACTAAAGAAACTTTAGGCTTTTTAACTCTAAAAAAAGCAAAAGCATTCTTAGTAGTGTAATCTCCACCGAAAGTGTGTGGCCAATAGCTAATGTTCTATCCCTCTCTCATAGTGAGATTAGAAAGGTTGCTAGTTATTTTTTTGATAATGAGTTCATTTCTGCTAATGAGAAAAAGGAGATTAGTGTCCCATCCTTTTGAGCCACACACCTAATTAAGCAAAACATGTGGAATATTACATTAAAATAATTGCAGAGTGGTCCATCTCCTAGCCAATTTTTATACCAGAAATATATAGATCCCTATTTAATGTTCCACCTGCTGTTGTTGATTAAAATTTTAAAATAACAGCTAAAGTTTTTCCACACATAAGAATGAGAAGTACGAATAGTAAGGTTGCCCCTACGGGACATGCCATTTCAGACCATTTAACTCAGTGATGCTTATGAGTACCCTCAAATTCTCCCCAGAAAAAAATAACAAAAGATTTCTCAATATTATTAAGTACTAACTTAGGGGGTTGAAGGACAGAGAGTAAGTGCATAGGTAAAGAAGATAGAACATGTTTAATGAGAGCAATCTTAGCACTAACATTTAATAATCTACCTTTCCAAACAACTACTTTTCTGTAAATTTTATCCATAAGAGGTTCATATATGGTAGAAGTTAGCCTACTATGATGCAAAGGAATGTCTAAGTATTTAGTAGGAAAGTTACCTTCAACAAAACCAGTGGCTCTAGCGATAATGTTCTTCCTATTCTGTAACATATTATGAGTAAGATAAACACGGGTGTTCTTGTTTAATAGTTGTCCAGAAACAGCTTCATAAGAATTAATAAAGCTCATAAGTGTATCCAAATGATTCTTACTACCATTAGTAAGAATGAGAACATCATCCGCAAAGAAGGATATGAGAGATAGGAGAAATATTAACAGTAGTTTTATAAGGGATAAGAGTGCCATTACTAATGAGATTAGAAAAATCCATGTTTAAGACTTCTTTAGCTATAATAAAGAGTAGAGGAGAAAGTGGATCCCCTCGTTTTAAACCCCTAGAAGAAGGAAAGAAAACATAAGTAGTGCCATTGATACATACAGAATAATTAGCATTAGTGACGCACTTAAGAACAAAATCAATCCAAGTCAGACTAAAGCCAAAAGCACACAATACTTCTTTTAAGATGCTCCAATTTAGTCGGTTAAAGGATTTAACCATGTCTAATTTAAAAACAACATTTCCCGCTCTAGCAGTTGTATCACTTAGGTGTTTTAGAAGCTCTTGTGACAATAGAATAGCATTAGTGATAATTCTATCATATACTGTTGGAAAAAACCTTTGGTTTTGTTTTGTTTTGAATGCAATTAAGTTGTAGGAGTTTCAAAATATTTATATCCCCATATTGATGGCTTTCATGAGTTACTTTTTTAAAAAGACTTTTCAAGACAAAGAAAAAAATACAGGTCATAACATACACATACACACACAAACACATATGCATACATATAGAGAGAGAGTACCGCACCACCAACGGTCCGACCGTGGCTCGGTGCCGTTTCCGCCGAGTCACATGTGATAGACGTTGTACCTTGGGAACGAAGTGCCCCATTTAGCCAGAAGCAGAGGTGGCGGGGCAAATATCGTTTAAGGGAAACTGCTTGCAGTTACCTCGTCTCGGACTTTAGTCCATTTCGGTATCATTTACATTATTTTATGTTAAATGTTGTAATTGATGATTTATATATTTGAGGAAACCATTTTTTCTGTTTATTTGTCCATTTCTTTTCCGTAGAAATTATTGTGTTTATTTACAACGTACCCAACAATCTTAAACGATATTTGTTATGTTTGGTACGTTAATACAATAATTTTGGTGTTTGGATAAACAGAAAATTATTTCCGTGGCTAATACAATTCTTTGGAAAATCTTTTTCTAACAAAACATTGGTTTTAAGAAATTGGTGTTTCCGGTTGAATTGTCGAAAGCGTTTTGTGTTTGCTTTACTTTGTTTGGGATTTTGTGAAATTCTAATTTTTCGGTTTTTAACCGTATCGTATGTATGTTTATGATATATATTATTGTTCGCATACGAGCATGTTGATTGCGTTTTGATAATATGTTTTATCATCGTTTGGATTTGAGAAATATGTATATTTTGCTTGGTGATGATCTAGGTGATATAAATGGTTAATCATGGATGTTGTTTTTAGCACGGTGGTGTTAGAATATTGATTTCTCATGTTTTGAGTGGCTTTTTATTAAGTTAATCTATAATTGATTTAGTTTTGATCATGGTAAAACTCTCGTATGTTATGCTTTTGATAGTATTGGAATTATTTGGTTTGTGATTATTTTAGTTTATATTCATAACCTGTGTATATGAGTTATATATGAGTTTAAACGAGTGTTGTAACCATCTGCTACTGTATTTGGTTTTGAAATCCTTATGATTAATTCATGAATGAATGTTGAAAGCCTTAAATATATTGATCCAATTGCATATTGCCTGCCATATGTTACTGTTCATGTTTGGATTTACCTTTTTGAATTTACAAAGATTCTAGGGGAAAATATATATATATATATATACAGAAATATGCTTGTGCGTATATGAATTTGTTACAACTTGCATGGTCAGAGACTTGCTTCATGTGAGCTTAACTGCATTTGTGTGTCACTATATATTATTAGATGTGTAGAATGATAATCTTTCAGAGTATGTGACATAGCCACATGGGTTAACCGTTTGAGGTCAATTATTAGTAAGAGTTATTTGTAACTGTTTTTTTTTTTTTATGATATTCAAAACCATACTAATTGTTTTTATTGGCATGTTTAATGTTGAAACGTTTGTGATTCTGATTGCTCTTATATAGTTTCTGATTATACTGAGAAATTCGTTTGGACACTAAATAAGGTTTTATATTTAGTTTCAAACACACTGACGTGCCACTAAATAATTGATCATGTAATTTGTTTGTGAAAGTTACTTTGTGTCATTACTATATGTTATGTGATATGTATCTTGGTGTCACTTCATTGTTGCATAAACTGAGATTTATTGGCAATTAATTTGGAAACCGTTTTGGGTTATTCTATTTGTTACTGATTGTATGGCATTTAAAATGTTATTTTAGTAACGCTTGTCCAGGAGAATCGGTTATTTATTTTAGTAGCTGTGCCAAATTCTGAGTTGCTAATTATATGTTCTAGAATTCTTATTTATGGTTAGAGACTATATTAATTATATTGTTAGTGAATTTTATACATGTTTATTATTTTCATGTTAATAAAGTACTAACAATTTCCAATGAGTATTTGTGTAGACATATGGATCTCTACATGGAATTGGAGAATCGGTGATTATTCGAAACAGTTCTAGTAAAAGCCATTAAATTGGGGATTACGACAGAACTGGTTTCGAAATAGTTCTTGTAAAACCATTTTCTGATTTTCAGAATTTGGGGCTTACGACAGAACTGGTTGAATTCTGAAATTGTTCTGTGTAAAATCAGATTTATCTGGTGTTTACGGCTGAATAAATCTTTCAGAATTTGATAATCTTTTTCGAAAATGAACTAGAATACTCTTGCAGAATCAGTTTCTTGAAACCATGCGTGGTTATAGAAATTTGGTGTTTGTGAAAGAGGAGTTTTAGTTTCATTTTCCGAAATTAGATTGTGCATGTTTGTTATTTGAGATAACAAACAGTTTCCTGCGGGAAATGTCCGGAACACAGTGGGTGCTGGAACTGACCAGAACATTGTGGGTGCCGGTGTAACTCCTATTAATTTTGCATGAGTGCATATTAATGACGGATGTTATAAATTCGAAATCACCATTATTAAAAACACTAATGTGGTGATATAATGGTTGATATCCTTATTAATTGTGATTTATTACAATTTAATTTGGAGGGTTACAAAATTTGTAACGGTAATCATTAATGAGATTAACGACGATTATTTATAACTTCTTATTAATTGTGATTAATCGCAATTTAATTTGGAGAGTTATAAATTATTGTAACGACAGTCGTTGTTGGCATTTATGGAAAGCTTTATTAGCTATCTACGAATTGCAATGACGAATCGGTTACATATTTGAATGAAAGGTTATTTAATAACCGACTTGATTCATCCAAGAGCAAATAATTTGATGATTAACAAATTATAAATGGTCGTTGAGTTTATTTTAATAATAAACAAATATCGGCTAATTTATTATTTGTTGAAATATTATCCTATTAATTTGCGGAAAAAACATTTAATAATTTGTTGAAATAACATATTATTAATTTGTTAGTAAAACATATTGTGAATATGTTGAGCTTGCTATTATTGAGAATAATAATTTAGTAATATTATATTACTATTATTGGGGGAGAACCCCGAGGGTCCCACAAATGTGGGGGTAACCCATCGATCATGTAGATCGAGAATCTAAACATACCCAAAAGCGCCTACGGGCGAGTGGGAGAAAACCTAATGGTTCAGTGGTATGGACTTAAAACGTCTGAAATAAATGATATCGTTTCATTTACCACATTGAAATCGATTAAGTTTCTCTATAATAGTGTGCATGTTCTGAGTGAGGACAAAGGGAATGCATGAACTGTGGGGGCGTTAATGTGTGGAAACATTTTAAACGTTTGAAAATCCACTAACAAGTGCAAACATACAAATCTGAATCATGACTAGTGGTTTTGAAACCTAAAGGGCAGTAGCCTTTCGGTAGCCAAAACACTAGGATCAAATTGTGATAAGCTTGCTTGTTTGTGGCAATACATGAGTGACTATTTGTTCAAAATGAGCATTTTAGTCGATACTCTTGTGGTCAATAATGACATGTTGAGTTATTCAACTAAGTCACTGATTTGACATGATATATTAGGTCATGAAAATATAAAACCATAAATGTTTTATTTTTCTAAATCTATTATTTAAATTGAAACACAAATATGAGTTTGTGTTCAAAGCAATGTATTGCTAAGTATTCAGTTCGAAGTTTCGAACGGAGTACATAACCTAATGGTTTGATGCATTTGAGATGAGTGCAAATCAAGAAGGGTTGTACTAAATACTGATATGTCTACTTGATGAGAAGTAAAGACAAATCAGTCGAGATATTCATTCAAGTAAGAATGAATACGTGAATTCTATTGTTGAGGATTAAGGCTTGTCAGAAAACATGTTTAATCATGGGTGTTCTGTTGTGTTAATCTACCAACTTTAATCCAATGATTAAGTGTTAATCATTAAATGATAGACTATTTTTGGAAGTGTTAGATATTGTCTAACTAGTTCCGAAATGGTATATTCACATGGATATGAATACATGATCAGTGTGATTGAAACGGTGAATATGAGACACCGTTCACATAATTGTGTTGATGGAATGACACCAATCGTTAAAGAACGACTTATTATGCTCTCGAGCAAAAATGTAGTTCTTAAACGATGAATATCATGTTGATAAGTTCAGGATTAAACTCTGAATTTGTACGGGAAGTGAGCTTTCCGCAAGCTATGTGTTGAACAAACTATCGCTTAGGAAGTTGGACCAAACAGTCAGAATTATAGAAGGCATGGTGCCTGACTATAAGTTCGTGAAAGTTTGGTGCTACCTAAGAAAGGTCTCAATCTTGTTCCTTGAAGGATTTGGATAGGATCGAAAATGGTAGATTGTGTGTTCATCAGATAAGCACAAAATATAGTGCTGATCGGTTTCTAGTGCATAAGGCATATGGCTTTAAAGTGCATATAGAACATTGTTCTATGCCCGAGAAGCATACTTTCTAAAAGAGAAGTTTTCTGCAAAACTCTAACGCCTGGCGAGTGTGACCAATACGTTGAGGGTTCAAAGCATTACGCTACCCAAGACAAGTGAACACTCAAACGGTGCTGGAAAAGTGGGAAAGTGAATCTTGTAAGGAAGATGAAGTGCCTCGGCATGGTAAAAGGGTAAGTAATGAAATTTCATTTATCCCTTGACCTTCATGAGTAAAGGTGAATCGACGACATTGAAATAATCAATGTTTTCCATATAATGTGTATATGGGAAGATGCCATCAACAATGAGGTTGATAGGCACGTGAGAAATAAAGTCAATTACTTTAAGTAAACTGACGGTTTTGATAATTTTAATGTCGATACTCTAATCTCTATTAAAAATACGCATCATTAATTAATGAGAACATGTGTTTTATAAATGGAGATCTAGAGAATTAGGAACAACCCGTTGGGTCGTGGTTCCGTGTAAAGTAAGCCAAGGTGCGAAAACTTGTTAAGTCGTTATATGGACTAAAACAAACACCTAACTTATCATAGGTAGTCTCTTGTGCGTCAAGAACTGCACTAGACCACTTATAGCCAACTCAGTGAGCAGACTCGGTAGGTTTGCCAATGAGGCTTCTCAGATACATGATGTATACTGCCAATCATGAACTGCATTATACGAGATGTCCAAAATGTTTGGAGGGTATTTTAGATACCAAGTGTATCTCGAACTTTAACAGTACAAGGTCCATTAGTGGATATGTTTGTACTTAAAGAGGTTGCAGTCTTATGGAGGTCTGTAAAATAGACCTACATAGTTGGAGAAACTGTAGAGTTAGAATTCATAACGTTGAATCAAGCTACAGAAGAGACAGATTGGCTGAGAAGTCTTGGAAGGTATTCCAAGTGGCCAAAATCTGTTCCCGCAATAAACGTGCACTGCTGCAGTCAGTCAGTTATTAAACGGGATCAGAATAATTTGTATAATGGAAAGTCCCGACAAAGTCATGGCATATTCGTCGGCGACACAAATCCGTAAGAGGAATTGCTAGCAAAAATTGTGGTATCCATAGACTTTGCAAGGTCTAAGGATAATAATGCGGATCCATATACAAAATGCTTGACTCGTGGAGGAGTTGGAGCATCATCGAGGGAAATGGGGTTTGAAGCCCAATAAATTGGAAACCTTCGCATAGGTAACCCAACCTGAACTGGAAACTTCAGTCTCGGGTTCAATGGGAAACTGAATTGTGCGGGTAACCGAACAAAGCACTCGAGAACATAAGTTCTCAGCCCATTTCTATGATGAAAGAGTGATAGACCTGTACCATTTTAAGGGTGAGCATGAGGCTCTTAATGAATCAAGTATCTCGAAGGTCGAGTGGGGTGAGTCAGGACACCCTTGACTTGAAAATCACCTATAACGAGTGTGTATGGCCGATACTATGTGATGATCTAGGGCTGAATCACTAGAGCACTCGGTTGAATTTGCCAAGGCAGTCCAGGGCCAAATATGGACAACAACCAAAGGGCTTAGTAAGTGGTGTAGAGAGGACATTGTGTGAGTATTACCCTGGTATGCACAAACGCTAAAGGGTTCAAGGCTTTAAGGCTACCCAATAGTAGCATATCAGATTTTACATCACTATGGCAGGTTCAAGGCGCGCGCTACCTGTCCTTATGCAGTGAATTCTCGTGGTTCTCTCGATTGCATTTAGTTGCACTGTGCATGTTTAATGATTGCATTCATGTGGGGGATTGTTGGAAAAAACCTTTGGTTTTGTTTTGTTTTGAATGCAATTAAGTTGTAGGAGTTTCAAAATATTTATATCCCCATATTGATGGCTTTCATGAGTTACTTTTTTAAAAAGACTTTTCAAGACAAAGAAAAAAATACAGGTCATAACATACACATACACACACAAACACATAAGCATACATATAGAGAGAGAGTACCGCACCACCAACGGCCCGACCGTGGCTCGGTGCCGTTTCCGCCGAGTCACATGTGATAGACGTTGTACCTTGGGAACGAAGTGCCCCATTTAGCCAGAAGCAGAGGTGGCGGGGCAAATATCGTTTAAGGGAAACTGCTTGCAGTTACCTCGTCTCGGACTTTAGTCCATTTCGGTATCATTTACATTATTTTATGTTAAATGTTGTAATTGATGATTTATATATTTGAGGAAACCATTTTTTCTGTTTATTTGTCCATTTCTTTTCCGTAGAAATTATTGTGTTTATTTACAACGTACCCAACATATACAACCCCACTTTGATTAGAAGAAATAATTTTAGGGAGTATTTTACCAAACCTAGCAATTATGATCTTAGAGACAATTTTGTATAAAGCCTAACACAAGCTAATCGGTCTAAATTGGGAGAAATTAAGTGGATTATCAAGCTTTGGAATAAGCACTAGAAGAGCAGAAAATACAACAATAGGGAAAGAATTACCATTAAAAATACCTTTTACTGCTATAATTAAATCACTCTTGATTATATCCCAACAATATACATAGAAACCCGATGAAAACACATCTAGTCCCTGGTGCTGAATATATGGGTATAGCAAAAGTAGCTTCCTTCACCTTCTCATCTATTGGTGCCTATAATAGTAAAAACGTTCTCATTAACCAGTTTGGGAATGCAGGTGAGGAGAGAGAGATTAGGGAAACACCCATTATCAGTAAATTGGTTCTTTAAAAAATTGTCGGCTTCACTTTGTATATCAACAAAACTGTCTACAAAAGTACCATTACTAAGTTGAACGTTTCTTATTTTACTCTTAGACCTTTTGTGTTTAAGCATGAGGTGTTTTTTTTTTTTTTTCTATCCCCTTGTTTAAGGCATTTTACTCTAAATTTTTGTTTCATGAAGATTTCTTCCTATAAAAGAACTGAATTATACTTGCTAAGGGTTTTATTATAAGTATCTAAATATCTGCTACCTAAATTAATAAGTTGAGATTCGACAAAAATAAGTTCATCATTAGCCTGAGACACTTTGTTAAATATATTACCAGATTCCTTTTTATTCTAGTTTTTAAGACATAATTTAAGCTTTTTAAGTTTATAAGCAAAAGCATCCATATATTGTAAATGACAAAAAGAAGACCAATTCTTCTCCACAGCAATGAGAAAATTCTCATTTTTAGCCCACATTCTCTGAAATTTGAAATTTGAACGACCAGAAGTAGCAATATTACAAACATTGAAATAAAGGGGAGAATGGTCAGATACAGTCCTTTTTAGCACTTTAAGCTTAATATTGGAGAAGTTCGTTTCCCAAGTGTACCTCGGCCCTTCAGAAGTCATGTTAAACAAACTATTACTAGCAATAAAATCCCTAAAGTCTTCTTTATACTTAGCATTTCTAGTTTAACCTCCTAATTTTCCAGTGTCTAAACAGATAGTGTTAAAATCCCCAACCACTTGCCAAGGAGAAACATTTAAATTCAAAGTGGAAAGATCATACCAGAGAGTTCGTCTATTAGTATAATGATAATTAGCATAAAATATAGTTAAAAAGAAAACACCATTTTTACTTAAGTTAAGAGTAATAGATTGAGAATTCATATGGACTACATCAAAAGAGATAGCAACATTATAGAGAAACCAAATTTTATAACCAGAAGGCGAGTATCTTTGAGGGGGATTTCCGACCTTTTTGGGGATGGGAAGAGCATCTTCTTTTGCGGCTACTTGACTTACACAAGAATCCAAATTGAGAAACTTCATCAACTCCTCATTGGTCTGATGTACTGTTACCTCATTTGGTGGACTGGTCGTGATCTCCGTATCTTCAGTTGCTTGATGTGCTAGAATATCTCTTTTTGCTTTCTGATTTGCCTTCTTCTCTATTATACTTTAACTTCTCGTTAACACGACATCTTCTTTCAAACTTGGAGAATCCATGCAAGTGCAAATCATATACAATTGAGAAATATAACTTTAGCATTTTAAGAATTTAACAAGAATAAACTCAAAAATTTATTGGAAATTAAAAAAACAGATAGCTAGTAAAGTTGTGCTAACAACCTTCTCGCAGAAGTCATTTTTGTAAGTCTAAAATCATCCTAAACTAAAACAAACCACATCACTATATCTAACTTAACAACTATCAATTTGTCTACGACAGTCATATGATGATTTCTCAAAAAAAGTAACTCACTCAAGTTTATTGGCTTGCTCTAAATATTTCTCTGATCTATTTTAGCCGTAGGAGCTAAGTAAATTGAATTGGTTATTCGCTTATAAAATGCATTTACTCAATAACAATAATATAATACGCTAAATAAAAGTGTAAGTAACAAGTGTACTTACAGTAAAACGTAAGAGAGGGGCGCATGCATGAGTGAGCAAAGTAAGGAGAATAAGAACCACTTTATCTCACCAATGGCGTAGGAAAAAGAGAGGAGTTGCAGTGTTGTGAAAGATGGAGAAGAACAGAGAGAAAGATTCGTATTAAAAACTATATTGTTGATCTTAAAAAAATGCACGACGTAAAGCCTAAAAAATGCCCATCCGGATCATAGGGGTCTGATTCGAATTAGTGTCACTCTGGCCAATGGGGAGCTACCACGTCATTAATTTGTTGTGTTGTCTTCGCCGCTCATCCGGATTAGAGGGCCTGATTCGATATCACTAGTAGAAATTCAATTTCCTTGGGTTTTTAGGGATTTGCTTTGTTGGCTTGACTTATGTTGACCTAACATTAACTTATTTAATCAAATTTTCCGGTCCTTGAAGTCATTAAATCTTCCATATTTACCCTTTAATTTGATATTTTTATATAACTTGTTCACCTAAAAGACCAAATTAACACAAATATTGGTTATCATGTACAAAATGGTAAAATACATGACATATATATTAAGAGATCTACATATGCATTTTAAACCGGTAAAACTATAATAAATAACTCTAAAATATTACATAATCAGTATGGTATAATCAGTATGGTTTAAGCATAATATCAGAGTGTAGTGCTATTTTATCGCAAGCTATTCTAAAGAGGATATGGACCATCTAATTTTAAGTGTTTCTTCACTAAAATTTTGCACACTCTTCTTTATAAAGCAGATATTTATGATATCCAGTGCTATTCGAATGAGTGGATTCAATGCAAAATGTTCAAGGGTAAGAAGTTGGTTACTATAGTAGGTAAAATTATCTTCTCACATGTCATTTATGTATTTACTATATTTTGAAATAGATAAATGATAGAAATCATGGTAAGAATAATTCCGAGATTACTTCTATTATTTGCCAAATTTACTTTATTAAAAAAGATTTTGAGAATTTTGTGTAACTTGCCTTTTAATAGAAAGAATTAGTGAACAAATATTTGAAATGTGATGATTAGCACTTGTAATAGTATTTGTTATGTTATCGTGGGGTAATGAGTTATGTAGAATTTTTTTGGCTTGTTGAGATTATGAGATATGCATATACTATAAAGAGTCATAGTCTTGTAAGTTTTATATATTTTCCATTGTTTATCAGACAGTATTTTGATAGAATTGGATGAGTGGCCCGTAGACGTAGACATTAAGTTTGGATCGATTACGTAAACAAACTCGTGTGTTATTTGTTTGTTAACTTTGAGTTGTATTACGTTCAAAATTCAGTTGCAACCAAAATTATAACTGAATCTTGAAACTAAATAAGGCAAAGGTTATGTCGGAGAAACAATTATTTATCCTTCAAAATTAAGCTCTTGTAACCAACTTTTTTTATTAATACTAATAAAAAGACTTTTTATCTCTCTATGTTGATGATTTATCTATTTTCCCTTGTGCTCAGTCTATTGCTAAATTCATCTGAATTCTATTAGATTGCGTAGATAACGGGGAAGAAAACATGGGAGTCAAAATATGTGTACCCTAATTTAGTAATGATATGATTTTTAATTTTTAATCAATAGTAATTGTATTGCTGGTATTTAATAGAAGTAACATCGTATTTCTTCAAAAGTAAATCGGCGGCCTAAGATTAACATGAATTGCAACTATTAAAAGCTTATCATGATATATTATACACAATTAATATTGGTTGAGATAAAATTGACTTTTGCATCGCTCACATTAAATATGGAACAACGACCTTCAAATTATATAAATATCATTCTCAAACGTCGAAATTAAAATAAATGACATACCATTAAAAGTACATATGGGAGTTCTACCTTTTAAACTCATTAACACTACAAAATAATATTTGATTTATTGAGAGTCAAAATCGGTTACAAGTTTGTCACTAATTTAAAAAATATCACAAGTCTGTCACTAATTTAAAAAGCTGTCACAAAGCCGTCAGAAAAACCGTCACAAAGCCGTCACAAAAACCGTCACTAATAATCTCGTAACAAAAAATAACGTCACTAATCCCGTCGCTATTTGTGCATTTTTTTTTAATAATAGGTTTTAATGTCAAAGCAAAATATTAAAAAACTCATTTTAATAGATCTAATAATATAAATAAGGAAATTATATGTTTATAATGACAATAAGTGCTCCCTTTGATTTCCAAAATAAATATAAAGATTTTTAATTGTAGAGAAGAATTTATAAAAAGAGCATTTTTCAATCTTAAAGTTGATTTTTTTTCCTTATAAATTGTTAAATGTAATGACATGACTACTCTTTCAAATAGACATTATAAATTATAAAGTTTTGAACACCACTTCTAATCGAATTGCCTGAAATAATCATACTCAAACCACAAATAAAGTAATAAACAATTGGCAAAATCCTAAAATGAATGTGAATGTGTTTCTTTAAATTGAAAATATATTGGGTATGCAAATTCATAGAGATCAAACATTTATTGCGAATTGTTAAATTTCTTTTTTTACTAAAAAAGAATTTCAATATTTATTTCTTTGATTATAAAAATGCATTATCAACTTAAATGTTTAAACTATACAATTTTCAATCATCTTTATAACCATTATATTAAAAAATGGAGGATTAGATGATAATTTTTCAATAACTAATTTAATTTTTTCATTTTTATTATATATTAGACAAATTAAGATTTAATAAATTAAAAACAAATTTTACAACACAATAAAAATATAGAGCTCTAATGAATACTATCCTAAATTTAATTATTAATCAAATTTTGAAAAAAAATAACAATTAAATATTTATTTTTAAAAAATAAATTTTATGCCGTTTAATTGACTGTCTGCACAGAAGAAAAACCATTTTATAAGAAAGGTATTTAAGTTATTTACTAATTACAGTGTTTTTTATTTATTTAAATTTTTCTAAAACGAATGCTGCATGTACAAATTGTATTCAAACTGGACCACTATAAAGTTGCTAGACACGTATAATTTCTTTACCAATATAAGGAAAAAGATAACCGTTTCGTACTCGTGTCACCTTATTAAACATTAGCACCTTTTTGAAATAAAACAAAAGTAAATAACCACGTCATTATTGGTAACGTGTCACACTATTTTGTTCCATTTCTATGCGTAACTGCTCAAATATTGCTTCAATTAGAAGATAGTAAAACCCTAAACCCTCCCATCTTTTTAGCACAAGAATTGTACACTCAACCATAGAGATATCAAATTTATTAAGAAAAAAATAGGAAGAGAAAATAGAGAGAAGAATCTAGAGGCAGAATTAAGGGGCCAAGGCTTGAAAGCGACAAATTAGAGTAGTGTTTGTTTGCTTTTGGTTAAAATAAGCGGCTAAAAAGGGGGTTTAAAAGTATATGGTCTCACGTGAATAAGCCTTTGTAGAGGTAGTGCTTTACGGCATGGGACTAAAGTAAAGTACTGTTTTTAATTTTCTTGGTGCAAATTATACAACTAATGGTATCCAAGTTAATTAAGCTTGTGTAGTACCAGGGGTGGCATGTAGCAGATGCAACCCTATCGGTTCTTACGAATTCGGAATTAACGAATTCGGAATTATTAAAGCCTCCATTACTCAGTTAAATAAAAATTTAAAATGTATACGTGTAAATATATATACATGAAATGCACATAAAATGCAAGTGTAAATATATCTTTTCGACTAGCTTTCTTATTAATAGGATTGAGACGGCTTAATTTGATTAAAGCAAGCATGAGACAAAATTGTACTAGATTTGAGCCTTTTTATCCTCGAAGTTACATAAATACTGCAAAAGCCTTTAACATGAAAAATAATATTACTTGAGTGCAAAAATTCATGCTACAAATACAAAAATCATTGACCTTATTGTAAATCGACGACTTTAACTACAGGTTCTCTAATAAATCAAAACTTTAACTACTGAACTGTAGTACCATATGATGACTGAATATACACTATAATAGTAATTATTTTATGTAAGTTCTAGGCAATTACTTTATGCAAGTTTTTTTTAGTAAAAAATGGCATGAAGTTCTTGCCATAATGGTAATTGGTAAATAATGTTCACACAAACTCCCACATTTTATTTTATTTTGCTAAATGACTCCCACAGTTTGGTACATGAAACTGTGTTCTGGTACATCTGTTTTACGAAACATATGTTCATGTTCACACTCATGAGTTGAGTAAATTTGTACAAATGTTCTACGTGGTAAGCACACATCGGCTAGTCATTTCTATTCTTTTAGTGTAATTTGACATGGATTTTTTAGTTTTTATGGAACATTTATGTTTTCAAATGATTTAGTACACCTTTTTTACTCCAAAATAATGTGAAAATAATGGAGATTTTGGTAATTCACCCAAATTTATATTCACGTAAATGATTAATAACTTGTAGGTACCGTACATCGGAATGGAGTTGCTAAAGCTTAGAATGAAGTTGGCGGTTAGAGTTGCTCTATGGTCCATTGGATGCAAATTCAACGGCCAAAATATGTTTGAGTTTTGTTTCTTTTTCTTAACATGTAATCATTACAGCTGTTGAATGCACATCCAACGGTTTATATTGAAACTTTAGCCGCTAAAGTTGCCAGCTTTAGCGGCTCGATTCCGGTACATAGTCCTCTTCTACCCTTGAACTTTGTGGAGGTAAATAATATGATAGATTTAAAGTTTTTTTTTAATTTAATGGTGTCTAGTAACCACAAAGGTTCATTTCAGGATTCATTTCTTTCTCTTCTGTTTTATCGGCCTCACCGAATTTGTATAGACCACCGGCTCTATCTAAAAGTTAACCAAAAAATTACATTTGGGTATGAACGCCTGATATAGACTACATTAACTTCTTAACTTTTTCAAGCATATATGCAACAAATTAACAAAACAAATAGCTAACATTTCAGTTGATTTACGTCACAAATTTTCACTTCAACTCAAAAAAAAAGTAAATAAAATTTCTGAAAGGAAAATGAAAAGGCAACATTAGGGCCATGGGGATACGAATTAAGATATATATTAGTTGTCATTGAGTGAATGATTTTATCATACGCCACCTACTAGGCCTCCAAGTGTCACACAACAAAGATGACTAATTCAATACGCATTTTATTTCTCCTTCCCTCTCTTATATTCCTCTGTGTATATATATATATATTTGAGTTACATTCGTATTATTCACCATCTGCATGAGATTTCTTGTGATAGTAGGGTTAGGGTTCAAAAGGGACCCTTTAACTAAATTCATTTTACATTAGAAAAATACAAAATCTCTCAAGATGGGCATACTAACTGGTGATCCTCTTGTTGACACATTCGGAATCTTAGGTAAACAATTTTATGCTACTGCTCAATTGTTCTTTTATTTCTATATATAAAGTTGATTGGAGGCTTTTTTCAATTATAGTTTTACTTGTACCAAGTTTCATAATAAAATATTTGAATAGTAATTCAAAATTAACTCACAAACAAAATAAATCATCAATATAGGCAAAACATCATTTTATCTACAAACAAATTCACCACGTGTATTTTCCGTGCGTTTCATGTACAAATATTTACACGTATATTTTTTTTACACAGATAAATTTTAAATTTTTAAACAATATTATGCTACTGCTCAATTGTTCTTTTATTTCTATATATAAAGTTCTCTTTTAAGAAAAAAAATTCAAATAAGTAGCTACACTTTAGTTCAAGTGGTATGCTATATATAGGATGTAAATGCATTCTCAAAGTTATGACTTATGATACTGTTTTTGTTGTTAATAAATTGTCAATAGTATAACCATGTCTTATCAATTATCACTTGCACTAAAATGGCATATTTATGAAGCGTTAACATGCATGATCTACCTTCCTAAAAGTAAAAGATATATAGTTTACATATCATGCAGATAGAGGGAACTACTGTGATAAACGTCATATGTTACAAATCTATCTTACTTTATCTTTAATTCATCAACTATTTTTATATCTATGGTTCAGGTAACATTGTCTCAGTCTGTGTGTACCTCGCTCCAATGTAAGTTTCACCTACTTTTTCTCACAATTAATTAATTTGTTCTAAAAAAACAAAAACATCACTACAACATTCCCTTGATCACAAGTCATCCAAAAATAATGTATTTTTTTATATAAGAATAATGTATTGTTTATGAAAGTATTTTGTTGACTTCTTTTCTTTATTTTTTTCAGACCAACGTTCAGGCAAATTTACTGCAAAAAATCGACTCTCGGGTACCAATCCCTACCCTATGTGGTTGCACTTTTTAGTGCTACACTGTGGATGTATTATGCGATGTTAGCAAAAAATGCGACACTTCTCATCTCCATTAACTCCGTGGGTTGCTTAATCGAGACAGTATACATTATCATGTTCCTCTGGTATGGAACCACTGAAGCGAGGGTAATAAATCTGTTTCCTTCAAATTTTAGATATATAATATATGATATATATTTAGATATAGCTTAAGTACGCTTTTCACTTTTGTAATGGGGTTTTCCCCCCACATTTTATTTCACAATAATCATCAATAAATAAAATATGGGTTTTTCCCATAATTTATTAAAAAATATATATATATATATACATGTATAAATATCACATATGCATGCAAAACGCCCGTGGAACACCATGTTTTCTGCAATGTGAAAATGGTAGATAAGTCTGTTGAAGCTACCATTCTAATAAGTGGTTATCGAAAAACTTAATGTCATTGAAATTAGAATCCAAGTTATTTCTACTGTTTTTTTTGTGAGAATTTACTTTAAGAGTAATAAATCTTGATTTAAATTTTGGACATTGTCAAACCAAAGAGAACTCGTTGATTTTTATCTTGGCTTGTGAGCCAGATTCATTTTGCAAAAAAGGATACATATGAACTTTGTCGATCATCAGATTGTTTATGAGTAAGTCTCTTGCATGATTTATGCAAAATTAACGAATTTCTTGTTTTATTTATTTATTTCGAATACAGGGAAGCGCAATCAAGCAAATTGTATCTCTCAACGTCTGCTTTTTCGGTTTTATCCTTCTTTTAACAATGTTCAAGTTTCATGATCACAATCGTGTCAGTATTGTGGGATGGGTTTGCGTTGCCATCGCTGCTTGTGTATTCGCAGCACCTCTGAGTATTGTGGTGAGACCAATACCGAATTTAATCCATAAATGATCTTTATGACTATTTTCATTTTTATTTATATTTCCACTTTAATTCATGCAGTTCCAAGTTGTTCGAACTCGAAGTGTCAAATTCATGCCATTCTCATTGTCGTTTTTCCTCACGTTGAGTGCAGTTATGTGGTTTGGTTACGGTTTCTTCAAACACGATTGGAATGTTGCTGTAAGTAATAATCCAACTAGTACTTTAAAAAAAAATCTTCATATGCTTATTATTTTTCATAACCATACATCTTCTCCTTATTTACCACATCTTTTTTTTTCAGCTTCCGAACGTACTTGGGTTCTTTTTAGGACTTGTTCAAATGTTGTTGTACGCGCTTTACAGAAACAACCCGAAAATAGTCTTCGAAGAGGAAAATATACCGGAACACATAATCAACATAGTTATGATAGGGGGTCCTGAGGTACACCCTGTCGCTCCCAAGGATTGTGAAGCCCATAACAAGATCGATAACGTTAATGGAAAAAATGAAAAAGACATTGAAGAAGAAGTTTGCACCATGGAGCCGAGTGTGGGCCTACCTCCACAGGAACCCACCCGGGCCATAGTCAATCTTGTCCCAAACCCACCGGTGCTCGTTGTATGTGCAGCTTGAGAAGAATATGAAGACAAATTGAGGGTATATTGTCAAGGAAATATATTGTAATTATATGAAATTTGGGTACTGGTGTTTCCTTTTTTGGCTTATTTTTTTTTTTTAATACTACCCTTTAATTATACGGCTGGTTGGATTATCAAGTTTCGTTTTTGTCTGATTATATATATGTGTCAATATATGCACATGAAATGTACCAAAATTGCATATGCATGGTGAAGTAATTAAATATATTTTTATGATATAAATTTTTGTATAATTTGACTAATTTGTTTGTAAATAAGATGATATTTTGCTTATATTGATGATTTCTTTCGTTTGTGAGTTAATTTCAAATCATTTTACAATTAAAATATTTTATTATGAAATTTCATAGATCAAGTTAACTACAAATATTGGAAAAAAGCATCCAATTTTTTTTACTGTACTCAGATATACCATCATAATACGCCAACATTCAATGTAAATGAGGCGTTACTACGTACAATAAACATATATATATTCACTGGGTTACACCAGAATATTCACTAATCAAGTAATCATTAACAAATATTGGTTGTCCGCTAGGGAGCTGGTCCCCAATGTTTAAAAAGAAGTTCAGCTCGTTACGTATCTCTTTTTTTTTTTTTACCCAATGTGGTAATTAATTTGAAAAAGAAATGTAAATTTATGTAAAAAGATAACAAATCTCGAATCCAAATATATATGTCATGATTTCTGAGTCTCTGAACCATGTTAATTAGACTATGTGGATACCATCTTAAGCATATATTACCACCTAAACTTTGAATCTCAAAACAGACATTCAATATTAATATGTTTCTGTTATATTGATTTGGTTATTGTTAAAGTTCAATAATAATTCTATGTACTATTTAGGATTAATGTGCCATAATTGAGAGTGATTCATTAATTGCTCCTTACTCAGATTTTATACATCACAAGTAGGATGGCAATTTTGTGGGTTCAACCCGACCCAACCCGAGAACAAAATCACACTTTTATCCATTTGATCCGATCCCGATCCATTGATCTGTTTTTAAAAAAATATTTGTTTTTCCTTTTAAAAAACAAATCTCATAAATGTTAAATATTTCAAAGAAAATTTGTTAGGTATATTAAAAAAATCATTTGATTTATAAATATAATATAAAAATAGTATAATAGAGAGAGTTTAATGTATATGAGAGGGATAAGAGAGAGAGTTTTAAATTACACTTTTACGCATTTAAATGTAAGTTCTCTACTATTATTATATGAGAGATTGTTTAATATATATGGTAGAGATAAAAATGTGAGAGTATTAACTTGCACTTTTACCTATTTAAACCCGATCCGAATAGAATTGCAATTTTAGCCGATCCGTGACGGGTCGGGTCGGATCGGATTGAAACTCGCGAAATTGTCATCCATAATCACAAGCAAGCTCCTAACGAAAAAAAGCCTCGAATTAAAAGCATTTGGTAAAAAAGGCATTACATGTTACACCATGTTAATATAGCTAAGCTAACCAAGGTGCAAATGTGTTCTCTAATACCCCTATTGGAAAAGGGGACACAAATACCAAAAGTAGCAAGTGATTTTCCACATAAATTAAAAGCTATAATGGATTTGGAAGATAAAGGAACTTATGTAAAAGGTATATAAATCAGGCTCTGAATTCGACTACCGAAAAGAAACTCTCTAGATCTAGTGGTGGAAAAAGACTTTTTAGTCGGTCGATTTTAACCAGGTGTTAAGTGAGGATATAAGGATATGAGAAACTTATCCATTTTACGTTGTTTAGTACCTCTTTTTTTTCTTCAATTTGCACCTTATTTCGATTTTTTTCTTGTATTTTATGGGAGGTTTCAGCCACTTTTTATTTCTGCTCCAGTGTCAACAAAAGTTGGGTTTTCCCAACATTGGAATAAAAAAGATCAAGTATATATTTTTTACTTTCACAAAAATATATACTATGATACTTAAAAGACACGACCAACAAGTTCATGGTACATAGAAAATTTACCCTTAAAAAATCCGAATGTACGCTAAAATCATTTGGATTATTAGTAGATTCCTGTGAAAAGGAATGCAATTGCCTTTCTAATTAATAAACATTACTAACATGCTCGATGATGAGGAGGAATACATTTCATGTCAAGTTGAGAATGTAACAAGCCAATAGGGCGTCACCCACGTTCGAATAACACGTACGGTATGTGTTAAACAAATTCTAACTTAAAACACTTATAAAATACCTAATAAAAATGATCAATTTCTATTAAAAACCTTACAAATACAAGCTCATAAATTCAAATACTTAAATTCTAATTCTTACAATCCAAATTAATATATTAACGCAGCAAAAAACTAGATACAAAATCCTATGAGATCTGTCTGGTACCATCTAACTCAATCTCACTATTATAAACCTGAAAACATTATAAAAACGAGGGTTAAGCTAAACGAGTTTGGTGGATGATAAACTTTGCAATATAATATAGGGTCGAAAATAGGTTTTATCATTTTCTTTCTTTTAAAAACATCAACTTTAACTTTAATAAAAATAACCAATAATAATATAAAACGTTTCTTGGAAACTGAAACTTTCTCAATCAAATAAATCTTTTCAAATATTTCGGAAGATGTGATCAATACGATAAATATAATGAAAAATTAAGTTGTATTCAGATTTTTTGAATCTTTTTATTCTGTTGGACCCAGACTAATCAGACTTTCAGATTCTCTTTATTCTGTGTACTTAGACTTGTCAAGTATCTTTTTATAAACTTAATTCACAATTATAATAAAGTAAATATCATTTTTAAAACACAAAAATTCCTTAAAACATTTCACGTTTCTCAACGTGTCCACATATAATTTTCTCATTTCATCACCGGTAACATTTGCAATAATATATACATATATATTTTCGATAATACAAAATATAAATTGAGCCTGCAATCATTTATTAAAAAATGCAATGATACGTTTTAATAATAGCCAAAAGTAAAAGCACTCACCTAATTTAAGATACTACGACCAAGAAAACAATGATAAACAGGCTGTGAATTATTACTATGCAACGAACCAATGCTTAAATATTTATCATAGTACTCGGTGCCAAACAAGGTATAGATCTTCCACCACTTAATCAAATTACATGACCTAAGAAATATATGTAATATAGATTACTTTGAATGACTTGAACCCTTCCAATATATAAATTTTGAGAGAATATGAAGTTGAATGATATCTTACTGGTGAAATAAGTGTCAATAGGAGCATATGTTTATGTGTCAAAAAATATATAGGACAGATAAAACAAACGCTATACAGTCAGACTAGTTTAAACAGACTAATTGTCATACAATCTTTCATTTAATTTTTAGAATTATTTTTACACCTCAATCATAACAAAAATAAAAACTTAAATATAATACTTATAGAACTCTAGCTGAAACTACCCTAAAATTAAATATTAATTAAAAAAATATATATATATATATATGTAATAATTTTAATATATTTTATTTGAAAATTCATCAAAATAAAATCTCAAATATAATATTATACAACCCTATTTGAGACTACCCGAAAGTTAAATATTAATTAAAAATATTAAATATATGGCCGAATAGAATACGTTTAAATTTTGGGACGAAAATAAAATTCTGATTCATTAGCATTATTCATAAACAAACGGCTAATAATAAAATTAATTAATTATGTATTCATGAATGACTTACTCATTACCATACGTTACTCATTTATTACCATATGTTACTCATTTTTTGTCTCTTCATGTACATGTTTTAAATATAAAGTCCAAATCATCTACCTCTAATCTATAGCTCATTTCGTGATTCATTGATTTTTAATTCAAAATAGTTATTCAAAAAAATTAAATTTTTTTGAATACAATTACAATTAGACATGTATCAATACATTCCGATAATTTTTTTCTTACAAAAAATTCAAATATGTTACATTTTGCAATTAAAATAAGAACTGGTGTAAATTAATTATAAAATTCAAAAAAAAAATAATGTAACTCAATAAAGTGTTCCAATATTATGAAATGTGTATAGAAAATGTTGTAACGCTTTATAAAAATACAAAAAATGTTATTAAAATTTAAAATTTGAATAAAAATAATTAAGTAAGCACGAAATGCAATAGAAAATTACTCATAAATATATAAATATATAACTTGAAAGGCATATGAAAAGGAGCCGCTAAGTACTAAACACGTAATGGTTAAAGCATTAATGCCACATAAGTGTCCATTTTAAGTTTTTAACTATTCTTAAGTTATTAAATATTCTATTATTTCCATACTGTTATAGAATATTATTGGACTCTTGTGCTTATATTTTATGAGCCCAAGTGGGCTTGTAACCCTATCCCTCTATCTATATAAAGAGGGTTAGGGGTATTGTATTTCTCATTCATTTCAGATATTCATTCATAATAAAAACGATACTGTTCTCCCCTCTCTCTACTTCTGTCTCCCTACATACGTAGCTAATAGTTGTATTACAACACGTTATCATCACGAAAGGGGCATTCGTGCCCACCCCCTCACCGTCTTTCCTGGTCGTGTTCAAATATAGTTACCGAAAGGGGTTGAGTAAATAATAATTTCTCCGAATGTGTCTATAAAGATATGTATTCGCCGAATTGGTGTCTCATGATCGACATGTCGTTCGATCAAAGAGAACCTTTTCACTTAAAAGCAAAACTTGTTTTTCGAACCTGTCGTTTCGAAATAAAGTTTGTGCTTATACAAAACATAAACATATAAACCCATTGTTTTATATGATGACTAATCCAGTCTTTCTTTTCTTTTCTCCTGTTGTAGAAAAATGTCAATCAAAGGCAATTCCAATGCCTGATGAACAGTAATTCTCGTCATGCTGGTTCAAAGGCAATTCCAATGTCTGATGCTAATGCTGTTTGTGGACCTCGTCCACGATATGAGAAACGAGAAAAGGGCCAGTCATCCCGTCAGCCAAGGAACATGGCTGAGCGTAATGCTCGTCCAGCCAAGCGAGGTTTGGACAATCGTCCGAACCGAGAACCTGTGGCTCCTCCTAGGCAGTCTCGTGGTGGTAGGAACAACCGGGCCAGTCGTCCCAAAGCAAGAGAACCGGCCAATATCCCAACTCTGTGCTATAAATGTGGTGGAAATGGTCATATGCAAAGGACTTGTAGGGCAACTCCCCAAGAAGTCGAAAACTACCACAATGGTAGAAGGGTCGAAACCAACATGATTGAAGCTAGTGCAAAAGAAACTCTTGAGACCCCTGACTTTGAGGCTCACATGGAAGAATAAAGTTTTTTTTTCTTCGTTTCTTTTAATAATTGAGCTGTTTTGCTCCTGGATTATGTTATTTCAATTCCATTTCGGATTATGTTTTTTCCTTTGGATATTGTTCATTTCTTTTGGATTATGGTTTGTTTTATGGATAATGTTTTGAACATTTCTCGTATAATTTAAAGTTATTTCATTGAGCAATTCCTTATATTCGTGTGACCGACTTTAAATTATTTTACTTTTAGGCATGTATTATGGGGCAGTTGATTGTCTGGTTGATAGTGGCACTATACACACTATCTTAAAAGATAAATGGTTTTTTATCAATTTTACGCCTAAAGTAACCTCAGTGACAATAATTTCGGGCCCGTCGACCCTTGTTGAAGGCTTTGGTAAAGTTAAAGTCAGGTTGTCAAATGGTACTCCTGTTGAAGTATCTGAGGCCTTATATTCTCCGAGGTCCAGCCGTACCTTGTTGAGCTTTAAGGATATCCGAGAAAATAAGTTTCATCTTGAAACTGCTCGTGAAAATGGTATTGAATACCTTCACATTACCTCAACTCAATACTACCAAAAGCGTATTCTGGAGAAGTTGAGATGTCTTTCAAGTGGTTTGTATGTTACTATAATCCAAAACTTTGAAAGCAATCTAATCATTCGGCGGGCGTCGATTGATGAGAGCACTTTTATGCTATGGCATGACCGGCTGGGACACCCGGGTCAAAATACGATGCTTCGAACGATGAACGCATCTCATGGGCATCCTCTTGGAGGAAAGAATTTCGTGATTAATCCGAAAAGCCTATGTCAAGCATGCTCGATTGGAAAGACTAATCTCAAACCAATTCGTGTAAAACCTACGAAATTGGTTTCCCAATTCCTTGAAAGAATTCAAGGAGATATTTGTGGACCTATCCAACCAACATGCGGACCATTTAAATATTTCATGGTTTTGGTTGATGCATCGACAAGATGGTCACACGTAGCTTTGTTGTCCACAAGAAACACAGCGTTTTCAAAACTCCTAGCCCATATCATTAAATTGAGGGCTCATCATCTGGATTATCCGATAAAGTCTATTAGACTTGATAATGCCGCAGAGTTTACATCGAAAACTTTCGATGACTATTGCATGACTTTGAGAATTAATCTTGAACACCCAGTTGCGTATGTTCATACCCAAAATGGCCTTGCAGAAGCTTTCATTAAGCGATTTCAAATGATTGCTAGAACTTTGGTTATGCGCACCAAACTTCCTATTTTTGCATGGGGCTATGCCATTTTGCATGCTGCTGCGTTGGTCCGTCTGAGACCCATGACCACCCAACCACTATCTGCGTACCAGTTGGTAACTGGATATGAGCCCGATGTCTCACATTTACGCGTGTTTGGGTGTTTAGTCAATGTTCCAATTGAGCCGCCTAAGCGTTCCAAATTTGGACCTCAGAAACGAGAGGGCATATATGTCGGTTATGAATCCCCGTCCATAATACGCTATTTAGAGCCCTTGACAGGCGATATCTTTACCGCTAGACATGCGAACTGTGACTTTGATGAAACATTCTTCTCGTCGTTAGGAGGAGAAATGCACGTTAACGTTGATAAGGAACGACTTGAATTAACGTGGCATGTACCCACTATGTCTCATCTAGATCCCCTAACTACACATATTGATAAGGATATGCAGAGAATTCTAGGTCTGCAAAATGTTGCAAATCAAATGCCATATGCATTTAATGACCTAGCGAATGTCACGAGATCACATATACCTGCTACAAATGTGCCTGCAAGGATAGACGTCCCAGTGAGACGTCGTGTTCCTGTTGAGCACGTTGCTCCGGTTGTACCCACCGAGCAAAGGATCTGCCGTCGTCCGTTCAGTCCGCCACCCTTCCGAAAAAAAGAGGAAGGCCATCTGGTTCTAAAGATGTTCTGCCTCGAAAGAGGAGAAATACTGTCGCATCTGTTTTGCCACACGAGATCATTAAGGATCACGGTGATGTATTAGAGGAGCGTGTTCCAGATGAAACACCAGTTCCTAATCATCCCGATAACCTCGAAATATCTGTCGATTATACTAGTTTAGACAATTTTTTGAAGCGAAACGAGACTTTCATCGATGATGTGTTCATATACGTAGTGGCCACTGACATTATGAACAATGATGACATGGAACCTCGTACCGTTGCTGAGTGTCAGTGAAAGAACGGACTGGCCTCAATGGAAATAAGCAATCCAGGCTGAATTGGATTCCTTAACGAAACGAAGGGTGTTTGGACTTGTCGCTCCAACACCGCCCAAAGTTAGACCAGCTGGTCATAAATGGGTTTTCGTAAGGAAGCGTGATGAAAATAATGAGATTGTTAGATACAAAGCTTGCCTTGTAGCGCAAGGTTTTTCTCAACGCCCTGGAATTTATTACGATGAGACGTATTCTCCCGTAATGGACGTTATAACGTTCCGCTACTTAATCAGTTTAGTAGTTTCCGAAAAACTGAATATGCAGCTCATGGATGTGGTCACAGCGTATCTCTATGGGGATCTGGACATAGAGATTGAAGTAAAGCATATTGGTTCAGAGAATAACCACGCTGACTTGTTCACCAAGTCACTGCCAAAACATTCTTTTCAGAAGCACGTACGGGCGATTGGCCTACGTAGGCTATCTGAGCTACCTTAGAGCGACATTTTATGTCGGAGTCGAAATCCTCGCACCCTGTCGTGTGCAAGTGAGGGGGAGCATCCTGTTGTATGCATGTGTACTTTTTTTGTCCTTAGTACAAGGTTTTTCCCACTGGGTTTTCCTTGACAAGGTTTTTAGTGAGACACGTTCCCTGTTATACCTCACTAACGATTACCGAAATCAGGGGGAGTATCCTGTCGTATACTTCTGACCACTTTATACTCTTTTGTCCTTCGACCAGAGTTTTTTCCCACTGAGTTTACTCTGGCAAGGTTTTGATGAAGCACCTGTTTTGTGATTGATCCCCTACTACGACCACTGTTGCACTCTTTTTCCTTCGATCAGAGATTTTTCCATTGGGTTTGCTCTGGCAAGGTTTTGATGAGGCACACTGTTTTGTGGTTAGTTACTTACATAGTATTTTGGCATATATCATTCGGCTACACAACTTCTCTTAGCTACCGGTTTTGTTCCACACCGGGTTTTCCGGCCCTAAGGTATTTATGTGTTTAGCACTGCGAATGAATTCGACTCAGATCGACTGCATGAAAACGAAGAATTCAAGACGTCCAAAGGGGGAGTGTTGTAGAATATTATTGGACTCTTGGACTTGTATTTTATGGGCCCAAGTGGGCTTGTAACCCTACCCCTCTATCTATATAATAAAGACAATACTGTTCTCCCTCTCTCTATTTCTGTCTCCCTACATACGTAGCTAATAGTTGTATTACAACACATACAGCTTTGTAACGTGCACCTTGGCATTTCAATACATGATAAATTCTAGATTAATTAACATAACGTGTATTTGTAACTATTTCCAAATGGGTGTGTCATTAATACATTATTTTTATTAGAAATATTATTATAGGAACCCATAATTATTACTCCTTACTAATTACTAGTAAACAATCCACCAACCTATCACTATTACGGTAAGATTTAAAAAAAAATGGTAAAATTATTAGTAAGTAAATAAAAATAAATTACGGGACTCTACAAGAAAAGTGGTCAACAGTGACGGAAATTTTCGTCGCTCTAAGATGAATCTAAATAGCTTGTAGCAAATGGATTGCCGCGGACGTAAAACTTTCGTTTCAAAGTTACGACGGAACACTGCCATTAAACCATCGCAGACTGAAAACAAGGAAACGGAGTTCAAATTCTGTTAGGTTTTTTTGTTTCCGAATTACTACAGATATTTCGTCACAAGATAGAAGCAAAAGCTCCGTCAGCCGTTTGGGACTAGATATTCGTCGTTATTCCGTGTTAAATTAAATTAATAAAAAATTAATGAAGGATTAAACATTTGTTTTTTTTTTGAAAGAATTGAAACAAGTTACTAACTCGCATGCCGTCGCAAATCCGGATTTTACAGAGAATATCTAGTATAGTAGTATATTGAATTCATGAGAATTCGATCGTGTCGTTCAAAAGGAAGCGATAAGGTTAAGAGGTATAAAGATAAAAGATAAGAGGTGAGCTCATAAAAGATAAGAGGAAGCGATACGGTTAGAGGCTTTTATAAGCATCTTTTTCTCCAAAATGCAGCTATAGGCTCTTGTAAATCCGTTGTGCTACTATAAAGTTTTCATCTGTTTGTTTATGTTATTGTTGGATTTAGCCACCACGAGACAATGTCCCATGAAAGAACATTGTTATTTTGCAATAATAGACTATGAGCCGTTTGTACTAAATAAAATAAAATCATGAGAATCAACCTATCAATAAAAACCTAATCAACATTCAATGAATAGCTTAATGGATTAAAGCCCGTATTAATTATCACTAATAGCTGCATGGTTCAAGTCTTATTAATAAGATGTGAAATAAATTGATCCTTAATAAGATTTTAGAAAAAAAATAAATCAAAATCTAATCAACTCAAAATGGATACTCGTATTTAAAATGAATAAAAATTATATCCAAATCAGCATCATTTTGATATCAAAAACATTCCAAATATAGTTTTTCACCCTTTTGACATTAGTCATTCATCCAAAATGACATTGTTCCTAGAAAAAACTCAATTTGTTTTTCGTTTGGTTGTCTTGTTGGATCAACACCATGTCGATTGACTGTTTTGACGAGTCATAGAGTCAGCTTTAACAACAACGGGCAAAGTTAACCTTCAGATGCATTTTAATGTCGATCAGACGAATGTCGGCCATGAGAATGGTTACAGGGCATATATAAATTAAAATAGGCCGTCCTCCTTTACGATTTTACTAGACTTACCAAAAAACCAATCACCTAATATATAGTTTTTTTTCTACTGCTTTTTAAAAGCAGATTTTTGACCGAAAAAGTTGATGGCAAACGGATCCATAGCCTATATGAGTGGATGGCTTAATATAATTTAAATTTTCTAGATACAAATTTGTTACTAATAAAAGCATAATACGCGTTACAAAACAAATTATTCAACAGCCAATCACGAGAAACTATTTAGTCCTCATGGACAACGGGAGACGACGTGATCCATGTGTATTATTTAGCCAAATCTTCTCAATAATTAATTGTAGTCTCATTTCTCATTTATTTCTTATTATGAGTGGACCACCCCACTAATTAAAGTAGGGGTAGATTTTTTGTACCGATTTGTACAAACCGATCGATTTTCGAATCGAACCAAACAAGTTGATACCGAAAGTTCGGTATACCGACTTTTCGGTACGGTACGACCGAACCAAACTTTAAGAGTTGGTTCGGTTTCGGAATCCATTTCGTATGTTTTGTATAATAACGAACCGAACCAAACATTAAAATTAATTATACAAAATATATAAATTTACACATAGTCATAACTAATAAATAAATTGTCTTATAACTTAGTTTAATTTTTCTCACGACTTATTTTCATATTTACGAAGTCAAATACAATAATTTCGCATTTTTCCATTTTCTAGTCTCATGTTTTAAAATAATTCTTATTTTATTAGTTTTTACTATTTTAATCAAGTTCACGATAAATGTAGCAAATATAAGAATTGTTGCACACATTTTATTTTTTATAAACCTTTTCGCTATTTTATTGTTAGTAAGAATTGTCTTTTAATAATAGTAATGTTTTGGTATAAAAAGAAAAACCGAACTGTACCAACCGAAAAAGTCGGTATACCGAACTTTCGGTATACTGACTTTTTCGGTTCGGTTATGCTATAATTTTTTTCAAACCAAACAAGTTCGTTCCGGCATTGGTATATGGTAAAAAAAGCCAGTACTGTACCGAAGTCATCCCTAAATTAAAGTGTCATTCAAAATTTCAAATTATTTCTAGGTTCTATGTACGGGAAAATTACCAAAACATACACTTTATCAACTTTAATTACCAAAAATTATAAAATAAAACTTTTATTCCCAAAACATACAACTCTAATTAAAATAGAGTTAATTAAGGAATGATATGTAGAAACAAAACTATTTAATAATTGGTTACCCTCCAAAACTTAATTAAGGATTGATCTTCCACCTAACTACCCAATAAAAAAATAAAAAATACAAAAAATACAAAAATACAAAAATACAAAAAAAAAGCTTTAAAAAAGTCGGGAAATCGAAAAAAAACCCAAAAAAATGGTAAAAAAAAAAAATAAACAAAGAAAAAACCAAAAATCCAAAATCACCAAAAAAATAAAAAAAGTCGGGAACTAGAAAAAACCGAAAAAAGGCTGAAAAAAGCTTTAAAAAAGTCGGAAACCCGAAAAAAACCCAAAAAACTAGAAAAAAAAACCAAGAAAAAACCAAAATCACAACAAAAAAAATTTCAAAAAATTTCAAAAAATTTCAAAAAATTTCAAAAAATTCGGAAATCCGAAAAAACCCAAAAAATGGTATAAAAAAAATCCAAAAAATCCAAAATCACAAAAAAATAATGAAAACAAGTTCGAAAAACCCAAAAAGTTCGATTGTTTATGCATTTTTCTTATTGTGTATGCACTTTTCTTATTTTTTATGCATTTTTTTTGTATTGTTTATGTAACCTTCTGTATTATTTATGCCATTTTCTTATTGTGTATGCATTTTTCTCGATTTTGTATGAATTTTTTTGGATTGTGTATTCACTTTTCTCGATTTGCATGTATTTTCTTGATTGTTTATGCCTTTTTCTTATTGTGTATGCATTTTTTTTATTGTGTATGCACTTTGTTATTTTGTATGCACTTTTTTGTATTATATATGCACTTTTTTTTTTATTATGTATGCCTTTTTCTCGATTGTATATGCACTTTTTTGGATTGTGTATGCATTTTTCTAGATTGTGTATATACTTTTCTAGATTGTGTATGTACTTTTCTAGATTGTGTATGCACTTTTCTGGATTATTTATGTATTTTCTGACTGTGTATGCACGTTTCTCGATTGTGTATGCATTTTTCTTATTATGTATGTGTTTTTTTGTATTGCGTATGATTTTTTTTTTATTATGTATGCACTTTTCTTATTGTGTATGCCATTTTTCTCAATTATGTATGCAATTTTTTGGATTGTGTATGAATTTTTCTTGATTGTTTATGCATTTTTCTGATTGCGTATTCATTTTTATCGATTCTGTATGCATTTTTTCGATTCTGTATGCTCTTTCTCGATTGTGAATGCATTTTTTCTTATTGTGTATGCACTTTTTTGTATTGTGTATGTAATTATGCACTTTTCTCGATTGTGTATATACATTTTTTTAGATTATATTTGCAATTTTTTGTATTGTGTATGCATTTTTTTTATTGTGTATACACTTTTCTTGATTGTGTATACATTTTTCTCGATTGGTATGTATTTTCTCGATTGTGTATGCATTTTCTCGATTGTGTATACATTTTTCTTATTATTTATGCACTTTTCTTATTCTTTATCCACTTTTTTTTATTGTGTATATAATTTTTTATATGATGTATGCAACTTTCTTATTGTGTATGCCCATTTCTCGATTGTGTATGCACTTTTTTGAATTGTGTATGCACTTTTTTGATTGTGTATGCACTTTTCTCGATTGTATATTCATTTTTCTTATTTTTTATGCACTTTTTTTGTATTGTCTATTTAATTTTTTGTATTATATAAGCAAATTTTTTTTATTGTATATGCCCTTTTATCGATTGTGTATACACTTTTCTGGATTGTGTATGCAATTTTCTGAATTGTGTATGCATTTTTCTGATTGTGTATGCATTTTTTAGAGAGAGTGTATGCACTTTTCTGGATTTTGCATGCATTTTTCTTGATTGTGTATGCACTTTTCCGGATTATGTATGTATTTTTTCTCGATTGTGTATTCACTTTTATGCATTATTGATTGTGTATACACGTTTTTTGGATTGTTTATGCATATTTTTGCGATTGCGTATGTATCTTTTTTGGATTGTGTATGCATCTTTTTTATTTTTTTATTTTGACTTGTTTTTTTGAAATTTTTAATCTTTTTTTATACTGTACCCGTATCGGTACATATACGGTTACATACCGTACCAATACCGTATATGTACCGGTACCGTACCCATACCGTTTTTGGTGCTAAATAGTGTAGTTGTATGTTTTGTGAAGAAAGTTTTAACTATTGCATGTTTTTGTAATATGTTTTGGTCAATTATACGTTTTATTAATTTCCCCTAAATAAAAGTAATTTGAATATAGTCTATGGTTGAGTATTTGAGTTCATTTTGGAAAAAAAATATTAAAATATGTACAGTGTTCTAATCATTTATAAGATTACCATCTTATATCTTGTTAATCACAAGGATGAATTATAATATAATAGAAAGAAAGTATATATAGATTACAACCCTCATACGAGCAACAATGATGAGAGGCCTGTGGGTGCATTTTGAGAAAAAAATTGCTAATTAAAGCTTAAAACTAGGGGTGGCTTCGGTACGGTACCGACTTTTTTGACCATCTATCAATACCGAACCAAACTTGTTTGGTTTGAAAAAAATTATGCCATAACCGAACCGAAAAAGTCGGTTACCGAAAGTTCGGTAACCGACTTTTTCGGTTCGGTACGGTTCGGTTTTCCGTTTTATACCGAAACATTATTATTATTAAAAAATAATTCTTGATAACAATAAAATAGCAAAAAAGTTTGTAAAAATTAAAATGTGTACAACTATTCTTATATTTACTACTTTAACGATTGTATTTGGCTTCGTAAATAGGAAAGTAAGTCGTGAGAAAAATTAAAATAAACTATAATACAATTTATTTGTAAGTTATAACTATGCGTAAATTTATATATATTTTATAATTTTAATGTTTGGTTCGGTTCGGTATTGTACCAAACATACGAAATGAATACCGAAACCGAACCGACTTTTAAAGTTTGGTTCGGTTGTACCGTACCGAAAAATTGGTATACCGAACTTTCGGTACCAACTTGTTTGGTTCGGTTCGAAAATCGGTCGATTGGTACAAATCGGTACAAAAAGTCCACCTCTACTTAAAACTCTCATCTCATCATTGTTGCTCCTTATACCCCTAACCTTATCACTCCATTTTACATAGATCAATGTGATCAAAAGTGAGTATTTTTGAGAACCAAAATCGCAAAATCTTAAGGATTTAGACACGACTAAAGTTAGCAAGCATAACCTCAAGAAGAAAAAGGCAGGTTTTAAACAAATGAAACTATACCAAAGAGAGGTAATACAAAATTCGGTTAGATAAAAATTAGGGGTAATTCTCTTTTACACACATTTATATATTGTATGCTTTGATAATTTCTCATTTATATATTCATATCCATGTTTAAGTAGAGATAGAAAATAGAAATAATATAATTCTGAAAAGTCCAAGGTAAAATAATCGTTTCAAATCATAATTTACCATTTATCAGAGTAGTTTTGCTTAATTCGGTTAGATAAATATTAGGGGCAAATCCCCTTTTGTCACACTTTTGATACTTAATGCTCAAAAGGTCACAACTTAATGTTTACATCCCCGATTAGTCACACTTTTTTAAAATTCAACCAATTTACAAAATTGTCATTACCCAACCTAGAAATCAAAGATTTTAAAAATCAAAAAAAAAATCACAAAATTCAAAAAAAATACTCAAAAACTCGAAAAAACTAAAAAAGTCAAAAAGTCAAAAAACTAAAAAAATCCAAAAATCCAAAAAACCTCAAAAAATCCAAAAAAATAATAATCTAAAAACTCGTAAAATACACAATATAATATAAAACTCAAAAAATTGAAAGAAAACTCAAAAAAAAAAAAAAAAATCCAAAATAACTCAAAAAATCAAAATAAATATAATCACAAAATCGCATAATAGTTCATAAAGTTCACTAAAGTGCATAATAAAGTGCATAATAAAGTACATGAAAAATTCATAAAAGTGCATAAAAACGTATAAAAAAGTGCATAAAAGACGCATTCAAGTGAGTACGAGTCGATAAAAATTGCGTACGAGTCGATAATATTGCACAAAAAGTGTATAAACATGCATAAAAAGTCATAAAAAGTGTATAAAAGTGTATAAGAGTACATAACAAGTGCAAAGAGTGCATAACAAATACATACAAATGTATAAAAAGTGCATACAAATGTATAAAAAGTGCATAAATACGAGTTGATAAAAGTGCATGAAAAATGTATATAAATGCATAAAATTGCATAACAAGTACATAAGAGTGCATAATAAGTGCAAAGAATGCATAAAAAGTGCATAAAGATGTATAAAAGTGCATGAAAATTGCATAACAAATATATATAAATGTGCATAAAAAGTGTATAATAAGTGTGTATATGTGCATAAAATTGCATATAAGTGCATAAAAAATGCATGAAAAGTGCATAGCGGTGCATAAAATTTGCATATAGCTACATAAAAAATGCATAACAAGTGCGTAAATGTGTATAAAAAGTGCATAAAAGTGAATAAAAAGTGCATATATGTGCATAACAAGTGCATAATTGTATATAAAAAGTGCATAAAAATAAATAAAAAGTGCATATATGTGCATAAAAAGTGCATAACAAGTGTATAAAAGTGCATAAAAGGTGTATAAATGGTCAATAAAATTGCATACGAATACATAAAAAGTGCATAAAAATGAAAAAAAATATTTTTAAAAAGAGTTAATTTATGTTAAGTGTATTTAACTATTGACACATTTCGATTTAGTATACTCAACTATAACTTTTTTTAATTAGCGTACTATACTTATGTATTTGTCTGAATTAGTATATCTCCGACGACTGAACTCATTTTATGGGGAACATGTGCTCTTAAACGTGCTCACGTGACCTGATTCTGAAATAACTTAAGGGCAAAACAGCCATTTCATAAAAACTTATCACTTTTCACATATTAATATTAACATTATTTACCATAAATCCAAACATACCACACCATATATCTTACTCACATAGGGGTTCTCTCTCTAAACAAATTCATAATTCCCAAAATTAATGATGTGTTTAGCTTAATTAGGGTTCGATCAAGGGTAACTAGGCGTTTCTGGTGTGATTTTTGAATTAATTGAGCGATGGTGAGCTCTCAAAATTCTCATAATCCATCCATTATTAACATAACTCAAGTACCAAAATGGAAAGTAAGGAAAGAGGTTGACAATGCTCCACAATACTGTAAGTGTCGAAATCCCTCTATTTTAATTGTATTTAATTGCATTTAATTGCATGTAACTCAATCTAGTTTAATATAAATAGATAAATTTAACAATATAGCTTTATTACATTTAACAATAGGTAAATTTGAAAATATAGTTTTATTACATTTAACAATATGTCATTTTTATTGCAGCTACGAACACATGTCTTTTTACTATCAAGTTTTATCATGGAGGTAAATTTTAATGGGATAACAAAAAAAAAAAGGCCTAACTAGTTATGGGGGTAAATTAGTAGACTATATTGACTTTTGTGACCCCCAAGAAATCAAGTATCTATCTCTTTTTGGCATGGCTGCTCATTTATGGTGGTTGGAAGTTAATTTATTATATTTCAAAATGGTTGGTGCTGATTTTAGAACTGATATTGTGAAAATGGAGTACGATAGTGATGTTAAATCACTACGAAAGTTTGTTGATGAGAATAAAGTTGTTGAAGTATATTGTGAGGGGTCTTCTAGTGATGACAACAATGAAATAGATGATAGTAGTTCTGATGATAGTGATTGGTTAGATTTGTTTGATAGTGATGGAGAAGAATTAGGAAAAGAAACTGAGATACTTGTGGATATGGGTGTTGATTATGGACATGGATTTGAAAATAGTTTTTATGTAGGAAATAGTTCTAAAAAGAAAGTTGTTATGTCATGCCACCATGAAAGGTTTGTATATGATGACAATGTAGATGTGGATGCTTTGAATGATGGTCATGTAGATTCTGATCACTTTAGTGAAAAATAATTTAGTGATGAAGATGAAATAGGTGAGTTTCCCAAGTGTAATGCTCCTATTTTTGACAGATCTGACTTAGACAAAGTGACACTAAAACTAAGCATGAAATTTGCAACTGCTAAAGATTTCAAAGATGCTATCAAAGAGTACTCTATACAGCAAGGTAAGTGCATTAAATATAAGGTTCAAGCAAGGGAAAAAATGTACTTGTACTGTGCAAATTCTAATGAGCAGGGAAAGATTTGTCCATGGAGAATATATTGTGGTAAACTACCTGAAGAAGCAACTGTACAAATTAAAACCTATTTAGACAAGCATAGTTGTACCAGGGCATTTAAAAATTGTGCTGTGAAATCTAGATATATTACCAAAAAATTCCTTGATATCATAAGAATGACACATAAGTGACATGCTATAGATTTTAAGACCTATGTGGGTAATGCATTGGAAGCTGAGGTGACTATGTCGATGGGTTATAGATCAATGAAGGTAGCTAGAGCAATTCTCCAAGGTACATCAGGCCAACAGTTTGAGCTTTTGTGGGATTATGTTGAAGAAATGAAAAGATCTAACCCTGGATCAAGTGTGGTGATGAAAGTGAAAAAGAATGGTGGGCCTAATGGTAAGTGTGTATTTAGAAGTATATATATATATGTTGGGCTGCTCAAAATAGAGGGTTTTTAGAGGGTTGTAAACCTCTAATTGGAATAGATGGGTGTCATTTGAGTGGTCCACATAGGGGGGTAATGCTAACAGCTGTGGTAATTGACCCTAACAACTGCATATATCCATTTGCGTATGCAGTTGTAGGGAAAGAAAACACAAAGGTATGGAAGTGGTTCATCAAACTGGTGGTGAAGGATATCAATATTGATAGGGCACATGAATATTCATGGATTTCAAACAAGCAAAATATACTTTTATTACCATATTTATTTTATAAAATATTATTTGCTAGATACTTTGATAATATAAGCATTAATCATCATATATAGCATGTGATTGCAGGTTTTAATTGCTGTAATGGAGCAAGTCTTGCCTGGTGTTGAACACATATTTTGTGTTTGACATTTATACAACAATTTCAAGTTGTTGCATAAAGAGATTGCTTTGAAAAATTTGATGTGGAAATGTGAAAGAGCCACTACAAAACTCTACTTTTTGGCTGCATTAGAGGAGGTAAGAGAACTTGACCCATTAGCTTATGAATGGTTAGCTTCAAAACCTGGGTCACAATGGAGCAAATCACACTTATCAACTCATCCTAAGTGTGATTTGCTATTAAACAAACTATGTGAAAGTTTTAACTCTGCTATTAAAGATGCTAGGACTAAAAATATAATTACTATGTTAGAAACCATTAGGTTGTACCTCATGAATACAGTTATGAAAACGAAATTTGCCATTAAGGGGGTTCAAACCATGTCAACTCTCTGCCCTAAAATTGAAAAAAAAACTTGATATGAGGGCTTCAAGGTCACATGGTTCTATATTATTCCATAATGGGTTGCACCACTTTGAGGTGAAAGGGACTTACTCAGATTATGTAGTGGATATTAGGACACAAACTTGTTCTTACAACAGTTGACAGCTGAGTGGCATTCCTTGCCCACATGTCATTGCTTGTTTGAATTACTTTGGTAGAGATATAGAATCAGGGGTGCATTTATGTTACACTAAAGAAGTGGATAAGAAGACATATTCTAACTGTATGATGCCCATGAATGAGAGGGATTTGTGGAAAAAAACTGAAAATCCTAAACTGTTACCACCGATGGTTCATATGGTCTAGGAAAAATAGGAAAAAGGGAGTTGATGAACCAATGAAAAGTGGAATTAAGTTATCTATGAAAGGTGTTGTTATCAAGTGTACAAATTGTAAAAAAACCAGGCCACAATTCTAGGATTTATGGGAGGGAACAAACCAGAAGAGGATAAAAAATTCCTACTTATGAGACTGAAAATGGGTAACAACTTGTTGATGAGTCAGATAGTGATGAAGGTGATGAATTTGATAAACAAAATGTGGTTGAAAAACCTACTGAGTTAGTGGATGTTGAAGTTCAAAATGATGTTGAACAATCTGGTGAGAAAATGGATATTGAAGTTGAATGTGTGGTTGAGGAAGCTAGTGAGCAAGTGGATATTGAAATTGAAAATGTGGTGGACCAACAGCATGTGGAGGAGGAAGAAAATGAGCCTCATAATATTTTTGATGAATACGAGCATTATATAGAAAGACAACCTTTTGAGGAGTTGAACTGTGGAACACAAACAAGTGGGGTGACATTGATTAATGAACCACTAAGAGAGGACACAACCCCTAAAGAGAAAAAGTTGCCTGTAAGTATTTTTGTTGTCATCAGAATTGATCATTTTGTCATCAGAATTGGTCACTTTGTTATCAGAATGGGTCACTTTGTCATCAGAATTTTTTAAGGCTAGACTAACAGAATTAATTCACAAATAGCTAAACAACAACCAAATATTTACATAAATTAATTAACAAATACACATGACAACAAGATTACATAGAAAAGAAAACATCAAAGAAATCACTTAATTCCACATTAATTCATCACATGATTACATAGTTCTACAAGTTCCACTTTTTTCAATCCAAACACACCAAGAAAATTGCAATTACTACAACAACAACAACAACAACAACAAAAAATCACCAATTAAAACTTTTCTTCACTTTGCAGTTACATCCAGCCCTTGTCTCCATTGTTGTGTCAACCATTGTCTTCAATCTCAACTGTCCAATCAGCAATTCAAGTTTGTTTTTTTCAGACTCCAATTCCAGAATTTTTTTCTTAAGTTTGTTGCGATTTTTTAGTAAATCATGAATTATTTGAATGGAACGATCACACATTGGTGGATCAAACCATTCAAAGTAATTACAAACATTGGCGTGGCGGGTATAGAACCTCCTACCTGGATTAGTGTTTTTCCAATATGTACATAAAAAGGTCCTGTTTCGACAAAAACAGAACACATTATTTTGTGTTGACATACAGAGCAATGAGAGAGGGAAAAGGAAAGTAAGAGAGAGAGATAGAGGTGATACATTCAGATAGATACATGTATATGTATATATATCAGAGGGTTTATAATTTTGGCGGGAAAAATTGGGCTGTTTTGCTTGTTTTTGGAGGGAAAGTAATGGGTACAATGGTCATTTGTTTGTTTTTATGAGTTCAGTCGCCGGAGATATACTAATTCAGACAAATACATAAGTATAGTACGCTAATTACAAAAAGTTATAGTTGAGTATACTAAATCGAAATGTGTCAATAGTTAAATACACTTAACATAAATTAATTCTTTAAAAAATGAAAAAACACGAAATAAATAAATAAATAAAATCAAGAAAAAATAAATAAATAAAAATCATACGGGTCAATATACAATGTATAAAAAGTGCATACAAGTCAATAAAAGTGCATAAAAAGTGCATACGGGTGCATAAAAGATGCATAAAAGGTTAATAAAATTACATACGGATGCACAAAAGGTCAATAAAATTACAAGCGGGTGCATAAAAAGTGCATAAAATTAGATACATGTGCATAAAATGTATATAAGTGGATACGGATGCATAAAAGGTCTATAAAAATGCATACGGGTGTATAAAGGTTCATACGCATCAATAATAGTGGTTAAAAAGAGTATAAAAAGTGCATACGTGTGAAAAAAAGTGTATACAAGTCAATAAAAAGTGCATAAAACGTGCATACGGGTGAATAAAAAGTACATACGGGTGCATAAAAAAAACTCAAAAAATTGAAAGAAAATAAAAAACTCCAAAAATCGAAAAAAAAATCGAAAAAAAAATCGAAAAGAATAATAATAAGTATAATCAGAAAAGAGCATAATAAAGTGCATAAAGGTGAGTAAAGTGCATAAATTTCACTAAATTGCATAATAAAAAACACTAAATTGCATAATATAGTGCATAAAGGTCAATAAATTACATAAATTTCACTAAAATGCATAATAAAGTGCATAAAAACGCATAAAAATGCATAGAAAGTCATACAGGTCGATAAAATTGCATAAAAATGCATAAAAAAATGCATAAAAAGTGCATAAAAAGTGCATACGGGTCGATAAAAAGTGTATAAAATATGCATAAAAAGTTTATAAAAATACATAAAAGTGCATATGGAATCAATCAAAAGTACATAAAAATGCATACATAACAATAAAAAGTGAATAAAATGTTTATAAAAGGGCATAAAATGTGTATAAAAAGTGCATACGGATCGATAAAAAGTGCATAAAAAGTGTATAAAAAGTGTATAAAATGCATAAAAAATGTATAAAAGTGTATACGGAATCAATCAAAGTGCATAAAAATCCATATTGATCAATAAAAATGGCGTAAAAGTGCATAATAGTGCATAAAAAGTACATACGGGTCGTAAATGTGCATAAAAATTACATAAAAGTGCATAAAAAAATATAAAAAGTGCATACATGTCGATAAAAAGTGCATACAGCTAGATAAAAGTGCATATAAAATGCATAAGAGTGCAGATAAAGTGCATAAAAGTTGCATAAAATATACATAAAAGTGGATACGAGTCAATAAAAAATACATAAAAGATATATAAATGTGGATAAGGGTCAATTAAAAGTGCGTAAAATTGGATACGGCTCAATAAAAAGTGTATGAAATGTGCATAAAGGGGATACGGGTAAAAAAAATTGCATAAAATGTGCATAAATGTGGATACATGTCAATAAAATGTGCATAAAAATGGACACATGTCATTGAAAAGTGCATAAAATTGCATAAAAATGGATACGAGTCAATAAAAATTGCATAAAAGTGGATGAGTCAATAAAAAAATCCATAAAAGTAAGTATGGTCACCCAAGTGCAAAAAAAATCAAGATCCGAGTGGATTCGAACCACCGACATTTCGAAACGTCAGATTCAAACACTCTTAACATTTTGAGCTTACGAATCTATATAGTCACTAAGCAAAATATAAACACATTAAATTTGATCGAATCTAAAAGAACACAGCTATCAAACATTTCATTCAACACCTTGTGTGCGCAATTTTACATATCCATAAATAAACACACAGTTGGATTAATCCAGCCAAATAAGTTAATTTTTTCACACAAATCGTATTATTAATAGAAGACTTTCAACCGCATCACCATATTACTACCAATCAATATATAAAATAAAAATTTACTTTTTCAACAAAAGATACAAAGCAGATTTGAATTCTAAAAGAAAAAAATAGTAAATCAAAATTGTTCAACCTTCCATAACCATTCACTTAAGAAAAAAGATAAGTCGATTTGATCGACTTTCCCTTGAGGTCGATACAAACTGGGCACAATTGGCTCCATCTTTGTCCTTCTCATGGGTCCATTCCTACGGATGGTCTATTTTTGTGTCACAGGAGGGAGAGATAGGGAAGAGAGAAATAGATTAGATTGGAGGGAGATATAGTAGTTCGCAGAGATGAGAGATTAGCTCCCGTAATGCGATAAAGAATTTTAAAAATTAGAATTATAAGGGGTATTTATACTATCATAAATTGTGACCAATTGGGGAGGGTAAACTTATTTATGAATATTTGGGGATTATATGCAAAAAGTGTGACTTATCGGGTATTTTTCCTAAATTATCATTAATATTATTTTTTTTCCTTTACTTAACCTTTAACCTTTAACTTTTACAGATTTAAATAAAATAATAATTTAAAATCATCCTAGTCAAAAAATGGTAATAAAAGTCTTAAATTTAACAACCAGCAATTCAAGTACTTGCAAATTCACATTAAAAAGGTAAAAAGTACTCAACTCATGACTAAAATATTTATACTTTGCAAAAACCGCACGATATCAACTTTTTACAGATTCTTTATACATAACTTTTACTTTTTACTTCTTCTTTTTTTAAATCTAACTTTTTGATGTCACAGTTAATTTTGGTGTATATGACGTTTCTTATTTTTCTCTATCTTAAGCTGGCTAATTTGATTATTTATTTAAAAAAAAACAATAATTGAATTTTGGAAACTGATATTTTACCTTCTCTTTTTTAATAATGAATTATTTCCTGATATTTAACAAATGTGTGGCAAAATGAAAAGTACAAATAATTTCTGTCTTTATGTAAAGAAATGTTCTATTGTTCTCCAACTATATGCTTATATATTGGAGCGTTACTTTTTAGTTTTTATGCTTATTTTATTCATTTTAGTTAGAGGGAAAGTTGTCCTTATTTAAGGAACTGGTCAACATTACACTTGTCATATATATAAAGTGGTGTAGCGGACTAAATAATTTATGGTTCAATTACCTAACTAACGTAAAATACGGATAACAAAACAAAACTAAACAAATCACACGTTGTCTTTCAATCAAACAAACATGCACCCCACCACTTTCATTTTATTCTTTCATCATGTGCATAAAAAAAAACAGTTCAATCTAATCTATAACGTATTTCCGTTTCCCTTGGAAAGAAATTTACAAAATGGAGAAAATATATTCACCCGAAAAATCCAGCAGTTTCCGATCAAGGCATCATCGTAGGAAGAGCGAATCGAGTCCACGGACCCCCAAACTATACTCAATCGACGAATTTTCCGACATTCATGACGTGTCATGGCGAGAAAAGGTTGAAGAAATTGACCATTCCCTGAATATTGATGCTATTTCTGACGAAATCGACCATTTCATTGCTACCTTATCCTCGTTCGATAACGAGTTATATGATCCGGTAGAAATTCCAGAAGATGTCGAAACATTTTCTAAAATCCTGGAATCAAAAGTAGCGAAACTATGCTCACCAAATTCCGATGTCAAATTCGGGAAAATAGAGGATGACGATTTGGTTTTCATCGAGCTGGTTAATCGTATGTCGAATCTAACCAACTCATTGCGTGAATTTCCTTTATATTCTAGTACGACACCGGCTCTAAACAGGACAACTATGATCCTCCAAAGAGCAATGCTGTTTCTAGAAGAGGAGTTTCTGAATCTTCTAGAAGATTCTAGACCCTGGACTTCTGATTCCTGTGCATACCCAGAAAATATATCGGCGAATGAGGAACAAGAAAATGAAATAACTAACGTTTATTCACCTGAGGCAGTGTCAAGGATGAGGAGAATCTCCTCGACCATGATTTCATCCGGGTACGTTAAGTTACAATCCTATCAAAAAATAAAATGTCCAAACTTTTAGTTATTCATGCTATTTTCCTGTACTTTCCCGTTACGTGAAGGCTATTTATTATTTTATCTCGACTTAAGTTTAGGAACAATATCGTTTTTGTAGTGCAATCTTTTCCTTCTCTTGTTTTATTTTAGCTTTATAAAATCTCTGGGGCGGTGTGAATGTGAACGGTCTATCTCTCATAACATGCAGTGTCGGGTTTAGTATAGTTATAGTGCAATTCTGTGTGGATTATTTTCAATTATTTTGCGAGGTTCAAAAGATTAAAATTTGTATTTTCTTTACGGAAATATGTGATTAACAAATCGGTTTTCTATTAAATATTTGGGGAGATGTTGTACCCTGCCATCATAATCTTAACTCCTCCGATAACATTTAAGTTACCGTTTCTATTCAGAGCTCAAAAATAAGTAATGCGACATTTTAATAATTTTCATTGTTGTCCAACAGATACGGGCATGAATGTTGCAATGTGTACAGAATGGCGAGGACATTTGCGATCCAAGAGGATTTAACAAACCTTGGATTTGAAATCTTAGGAATTGAGGATGTACAAAGGATGGCATGGGAGAATCTTACAAAGAAAATTGCCACATGGATCAAAGCCGTAAACTATACTTCCTCCGTTCTATTCGTAAATGAGCAGAAACTTGCTGAGATTGTATTCGACTCTGCCACGTCAGCGGACATATTCGGCCACCTAATACATACCGTTGTTACCCAACTGATCAACTTTGTGGATGGGGTTGTTTTAACACAAAGGTCCTCGGAAAAGATGTTCAACTATTTAGATATGTACGAGACACTAAACGATCTCATTCCTAAGATCAAAAATATTTTCGAAGACAAGGAATTGTCATTTGAAATATCAGCTGCGAGTGACAAGATTGGTGGCGCAGTTGTGTATATATTTTGTGATTTTGAAAACTCAATAAAAGGTGAGGCGGCAAGGACGCCGGTGCCTGGTGGCACGATACACCCTCTCACGCGCTATGTGATGAATTATATTAAGTGTGCGTGTGATCAGTACAAAGATGCTTTAGAACAAATATTCCGGAAAAACAAGACCTTAACACATTCCCTCTCGTTGGCAAAATCGGACGGTCAAGATGAATTGAGCCGTAAACCAGCATCGTCCCCTTTTGGTTTACAATTAAAGACTGTCGTAGATTTACTAAACCAGAACCTGGAGACTAAATCGCAACTCTACCGAGACTTGGCGCTAAGCTACATTTTCCTCATGAATAATGGTAGATACATATTGAAAAAGATTAAAGGGTCTAAAGATATCCTCCAATTGGTGGGTGACACGTGGTATAGAACCCGATCCACGACTGTTAGACAATACCATAAAAATTACCAACGTGAAACATGGATTAAACTACTAAAATGCTTGAGCCACGACGGACTGCAAGTGAGTGGTAAAGTTAATAAGCCACTCTTGAAAGAGAGGTTTAAAAGTTTTAGCGTTATGTTTGATGAGATCCATAGAGCGCAAAGCACATGGGTTGTAAGCGATGAACAATTGCAATCGGAGCTGAGGGTGTCTATATCGGCTATAGTTATACCGGCTTATAGGTCGTTTGTGGGTCGATTTAAGCAATATTTGGACTCAAGCAGGCAACCGGAGAAATATATAAAGTATCAACCGGAGGATATTGAGACGATGATTGAAGGCCTTTTTGATGGAAATTCGACTTCTATGGGAAGGAAAAGATAGTTTTCATGTGAATAATGAAATACTTATGATGATTTTCCCTTTCCATTCAATTTTACTTCGGATTTGGTTTTGAGATTATAGAATGTTTATGTATTCATCTATGCATGAATTTGAATGTACTCCTATTCTTTTGTCATGTTAATGTCCTTCATTACTTTAGATCAGAAGAAGGTGGTGGGAACTTATATTTGGGATGATTGGCCATAAAATCTGTAGACCTTTTGTCATGTTGATTTAAAAAATATAATCGAAAAATAATTACGAATGCACTAGAAAACCCCGATAATATGATAAATCTAAGTTGAGGAAATTTGCACCCTTATACATTATATTGGATTCACTGCAATATAAATATAAATAACCATGAGTACAAAAGCCTCTGAGTCGCACGAAACCGATGGTATATATTGGTAGTTTTCACATTTGCATTTGGTTTTACTTTGGAACTGGTTTCATTTCTAAACCATTTGGTGGTGAATCAACGTATAAGGCCTCGTCTATTTGCAAGCTAAAGAGAAGGTGATTGGACTATAAATACTATTGGCCCCATTAATATTCTATTTACCAAACTTATTTAAGAAACAATTGTTTTAAATTTTAGTATCACTAATCCCAAAAATAACTTACCCTTTTTAAATTCTTATTTGGAATTCGGTATATCTATAAAAATAGTCTCTGATTTTTTTATTTTATTTTTTCTAAAACAGTTACTTTTATTGATATAGTGCATCAATACAATATTCAATAATTAACCTGTAACATGCTCCAATTGACCGAAACAAAGTGAAAAATACAATCCCCAACAGACGCACTAATATAACAAAAACCCACAACAATGACCGATATCCCCAAGTCTTTCCACCACAGGTTAGAAGAGAGAAACCCCTAATAGTGTAATTTATCACTGAGAATGTATGTACGAGCCGTTTTTCTCTCGAGAATTACTAGCGATAATCACCATCGTTAGCGCCGGCACACTCAAACAAATGGAGCAGGTCTCAACACACCGCGCTAGTCGCTATAAAGATAATTCGAGACAATTATTTGAATTCTCTACTCAATGATAAAAACAAATCCACCCAAAAACTACAAAATCATAGAGGAACTCTATATCATTCACTAGCGATAAGCGCCAACGGTGTGTCAACACACTGAAAAAACCGAATGAATCAGATCTAAAAGCATACATCGCGACTAATCACTAAAAGGGTAGAAACATTATTTAGGGCCTACTGGGGTAAAGAATAGCAAAATAGCCACCTGCCAATACCTAATCAATCCCCAAAAGGCTAACTCGGGCAGGATGTGTCTCCACTCCAAATAATACAATACAGGCTAATAGTAGTGAAACTATCATAGGCAATAGGCAAAAGACCAGTACAAATGAGCATATTCACAACAAAATTTAAGAACACAAATGTAACGACCCGGCCCCACGGACCGAACCGCTACGCCCATATCAACAATATTGTCCGCTTTGGCACAACTTCCCAGGGGGGTCACCCATCCTGGTACTACTCCAGGCTAAGCACGCTTAACCGTGGAGTTCCGTCCTCGCTATTGTGCCGCACGGCTTTAAAGGCCTTCTTGATAGAAAATGGATCTTTAAGCTCATATACCACACGGGTACTCTCGTATCTGGGCGATGTGGGACTGACGCACAACACCGCACGACAGAATTTCCTTCCTCAAAATCTGGGTCGTCACAATCACCCTCCCTTTAGGCACGACGTCCTCGTCGGCCACGTCGTCCTTCAGGGGTCCACACACACGTGCTAGTCCCCACATTTTCGGCCAGATAGAGGCTCTGATACCATCTGTAACGACCCAGATTTCCAGGAAGGAAATTCTGTGGTGCGGTGTTGTGCGTCAGTCCCACATCACCTAGATACGAGAGTACCCGTGTGGTATATGAGCTTAAAGATCCATTTCCTATCAACAAGGCCTTTTAAAGCCGTGCGGCACAATAGCGAGGACGGAACTCCACGGTTAAGCGTGCTTAGCCTGGAGTAGTACCAGGATGGGTGACCCCCCTGGGAAGTTGTGCCAAAGCGGACAATATTGTTGATATGGGCGTAGCGGTTCGGTCCGTGTGGCCGGGTCGTTACAACAAACATACCAGACTGACAGAATCTCCAAACATACCAAACTAGTACAAGTCTAAAACCGGGGTGTCAATACACAAATAAACCTGAAACCCGTTAACGAAAGAATCGTCGTGAAAAGCCAAAAATAACCCAATCCGTCACCTAGAAGAGGGTCATCGGAAGAGGCAACTATTGGGGATATATATAAAAAGACAAAATATTATGAGGAGGATCAGAGAAAATGATGGGGGTGGGGAGAGAAATGGATCTATACGAATAGGGACCCGGATGATACCGGATCAAACCGAATAGAGACGAAAAAGGTGAGAAAAAGAGGAGAAAAGAAGAGACGGGGGTGAGGGAAATGGGATTGGGGAGGAGAAAGGAGAGGAGGGGAGTGGAGGAGAAAGAGGTGAGAAGAAAGGGAGGAGCGGTGGTGTGATGAAAGGCGGAGAAGATGGTGAGATGGTAGAGGAAAGAGTGTCGGGGTGAGGGAAAAACGCCTGGAAATGGAGGATAGCGCGTCCTCCTCCGCCCAAGGCTAGTGGCTAGGGTTGTGTGTGAGGCGGCTGTTTACTGATAGTGAATGGTGTTTCTTCCCTAATTCCAATTATATTTTCTCTCTCATATCTCTCTCGCCGGAATCAGTCTACGATGGTGGCGAAGATTGTTTAATCTCTGTCGCAGTCAATGCCCCTCTGTGACACACACACACGCAAACACATATATACATATGTATATATGTATATATATATAGCGGAAATATATATCGACACATAATTTTACACATAAGTTGACATTTGAATCTGAAACCTCCATTCTTATTTGTTTTCAATAGACAAGATTAACCTAATTAATTAGAAAAAATAAAAAAACTCTCTCTCTTTTCTTTTTTCGTGTCCTCTGACCCAATTACCAAAAACCTCCTCCTTTATTTCTCATGGGTTGATTTCGTATTTTACCAAAATAAAATGAAACTTAGCCGGTATCTTCAATAAACAATAAATATTAAGTATAAGTTAGTCTTGTTATGAGTATAAGTAAAAGTCAAAAAAAAAAATTAGCCCAGGTACAAATACACATTGAGTACATAGTTTGAATCAAATTCAGATCCTCTAATCACCACAAAGTAATAGAACATGATTGTCTATTTTTTTATTTTAAATTTTAGTTGTCAAATTTACATAAAGTGAAACGTGAGTGGGAGATAGGTGAATCACAAATTTTAGTTGTCAATTTTGCAATATATATCACATGTAATCAGTGTACTTGTGGGTTTTGACGGGGAGAGAGAAAAAAAAAAGAAAAAAAAAGTGTATTTCATTACATTAATAATTGGGGAAATTTAAGTTTAATACGATACTATGGTTTAAATATTAGAAAACACATAAACTTGTTTCTGATTTAAGATTTAGTACAAATACTTTTTCTTGTACAATAATGCCCTTGTTTCAAAAATCTACCCTCCTTAGCTATCTCCTACATTTTCTCTTTACATCTCAAATATTTAAATTATCCACTTTTAATTACATACCAATTTTAACAAGAAGAATAAAAACTAAACATGAGACAAAAATGATGAAAATAATAGAGCAACAAAAAAAAATAAGAGAAAAAATGATATCACCATGGAGCATCAAATGAAAATTTAGAGAAGAAACGATAAGATATACATCGAGAAAAAAAAAAGAATATAGCATCGAGCATCGAGCAAAAAAAATAAGGAAAACATGCAGATCAAATAGAAGAAAATTACAAGAGAGCAAAAAAAAGAAGATAATAGCATCGAAAAAAAATATATATCATCATGGAATATTGAACGAATCCACAAAGAAAAATGATAAAATTTACATCAAAAAAAATATATAGCATCATGGAACATCGATCAATCCTTACGTTTTTTTTATATATACAAAATAGCATCATCATGATATCACATAGCATCAATAAAAAAAACGATGCTAAATTATATGTTATTTTTAAAGTTTAAAATTAAAACTATCAACAAGAAAAATCAAATTCATAGCCTAACAAAATAATAAAGGCATGGCACCTCATATCAACAGCGAGCATCATGGCAATCGAAATAGAAAAAAAAGGGAGCATCACGAAGCAACAAACTACATAAATGGAGACTAACATAAAATAATTTAGAGCATCAAAGGCAAAAAAATCCAAAGATAAACTTAATTTTTTTTCTAAAAGGTGAAAAAAAACCCTAACAAAAACACTAAAAACCTAATTTCCAAAACAAAAGAGCATACACTTATTATACCCGACACCACCTATAGATGACGCAAGTATTTTTGTTTGCTCATTAGAATTGAAAAATAAAAGACTTGTATAACTTAAGAGTATAAAAGTTATTAGAAAAGGAACAAAACTTAAAGAACAAAAACTAATAAAGTTGATAATTTAACTTTCTACGTGATCATACATTAGTAGTAAAATTATACCGTATCTCTTGATATAAAGTATCTTTTCAAATAAAAAAGAGATTTGATTAGTGGCTTATAAATAAATAGGGGGAGATAATAGGCGAAAAACACGGGGTTGGTTAAAACATGGTGAGGGGTACATGAGATATAAATAAGATGCTATATACTAAATTAATATAAAGATTTTAGGAGTGTTTTTCAATAAATAAGCTAAGAGATATGCATGTACTAATTGATCATTTCCTCTTAATAATTTTAAAGTAATCTTTGACTTTAAAATTTTCAGTAAGTGAATAGTAACTTATGTGTCGATATATCGTTACTTATATATATTAGTTTTCAGGGCGACGGAAACCTTTCATCTTCATCGCAACCTCTATCTCTCTCTCTGGATGACGTATTATCTCTCTCAGTGTCTCGCTCTCTGTCTCTGTTTTTCTCTCTCGATATGAAAATTGATATTTATTCGTCTGTTCATCTCCATCGCCACCCTCTTCCCTTCCGTTGTTGTTCTTGTGCCATCAACCGTGGGAGCTGAGCTGTCAAAATCATCTTTTGTGCAAAAATTTGGTAAAGTCGAATATTTTATTTTGTTTCGTTTTAACCTAAACTTTCAAATGGATATCAAATGTAAAGTAAGTTCTTAGAAACTAACAAATTTTACTTTAAACTACAGTTTGCCCCTTCAGTTTCTCATTTTAGCTCTGTCGACCATTCATTCATTCGTTACTAAACCAACCACATCAGCAAACTTAACCATTTCGTTAAACCTAACACATTTTATATCTTTTAAAAAACCGTTTACATTTAAACAAAATTTCAGCTTTTCTATTAATTTTCTTATAATAACCCTACATTATTAATTTCTTTTTATTTGTTTATTATCATTTAATAATCATAACAATATTACAACCACAAAATGTAAACCTCATGATAGTTTATTACTATTATATTCATCTAGTGAATTATATACATTTCTCATATATAAGGTGAATTTTGTATTTTCTGAAATTTAGGTAATTTATAGGGTTTCTGATGCATGACACTTTTTATACCATAATACTCAAATTTTAAGAAAAACTATATTTTGAGTTAACAGATGAAGATGTTCTTAGATTAATTGTATATTAGACTCTCAATAGATTTTTAAATCACTTTTCAAAACACGTATATATATATATATATATATATATATATATATATATATATATATATATATATATATATATATATATATATATATATATATATTTATTTATTTTTTCCCAACCGGTACGTTAATAAAGAATTCAATTGGTTGAAATTGTTAAATTTAGTTTAGAAGCTTCTTCCAATTATAATTAATTGTTCCGATTAACTTTTAAGTTATTTGTGTATTCTTTTCTGATTCTTTAGTGTTTTTTTTTGTTTTTTTTTAAACGTAAGCATTATATTAACCAACCAAACCAAACACCTATTCCACAAGTCGGAACAGGCCTAAAATTGTTCTCATCCGACATGGTGCTTTAAGCTCCTTGTCCAACTCAAAGAAACAAAACTTATACACGGAGATTCAAATAGTCTCTTCTACATTATCATACAAAAGCAAAAATATAGGAATAATTTTTACAAAATACCCTTTCCTAATGATGACATTTCTTTAAACATTACCAATAACTCAAAAGGTTATTCTGCAATCTGTTGTCCTTCTTATCGTTATGTTATTGTTGAGCTACTTGTGACATTATCCGCATTTTCTTTAGTTTGCTTTCCTTCTCTTCCTCCACTTTAAACAGCCAAATGCCACTTAAAGTTCCTGAAAGAAAAGTTTCCACAGTAGCCAAAGAAGTTCACTGCCCAGCAACATAAAACTCATCACTTCCAACATCTCAAAATATGCTCATTCCGCACATCATGAGGAATGTTCTTAAGTGTACTTATCCGATTTTTAATGAAGAAATCCATTTGAACATATAAAAAGCTTATCTCGAAGTTTCATTTGTTGTGATTTCTAACATTTCTTTCAGCACAAACCAAATAAACAGTTGTGGAGAAAATATTTAGTTAGGATTCTTTAATTCATTTATCCACTTTATCATTGTTAGTATTTACATAAGAGATAAAGAAATATTTCTGTAATAACTTGTTAAAAGAATTAATACAATGTCGATATTTTTTGTATATAATATTTTTTTTATTGTTATGATCAAAATATAATTCAATTAGGTGATTAAACTTAAAAATGAACTAACTGACCAATATTCCAAATTACACATCATTGTCAAATGTAGCCTTAAAATCATAGCTAGTCCAGAAACAATAAAGAAAGTCAACCTTGTAAGAGGTTGGTATAATTCAAAGCAGTTTAAAAGTACAAATAGCTTTTTCAGTGCATGATGGGATATGTAATAAGATGAGTAGGCAGAAAAAGGCAGATAAACAATTTAATGCATGCGACAAAAAAGAAAAAAAAAGTTCTCCTAAATTATTATATAATGCATGATTTATTTTTATTATCTCAGGCTTTTGCCGTTTCCTCGCCGAAATATTAGTACGTATATATTTACTATCTCAGTGCACGCCCGACCTTTTTTCTATATAAGCAGCTTTTCTTTATTTTTTTTGAAATAATATAAATATATAATTAAGCAGCTTGCTTCATGTATATGTCATCTCCTTAGGTGGTCACTGCAACAAGCTAGATTCTATAATTTTTGGATTAGTTGCATAATGGTTACTTGAAATGGAATCTCTCTAGTCTATGGTTCCAAAGATTGACAAAGTGGCATTATGTTACAATAATGGCCTTGTTTGGAAATCCACTGCTTGTATACATACATAGATCTTGTCTTACTATATACTATATATAAGTTCTTGTTTGGTTTCGGAATTATTAATTTCAGTACTAAGCAATTCGGTCGATTATAAACTGAATTTAATAACAACTTCAAACTATAACTTCTTTCATATTGGACTACGTTTATTTCCACCACCATATAGTATTAGAAATAAACTCACTTTGCATCATTATACATGTAGTTCGAAGTTCAATTGCAATTTCAAATACAGTATTTGTGGAGTTCTTCAAACTTATTATAATCCATATTATTTTACCATTGAAAGGACTCGTAATGGTAAGTATAGATATCTATTTATGAATCACATGCTCGATTATTATCTAAACGATTTAGGATAATTTCAAATATTAGTAATAATTTCAAATATCATTATTATTTCAAAATTTTCTATATATTTTAGTAAAAAGTTGAAGGTTATAATATTTCAATACCCTTCATAAGTGTCAAAATTATAAACATAAAATTCAGCACCACTCACATTCAAATATTGGTTCTGCCACTATTACACAGTTATAGTCCAATCCCGAATGGCAATTGATGCAAATGAACAAGGCCTATGGGTAAAATGTATAGGATCTTTTTTGGTTTAATCAATAAATAAATTGTCTAGAACTAGAAATTATTGATACTTTTTGCATTAATTATATTATAATTTACATTATTCTAGTCTAATTCTTTCCAAATAGTTGGATATCAAACGGCTTAATGGGGAGTTGTCTTAGGGCCAATTTTTTTTTATATAATTAATATTTTACTATGTTCTTATCTTTTCCTACTTTTGACTCTTTGAGTATATTATAGCTGGATTTCATAAGGAACAACAACAAACTATAACAAGAAAATGGTTTCAGAAAAATCTGTAGTACGAAAATAGTTTTAAAAAAACTATAATACCCAATTTTTTATTCAGGTAAGATAATTTTACCCAACTTCGACAATGCTAAAAAAACATGGAATATTATATATGTTTGGTAATTTAGAAAGAAACTTCGAACAAAATTAACTTCATCCAAGCTATGCGGGCGAATAATAAAGCCTTTCCAGTAAATAATTGATTACATTTATTGCTACATTTTTCTAAGTACGTACTATCAATAATACAAAAGCATTGGCTTGAGGTAATTAGTTCTTCTGCATTAACTTAATTTATTGCTGTGTTTTCGCTTTAATTTTTACTGTTCTGCTTCTACTTCTGCGTTTGAAAAGAGATTCACACTTAAGTTACTACTTAAAATACCTGGTGTTTCTTTTCTTTTGTATCAGGTATTAATTAGTGGAATTAAATAAAAAGTGAGATTATTTAGCTATTGCCCATTGAGCCGAAAGTTTGCATGAAAAGTAGCAATACGAATAATATGGGTCATAATATTAGGATTATTTCATTAGTCTTTGATGTCTAGTAACACTTAAGTAGTGTAAAATTATTTTTTATTTCAAGTTTATAGCATCTACTCTTTTTTTTAGTGCTTATTCAACCTTTCAAAAATATCCTCCACGGTCTAATGTCTTTGATGAGAAAGAAATTATCCGCTTCATCGCGGTATCGTTTTGAGTCCTGGAAAAGTGATTAAAACATGGAATCTTTTGTTATATCAGCCTAAATAAGCTTTGTAATGTAAGTAATAGTCATAGAAATAGATTTATCCAGCAGAATTGGAGAATAAGTACCGAGTTTGTCGATAACTAATCCCGTGATATTTTGTTAGCAGACTAGTCGGCCCCCTTCCCCGACTGATCGGCCAGCAACCAAGTTTTTGACAATTTTCCCTGCCTCCAATTGTTCGGGCCTATATATGGGACAGTTTTTTCGCGTTTATTCTTTTCCTAGCTCTTTGTTCTGTGTACTCTCTAGGGGCTTTGACCCCATTATTTTATTTATACATCGTTTATCCTAAAAACAACCCGTACAAAAATACCATTGTCACTTCTGATTAATTGTGTGATTTTCATGTCGGTACCCGATTCGCATTCATATTTAAGAAGTGATACTCCTTACCCCCATCAACAAAAAATTGTTCTCATAATCTTTAGGAATATCTTTAAGAAACATTGTTACAAATTACAACTAAAAATGCAAGAGTAACAAATTCTTTAACTTTTTTAAAAGGTACTAGTACTTAAATACTGGAAACCCGCAACAGAACTTGACATTATATTTAACCAACTAGCCATTTTTTAAATGATGGTATTTAATAGGACGGGACTAAAAATCGGAAAAATCGAATCGAACCGAATCGAAAAAAATAAAAACCGAAAAATCGAAACTTTTTCGGGTCGGTTTCGGTTTACAATAAAACCAAACCGAAAAAAAACAATAAACCGAAAAAAACCGAAAAACCAAAAATAAAACCGAAAAATATATAACTAAAAAAACCGAAAAAAGCAGAAAAAAATCGGTCCGGTTCAGTTCAAAAAATAAAAAGAACGAAACCGAAAAAACCATAACCGAAAAATCTACTCGATTTCGGTTTCAATTTTGCCAAAAACTGAGCCTAGTATTTAATTTGAGTATCACCCCAGAGGACAGACAACATGCTCATCATTAAAGTACTACTCAAAAGCACAAAAGGGTAAGTATTTAATATGTACAGAGGATAGTTAATATCTACGTACGTAATTTTCTACAACAATATGTCACGAATATGACCCGACAATTATAAATAGGTTTTTAAACCAAGCCGTCTATATCTACGTCACATTTACTCTCCAGATAAAAGCCTGTTTCACTTTTTTTTTAAAGATTTTATTAGTATATACCGGAAAGAATTATAACTTGTAAAAAAATTATAGTCAAGAAATATGACGTTGAACAAATTATCAGGTTTTGACATTGACAGGACGTCATGTAATTATATATATGGAGTACTGTAAATAATGTACCACTTGGAAAATTTATTACTAGAACATTGGAGAAATTGAGTATATTGTTGGCAAAAAGACAAAGATACTTACCTACATCGGTTTCATTTTATAAGTCTACTATATGGAGAAAATAAAAACATTCTAGATTCAAGAACATATTATTTCAATTTTATGCCTTTGACAAAAATAAACTGGCGTGATTATGGTGAACATTTGTGATTTAAGTCGGTAATTAACGAAACACAGTGGAAAAAACAAAACAAATGCTACTAAGATAAGGGGCAAGTGTGCGCCAAGGACAAGGGAAAGTTAATGTTTAATATATATATACTTTCAGTCTTAATTTAAAAAACCCCAATTTATGTATTTTGTTTAAGAAATAGTACATATCAATATAGAATTATTGAGTATGGAAGTTGAAAACAAATAGTAAAATAATCAGAATCATTCAACGTGAAACTAATTTCTTACAAAAAAATTAACCATGCATATTTTTAATACTATAATTAAGTCTAAAAATATGCACCGATCAAATACTATTTTTTTTCCAAACGCAGCTACTGAATAAATTGAGTCCAAATCGTATATCTCTTGTTCTCTATCTTTTTTCGTGTCTCCTTCCCTATTTTATCCAAAAAAAAAATTCTAAAAATCATGAAAAAAATTGTATAATTACTATAATACATGTATCAATACATTTTAATAATTATTTTTAAAAGAAAATGCACACGCAATTTATTTTGAAAAAAATGTATAAATTAATGTAAATTAAACATTAAATCTTAGAAAAATTGTCTAAAATAATATAATGTCCAAATGTTTTAAAATTTGAATACAGTATAATATAAAAACTTATAAATTTGCAGAATAAGTTGTGAAAATTTGAATTTTGAGTGAAAATAAACAAGTAGCACGAAAGGGATAGAGAATAAAGATAGAAGATTTGGACTCCAATAAATTACACATATTTCGTTCTTTGAATTTTGTATACAAAGAATTTACATCAATCATCCTTAATAAATGCATTATCTAACCACTCTGGGAAAACCAATTTCCTTGACTCTCTATTTTTGTAAAGTTACTCTAACGAGATGGCTAAAAATGAAATAAAATCCCGAATGTAACGTTGAATCTCGACAAAAACTTGTACTAGTATTAGAATAAGGACGAAAGAGAAAACATGATGGTTAGACAGACCCCCTAGTAATTAAAAAGTACAATTATTAGATATATTTATGTATTTTACTGTTTTGCTTTTGACGACATTTTAGAGTAGACATATCCTTCTTAGCCGCCTTCAAAGCTGACAACACTCTTTTGCTTACCATTTTTAAAGCAACGCAATTAAGGGCAATACTTTCATTTATACAGTATCTATCCTATTTAATAAGTACAATTATAAACTTTTAGTTGTGGAATTGAAAATAATACCTTTGGTGTAATGGTAGAGTTAAATACAACAGACAAATTTATTTTAGCTTTAAAAATATGCTTATAAATATTCAAAATTATTTTCACTTTATTAGAATTGGCAATATATACTTCCATAAAACACAATACAAAAAAAAAGTTTACAAATACGTTTAAAATCTGTTGCTAAATTACTCTATCTATCACTAAAATTGAATTATGTCGCCATGTTTTTCCCGATTAAGTCGTTTGAAAGCAAAATGCGTCACTAATTTCGTATGTGATCCGACTTTTTTTGTAGTGACCGAACAATATACATTGATATATAATCCTTTACGATAAAATTTTCTAATCCAACTAGCAAGATATAGTAAAATATAGTATGATAAAAATTACTTATTTTTGATAGTTTTTGCCAAAAATAAAATGCATACATACTTTATGTATACTGTTCCCTTTCACGAGTGCAAAACTGCAAACAACTTTACCAACAAAATTGCTGCAAAACATTGATGAGCCATATATACCTTTACAACATCCTGATATATGCCACTTTAAAGTATTATTCTTCTTTAAAAACAAAATTAAAAGTTTACAAAATAATTCATTAAAATCTCCACATCTTTTCATGCAAACCTAAATTACATACAAACATAGCCCCCTCTATCTCATGCACGCCATGAGACAACTACCAGACAAATCTTTTTATAATTGCATAAAGCCCCCAATCCCCTTTTCTATATAAATCCCACCATTTACCCTCTTTTCACTTCATCTTTCTACAACTACTCATAATATAGCATAAAACCCTTAATACTTTTAGGTTCAAAACACTTCCTTTACTCAAACACAATTTACTCACTGATTTACCAAAAAAAAACATCATTTTCTCCTTACAAAATATGCCTTATCACAAAAACTAGCATATCACAATCATTCTTCTTTATATTCAAATACAACCAACACAAAGTCCTTAATTTCTTAATCATCCACCTCACACCAACATCCTTCCAAAGTTCCTCTAATTACACATACAATTTTTCACACTTGCCCCTTTCTCAAACAAAATGCAATACCAAACGGCATCCGAAAAGGCATGGGACTACTACTACGTCCCATCGGGCCCGATCCACATGCTTCAAAACGACCCATTGGAGCGAGTTGCTCGCATTGCCTCTCAAAGTGCAGTTGTGATATTCAGTATAAGCACATGTTGCATGTGCCACGCGGCGAAACAACTCTTTTCTAGCATGGGAGTTAGTCCGACTATACACGAGCTCGATAGTGATCCAATGGGAGAGGAGATGGAGAGGGTGCTAATGAGGCTTGTTGGGAACTCATGCGCTGTTTGTGCCTGTGGTGTTTATTGGTGGGAAGCTTGTGGGGTCCATGGATCGGGTTATGGCTTCTCATATTAGTGGCTCACTTGTGCCACTTCTTAAGGAAGCTGGAGCTTTATGGCTGTGATTTTTAGTTCAAGATGCTATTTAGTTGTTTTACTAAGAACGAATGAGGAAAACTCAATTATGGTTGTAAGATCTGTAACTTGAGCTAGTATTATGAAATCTATGTATTTAGTTAATAGACTTGAGTAATGGTTAATTCGTGTTTCAACTTTGCATGGCATTGTTTTCAACTGATGTTTTTCATTGTACGAATTATACAGAGATGGAAAACTGCAAATTTCTTAAGAATACTACTTGTGAGGCTGTCTCCTCGTTGGCGGTTTAGTTGGGAAGAGATGTTATTCATGGACTAATTAATATATATATCTTACAAATTTACGATTGTATAAACATCTAATTAATCACGAGCATACCTAAATTCTGGTTTCGCTCTTGTGCGATGAGCCAATGACAATCGGTTTTATTAATTACCGTTAGAGATAATATATTTAGGGATGGGGAGATTCGCCAATTAGTACATAAAAAGAGACATAATCTCTAAAAAGCTGAATTTTTAAATCTTTTTTATCATTTGATACATTTGTAAATTTATAAGACTAAAATACCCTTAAATTTCGTTAAACATAACCTCATAATTATTCATTGAAATTCTCCATAAATCATTCCCTTATTGTATTACCATCTTTTCTCTCTCTCCATAAATTACTCAACAAATTAAAAACATATAGGGTTTCGTCAGCGGTACTTTGCTGACACAATGTAAACACTGCTACCGTGGAGCCAGCGGTTCTTTCGTCAGCCCTACAATGTAAACACTGCTGTGCAAAAAGATCTCACCGTGAACCGAAAGGGTTTTGCTGCTCAGATGGACCGGTTGCTTTAGTTTCAAACGAAATTCCAAATGAAGTTTACGATTTGTACACTTCAGAAGCAGATCATGCCTCTAGTTTCCGAACGTATGTTCGCATGTATAATAACACATTTGCGTTCACATCATTTGGAGTCAGGTATGACAAAGACCTATGCAAACGAAACAAAGGAATATACACTTTTAAAGTCCAAGGACAAGTTAATTCTATATCAATGACTTAACGACGACTGAAAACCCTTCGTATATGCAGCTATACTTTTACGACACCGACTTTGAATTCCATACAAGAATGGCATCTTCAACTAAACTAGAACCCTTTGTTGTACAAAAGCTTATAGAGATTTTGAAGATCAATCCCTACGCCACGTTCTTTAGAAGTCTTGCAAACGTACCAAATTTGACGATCCAACAAATATTAATTAGAAAAGATGCAGGACTAGACCAGCGGATTTACAACTGTTGGAAAAATATGTAATTTAAACATAGTTGTTCCAAGTGGTCAGGGACCATCTTTGAGTCAATTTTTAATGCGACTCCTCAGTTTTTCTGAGACCATACTCTTTGCGTTTGAGTAGCTCGTGTGACGAGCTTCGCAACGGTATATCGCATGACCCATTCGGAGGAAGGGTGTGAATGATAATTGGACTCGAAGGTTGGTACTCGAAAGAGGCAATAAAACCAATGCTGGAAAATGAGAAAAGAAATGGGATTTAACCCATGAGGGTTATCCCACATTGGAAAATCATGAGTGATTTTTACAATATATATACTAAGGTATCCTATGTGGATATTAAGTAATGTGTCCACATACACATGTGTGTATTGTGTACCACACATGGGCGGGCTTGCTCGTCGGGCGGGCTTGCTCGTCGGGCGGGCTTGCTCGTCGGGCGGGCTTGCTCGTCGGGCGGGCTTGCTCGTCGGGCGGGCTTGCTCGTCGGGCGGGCTTGCTCGTCGGGCGGGCTTGCTCGTCGGGCGGGCTTGCTCGTCGGGCGGGCTTGCTCGTCGGGCGGGCTTGCTCGTCGGGCGGGCTTGCTCGTCGGGCGGGCTTGCTCGTCGGGTTTTTAACTCTACGGGAAAAAGTGCGCCTGTTCCTATTCGGGAAAAGTGTTCCTGTTCGGGTAAAGCGCGCCTGTTCGGGAATGGTGTTTCTGTTCGGGAAAAGCGCGCCTGTTCGGGAATAGTGTTTCTGTTCGGGAAAAGCTTCCAGCAAAGCTGTAACTGTTGCAATAAATGTGA